>JALIGW010000032.1:4420842-5020842 GCA_023053685.1 Diadophis punctatus similis | reverse complement strand
TTCCAGACGTTGACGAAAAAAATGTATTTAATAATGTATAATTATTAATTAATAATGTATAAAATGAATAGATGTATATAAAAATGTTTAAGTATAAAACAATAGCCTTAATTATGAAGAATGTAGAATTGAGAAAGAAAATTCCGATATTGTAAAGCTGTATTAGTGAAATTATATTTTATTTTATCTCTTTTTTTGTTTTGTTTTAACTTGAAAAACTTCAATAAAAATTATTTTAAAAAAAAAAACATTTCACTGCTTAAGGTTCCCAAGAAACACACCCCACACAAAGACAAGCAGAGACTGTTGAAGTTCAGGCTTGGATGTGCTTTGCACAGCTTGAGTTGACCCACAAGGCCATAAGGCCTTAGGATAGCCACCCTCCATTTGGTGCCTCCTGCATGAGTTGGGGTTACCACTCCCCCAAGTCAAGATGGCGACCACCACTGTGTGATTAGAGCCCCACTTATTTCTTCTTCTCTTTCTTCCTCCTCCTCCTCCTCCTCCTCTTCTTTCTCCTCCTCCTCCTCCCCTACTCTGCAGGCCCCACTCCCTGCCAGCACTGATGATATTTCCTAGTTGGTTTTGAAATGTCTGCAAGAAAACTACCAAGCTCAGAGAGCACCAAGGACCCCCACAGTTCAACCCTGAGCTATAAACATTTTATTTTATTTTATTTTATTTTATTTTATTTTATTTTATTTTATTTTATTTTATTTATTTTATTTTATTTTATTTTATTTTATTTTATTTTATATTTATTTATTTATTTATTTATTTATTTATTTATTTATTTATTTATTTATTTATTTATTTATTTATTTATCAAACATGTACAGGATAGTAGTTGTTTGTATAAACATAAGTAAAAAGTACCGATAATAGAGGACAATAGGACAGTAGGACAGGGACGGTAGGCACAGTGGTGCGCTTATGCACGCCCCTTACAGACCTCTTAGGAACGGGGTGAGGTCGACTGTAGACAGTCTAAGGTTAAAGTTTTGGGGGTTTGGGGAAGAAACCACAGAGTCAGGTAGTGCATTCCAGGCATTGATCACTCTGTTGCTGAAGTCGTATTTTCTGCAGTCGAGTTTGGAGCAGTTTACATTGAGTTTGAATCTATTACGTGCTCGTGTATTGTTGCGGTTGAAGCTGAAGTAGTCATTGACAGGAAGGACATTTTGATATATGATTTTGTGAACTACATTTAGATCAGATCGGAGGCGGCGTAGTTGTAAATTGTCTAATCCCAGTATTTCAAGTCTGGTGGAATAAGGTATTTTGTTCTGAGCGGAGGAGTGAAGGATTCTTCTTGTGAAATATTTCTGGACTCTCTCGATTGTATTTATGTCTGATATGCAGTGCGGGTTCCAGACAGGTGAGCTGTATTCCAGAATTGGTCTAACAAATGTTTTGTATCCTCTTCTATCAATCTGCAGGAGGTGCACAATTTGTGTGTGCAGTTCCTGCTTCTCTCACTCACTCACTCCGTGGGGGAAACACCTTGTGGTTTTTTGGCCCTGCCCTTCTCTCCCTCCCCGATCCCTCTCCAAAAAGCCTCAGAACTGGAGAAGCCGGCTTCTCCTGGCAGCCTTCCCAACCCTTCAACTTCCTTCAACTTTCCCTTACTTGCCGCCTGACAGCTTGTTTACCCGTTTGACCCAAGGGGTGGAGGAAGAGGGGATGAAAGGGCTGGCTTCCCAACGCCAGGTGGGTTTTCGGAGGAGGGTGCAAAAAGACAGAAAGGCTGTCTGGAGATAGGCCTGGTCACGCCAGGTGGGGTGTGAGGGAGTTGGGCATCCGTGAATCATGATTGAATTGACAGGGGCAGCTCCAGATCAAACCTGCTTTGCCAGAGCCGGGCAATTGAGAGACAGAGGCGGATGAGTAAAGCTGGTGTTCAGGTCTATTTTGAAGAGCTTTCCCATGGTCTGGAGAAGAATGGAATGGAATGGAATGGAATGGAATGGAATGGAATAGAATAGAATAGAATAGAATAGAATAGAATAGAATAGAATAGAATAGAATAGAATAGAATAGAATAGAATAGAATAGAATAGGATTCTGAATGGAATGGAATGGAATGGAATGGAATAGAATAGAATAGAATAGAATAGAATAGAATAGAATAGAATAGAATAGAATAGAAAAAATGGAATAGAATAGAATAGAATAGAATAGAATAGAATAGAATAGAATAGAATAGAATAGAATAGAATAACAGAGTTGGAAGGGACCTCAGAGGTCTTCTAGTCCACCCCCTGCTCAAGCAGGAGACCCCATTTCAGACAGGTGACTGTCCAGTCTCTTCTAAAAGATCTCCAATGATGGAGCACCCATAACTTCTGAAGGCAAGCTGTTCCACTGGTTAATTGTCACCCCTAGTCCTTCTTTTCTCTAGACTAGCCAAACCCAAATACTGCAGCCATTAGAATGAATGAGCTGGAAGGGACCTTGGAGGTCTTCTAGTCCAGCCCCCTGCTCAAGCAGGAGAACCTATCCCATTTCAGATAAGTGACTGTCTAGACCAGTGATAGTGAACCCTTTTATTGGCTCGGGTGCCAAAAGGGTGTGGACGTGCGCGATAGCCTACACCTGTAATGCAATGCCCTCCCCCCATGCATGTGCACAACCTCCCCCGCGCTGCCCCCCCCCCACGCGCGCATGCGCAGGGGTCTCATTGAAGCCTCCGGATTTCCGTTATGCCCGTTGGGCTGTTTTTCGCTCTCCCCAGGGTTCAGGAAAGCCTCCTGAAGCCTGGGGACGGCAAAAAATGGCCCAGCGGGCCAACTTATACAATAGATAAAAAACTTAACTAAATTAAATTAAATAATTACAAACTTAATGTAAATTGCTCCAAACTCGATTGCAGAAAATACAACTTCAGCAACAGAGTGATCAATGCCTGGAATTCACTACCTGACTCTGTGGTTTCTTCCCCAAACCCCAAAAACTTTAACCTTAGACTGTCTACAGTTGACCTCACCCCGTTTCTAAGAGGTCTGTAAGGGGCGTGCATAAGCACACCAACGTTCCTACCATCCCTGTCCTAATGTTCCTATGTATTTAAAACCGTCTCATGTATACATGTTTATACTTTTACTGTAATCTTATATATGCTTGACAAAAATAAAATAAATAAAAACTTCCAGTTTGGCCGTTGGACCATTTTTCGCCGTCTCCAAGGTTCAGGAAAGCCTCCTGAAGCCTGGGGAAGGTGAAAAACTAGCTTGGACTAGATGACCTCCAAGGTCCCTTTCATACTCTGTTATCCTGTTATTCTGACCCTCGGCCTTTCCGTTTTGATTTTTGATTTTTGATTGACCTGCACATTTCATACAGTAACTAAGAAGTGCATAGGTCGATTTGAAAAAAGTGAAAGCAGATGAATTTCAATCTGTTTTAACCTTCCGCCCTCCGTGTTTTGGGGAAGTAAATTTCCCAACATTTATAAGCAAGACCTTTGTGGCTAAAAGGCAGCTTATGTAATTTATTTTATTTACATAAGTCAATGTATGTAAATAAATCCACCCAGGTCGACAGATCAAATTGTTCTTATTCAGGATTTTCTGTCATTTAACAGACACGGGTTTATTGCCAGCTTACGTGTATTCAGAAATTCAGTCCATAACGTAGAACAATATTTTGGAACGCCTTTATTTATTTACTAGTAGCTCGATACCCGTGCTTCGCTACGAAACTATGTGATCGGGCTTGATAAATTGACAGTTAGAGCTTGAAAATTAATGAGTAGTTACAATCAGGCTTGATACATTGACACTTAAAGCTTGAAAATTTATGTAGAATGTGTAACTCCTTAGCATCAGAGCATGTTAATATAAGGCAACTGGCAGTTGGAACAGAGTTCTTTTCAGGTGGGGAGGGGGAGTGGAATGTCTAAACTCCCAGCCCACAGGCTGGATGAGTCATGTGCTGTCCACACCCATGCCCGGTTTAGCAAAGGGTAGCATCAGAGCGTGTTAATATAAGGCAGGGGTGGCCAAACTATGGTTCTTGGAGGACCTGTGGACTTCAACTCCCAGAATTCCTGAGCTAGCCATGCATGCTCGCTGGCTCAGGAATTCTGGGAGTTGAAGTCCACGGGTCCTCAAAGAACCATAGTTTGGCCACCCCTGATATAAGGCAACTGGCAATTGGAACAGAGTTCTTTTCAGGTGGGGAGGGGGAGTAGAACGTCTAACTCCTTGGCATCAGAGCGTGTTAATAATAATATAAGAAATAACTAATGATCTGATGCTCATTTCGAAAAATCCTTTCTTAGCGAGCACCTAGAAGCCAAAGGGAAGATACGTGCCAAGTTTCAAGTTTGTAGGCTTTATGGTTCTGGAGATTTCGTGATAAGTGAGTGGTATTTGGCTTTTATATATATATATATAGATTTGCATACAGGTAGTCCTTGACGTACGACCACAATGGAGCCCAAAATTTCTCTTGTTAAGTGAGACATTTGTTAAGTGAGTTTTGCCCCATTTTACGACTTTTCCTGCCAAGGTTGTTAAGCGAATCCCTGCAGTTAATTTACTAGCATGGTTGTTAAACGAACTGCCTTCCCCCGTTGACTTTGCTTGTCAGAAGGTTGCAAAAGCGGGTCACAGGACCCCAGAACACTGCAACCGTCATACATACGAGTCAGTTGCCAAGCCTCTGAATTTTATTCCCATGACCGTGGGAATGCTGCAATGGTCATTGGACGGGTACTTGGGAGGGGTCTTCTAGTCCTACCCCCTGCTCAACAAGGAAAACTTACTCCATTGTGGACAAATGATTGTCCAATCTTTTCTTGCAAACCTCCAGTGTTGGAGCACCCACAACTTCTGGAGGCAAGTCGTCCCACTGATTAACAGAATTACACAGTTGGAAGGGACCTTGGAGGTCTTCTAGTCCAACCCCCTGCTAAAGCAGAAGACCCTACACAAGAGGTGGGATTTATCAAGTTCTGACCAGTTCGGGAGAACCGGTAGCGGAAATTTTGAGTAGTTTGGAGAACCGGTAAATGCCACCTCCGACTGGCCCCTCCCCCATCTATTCTCTGCCTCCCGAGTCCCAGCTGATCCAGGAGGAAATGGGGATTTTGCAGTATCCTTCCCCTGCCATGCCCCCTGACGACGTGAGAATAAATCTCACAGAGGCGAAATAGATCGTTCTCCCGGAATTCAGACATTAGAAATAAACCCGCAGTGTAAAAGTTCTAATTAAAATATTTATTTCGGTACAAAAACAATAAAATCTCATTGGTTTACATGTCTGATATAAAATGCGACTTCCTCCATTGGAAGCCAGAAGAAGAAGGAAAGAATGGAGTTTGGAATGCAGACATGCGTACAAGAACATATCAATCACGTGCTCAGGAATGAACCATTATATTAGATAGGGATGCAGCTCCCTGCATATACATGTAACAGGCAATAAAATCACACCGTGACACCCCCCCAAGCCACGCCCACAGAACTGGTAGTAACAAAAAATTGAATCCCACCACTGAGTCCCTACCCCATTTCAGACAAACGGCTATCCAATCTCTTCTTGAAAACCTCCAGTGATGGAGCACCCACAACTTCTGGTGGCAAGTTGTTCCACTGGTTAATTGTTCTCACTGTCAGGAAATTTCTCCTTAGTTCTAGGTTGCTTCTCTCCTTGATTAGTTTCCATCCTTTGCTCCTTGTCTTGCCTTCAAGTGCTTTGGAGAATAGGTTGACCCCCCTCTCTTCTTTGGGGCAGCCCATCAGATATTGGCAATAGTTGTAAGTGTGCGAACCAGCTGGAAATCACTCATGGAGGTTCGAACAGTCACTAAACGAGTGGTTGTAATTGAAGGGCTACCTATATCAGGGGTGTCAAACTCAAGGCCTGCGGGGTGCTTAGATCTGGCTCACCGGGCTGCCCTGGAAACAGAAAAGGACCGGCCCGTGGAGCTGGGGGCGCAAGCATGCGGTCCTCTGGGCCCCGTTTTTGGCAGCAACGGCTTCCTGCAGCTGTCTACCAGCAAAAACGGGGCCTGTTTTTGCTGACAGAGGGCTGCAGGAGGCCGTCACTGCCGAAAACGGGGCCTGGGGGGGATGCATGCCCCCCCCACCCGCTCCTTTTTCGCTAGCAGAGGGCTATCAAAACAAACTAAAAACAAAGCAAAAGGAGAAATGTTTCCCCTTTTGCATTTGATCCTGCAAGAAGGCAGAGGAAAGGAGAAGGGGAAAGAGGAAAGACCAAGAAAAAGATGGGAAGAGAGCAAGGAAGGAAAAACAAGGAAAGAGGGGAAGGAAGAAGAAAGAATGAAGAGGGAAGGGAAAAGAAGAAAAGGAAGGAAGGAAGGTTATAATAAGAGGGAGGGAGGGAGGCTCTGAGGGAAGGCCTGCCTTAGCAATTGGCCACCACAGTTCTCCCCCGACACGAGTGATGTCGAGTTGACCATGCCTACCCCAGCCACTCCCACTCGCCCCCCACCCCCCGAGATAAAACAGAATCCTGATGTGCCCCCCCCTGAAATCGAGTTTGACACCCTGACCTATATCATAAAAAAGGATTTGATTGACAGATACTTTTGCAATGCAGTGAGAGCTCAGGAAATATTTCCAGTTCTTTGCTGGAGTCCAGTCATCCAGCCAGCTTGCTTTCTCCCCCCCCCCCCCCCCCGCCCCCGCACCAGGGGTTACAAAATACGCCAGAAAATGTCCTGACATGAACCATGGATAGGTTACAACCCTCCCTGTGGGTTTTGGCTGCACCTATGGGAAGTAAGAGCCTTCGGACCGGTCCGGCAACTCCCCAGGGGTTGTGCAGGATCAACAGGAGATTCAAAAGTCTTGCGCTCTGAACACCCCACCCTGGGGCTGTTTGCAAGTTTCTCCTGCTTTTCTCCCCCAGTTGTGGGTTTTACAAGCTGCAGCATCCCGAGTGCAAGTGAGCCCAGGTGTGCAGGCAATGAAATTCTGCAGCTTTCACCTGGAAGCATGATTGACGTGGCCCAGGCAGCATTAGCCTGTTGTTGGAGGGTGAAAAGAAATATTTCCATCCTTACTTGAGAAGGTTTTGGGGCCGCTCAACGCCGGGATCGAATCCTGCTCTTTGGCAAGAGTTCCACTGGGCATGTGCAAAATGCCAACTGCTGAATCAAGGTTGAGGGCCAGGGGAGGCTCCACGCCATGAAGGTTGTTAGATCTGGATGCTTTTTTCCATAATTACAGGCATGCAACTTCATAGCTATATCTGTATCTCTACTCCAGGGAGCTCCAAACTCAGCCACTTTAAGACTTGTGGACTAGAAATGGGGAAAATATTACTCTGTATACTGCTACAAAATATAATACATTATAACTACAATGTATATGTAAATCTTAGAAGTTGAAAGTTTATTATTATGTATATCTAAATAGTATTATTATTGTTACTAGTATTTTGTATAAATTGACCCAGACAATATACTGTTCACTAAATACTTATATATGTTGAAGAAAAAAAACCATAAATAAAATTATTTTTTAAAAAAAGACTTGTGGACTTCAATTCCCAGAATTCCTCCACTGGCTAAGGAATTCTGGGAGTTGAAGTCCACAAGTCTTAAAATGGCCAAGTTTGGAAACCCCTGGTTTAGTCTAACAAAGAGAAGGAGGATAGGTTAGCAGTATATGAGGGGCTGCCACAAAGAAGAGGGGGTCAACCAGAAGTGAGATTCAGGTGGTTTAGACCGGTCCGGGCGAACCAGTAGTAGGTCGACCTGCCCGGGCGCAATCCCGTCCTATATCAATGTGGTTTTGACACCCCACGCATGCGTGGACGGCACGCGCAAATTGATGTGTTTTGTGATGCCACACGCATATGTGGATGGCACACTCACACTCACATTTCCGGTGCTGGGCGAACCGGTTGTTGAGCCCACCTCTGGGATCAACCTATTCTCCAAAGTACGTGAAGGCAGGACAAGAAACAATGGATGGAAACCAATCAGGGACAGAAGCAACCTAGAACGAAGGAGAAACTTCCTGACAGTGAGAACAATTAACCAGTGGAACAGCTTGCCTCCAGAAGTTGTGGGTGCTTCATCGTGTGGAATTCATGGCTTGCAGTAGTAGGGAGATCAGTGTCACTCAACCTCAACCATGGAAAGTAGTATGGACTAAAACAGGGGTCCCCAAACCCCAGATTGTGCACAGCCACTTGGTATATAGGGTCTGCGGCTTGAGCAGGGGGTAGACTAGAAGACCTCCAAGGTCCCACCCAGCTCCATTCAGATTGCAGCAGAAGCAGAAGCTTGGAGTGAAGACTTCCAAAGTCACTTCTGACCTGTTACTCTGTTGGTCCTGGTACTTCTTGTTTTAGATAAGAGGTGTGTGAAATATGTCTGTTTGATCCCTTCCAACTCTTGTTATTCTGTTAATCAATCAGTGGAACGGCTTGCCTTCAGAAGTTGTGGGTGCTCCATCACTGGAGGCTTTCAAAAAGAGACTGGACAGCCATTTCTCTGGGATGGTCCAGGCTAGGGTCTCCTGCTTAAGCATGGGGTTGGACTAGAAGACCTCAAAGTTCCTTTCCAACTTTGTTATTCTGCTAATGTGGAAAGTCTTGCCTTCAGAGGTTGTGGGTGCTCCATCACTAGAGGCTTTCAAAAAGAGTGCGGACAACCACTTGTCAGAAATGGTATAGGGTCTCCTGCTTGAACAGGGGTTGGACTAGAAGGACCTCCAACTCTTGTTATTCTCTACTCCACATTCTGAATTAACTCAGCCAAGGAGATGGATCGCCATCTCAAGAGGAAAGAAGAACAAAGGGGATCAACCAGATTTTCTGAGTGTTGATGTCCATGCATCTTCAAGTTGTTGAGATTGAAAAATGCTAGTCTACAGGATTGCACACAGTACGTGCTTATTGTGCGGATGTGTCACACAAGCCCAGAAAATGGGTTAGGGAAGTAATCATTATTACAATTAGCCCAATAAGCATTTATGCAAATACAACCTCAGACAGTTAAGTCAGCAGTCAACAAGTCTTTCCTGGTCTTATGTTTCCAACTTCCCAACCCAAAACATCGTAAGAGAAGATGTCCCTCAGATGGATTAGATGCCCTGGACCAGAAGAACCAAACTTCTAACTTGACATCAAGATGTTTCCTAAATCCAGATTTGTTCTCCTGGCTAGCCCTCCAGCCAAAGTGGCTTCTTTTGACTCCCCCATCTCATCAACATCTTGACTACTTCCTGCCCGTGACTCATCTTGGCCCTTGAATACTGTAGAGCTGTTCACCAAGTGCTCATTATATAACAAACAGCCTTCCTGGCGATTGCGTAACTGAGATTGTTCAATCCTGAATGTAAAGCACAGGGCAGGGCCCACTGCTGGAGCAGGGAGGATTATGTAAAACATGGAAGACTCTGGAAGTAGATACCTGAACTGGTCTGAGAGCCAAAAAGGGGAATAGCAGCGCAGAGTCTACATGAATGTCAGAATAGAGTCTACAGCAGTGTTTCTCAACCTAGGGGTCGCGACCGCTTTGGGGGTCGAACGACCCTTTCACAGGGGTCGGGAGACTTCGCCCGGACGCCATTTGGGTTCTTTTACCCTCTGCGCATGCGCAGAACGTTTTGCGCATACGCAGAACGCAAAAGAACCCAAATGGTGGCGGCGGGGCAGTGGGCGTGGTGGTGAGTGCAGGGGCACGGCATGGGTCGTGGCATTAGGAAGGTTGAGAACCACTGGTCTACAGCAATGTTTCTCAACTTTAGCTGGGTGGACTTCGACTCCCAGAGTTGTGGTGGACTTCAACACCCAGAAGATGTATGGAATTCAAGACAAAAAACTGAACTTATGTGGATTTCAACTCCCAGAATTGAACCTGTGTGGATCAACTCCCAATTGTGTAGACTTCGACTCCCAGAATTGTGGTGGACTTCAACACCCAGAATTAAAGCTTTGTGGACCAACGCTGAATTTGGATCTCAAATTCCTCCCAGAGGAATTTTGGTGGACTTCAGCTCCTAGAATCGAAGCTGTCTGGGGAATTCTGGGATTTGAAGTCCATCCATCTTGAAGTTGCTGAGGTTGAGAAACAAGGGTCTCCAGTGTTGCATTCTGAGCACTGGCTACGGAGACTTCTCCAACCAACACACCTGAAAGATTGTGATGTTGAGCTCAGACCCATGCAGAGGTGAGGTCCTGCCAGTGCGGTTAATAGCTGTTGTTCGGCACAGAGCCGAAGACGCTGCCGCCGCCCGCATGAACGCCACCGTTTGCGGTTTTTTGCCCTCTGCGCATACGCAAAGCGTTCTGCATGCGCAGAGGGCAAAAGAACGCAAACGGTGGTGTCCATGCGGGCGGCGGCAGCGCCCGGGGAAAGCTCCCGCGCTGCGAACGGCAGCAGCGTCTTCGGCTCTGCGCCGAACAACAGCTATTAACCGCACCGGCAAAAACAGGCAGGAACCCACCTCTGGACCCATGGGTATCCTCTTTATTCCTAGACAACCAATGAGCTCTTGGGTCATTGTTTCAGAGGTAACAGATTCGCTATGGGCCCCATTTGTCAAAGCTGGAAATGTGGGTTTTCAGCAAAACCATCATAAAACATGGTCACAGAACCTCAAGAGATTGAGAATGGCCATAAATGCCGGCTTGCAGGGGGATTCCTGTTCTGGATGGCATCGTGGCCTCAGCCCTCACCAGATTTAACCCAAGCCTTGCTTGATTTGAATAGAATAGAATAACAGAGTTGGAAGGGACCTCGGAGGTCTTCTAGTCCATTTGATTTCAACTCAATGAACGAAGAGAACCTTTTCCAGTGTTTCTTTGACCAGAAGACAAAAAGATTGAATAAAGTCCTTTATTGGAAGCATCAGGTTCATCTGAAATTGAATGCATCTTCGGAAGGGGACTAGGATGGAAAGAGCTTTCAATCACAAGGTAATAAAAATCTAGGAAAAAATCTAAAGAAAAAAAAAGTTATGGGTGAGAAGAACCCACCCTCCACATTTCCAAATCCAAGGAGGACCCCAGGTGATTCTAGATGGACCATTTCTCCGTCCGAGCTTCCAACGTTTTGACCAGGCCTTCCCCCAAGATCTTGAAGTCTTCCAAAACAGCCTCCACATTTGGAACCACCGTTGGCTGAGAACTTACTCTGGATATCATCCTTCCTTTAATGTTTGATACCTGGTGGAATTAAGAGAAGTACATTAAATGATTGCCAATAATCGATCAATTTTTACGCATGGGAACCTTGAGCTTGATTGTTGCCATCACCAGCATTTTTCATGGTTATAAAAACTAAGTATCTGCTTATCCGCAGGTTTATCCCGAATATACAGATAGCGCTCAACTTATAACAATTCATTTAGTGACTGTTCGAAGTTACAACGGCACTGAAAAAAGTGACTTATGACCGGTTTTCGCAGTTACAATCTTTGCGGCATCCCCCTGGTCACATGATCAAAATATGGATGCCTGGCTCATATTTACGACGGTTGCAGTGTCCCGGGATCACGTGATCCCCTTTTGCGACCTTCTGACAAGCAAAGTCAACGGGGAAGCCAGATTCCACTTAACAACCGCGTTACCAACTTAACAACTGCAGTGATTCACTTAACAACGGTGGCAAGAAAGGTCGTAAAATTGGACAAAACTCACTTAACTGTCTCGCTTAGCAACCAAAATTTTGGGCCCATCTGTGCTCGTATATGGGAGATAAGCATACTTTAAAAATTACCGTTATGTACTTGCAGATAAGCCTATCCACAGATACAGCCGATCACAATTTTGGAGGTATATTTTGGCAGCTAAAATTTTTGGCTTATCTTCAAGTATATATGAGGTAGCTTTTTAATATGGATACACAACAATTTCTTTTCTTTTCTTTTTTTTTACAAAATGAGGAAATTCTCACGAGAACGCCAAACTTCCCCAAGAGTTAGTTAACATTAAAATGTTGTTTACCAATAGTATAGAAACTGGGGACAATGAGTCAAATCTCAAGAGTTGAGCGCTCACCTTGAAGGGCTGGGGTTCAAAGGCCGAGGGCTTCCAGAGGACCCCAATAACGTCTCCTCCATATTTGTCGTAGAAGAACAGGGCAAAGTCACTGAAGGCTTCCTGCAATGAGAGAGGGTCCATTAAAGGAAAACGCCAACTTCTGCAAGTTACTCAATCTTCATAGTTCCAAGCTCGCAACTGCCATCTTGACTTTTCACTCACTCACACACACACACACCCTGCCTGGTATTGTTTCAGCTTGCAATGGGACAAGTGAAATCTAGTTGAAGGTGTCTCTTTTAACTCCTAGAATGGAGGTGATTGGCCATGGCTTTCTTCTAGGGCCTTTGACTTTAAAGGTTCTTGATACTCTCTGAGCTTGGTGGTTTCCTTGCTGCAGACGTTTTATGACCCAGCTAGGGAACATCATCAGGGCTAGAAGGGAGTGGGGTTGGTTCTGTTTATATACAATGGCTTGGCCTATGAGTGATGGTGGAAGTTGGTAGTTGGTAGTAACATGATAGGAAGATGGTAGGAACTTGGTAGTCCCTTAATTAGGCTGTGGGATGGATGGAAGGAGGGGGGAGGGAGGGAGGGAGAGGTAGAGGAGAGGAGAGGAGAGAAGAGAAGAAAAGAGAAGAGAAGAAGAGAAAAATTTGCAGTCAGGGTTGAATTGTGGGCTCCTTGGTGCTCCCTGAGCTTGGAGGTTTTCTTGTGGATGTTTCATGATCCAACTAGGTAACATCATCAGTGCTAGAAGGAGATGGGGTTTGAGGAGGAGGACGACGACGATGACAACAACAACAAGTGGGGTCCTTGGTGCTCTGTAAGCTTGGTGGTTTCCTTGCAGACATTTCATGACCCAAGTAGGTAACATCATCAGAAAGGAGGAGAATGGGCTTTTTATTTACCGGACTATAAGACACACTTTTTTGTCTCCCAAAAGGGGGTGAAAATGTCTGTGCATCTTATAGACCGAATATTGCCGAAGCCCCGCCCATCCACCGGCCGTTTTTCGGACTCCGCATGCCCCGTTTTCGAGGCTTTTTTCAGCCCGTTTTTGAGGCTTTTTTTCGGACCGTTTTCGAGGCTTTTTTTGGCCCATTTTTTTGGGGGGAAAAAATGGGCCGGAAAAAGCTTCAAAAATGGGCTGTAAAGGAAAAAAGCTTCAAAAATGGGCCAAAAAAAGGCCTAAAAAATGGGCCAAAAAAAAGTCCCCAAAATGGGCCGAAGAAAGCATAGAAAATGGGGCACTCGGAAAGCCAAAAACTGTTTTGCTGTTGTTTTCCTCTTCTAAATTTAGGTGCGTCTTATAGTCCGAAAAATACGGTATATACGGTGGCTTGCCCTGTTGGTGATGATGGCTCTGTTGTTTTTCTATCTTGGTGGTTCCAGGAACTCTCAGTCTTGATGTCCACCTGTCTTAAATTTGCCAAGGTTGAGAAACACTGAATTAGAGCGCGAAAGGGAGACCACCAGGAAACCTACAAGCTGTTACCTGCAATGGGAAACTGATCTCTGTACTCACAAGGCACTAAGTTCAGCCTAAGGGACACTTAACCTTGTGGTACTCAGAAGAAAGCCATAAATCAGGGTTTAAGCGTCTTTTCAGCAACAAGCTGAAGCAAGTATCTTCCTAACCAGGTTTAGTTGGGTTATGTTGTGTTTACTCTTGGTTATTTCCGAGAGCATAAAAAAAAAAAAACCAGATGTGGTTGCCATCATGACATGGAATGACCATACCCTGTACAAGTAATCTTCGACTTACAACCATTTCTTTAGTGACCGTTTGAAGTTACAACGGCCCTAAAGCAAGTGACTTATGACCGCTTTTCACATTTACGACTGTTGCAGGACCGCTGTGGTCACGTGATCAAGGCTTGGCAACTGGCATGTACTTATGACGGTTGTCGTGTAATGCCCTTTTGCAACCTTCTGACGAGCAAAGTCAACAGGGAAGCCAGATTCGCTTTACAACCATGTTTCTCACTTAACAACTGAAGTCATTCACTTAACAACGGTGGTTATAAAATGGGGCAAAATTCTCTTAACTTAGCCATGGAAATTTGTGGTCATAAGTTGAGAACTGCCTCCTTCTTATAAGCTTCTTGTTTTTAGGATATTTTTTTTACTTTTCCTACAAGATTCGACCTATGTTTTACAAGTCCCGGGGACTCCTCAGGCAACGGTCTCCTGTCAGGGCACACCCGTCCAACCTGGGTGGCATCTTTTGTTAATGCTTTTAAAATGATTAAGAAGAAAATAAGATCCCGAAATCCCGGCGAGGAGCATTCACGCCTAGCCAACATCACTGGAGGGCATTGCCATGGATGGAACATGCTTGATTTGTCGGCTGAATTAACCCCGTTTTGGGATTAACTGTCCGAGGGGCATGTTTCTGGCACAAAAAGCTAAAACGGTTTCCATTATCCTAGATCTCAGTTTTTGAGAGTTGTTGATCAGGAAAGAAAATCATCTATCTATCTATCCATCTATCTATCTATCTATCTATCTATCTATCTATCTATCTATCTATCTATCTATCTATCTATCTATCTATCTATCTATCTATCTATCTATCTATCTATCATCGTCTGTCTGTCTGTCTGTCTGTCTGTCTGTCTGTCTGTCTGTCTGTCTGTCTGTCTGTCTGTCTGTCTGTCTGTCTATCTATCTATCTATCTATCTATCTATCTATCATCTATCTATCTATCATATATCTATCTATCTATCATCTATCTATCTATCTATCTATCTATCTATCTGTCTGTCTGTCTGTCTATCTATCTATCTATCTATCTATCTGTCTGTCTGTCTGTCTGTCTGTCTGTCTATCTGTCTGTCTGTCTGTCTGTCTGTCTGTCTGTCTGTCTGTCTGTCTGTCTGTCTGTCTGTCTGTCTGTCTGTCTATCTATCTATCTATCTATCTATCTATCTATCTATCATCTATCTATCTATCATATATCTATCTATCTATCATCTATCTATCTATCTATCTATCTGTCTGTCTGTCTGTCTGTCTATCTATCTGTCTGTCTGTCTGTCTGTCTGTCTGTCTGTCTGTCTGTCTGTCTGTCTATCTATCTATCTATCTATCTATCTATCTATCTATCTATCTATCTATCATCTATCTATCTATCATATATCTATCTATCTATCATCTATCTATCTATCTATCTATCCATCCAACCATCCATCCATCCATCCATCCATCCATCCATATCTTAGAACTAAGGAGAAATTTCCTGACAGTTAGAACAATTAATCAGTGGAACAGCTTGCCTCCAGAAGTTGTGAATGCTCCAACCCTGGAAGTTTTTAAGAAGATGTTGGACAACCATTTGTCTGAAGTGATGTAGGGTTTCCTGCCTAAGCAGGGGGTTTGGACTAGAAGACCTCCAAGGTCCCTTCCAACTCTGTTATTATCTATCTATCTATCTATCTATCTATCTATCTATCTATCTATCTATCTATCTATCTATCTATCTATCTATCTATCTATCTATCTATCATCTATCTTCCATCCATCTATCTATCTATCTATCTATCTATCTATCTATCTATCATCCATCCATCTGTTGTTCATTCATTCATCCCACCTTTATTACTTTTACAAATAAGACAGCAAACATATCAGGAAAGAAAATCTCCTATCTATAATCCATCCATCCCATCTGTATTATTTTTATTTTTAGAAATAAGGCAGCAAACTTATTAGGAAAGAAAAATCTGCAAATTAATAATCTAGCGGTATCCATCCATCCATCCATCCCACCTTTATTACTTTTACAAATAAGGCAGAAAACATCTCCAACACACCTTCCTCCTCCTATTTTCCCCACAATAACCCAGTGAGGTCGGGTGGTGTGGGCTGAGAGAGAGCGTGATTGGCCCCAAATCACCCAGCCGGCTTTGGTGCCTAAGACGGGACTAGAACTCCCTGTCTCCTGGTGATTGGCTCAAAGTCACCCAGCTAGCTTTCCTGCCTAAGGCAGGACTAGAACTCACCATTTTCTAGTGATTGGCCCAAAGTCTCTCATCTGTTTTTCATCCTAAGGCGAGACTAGAACTCACAATCTGCTGGTGATTGGCCAAAGTCACCCAGTGGGCTTTCCTGCCTAAGGCAGGACTGGAACTCGTCATCTCCTGGTGACTGGCACAAAGTCACCCAGCTAGCTTTCATGGCCAAGACAGAACTAGAACTCACCGTCTCCTGGTGATTGACCCAAAATTGGCTTTCGTGCCTAAGGGGGGGGGAACGATGAAAATTGAGTGGGTGACTTAGGGTCAATTCCCCTCTCTCAGCTCAATCCACCTTGCAGGGTTGGTTTTTGTAGGGAAAATCAGGGAGGAAATTTAAGTATGTTTGCTGCCTGGAGTTATTTATACAAATAACAAAGGCGGATTGTAGATAAATATAAATATCGGGGCTCCTAAATGAGAAAACGGAGCGTGTGTGTCTCAATCTATCCGCCCGTCAAAACATGATTTGTAATTTTTTTAAAAAATCATCTATATTTTTGTTTATGGAGACACCAACACAGGGAGAAAGTGCCTCTGGTGTCAAAATGTGTTTGAGGGAGTTGTAGGTTGCTCAATCCAGACCACACACACACAATTGCCTCAGAGACGTTGTCACCGCAAACCCAGGCACAAGGGATTGATCAAGGCCCCGCCACGGAGAAGCCAGTGACTTGCAAAGGGGTTGTTGTGTCCCTCTTACAAAAGATGCGACGTCTTTGCAAGAACGGGATAAAACAGGTTTGATCCTGATCGGTTTCCTTCCCACGGATGGCCCATTTTCCCCCATTTTTTAAACCTACTGCCCTGGGTTGCTTCAATGGCTTCTGAATCACCCGGTGGCTTTAATGGGGGTGATTAAGAAGGCCGTCATCTGGCTAGGCGCAGAGCAAAACAAACAAGCAAACCACTTTGAGGACAATGTTGGTTATTTTGCAAGGCTGCGAAAAGGCTGGGGAGAAAACGGACTTTCATCCTGATATGTAGATAAAATGGCAAAAATGTTTCCTTGGGCTAAAATGTCTATGCCAGGGATGTCAAACTCAGGGCCCGCCGGCCGCATCCGGCCCGTGGGGTGCTTAAATCCACGGTGCCTCTGCCGGCAAAAACGGGCTGAAAACTCTGCCCTGGGGTGGCACTTGCAATGTGCAACTTTGCAGGTGGTGCAATATGCAAAAAGGAGCGCAGCCCTCACCGGCCGGAATGAAATAATGGTGCTGTTGCGGTGTGTGTGTGTGTGCTGCGCAAGTGGGCCGAAGTGGGGCTTGCGATGGCTGGAAGCTGCAGAAGCGAAGCGCTGCTTGCATTTGTGCGGCATCAGCATTCCGCCTCGGTATATTTGCGCCAGCCGGTGGCGCAAGGCAGCCCTTGTGTCCTGTCGCTTGGGACTCGGAGTGGTAAATGGCATCCGGTCTGGGGAGCAGCCGGAGTTTGCTGTTTGCTGCGGATGCTAGTTCGGCCCCCTGCAAACTCATCTCTTAAGGAACGCTCACTGAAGTGGCGTGGGAAACTTCGGCCGGGCTCCTCGAGAGACGAGAGTTTGCAGGGGGCCGAGCTAGCGTCCGCAATGAACAGCAAACTCCGGCTCCTCCCCAGACCGGATGCCATTTACCGCTCCGAGTCCCAAGCGGCAGGAGACGAGGGCTGCCTTGCGCCACCGGCTGGCGCAAATATACCGATGCCGCGCAAATGCAAGTAGCGCTTCACTCTCGCAGCTTCCAGCCATCACAACCCCCGCTTCGGGCCACTTGTGCAGCACCCCCACACACACTGCAACAGCACTATTATTCCGTCCCGGCCGGCAAGTGCTGGGCTCCTTTTTGCACGTTTCACCACCTGCAAAGTTGCACATTGCAAGTGCCACCCCCTATGGCGGAGATTTCCAGCCCCACCACGGGCCGGTTCCATATTCCAGAGCTGTGGTAGTCACAGGACTGGCCCTTTGGTCATCCCGGAGCAGCTCCTCCACCCAGGTTCAGGAAAAGGAAAAGAAAGGAAAGAAGGAAAGGAAAGGAAAGGAAAGGAAAGAGAAGAGAAGAGAAGGAAAGGAAAGAAGGAAAGGAAAGAAGGAAAGGAAAGGAAAGAGAAGAGAAGGAAAGAAGGAAAGGAAGAAAGGAAAGGAAAGGGAAAAGAAAGGAAAGGAAAGAGAAGAGAAGGAAAGGAAAGAAGAAGGAAAGGAAAGGAAAGGAAAGGGAAAGGAGGGAGGGGAGGGGAGGGACTACAGCTATAGCTCTAGAACAGGGGTCGGGAACCTTTTTGACTAAGAGAGCCATGAAAGCAAAAAATTTGGAAATTTATTTCAGTGAGAGCCATATAATATATTTTAAAAGTGAATTCAACTAAATGTCAATAGGGACAATGGGATATTGAGAGAATCCCTGTCTTTGTGCTGTTTAATTTGTTGCTGCTGTAGCAGCTTCCTTGCTCCAAAGTGATATTTGTCTTTGAGTTGGTGATTTCCATCATAGCATTGGTAATGATTCTTTCTTTCTTTCTTTCTTTCTTTCTTTCTTTCTTTCTTTCTTTCTTTCTTTCTTTCTTTCTTTCTTTCTTTCTTTCTTTCTCTTCTTCTTCTTCTTCTTCTTCTTCTTCTTCTTCTTCTTCTTCTTCTTCTTCTTCTTTCTTTCTTTCTTTCTTTCTTTCTTTCTTTCTTTCTTTCTTTCTCTCTGCAAACCAATCCCCACCGTGGCTCCTTTCTCCCTCGCCCAGCCCTCTTCCAAGACGTCAAGTGCGGGGAACCGCACCAAGCGAGGTAGGTGGGTGGGTTGCTGAAGAAGCCCCGGAGCCCCGCCGCCAACCTGCGTCTCCTGCTGGGAAGGAGCCTCTGTCGCTGTCTCTCGCGGGGTTCCAGCCACCCGACTGAGTCCCTGACCGCGGCACCGGCAGGGTTAATGCGTATGGGAGAGGAGAGAGAGCGCTACCGCCGCCGCTGCTACTTTCACCGCTCCGATATTTCTTTGGTGGGCGCGCGCGGGAGGGACCATGGAGCAGAGGCGCCCGGCAGCTTAAGGCAAGAGGCGGGTGGGAGACGCGGGCAGGAGCCTGTCGCCGCCGCCGCCACTTCTGGCATCCCCACGCCTCTCACCCCGCTCGCCAGGTGCCTCTGCTCAGCGGTCCCTCCTGCGGAGGCCCACCAAAGAAATATTGGAGCGGCGAAAGTAGCAGCGGCGGCGGTAGCGCGCTCTCTCCTTCCCTCCCATGCAGGGAGGGAAGGAGAGAGCGCGCTACCGCCGCCGCTGCTACTTTCACCGCTCTGATATTTCTTTGGTGGGCGCGCGCGGGAAGGACCATGGAGCAGAGGCACCTGGCGAGCGGGGTGAGAGGCGTGGGGATGCCAGAAGTGGCGGCGGCGGCGACAGGCTCCTGCCCGCGTCTCCCACCCGCCTCTTGCCTTAAGCTGCCGGGCGCCTCTGCTCCATGGTCCCTCCCGCGCGCGCCCACCAAAGAAATATCGGAGCGGTGAAAGTAGCGGCGGCGGCGGTAGCGCTCTCTCTCCTCTCCCATACGCATTAACCCTGCCGGTGCCGCGGTCAGGGACTCAGTCGGGTGGCTGGAACCCCGCGAGAGACAGTGACAGAGGCTCCTTCCCAGCAGGAGACGCAGGTTGGCGGCGGGGCTCTGGGGCTTCTTCAGCCGCTTGGCTGGAGAACGGCGGGGATGTGGCCATGGCCGTTTTTTAGCTCCCCCCGTCCCGGCTGAACGCCGCCATTTGGGTTATTTTTCCCTCTGTGCATGCGCGCGCATGCACAGAGGGAAAAATAACCCAAATGATTGTGGTCAGCCGGGACGGGAAAGCGGTGATTGTGTTCAGCCGGGACGGGAAAGCGGGCAGGAGAAGCTCCGCGCCGCAACCGCCGCCAGTTCCATCGGCTATACGCCGAAGGACTGGCCCGGGCGAACCGGGAGGATTTCACCCCTGCTGCGAGCCATATGCAGTCATCAAAAGAGCCACATCTGGCTCGCGAGCCATAGGTTCCCGACCCCTGCTCTAGAATATGGGATTGGCTTTCCCAACAACATCAGCAAGCCACCGTCAAAAAAGCTTCAATTATTTTGTAATAATTACACTAACTTTAATAATTTTGTTACAATTAAACAACCTTTAAAGGTTTTGTTATGATTAAATAAGCATTTACGATTTTGTTATAATTAAATAAGCATTTATAATTTTGTTATATTAAATAGGTGCATTTCATATTAATAAAATGGAAGTTCTCTGATCATTATTTTACAAATGTATTTACCTTTTAAAAAAAATTCATATTAGTGGTCTGGGGAACTTAAAATTATGAATTAGGGTCCGTGGGATTTAACATTATGACCTTGGTGGTCCCTGAGGTCCAAAAGGTTGGGGACCTCTGCTCTAGATGGCTTAACAACGCAATCATAGATTGCTGAATAAACCACAATTGGAAGGTCCATGCAGCACGCTAAGCATAAAATGGGGGGGAGGGGACTCACTTAACAACTGTCTGGCTTGGCAAGAGAAAATTTGGGCTCAATTGCGGTCGTAAGCCGAGGACTACCTGTACAATGTTAGGACTGCAGCCGCACTTCCCCAGGTGAGCAACCAGGTGTCCACCAGCCGGATACTTACTCGGAGCTCCTGCAGGTAGCACTGCACGGGGTCGTAATCCACCACTGGGAAAGAAATGGTTTTTGTGGTATTGGTGCTCTTCAACATCCCCCGGTGGAAGCACGTGGTGGGCCGGTCCACGGCCTCGAGGTGCCTGGGAACCTGCTTGGGGTTCAGGTGGATGAGGACATCATAAAGGTCCAAGGGAGGCCGGAAGGCCATCTGCAAGAGAGAAGCCATGGTTTTACAGTCAGCAGATGAGAATCACGGGGCCTGGAGGAACCTCAGAGGTCTTCTAGTCCAACCCTCCACCCACTGGAGTACTGTTTGCTTCTTAATTGTGGGCCTGATGAGCAATCTTGGTGTTAATCTCTGTTTCTCTGGGTTTTGACTGCAGATGTTGGTCTTTTCTAAGTGACCATCCTAGACCAAGCCAAATTCAAAAACGCTAGAGAATTCCTGGAAGCCTGGCACTCCGACAAATTGGCTATCAACAGACCCACAAACAACATCAACATGCTGTGCAAAAGAGACAATCAACAAGCCAAAAAGGTAACAATCAAGGAACTGCCAAACAAGCTACAAGTAAACAGCCCAACCAAAGAACCTCCAAGACCACTCCCACCAACATTGACAGAGCGAGTATAAATTGAGTGCAAACCCCACTCCCTTCTAGCACTGATGATGTTACCTAGTTGGTCATGAAACATCTGCAAGAAAACAACCAAGCTCAGAAAGGACCAAGGACCCCACAGTCAATCCTGAGCTACAAATATTCTCTTCTATCCAATCTGCTTGTATATAAACAAGAGAGCAAACCCCATTCCCTTCTACCACTGATAATGTTACCTAGTAGGGTCATGAAACGTCTGCAAGAAAACAACCAAGCTCAGAGAGCACCAAGGACTGTTCACTTCAACCCTGAGCTACAAAGATTATCCTTTATATGAACATCCTAAGATTACAGTGACAACATCCAGATATTTAACTATGGCTATTTAAAAAAAAGACTTTTAGTAACAAATTTATTTATTTATTTATTTTGCGATTCTTATAGGCCGCCCTACTGGATCCAGCTACGTGAAACCTCCCTGCTGGCCGAAACCAGCCAGGAGGGACACGGGTCCAATAAACAGGTGGAAGAGCTCATCGCTCCCACGGCCTTGTCTACATCATCAGGAGTTACTGGCTCAAACTCGTCCCATAGAATTGAATTAAGACTCGCCCCTGTCAACTCAACTGGTTCTGTCCTCCTAGAGTCCAGATTTGACCGGATCTGAGCGACTTTATCAATCAGAAACTGTGCAAATTCCTCAGCTCTGCCTTGCAAGTGTTCCTCGCCACCCCCTTTTACAAGGAGGTGGCGTGTCACCCTAAACAAGGCAGCTGGGTGCGAGTCTGCGGATGCAATAAGAGCGGAAAAGTGTGAACGTTTTGCCGTCCCTATCGCCACTAAGTAAGACTTAATAAAAGTTCTTAATAGTGTTCGGTCGGATTCGGCCTTACTGGCTTTCCAGCGTCGCTCTAGACGTCTCTTGTGGCGTTTCATCTCCCGGAGCTCCTCGGTGAACCAGGGAGCTTTCCGGGATCCACTGCCACAGAAAGGTCGCAAAGGTGCAATCCGATCTAAAGCCCCTGATGCCGCGTTGTTCCAAGCAGCCACCAGGGAATCAGCCGAATTGTGTACCAGGGTTTCAGGTATTTCCCCAAGTTCCCTCTGGAATCCTTCCGGCTCCATTAGGTGCCTGGGGCAGAACCACCTAATCGGTCCCGTCTCCCTGCGGGGGAGGAGTGGGGCTCTGAAATCCAACCTCAGTAGGAAATGATCTGACCATGACAACGGGGTGATGACTATGTCCCCTAACTTCAGATCATCTCTCCACTGCCCCGAGAGAAACACTAGGTCAAGCGTGTGGCCTCCCTCATGAGTCGGACCCTGGATTACTTGGATCAGGTCCATGGTTGTCATGGTATCCATGAACTCCTGGGCCGCATCCGAGGTTTCGCCGGCCGAAGGCAGGTTAAAGTCCCCCAGCACCATGAGCCTGGGGAACTCACTGAACTCCAAATCAATGAGTTGGGGTTTTAAGTCGATTCTATAATACAGGTTGCCTTCAGTTTTATGACTGCAATGGAGACCAGAGCAAGACAGTTATTAAGTGAGTTTTACTCCATTGTATGACCTTTCTTGTCACAGTTGTTAAGCGAATCACTGCAGTTCTAATGGTAGTCGCACGGTTGTTAAGTGAATCTGGCTTCGCCTATTGACTTTGCTTGTCAGAAGGTCGCAAAAGCGGATTACGTGCCCCCGGAACATTGCGACCGTCATAAATAGGAGTCAGCGTGCCAAGTCTCTGAATTTTGATCAGTTGACCAAGGGGATGCCGTGACGGCCGTAAGGGTGAAAAACGGTCACATTTTTCAAGGCTGTTGTAACTTTGGAACGGTCACTAAATGAAACTGTTGTAAGTCGAGGAATATATATAGATAGAGAGAGGGGGGGGAGGGGGGAGAGAGGGGGAGAGGGGGAGAGAGAGGGAGAGAGGGGGGAGGGGGGAGAGAGAGAGGGAGGGGGGAGAGAGAGAGGGAGAGAGAGGGGGGAGAGGGGGAGAGAGAGGGGGGGAGAGAGGGAGAGGGGGAGAGAGAGAGGGAGAGAAATGGGAGGCACCAGAGCTAAATTTTACATGTGGTTGCAAAGGCCCTGATTACTTATGCCGAATGTGATATTTCAGTTTTTTCTTTTTAATAAATTCACAGACATTTCTAAAATTCTGTTTTCACTGTGTCATTATGGAGTCCTGAATGTAGATTAATGAGGGGGGGAAAGTGAATTATCACAACTGTAGAATCGGGCTGCAAATTACACAATACCCACATTTCCAAAGTTCACGGTCAGACTTTAACCACAACCTGATCCTTTTCTTGTGCCAAATTCACTCTTGCCGTTGATGGATTTCGGAGGAACATACCATAAGAACACAACCCCATGAAAACAACGTCATGCACCAGCCTTCAATAACAATAAGATTAACGATTGCAAGGCGTTATCAAAAGGACCTGATCTGAAAGTCTAAGGCCTTAAATAAACTTACATTTTACCCTGGTGTTGAAAGGACGTTCCGACAGCCACTGACAAACCCAACCTCTCTTGGGTCTATGCCACCATGCTCAGGGTCATCACCAAAAAAATTATCATCGTGGAATCATATGGCTGAAAGGGACCTTGGAGGTCTTCTAGTCCAACCCCCCCCCCCCGCCCAAGGAAGGAGACCCTATACAATCCTGGTCAAATGGCTTTCCAATCTCTTTTAACAGGATAACAGACTTGGAAGGGACCTTGGAGGTCTTCTAGCCCAACCCCCTGCTCAGGCAGGAAACCCTATATTATTTCACACAAATGGTTGTCTAATCTCTTCTTAAAAACTTCCAGTACAACTTCTGGAGGCAGGCTGTTCCACTGGTTAATTGTTCTCACTGATAGGATATTTCTCCCTAGTTCTGGGTTGCTTCTCTCCATGAGTAGTTTCCACCCATTGCTTCTTCTGCCTTCAACTGCTTTGGAGAATAGGATGACCCCACCCATTTCTTTAACAGAATAAGAGTTGGAAGGGACCTTGAAGGTCTTCTAGTCCAACCCCCTGCTCAGGCAGAAAACCATATACCGTTTTAGACAAATGGTTGTCCAATCTCTTCTTAAAAACCTCCAGTGATGGAGCACCTCAACTTCTGGAGGAAAGCCATTCCACTGATAAATTGTTCTCACTATTGGGAAGTGTCTCCTTAGTTCTAGGTTGCTTCTCTCCTTGATTAGTTTCCATCTGTTGCTTCTTGTCCTGCCTTCTAGTGCTTTGGAGAATAGGTGGACCCCCTCCTCTTTGTAGCAGCCCTTCAAAAATTGGAAGACTGCTGTCATATCACACCATGTCCTTCTTTTCATTAAATTTGACACAACTAATTCTTGCACTCATTCTTCATATGGCTTTTGAGGTCTTCAGGAATGGAAAGGGTGGTGGACCTCACAGGTCTACTTATCCTCCTACACCAGTGAGGGCGAACCTATGGCACGCGGAGCCATATCTGCCGGCACGCGAGCCGTTGCCTAGCTCAGCTCCAGCGCGCATGTGCACGGTTGCCAGCTGATTTTTGGCTCGCACGGAGACTCTGGGAGGGCATTTTTGGCTTCCGGGGGGCCTCCGGGGGGATGGGAGAGGGCATTTTTGCCCTCCCCAGGCTCCAGAGGCTTCCCTGGAGACTGGGGAGGGCAAAAAGGAAGCCTCTGGAGCCTGGGGAGGGCAAAAAATATGCCTACCGGGCCCACCAGAAGTTGGGAAATGGGCCATTTCCGGCCTCCAGAGGGCCTCCGGGGGGGCGGGGAGGCTGTTTTCGCCCTCCCCAGGCAGTGAATTATGGGTGTGGGCACTCGTGCATGTGCGATAGCACGCGCGCATGCACTTTCGGCACCAGAGGGAAAAAAGGTTCGCCATCACTGTCCTACACTCTGCAGACCCCAGTCTCTTCTGGCATGATGATCTTACCTAATGAAACATCTGAAAGCAAATAACCCACCTGAAAGAGCACCAAGGACTTCACACTTCAACCCTAAGCAACAAATACTCTTTTCTATTGAAACCACTTATATGTGAACAGAGGGAGGAAAAAACCACACTTCCTTCAAGCGCTGATGACATTACCTAGTTGGGTCATGAAACGTCTGCAAGAAAACAACCAAGCTCAGAGAGCACCAAGGACCTCATAATTAACCCCCCCCCCCAGCTACGAATATGCTCTTTTTCTTACTATGCATCTGGAAATTCAAGATTGGGCACCTCCATTTAAGAGTAACCACAATTTAGAGCTTGTATGCTGCAGTCGCCCAAGGCACAAGCGAGAATCAAAAGCTGGCCAATCAAAACTTTTATCAAGGTTCCAAGTCCCGTAAAAGTTGTCATCAAATTGTAATTTGTAACATGCCAGAAGGAAAAAAAATGATTACATAAATAATAAGAGAGATGAATGAATTAGACCGCATAATCATTTCATGCAGCTTTAATCATGCTTAGGTTTTGTTTTAACACCTCCACATCAGGGGTGAAATTCAAAATATTTCCCTACCGGTTCTGTGGGCGTGGCTTGGTGGGCGTGGTGTGGCTTGGTGGGCGTGGCTTGGTGGGCATGGCAGGGGAAGGATATTGCAAAATCTCCATTCCCTCCCCACTCTGGGGCCAGCCAGAGGTGGTATTTGCCGGTTCTCTAAACCAGTGTTTCCCAACCTTGGCAACTTGAAGATGTCTGGACTTCAACTCCCAGAATTCCCTAGCCAACATTCGCTGGCTGGGGAATTCTGGGAGTTGAAGTCCAGACATCTTCAAGATGCCAAGGTTGGGAAACACTGCTCTAAACTACTCAAAATTTCCGCTACCGGTTCTCCAGAACCTGTCAGAACCTGCTTGGATTTCACCCCTGCTCCACATGCACACGCACACACAAAAATAGGCCATGTACATCTGATTTCTCCCAAAAAGAACCGCAGAGAAGACGATGAACCGCCTGGGTGTGAGTAGAAGGGGACATGAAACTTTTGCCCTGGCCAAACTTCAGATCCGACAGAAGAGAATATCTGCAGGATTGAACGTGGAGTCCATGGTGCTCTCTGTATTTGTTTGGTAGTTTCCCTGCAGATGTTTCATTACCCAACTAGGGAACATCATCAGTGCTAGGAGGAAGAGGGGTCTGTGGAAAAAGAGGAGGAGGAGGAGGAGGAGGAGGAGGAGGGGGATAATGATTGTAGGGTCCTTGGTACTCTCTAAGTTTGCTTGTTTACTTGCAGACATTTCATGACCAGGCTAAGGAACATCATACGTTCTAGAAGGGAGTGGGGATTGCCCACTCTAACCCTAAACCTTCCAGCACTGATTATGTTCCCTAGTTTGGTAACGAAACATCTGCAAGAAAACTACCAAGCTCAGCGAGCACCAAGGACCCCATAGTTGTCTTCCTCCTCCTCCTCTCCACAAACCCAACTCCTTTCTAGCACTGATGACGTTCCCTAGTTGGGTAATGAAAAGTCTGCAAAAAAACAACAACCCCGAGCTCAGAGAGCACCCAGGACCCCACAGTCGTCTTCCTCCTCCTCCTCCTCCTCCTCCTCTTCCTCCTCCTCCTAAACCCCACTCCCTTCTAGCACTGACGATGTTACTTAATTGGGTCATGAAATGTCTACAAGAAAACAACAAAGGTTATAGAGGACTAAGGAGCCCACAATTCTCCTCCTCCTCCTCCTCCTCCTTTTCCTCTCCACAAACCCAACTCACTGCTAGCACTGATGACGTTCCCTAGTTGGGTAACGAAAGGTCTGCAAAAAAAAAAACCCAACCAAGCTGAGAGAGCACCAAGCACTCACAAACCTGTGATCAGTGCAAACCCAGCCACATTCTCTCCCCCCAAGCTTTTAAGGATTAATTTTGGTTAATCGATGTTGGGCAGGAAAGGAGAAAAAAACCCACCCTCCCAATTGCCATTAAGCAATTCTCATGGGAAACAAAGAAAAAAACATCAAATATGAGACCAGCTCATATATAACCACAAATCGCATGTGCACACAAACTCCAGGGCTGAGTCACACACTGCTGGTGTTCAGCAAGTTCAGACATCTCCCCCCTCTGCCCCCCCCCCGAAGCAACCCGCTGCGCCATTCTCTCGGGCCCCCGGTTCGGCGCCTCAAAGAGTTCGGAGGGAAAAAACCCGCAAAAGATTTCCTGGTGTAGAGCCGAGAGAGGAGGCAGCTGTCGGGCTTAATCCGGCTTTAAATAAAATTAAGCCTGGCTCAAAAAAAACAATAATAATCACAAAAATCACACAATTTTATCAATTATTTTATATTTTATATATTTTTATATATTTTTATATTTATTTTATATTGTTTTATATTGTTTTATATTTTATTTTATTGTTTTACTGATTCCTGACTATCTGAAAAGAATTTCGTGCACCGAGCAAATTCAATGCAGGTAGTCCTCGACTTACGACGGTTCGCTTAGTGACCGTTCGAAGTTACAACGGCACTGAAAAATGTGACATAGGGCCGTTTTTCACAGTTACCTTTGCAGCGTCCCCCGCGGTCACGTGATCAAAATTCAGGCGCTTGGCAACTGATTCGTATTTATGACGGTCGCCGTGTCCGTCGCAAGGTCAGGTGATCCACTTTTGCGACCTTCCAGCAAGCAAAGTCAATGGGGGAGCCAGATTTGCTTAACAACCGGGTTGCCAACTTATCAACTGCGGTGACTCACTTAACAACAGTGGCAAGAAAGGACGGAAAGTGGGGTGAGACTCACTTAACGCTTTTGTTTAATGGTTTATGCTACTACTACGACCTGCAACAGAATGCAGCCTCTGAATTCTGACCACGGGAATGCTACAAAAGTCGTAAGTGTGAAAAATGTTCATAAGTCACTTTTTTCAGTGCTGTTATAACTTTGAATGGTCACTAAATGAACTGTTGTAAGCCAAGGAGTGCCTGTATGACCTGTTACTGCACATAGTTTTGGTCACCACATTACAAAAAAGAGGTTGAGACTTTGGAAAAAGTACCAAGTACCAAAAAGTACCAAGAAGAGCAACTAAGAGGATTAAAGGCCTGGAGACTAAAACATATGAATGGTTGCAGGATTTGGGTTTGGCTAGTCTAGAGAAAAGAAGGACCAGGGGAGACATGATACAGATACAGATTATTAGAGTTGGAAGGGACCTTGTAGGTCATCCAATCCAACCCCCTCCCTGCCCAATCAGGAGACCCTACACCATTTCGGATAAATGGCAGTCCAATATCCTTTTGAAAGTTTCAAGTGTTGGAGCTCTCACAACCTCCGCAAGCAACTTCTTTTTCCATTGGTTGATCGCTCTCACTGTCAGAAAATTTCTCCTAATTTCTAGGTTGAATCTCTCCTTGGTCAGTTCCATCCATTATTCCTTGTCTGGCCTTCAGGTGCTTTGGAGAATAGCTTGACCCCCTCCTCTCTGTGGCAGCCCCTCAAATATTGGAACACTGCTATCATGTCTGCCCTGGTCCTTCTCTTCGCTTGACTAGCCATGCCCAGTTCCTGCAACTGCTCTTTGTATGTTAGGGTTCGTATGATAGAAGTTTTCCAATATTTGAGGGGCTGCCCCAAAGAAGAGGGGGTCAACCTATTCTCCAAAGGACCTGAAGGCAGGACAAGAAGCAATGAATAGAAACTAATCAAGGAGAGAGAAGCAACCTGGAATTAAGGAGAAACTTCCTAACAGTGAGGACAATTAACCAGTGGAACAGCTTGCCACCAGAAGTTGTGGGTGCTCCATCACTGGAGGTTTTTAAGAAGAGACACAAACAACCACTTGTCTGAAATGGCATCTCCTGCTCGAGCAGAGGGTTGGATTAGAAGACCTCCAAGGTCCCTTCCAGCTCTATTCTCTATTCTGATTCTGAATTTTTATGCCAACAGCTGAAATGGAATTACGGTACAAGAGGAAAGAAAAACAGCAGCCTTAACCAAGATGGCAAGCAGAGATTATGATTAATATCACTGGCCTGTTTGCATGGCAAGAAGGTAGTCTGGGTTTCAAGAAGAGAATCTACAAAGAGCATCAATCACAGCTTATTATTTAATACATCAGCAGAAATAAATAAACACCATCACTCTAATCTGATTTTAATTAACTTTAAATTAAATTAAATTAAATCAAATCAAGGCTGATGTGCCATTGCTGTGTGTTTGCTTTTTGCGTTCCATCCCTTCTGTTTGGGGAACATTCACACACACACACACACACACACACACACACACACACACACACACACACACACACACACCAGGTGCCACTCAAACCAAAGATAGCCCACGTGATGAAGAAATACATGTACGAATTTCTCCCAAACGAAAAAGATCCTTATAAAAAATCTTCACCCCTAATTTCGCCAAGAAAACCTCCCAGTGGATTGCATTGCAGGCAGTCCTCCGACCTACGACCGCAATTGAACCCAACATTTCATGTTGCTGAGCGGGACGGTCGCTCAGTGAGTTTTGGCCCAGTTTAACGACCTTTCTTTGCCGCAGACGGGAAGCGAATCGTTGCAGTTGTGAAGCAAATCCTGGGGTCATTAAGCGAATCTGGCTTCCCCCTGGACTTGGCTTGTCAGAAGGTCGCAAAAGGGGATCACGTGACCCCGGGTCACTGCGGCCGTCATAAGTACGAGCCAGTTGCCAAGTGCCTGAATTTTGATCACACGATCCTAAGGATCCTGCAATGGTCATAAGTGTGAAAAACGGTTGTAAGTCATTTTCTGTCAGTGCCGTTGTAACTTTGAACCGCCACTAAACAAACTCTTGTAATTCAAGGGCTACCTGCAGGTTTTTTTGGCAGCTGCAGCACACTGCTGGCTCGTATTTAAGTGATTGTCCACCAGGACTTCTAGATTCTTCTTCTAGTTACTACTATTGAGCCAGGTACCACCTATTTTCTACCTGTGCATTTGGTTTTTCTGCCGTAAGTGTAAAACCTTACTTTTCTCACCCCTGAACTGCGTTTTATTCGATAGGGTCCAATGCTCGACTGTGTCAAAAACCTTTTGAATCCTGAGTCGATCTTCTGAAGGATTTCCCCCGGGTCTAGGACAATTGGCCCGTGGCCAACTCGCCACGGCCAACATGCGTGGGCAATTTGCCATAGGACAACTGGCCGCGGGGATAAGAGTTACACTAATATCAAAGAAACGATGGAACAGAATCATTCAAGAACGGATGCAAAAGGAGGGACAGAATGAAAGGTGAATGACAAAAATGAAAAAATGATTTAATTTTTTTTAAATTTTAAACAATTAAATTGAATTCTTCAATTGTTCTGCGGTGAGTTGGCCATGGGGACTTGGTCGTGGAGAGTTGGCCGTGGAGAGTTGGCCATGGGGAGTTGGCCAAGAGGAGTTGGCCATGGGGAGTTGGCCATGGGGAGTTGACCGTGGGGAGCTGGCTGTGGGGAATTGGCCATGGGGAGTTGGCTATGGGGAGCTGGTCATGATGAGTTAGCCTTAGTGAGTTGGCCATGGGGAAGTGGCCTTGGTGAGTTGACCGTGGTGAGTTGACCGTGGTGAATTGGCTATGGGGAGTTAGCAATGATGAGTTGGCCTTGTGGAGTTGGCCATGGTGAGCTGACTGTGGGGAGTTGACTGTGGGGAGTTGACCATGGGGAATTGGCCGTGGGGAGTTGGCAATGATGAGTTGGCCTTGTGGAGTTTACCATGGTGAGTTGACCGTGGGGAATTGGCCTTGTGGAGTTGGTCTTGTGGAGTTGGCCTTGTGGAGTTGGCCATGAGGAGTTGACCGTGGGGAGTTGACCGTGGGGAAGTGGCTATGGGGAGTTGGCAATGATGAGTTGGCCTTGTGGAGTTGGCCATGGTGAGTTGGCCTTGTGGAGTTGGCCATTGGGAGTTGACCATGGGGAGTTGGCCGTGGGGAGTTGGCCGTGGGGAGTTGGCCGTGGGGAATTGGCTGTGGGCAATTGGCTATGGGGAGTTGACCGTGGGGAATTGGCCGTGGGCAGTTGACCATGGGGAGTTGACTGTGGGGAATTGGCCGTGGGCAGTTGGCTATGGGGAGTTGACCGTGGGGAATTGGCCTTGATTAGTTGACCGTGGGGAGTTGACCGTGGGGAATTGGCTATGGGGAGTTGGCAATGATGAGTTGGCCTTGTGGAGTTGGCCAGGGGAGTATGCCATGGTGAGTTGGCCTTGTGGAGTTGGCCATGGTGAGTTGGCCTTGTGGAGTTGGCCATGGTGAGTTGGCCTTGTGGAGTTGGCCATGGGGAGTTGGCCGTGGGCAGTTGGCTGTGGGGAGTTGACCGTGGGCAGTTGGCTATGGGGAGTTGACCGTGGGGAATTGGCCTTGATTAGTTGACCGTGGGGAGTTGACCGTGGGGAATTGGCTATGGTGAGTTGGCAATGATGAGTTGGCCTTGTGGAGTTGGCCATGGTGAGTTGGCCTTGTGGAGTTGGCCATTGGGAGTTGACCATGGGGAATTGGCCGTGGGGAGTTGACCGTGGTTAGTTGACCATGGGGAGTTGACCGTGGGGAGCTGACCATGGAAAGGTGCCCCATTCCAATTTCCCCCAGCTTGAGTGATAAGAAGGGATTTCAAAGTAGGAGACGACCATCCTGGGGTGGTCCACCTCTGGCCTTCTCTTGAAGAACTCACCTTCACGTCCTGGGTTCCCAGAGGGTCCATCAGCTGCTTGTCCAACACCTGAAGGGCCTCTTGGGCCAGTACAAGGAGGCGCTGGAGGATCTGGGGAAGAGGAAGAGCTTTTAAGGAGAGGTCAAGCATGCAGGGCGAGTAGAACTGAAAAAAGTGTCTTACGGCTGATTTTCACACTTACGGCCATTGCAGCATCCTTATGATCACGGCTGTTAAATGGTCATAAATCACTTTTTTCAGTACAGGTAGTCCTCGACTTACAACAGTTCATTTAGTGACCATTCAAAGTGACAACGGCACTGAAAAAAGTGACTTAGGACCATTTTTCACAGTTGTGACTTTTCTGGCATCCTTGGCGATGGAAATTTAAAGTCCCGATTACCGTCGTAACCTGAGGACTTTATCTTATCTCTCAGCTCTGAGCACTGGATTGAAAGCTTGGTGGCAACAGAAGAGAATATAAGTAGCTCAGAGTTGAACTGATGGTCTCCGAGCTTGGAGGTTTTCTTGCAGACGTTTCATGACCCAATTAGGTAGCATTGATGATGTGACCAAGTTGGGTCAGGAAATGTCTGCAAGAAAACCATCAAGCTCATAAAACACCAAAGTCCTTATAGTCCTCTTCCTCCTTCTCTCTGAAAAACCCCTGCCTTCTAGCACTGATGATGTTGCCTAGTTGGGTCGTGAAATGTCTGTAGGAAAACCACCAAGCTCAGAGAGCACCTAGGTTGTCCTCTTCCTCCCCCACTCCTTCTAGCACTGATGATGTTGCCTAGTTGGGTCATGAAATGTCTGCAAGAAAACCATCAAGCTCATAAAACACCAAAGTCCTTATAGTCCTCTTCCTCCTCCTCTCTGAAAAACCCCTCCCTTCTAGCACTGATGATGTTGCCTAGTTGGGTCGTGAAATGTCTGTAGGAAAACCACCAAATCTCAGACAGCACCAAGGTTGTCCTCTTCCTCCCCCACTCCTTCTAGCACTGATGATGTTGCCTAGTTGGGTCATGAAACGTCTGCAAGAAAACCACCAAGCTCAGAGACTACCAAGGACCCCACAAAGCTGAGTGGGCAATGAGATTTCGTTTCAGTTCTCTGGCAACCAAGTAAGAACAAGAGGCTTGCCCAACAGCCTTTGGCCACATGAAGGACAGGCCGTCAAACTGGACCTTTCATTCACCAGGGCCAATAGAAGCTGATCTGATTCCGCAATGAGAAGTAGAGAAGGGAAGACACTGCCCAGGTAAGGCGGCCACAGCTGGACATACCTGAGGTGATGGCTTCTCTCTGGTCCACACTGATAATTTCTGGTCTTTCGGGGTAGCAATGAACATGGCCGGGAGACGTGGCCGAGCTTCCATGAAGTGGTTTCTGATTGCTACATAATCTGCCTCTGGAGGAAAAATCAAAAAGTCACCATATCAGAAGACAGTTGTCCATTCCTGAATTGCTTTTGCATTTAAACATTTATGTGCAATCATAAGGTTAGCAAAATTCAAAGGGAGAGACAGACAGTTTGAGCTAGAGTTTAAGGCACCGGCCTAGAAAGTGGGAGACGGTGAGTTCTAGTCCCGCCGTAGGCACGAAAGCCGGCTGGGTGACGTTGGGCCAATCACCAGGAGACAGTGAGTTCTAGTCCCGCCTCAGGCACGAAAGATGGCTGGGTGACTTTGGGCCAATCACCAGGAGACGGTGAGTTCTAGCCTGCTTTAGGCACGAAAGCCAGTTGGGTAACTTTCGGTGAATCACCAGGAGATGGTGAATTCTAGTCCCGCCGTGGCATCAAAGCCAAATGGGTGACTTTTGGCCAATCACCAGGAGACACTGAGTTCTAGTCCCACCTTAGGCATGAAAGCTGGCTAGGTGACTTGGGCCAATCATTGGTAGACGTTGAGTTCTAGTCCCGCCTTATGCACGAAAGCCTTGATGGATGACCATAAATTTTCCCTGTAGTGACACTGCTGCCTTGTCTATGTTTGTCTCTTACAATATACTACACTAATTAAAAAAAAGGGAATGACAAGGCAAACGTGTTGGGAGGGGGAAATCCCCCTCCAAAGGATGGAAAGAGAACAGGTTTTTCTGGCATAAATTTTTGCATTTCAAGGCAGCAAAGACTTAATGGGGCGATTTAATCAAAGGGCCTGCATTTCGTTAAGAACCAAGCTGGCCCAGCCTAGATCTGGCTTTGATGTATCCCTCACGTAGACGCACAACGCAGATTTTCATGCATCCGTCTAGGAGGGCAGCTTTTGTTAACTCGACTGCCCCGGGGTCCAGAACTGATTATCACATTTAGCTGAGCATCCCTGAAGTCTTAATAATAATAATGTCTCCTGATTGAGCCTCTTGACTCTCTGAGCCCCGAGAAATAATGCCAAGAAGGCAGAATTGTCATGAGAGAGAGGTTTTGTAAGGGCCAGAGTGGGGTGTTTATGTTACAGATACTCATTTATAACAAGAGAGAATGTTTGTAGCTCAGGGTTGAACGGTGGGGTCCTTGGTGCTCTCTGAGCTGGGTGGTTTTGTTGCAGACGTTTCATGACCCAACTAGGTAACGTCATCACTGCTAGAAGGGAGGGGGGGTTGAAGAGGAGGAGGTGGAGGAGAGAAGGAGAACTGTGGGGTTTCTGATGCTTTCTGAGGTTGGTGGTTTTCTTGCAGATGTTTCATTATCTAACTAGGTAACTTCATCAGTGTTACCTATGTTTATGTACAAGTTGCTTGCCTGGTCAATGTTACTGTGAATGTTCTTGGTGGTTCTTTATTAGGCTTGTGTTTACTTTTTGACCGTTGGTCTGGCATAGGTAGGTAGGTAGGTAGATAGGTAGGTGGGTGGGTGGATGGACAGATGATAGATAGATACTGTAGGTAGGTAGGTAGGTAGGTAGGTAGGTAGGTAGGTAGGTAGGTAGGTAGATAGATAGATAGATAGATAGATAGATAGATAGATAGATAGATAGATAGATAGATAGATAGATAGATAGATAGATAGATAGATAGATAGATAGATAGATAGATAGATAGATAGATACTGTGTTTCCCCAAAAATAAGACCCTGCCTTATATTTTTTTGAACCCTGAAATAAGCGCTTGGCCTTATTGCCATGCACTCAAAAGCCCGATTGGGCTTATTATCAGGGGATGTTTTATTTTGGGGGAAACAGGGTAGATAGATAGAGAGACAGATATAGACAGACAGACAGAGATAGATGATAGGTGATAGACAGACAGACAGAGACAGACAAATAGATGATAAACAGATAGACAGACAAATAGATACAGACAGACAGACAGACACCAATAGAGGATAATATTTGTACTGCAGGGTTGAAATATGGAGTTCTTGGTGTTCTCTGAGATTGCTTGTTTTCTTACAGACGTTTCATGACCCAATTAGGTAACATCATCAGCACTAGCAGGGAGTGAGCTTTGCCCATTCTAACCCTAACATTTCTAGCACCGAAGATGCTACCTAATTGGGTAACGAAATGTCTGCAAGAAAACAACCAAGCTCAGAGGGCACCAAGGACCCCACCGTCCTCCTCCTCCTCCTCCATTCTACAATCCCCCCTCCCTTCTAGAACTGATGATGTTACTTCTGAAAGGAAAACAACCAAACTCAGAAGCCCCCCCAGTTCAACCCCCCAGCTACAAATATTCTCCTTTATTTGCACGGTCTTTGGCACCAGCTGAAGCCCCTGAACAGTCTCCAAGGGCAGCCCCGCATGGACCTCTTCAAACTGGCCTAATTTTGATAATCATCTGGTCAGTAGATAACCTGCTCGGGTTGGGGTCCCTTAGCCCATTAACCTTCTTCCTTTCAGCATAAATTTCTGTTTTTCACATGTTGATACTGCAAAGACAGCTGTTTGAGCTCAAAAGGCAGGGCTGTTCTTTCTGAAATCTAATCCGGTTAATTTTCAGGATAATTTCTCGGCCAGGATTTATTTTCTTTGTCCTGCAAGGCAAGTGGCCAAACAGGATTTTGAGCTGGAAACGGGCCTCTGCCATTTAAAAGGAAGTGAGGGAAAACTCTCTTAATCAAAAGTACACAATTGGGATGGAGCTGCCAGACACGGCAAAATTGGCTGCTTTCAATGAGAGAAAATAACAGAGCTGGTTTTGCTTCACCTTCTGCTCTTTTTCCAGAAACAGGAAAAACAAATGAACTTTTTGAATCTTGGTTGGATCGATTCGGCTACAGGTAGTCCTCGGCTTACGACCACAATTGAGCCCAAAATTTCTATTGCCGAGCCAGACAGTTGTTAAGTGAATTCTGTCCCATTTTACGACCTTTCTTGCCGCAGTTGTTAAGTGAATCACTGCAGTGGTTAAAACTAGTAACACGGCTGTTAAGGGAATCTGGCTTCCCTTGTTGACTTTGCAGGTTGGAAGGTCGCAAAAGGGGATCAAAAGTGACCCCGGGACGTTGCAACCGTCATAAATATGAGTCAGTTGCCACACGTCTGAATTTTGATCACCTGAACGCAGGGACGCTGCAACGGACATAATATGAAAAACGGTCATAAGTCCGTTTTTTTCAGTGCTGTTGTAACTTTTAACGGTCACTAAATGGTCGTAAGTCAAGGACTACTTATACTTTGTTATTATAGAAATGGCTATGCAATTAATAAGCATGTAAAAGAAAAAAAGTCGAGGCTGTAATTTTATTCTGTATTTTACTGCACTGAAATCTAATCTTTTTTTTAATCTTTCCACTTTATTTCGTATTTCTCTTCCTTTCTTATCCTTTCCAATTGCCCTACTCTTTTTACTTTACTTTTGTATAAATTGCATTATTATAATTTCAATGAAATTTATTTTAAAAACAAAATACACTTCTTGCAGACGTTTCCTGACCCAACTAGGTAACAACCTCAGTGCTAGAAGGGAGTGGGGTTTGGGGAGAGGAGGAGGAGGAGGAGGAGGAGGAGGAGGAGGAGGAGGAGGAGGAGGAGGAGGAGGAGGAGGAGAACTGTGGGGTCCCATTTCACGACCCATCTAGGGAACATCCTCAGTGCTACAAGGGAGTGAGATTTTTCTCCCTATTTATATACAAGCCCCAGCACTATGGCATCCTATTTAGCCACATTTTCAAGCCGTGCGCATGCGTGCAAGCCGCGCGCACGACCAAAGCACATGCACTGAAGGCCACACGCCTGTGCAGAAGGCGTGCGCACGACCAAAGCGAGGGCTCACATGGGCGAACCGGTAGGAAAATTATGGGAATCCCACCTCTGATGTTCTCCTAGCCACAGCCTAGAAAATGTTCAATTTTGACATGGGTCTTAGGAAATTAATGCCGGAGTTCCCTTTGAAAAAGGCTTATATCTGCCACCTAGTGCACTATACTGAACTAGGTCCTATTTTTAATTCTAGCATTAATTATCTCCAGGCTGGATATTCTAAAGAACTAAAGATCCCACTCCAAAAACTAAGGAGGAGGCCACAAAATGGCACCTTTTAAAAAAGACGATTCTTTAATTATTTTAGTTCTATCTATGTCTGCCTCCGGCTATTTTAACCTTAAGCCTCTTATACAGGCAGTCTTCGACTTATCAACGGTTCGTTTAGTGACCGTTCAAAGCTACAATGACACTGAAGTGACTTACAACCATGTTTCACACTTACGACCGTTGCAGTATCCCCACGGTGACGTGATCAAAATTCAGACGCTTGGCAACTGACTGACTCGTACTTACGACGGCTGCAGTGTCCCCGTGGGTCACGTGATTCCCCTTGTAGGAAAACAACTGCTAGGTCCGTGATGGCAAACCTATGGCATGCGTGCCGGAAGTGGCACGCAGAGCCATGTCGCTTGGCACGCGCAGTGTCACCCATTCCTCTTCCAGGTTTCTGGTGCACGCATGCGCACCGGCCAGCTAGTCTTCTGGTTACTGGCACACATGCACCTGCAACAATCAGCTGGCCTTCACGCGTGCAGCAGTGCTAGAAACCGGAAGATCAGCCGGCCAGCTGATTGTCGCGCACGCATGCGCGCCACTAATCAGAAGACTAGCTGGTGCACATTCATGCGCCGGAAACCAGAAGTTCATTTCCTGGTGCGCGCATGCCCACTTGGCAGCTCCTCTTAGCATGAGTGCCTGCATGTAGCCCCGGGACATCCACCCCCTTGCCAGCCAGGAGTTCTGCCGCCAGTTGCTCCCCTGTGCCTGCCTGCCTGCCCGCTGCCAGGAAGGGCCCCGAAGCTGCACTGCACTCAATAAACCCATGTGGGCTGCCGCTGAGGGAGCCCAGGCATGGCTGGCTGGATGCTAGCCGGAGCACGAGGCTGGCAGGAGGAGGAGCTGCCGCGGCCTCTGCAAAGAGGCTGTGGCGGCAGGCCATTCGCACTGGCAAAGGTTGGTGCAGCGGGCTTTCCAGGCCCAAAATGGGGCACGGGGCGCATTTGCAGGGGGGCTGTGCGCATTTGAGGGGTGGGCACATGTGCAGGGGCCGTGCGCGCATGCACGGGGGGTGCACATTGCATTATGGGTGCCGGCACTCGCGCGCACGCTTTCGGCACAAAACGACAAAAAGATTATCCATCACTGTGCTATGTCATGATTGAACCAAAATATATGTATAGGCCTCAAAAAGCTAACAAGCCTCAAATGAATTGCTATATAATAAAGTACCAGCCAGAATGATTTCCTAAGGATAACGTAATATTTGTAATTTGCTGTGCTAGCCCAACATTGCAATTTGAATCTGTAAAGTACGTAGTTTTAGCAGTTAGTTTTGATTAGGAACATCAAAGATGTTAGGAAATAGGGAACTGAAAATAGCAAATGGTGGAGGATTTCCGATGAACTCATATGTATGTCAGTAGTGGGTTGTAAATCCCGTCACTACAGGTTCGCTCGGGCGGGCGGGCAAGACGCTTCTACGCATGCACAGAAGCATCCCTGGTGGGTGGGCGGAGCCTCCCACCGCCGCTACCGGTTCACCGAACCGGGAGCGACCCACCGCTGATGTATGTGTTAACAGACGGTCAGTAGGAGAGAACAAGGAAGCAACCTCAATAAAATTCCATTTACTGGGGGAGCTGTGAGAAGAAAGGTATAAAAGAAGATGGGTCTCACATCATGGCCACCGGCCGTAACTATTCCTTGCTGGATCTAGCGATTGTCTCTGGACCTCATTGCAATGTGCTATTGATGTAAGTAATGCTATGATGGCTGTTCATGTTCTAAATTGCTCATGAAATAGACCTCTGAATCTTAAAGTAAGAATTGTTTATTGTATTACTGTCTCCTGTTTTTTTCTATTGGGATTCGTTTTATGACGCCCTTTTGCGACCTTCTGACAAGCAAAGTCAAGGGAGAAACCAGATTCACTTAACAACCGGGTTACTGCAGTGATTCACTTAGCAACTGTGGCAAGGAAGGTCGTAAAATGGGCCAAAGCTCTCTGAACCAATGTCTCACCTAACAACCTAAATCTTGAGCTCCTTTGTCGACGTAAGCCGTAAAATTGTATTTGTTTATGTGTCATTGTGCGTGAGTTGCCAAGAGCCCAAACTTTGATCACAAGACCGTCGGAATGTTGCAATGGTCATAAGTGCGAGAACTGGACATACCTCACTTTTTTCCGTGCCATTCTTAACTCTGAAGGGCCACTAAAGAACAGCTGTTAAGTTGTCGACTATCTGTATGTGATTAAAAACACACAATGCCTCGCCTGACCTCAGAGAGGGGTGAGAAGGGAGTGGGAAATGGGGAAGGGGGGGGAAGAGAACCCCATCATTTTGCAACATCTTCAGGTTACGCCCCGGTCAGGTAAACAGGTCTACGCAGAAATACCCAGGCGCCTGCTCAGGTGTGGCATGTCAAGGTGTGTGTTTGACAAGTGTGGAAAAAAACTGAGCAGGTCCCACCCCATCTGCAGTCTTTCTCCCCGGTGCCTTCAAAACCATTTAATCAACAAAAAAACCCAACCCAAACTTCAGCAGCAAAGGCAGGCCGTCCTCGACTTATGACGGAAACTTCTGTTGCTAAACGTGGCAGTCTTCTAGTCCAACCCCCTGTTCAAGCAGGAGACCTTATACCATTTCAGATAAATGGTTGTCCAATCTCTTCTTAAAATCCTCCAGTGATGGAGCAGCCACAGCTTCTGGAGGCAAGCCCTTCCATTCAACAATTAACAGAATTGGAAGGGACCTTGGAGGTCTTCTAGTCCAACCCCCTTCTTAAGCAGAAAACCCTATTCAATTTCAGACAAAATGGCTGTCCAATCTCTTCTTCAAAAGCTCCAGTGATGGAGGACCTGTAACTTCTGGAGGCAAGCCGTTGCACTGATTAACAGAATAACAGAATTGGAAGGGACCTTGGAGGTCTTCTAGTCCACCCCCCTTGCTGTTGGTTGGCTGCGGTGAATTGTCATAGACCCTTGGGCAGGGGGGTGGGCTAGGAGGCCTCTTATGTCCCTTCCAACTCTGTTATTCTGTTAAAACGTTACAACGGCACTGAAAAAAGTAACTTATGACCGTTTTTCACTCTTAGACTTTGAAGACTTAGAATAACTTTGTTGTCACTTTGAATGTCCACTAATCGGCATAAATTAAAATGAAATTACATTGCATACAGCTCTCAAAGGGTCTCCACCTCTAACATAAACAAAACATAAACATAAACATGACAAGAGAGAGAGAGAGAGAGAGAGAGAGAGAGAGAGAGAGAGAGAGAGAGAGAAAGAACAGAACAGAACAGAACAGAACAGAACAGAACAGAACAGAACAGAACAGAACTGTCTAGTTTGGATGTATACATGTACATGGCGAGAGCAGAGGTGGGTTCCTGCCGGTGCGGTTAATAGCTGTTGTTCGGCGCAGAGCCAAAGACGCTGCTGCCGTTTGCGGCGCAGAGGCTTTCCCCTGGCGCTGCCGCCGCCCACATGGACACCGTTTGCGTTCTTTTGCCCTCTGCGCATGCGCAAAGCATTCTGCATGCGCAGAGGGCAAAAGAACGCAAACAGTGGTGTCCATTGGGCGGCGGCAGCGCCCGGGGAAAGCTCCCGCGCCGCGAACGGCAGCAGCATCTTTGGCTCTGCGCCGAACAACAGCTATTAACCGCACCGGCAAAAACAGGCAGGAACCCACCTCTGGGCGAGAGAAACGAATCTTGCAAGTTTACCAGACGGATGGCCTAGCTAGGGAACAAAGCTGTTACAGAATCTGGTAGTCCTGCTATAGATACTTTGAATCCTCTTCCCAGGGGGGGGAGCAACAAAAACAGACCGTGAAGTGGGTGTGTGGGGTCTCTAACAATGCTTGGAGCTCTAAGCACATAGCGCTTAAAAGCAGCACCCCGAATAATGGAAAGCGAGCTTCCTATAATCTTCTCTGCTGTCCTCACCACTCTCTGTAGGGACTTTCTATCTGAGGCTCTGCGGCCACCAAACCAAACAGGGATGCGGTTTGTTAAAACACTCTCCATCGTGCCTCTGTAAAAAGTGGCCAGAACAGAAGGAGAAAGAGGTGCTCTCCTCATCCGACGCAGGAAATGCAGACGCTGGTTTGCACGCTTCACTAAGGATGATGGGTGGAGAGACCAGTTCAGATTGTTAGTTATCTGCTCCCCCAGATACTTAATTCTGTTGACCACCTCTACAGCTGCATCCTGGATACTGAGTGGAGCATGACCATGCCGGCTCTTTCTAAAACCTACAATGATCTCCTTTGTTTTATTAACATTTAGGACCAGGTTACTTTTATTCCACCAGTCCACTGGAGCCTTCACCTCTTCCCTATAAGCATCTTCATTGTCGTCCCGGATAAGTCCCTCCACTGCCGTGTCATCCGCATACTTCACAATATGATTCGTAGCAGGTTTGGCACAGCAGTCGTGGGTCATCCAGGTGAACAGTAGCAGACTCAAGACACAGCCCTGTGGGAAACCTGTACTCCAGGCTCTCTTAATGACCGTTGCATCCAGCCTCCTCCTGGTCACGTGATCAGGGAAGCCAAGTTCACTTAACAACCTTGTCTCTAACTTAACAAGCGCAGCGATTCACTTAACAACTGCAGCAAGGAATGTCGTAAAAAGGAGCAACGTTCACTTAGCAAATGTCTCGCTTAGCAACAGAAATTTTGAGCTCTATTGTGGCCGTACGTTGAGGATACCTGTACAAATAACCGCACTGCACAACCTAGAGAAGTTGGAAGATCCATCTACCTCAGGCCATCACCCAACCTGGCTGGAAAATTCCAGAAACACTGGGCGGACAATTGTTGGAAAGAACAACAACAAAAATCCAGCAAGCCTCAACTTATATTCGATGATGTGAGCGTTACCTTAGTAAATTTATACGGGGTTTTTGGGGGGGGAACAAAAGGTTCGGGATAGTCCTTAAGCTGCCGTATCAATTGGATTACAACCACCTGCCCTGCGCCCCAGATCAGATGACAAAATCCCTTGCAACAAGGTGTAAAGAAAGCGGGGATGATTAATCCGTGTGTTTGCAGTGCCGGCTTTCCATCTTTTGTGTCTTTGGAAACACCCCTGGGCCAGGCAATCTCGGGGGGGGGGGATTTTTCACCTCAACCCAACCGCCTCTTGAGCCGCTGATCTACCAATTTTTTTTTAATGGAAATTTCACCCCCTCTGCTGCTCACCTTTGAGGTCGCCGTTGAGGTTCACCAAAAGAAAGCTGTTCTTCCAGTCAAAGGTGGCGAGCAGGTGAAGGAAGCGAAGGAAGCCCACCTGGGGAGAGCTGGAGGTGGAGGAAAACAATCGGAAGCAGGTGAGGAGGTTGAACAAAGCCATTAACAACAGAGGGGGAAAAAATGAAAGATCTGGGCCACAAGTAGAAAAGCAAACACACAAATCACGAGTCATCTATCAGAATAGAGTTGGAAGGGACCTTGGAGGTCTTCTAGTCCAGCGGTCACCAACTGGTGGTCCGCTAGAAAATTTTGGTGGTCCGCAGAAAAATTATTTGCATTTTTTTATATTGCACTAAATCAAGGGTCCTCAAACTACGGCCCCTGGGACGGATACGTGCAATGAACGTTTGTGTTGCTGCAGAGTCTCACCCTTTGGGGTCTTTTTGTGCAGGTCGGAGGGGGGGCAGAAATTCCGACTTGGGGTCTGCTTCGGCCTCCTGGTGCGGGGCTTTGGGCGAAGGCTGGAGGGAAGCGCCGCTGGTGGCGAAGAGCCGGAGGGCCTCGTTCCAGTGGGACTGCATCATGGCCTGGAACTGGCTGACCATCTCAGCCCGCTGAGACTCCAGGCGCCGGTACCTGGCCTTGCACTCCCGCAGGTCTTCCCTCTGCTTGGAAAGCCTATGCTCCTAGTCCTCAGTGAGGTGCTTCTGCTGAGCCTCCTTCTCGGTCAGATCCAATTTGAACTGAGCTGTTTTGCCAACTCTTTCTCTGTGATGGCTGCTTAGCTCCAACAACTTCTTCCTGTTGGGGCCCCAAGGAGCCCGGGCGGGGAGCCGAGGAGTGGCTGGGAGGGGAGGGGCGAGTAGAGGCCGGCGAAGCGCCCCTCGACGTGAGTGACATCGAGTTGGCTACGCCCACCCAGTCACATGATCACCTAGCCATGCCCACCCAGCCGGTCATTAGGCAGGTCATATTAGTGGTCCGCAGGATTTAAAATTATGAATTTAGTGGTCCCTGAGGTCCGAAAGGTTGGCGACTGACCCCTACTCTAGTCCAACCCCTTGCTCAAGCAGAAAACCCTATACTATTTCAGACAAGTGGCTGTCCACTCTCTTCTTAAAAATCTCCAGTGATGGAGCACCCACAACTTCTGGTGGCAAGCTGTCCCGCTGGTTAATTGTTCTCACTGTTAGGAAATTTCTCCTTATTTCCAGGTTGCTTCTCTCCTTGATTAGTTTCCACCCATCGCTTCTTGTCCTGCCCTCAGGTGCTTTGGAGAATATCTTGACTCCCTCTTCTTTGTGGCAACCCCTGAGATATTGGAAGACTGCTATCATGTCTCCCCTGGTCCTTCTTTTCATTAAACTAGACATACCCAGTTCCTGCAACCGTTCTTCATATGTTTTAGCCTCCAGGCCTTTAATCATCTTAGTTGCTCTTCTCTGCACTTTTTTTTCCCACAAGAGAAAACTGATTTACTCAGAAGTTAAGTGGAGTTGGCTTCTACCGTACTTATTTCCTGGTAAGTATCGTGAAATTGGCAGTCCAGAGAATCCAAAAAGGAGCTAGTAGCCCATGGTCCTGCTAACAATTTTTTATAAAAAGGCCAAGCTCATGAGCAGTTTCTTAAGGATTTTTAGCCACTGTAAGTAATTCTCAACTTACAATCGTTTGTCTCGTGACTGTTTGAAGTTATTACGGCACTGAAAAAAGTGACTTATGACCGTTTTTCACACCTATGACCGGTCACGTGATTTACATTCGGATACTTGAAAACTGATTCATATTTATGACGGCGAGTCATAAAGAGTCCCCTTTTGCGACCAAGTCATTGGTGAAGCCAGTTTCCCTTAACAACCGGATTCCAAACTTAACAACTGCAATGATTCACTTAACAATTGTTGGGAAGAAAGGTTGTAAAATGGGGCAAAACTCACTTAACAAATGTCTCGCTTAGGAACATAAAATTTTAGGGGTCAACTGTGGTCGTTAAGTAAATCTAGGCTTACCTGTAATAACATTTATTAGCAAAAAAGAGAGCTACCTATTTCCTAAGGATTTTTAGCTACTACAGGTTAAGTAACACAGTTCCCCTGCTATGCTAATTGCATTGGTTGATACGGAAAAGCACAAAAGAGATTCTCTGCAGAATACAGGTAGTCCTCGACTTATGACCACAATTGAGCCCAACATTTCTGTTGTTAAGTGAGACACTGGTGAACTAAGCTTTGCCCCATTTAACAACCTTTCTTGCCACAGTCGCTAAGTGAATCACTGCAGTTGACATGTTAGTAACCCAGTTGTTAAGTGAATTTGCCTTTCCCGTGGACTTCGCTTGTCAGAAGGTTGCAAAAGGGGAACACCTGACCGTGGGACACAGCAGCGGTCGTAAGTATGAGTCGGTTGCCAAGCCTCTTGAATTCTGATCCCGTGATCACGGGGCTACTACAAAGATCGTGACTGTGAAAAACTGTCCTAAATTATTTTTTTTCAGTGCCTTTGTTAAGTTTGAACGGTCATTATATGAACCGTTGAAAGTCGAGGAGTACCTGCAATGCTAATTTTGCCAGCGGTGGAAAGGTTTACCCAACAGCAGTTGTTAAGGATTAGCATTTACCTGTCTGCTTTCATCACCTTCGAGACATATTATGACTCCTAGGATTTTGCAATTGCAGACAGATCATACAAACATGATGGGAAAAAATATTTTGTTTTGCACGCTGCAGTTCACCTGTTTGTCAGACAGACTTGCTTTATCCAAGTGGGGTCAAAATGAATTGTAAATCCCAAGACTTATTGATATTTGAAAAAGAGGGATTTAAGATAACAAGAGAATCCCAAAGGTGGTTTTTTCAAGAGGCAACTGGACTTTCTGGTTTTTCTTTGAAGACGTTTCACTTCTCATCCAAGAAGCTTCTTCAGCTCAGAAGAAGCTTCTTGGATGAGAAGTGAAACGTCTTCAAAGAAAAACCAGAAAGTCCAGTTGCCTCCTGAAAAAACCACCTTTGGGACAACCAGGACCTGGGTGACTGAGAATCTCCATAGACAAAGACAAGATAACAATTAGTAAGTGAAGGATTTGCTTGTGATTGGTTTAATTATTATAGAATTTTTCAAATTTTGATTTGAAAAATTTTGGTTTTGCAGGAACTACCGTATTTTTCGGAGTATAAGACGCACCGGAGTATAAGACGCACCTTAGTTTTGGGGGAGGAAAATAGGGGAAAACAATCTGCCTACCAGGTATTCATCTGGCTAGTGTCCTTAGTCTGGTCAGCTTCAGCACATTATTTTATCCCCTGGTTAGGACTTTAAAAAACCTTCTTCTGAGAGAATAACAATGAAAGAACCTGCAAGCCGGTAAGAGCTGGGAAGATCGTTAGCACCTGGTTAGGGCTGGGAAAAAACTTATTCGGAGCAAGTAGAGCAATGAAAAAAAATTCTGCAAAGACTTAGGGCTGGAAAAACCTTCTTCGGAGAGAGTAACAATGAAAAAGCCTGCAAGGTAAGAGCTGGGAAGATCTGTTAGCACCTAGTTAGGGCTGGAAAAAAAGCTACATTCGAAGTATAAGATGCACCCGAATTTTCAGCCACTTTTAGGGAGGAAAAAGGTGCGTCTTATACTCCGAAAAATATGGTAAATCTGAACTGGACGCTAATTTATGTTCCGGAGATGACCACTTGATTTCTAAAGAATATAAAATGTTACTCAAGATGAATCTAGAAGATGAATACGCTAAAGAGTATATGGTAAAACTGACAAAAAAAATTGGGTATAATATAATGCTGGAAAAATGGGAGAAGGTATGGACGAATGGACTAAAACTTACATTACATTATAGTTTGAAAGAAAACTTTTACAAAATGATGTATCGCTGGGACTTGAACCCAGATAGACTAGCGAAAATGCGAGGATTGTACTTGCCAAATACTGGAAAAGAAAAAAGGATGCCGACTGTTGAAGAATGGGTTTTGAAATTGACTAAATTAGCAGAAATGGCGAAATTAATTGCTTTGTTTAGAGATAATGGGCTAGACAGCTTTATAAGAGATTGGAAACTGTTTGTGGACTTTCTACGTGCCAAATACAATAACAGTTGCTTAACAGAGGGATTTGAAGATCAGTATAACGTTTGGCTTAGACGACTGGTTTTTCGTATGTATGTATGTATGTGTGTATGTATGTACCATGTTAACAGATTAACAGAGTTGGAAGGGACCTTGCAGGTCATCTAGTCCAACCCCCTGCCCAAGCAGGAGACCCTTACATCTGCCTCTACCTAGGATCGAACTCACAACCTCCTGATTGTGAGGCAAGAGCTGTGACCGTATTTCCCCGAAAATAAGACCCTGTCTTATATTTTTTTGAATCTTGAAATAAGTGCATGGCCTTATTGCCATGGACTCAAAAGCCCAATTGGGCTTATTATCAGGGGATGTCTTATTTTGGGGAAAACAGAGTATGTAGTGTGTGTGTGTGTGTGTGTGTGTGTGTGTGTGTGTGTGTGTGTGTGTGTGTGTGTGTGTGTGTGTGTGTACACGTGTTTCTCCAAAAATAGGACCAGGTCTTATATTTTTGGGTGCTCCGAAATAAGCACTAGGGCTTTTTTCCGGGGATTTCCCCCTCCCCCCATGTATGGGAGGCCTACTATTATTTATTTATTTATTTATTTATTTATTTATTTATTTATTTATTTTTATATTTATATTTATATTTATATTTATATTTATATTTATATTTATATTTATATTTATATATTTATATATTTATATATTTATATATTTATTTATTTATTTATTTATTTATTTATTTATTATTTATTTATTTATTTATTTATTTATTTATTTATTTATTTATTTATTTTTATTTATTTATTTATTTATTTATTTATTTATTTATTTATTTATTTATTTATTTATTTATTTATTTATTTATTTACATTTGTATGCCGCCCAATTCCCAGAGGACTCTGGGCGGCTCACAGTCAGGACAAATATGAATCAATATAAAAAGAGCATCAATATAAAAAAAAACCCATCATAACAGAATTTAAAAACATGTTTAAAAATTTAAAAACAATCAATCACTACATTCATTCAGGGGAGACCTTACTAATACTAATATGTTGTGAGCCGCCCAGAGTCCCTAGGGAGTTGGGCGGCATACAAATCCATTAAATTAAATTAAATTAAATTAAATTAATTGGTTATGTCGGGTCACTGGCCCCAAGCCTGCTGGAAAAGCCAGGTTTTAATGGCTTTCCTGAAGGCCAATAAGGTGTGTGGGGGGGTACGAATCTCCGGCGGTAGTTAGTTCCCGAGGGCCGGGGCAGCAACAGAGAAGGCCCTCCCATGCGGCCCCGCCTGCCGACACTGATTAGCTGACGGGACCCGAAGGAGCCCAACCCTGTTCGATCTCACCGGTCGCTGGGAGGTACATGGTAGGAGGCGGTCTCGAAGATAGCCTGGCCCTAAGCCATGTAGGGCTTTAAAGGTGATAACCAAGACCTTGAATTGTGTCCAGAGACCAATAGGCAGCCAGTGCAGCTCGCGGAGGATTGGTGTGACGTGGGTGTATCTAGGTACTTCCACAATCACTCACGCAGCTGCATTCTGGACTAGCTCTAGTCTCCGAACAGTCTTCAAGGGTAGCCCCATGTAGAGCGCATTGCAATAGTCAAGAGGTGAGGTGATAAGGGCGTGAGTGACTGTGAGAAGTGCCTCCCGATCCAAGTAGGGTCGCAATTGGTGCACAAGAAAGGCCCCCCTGGCCACAGCTGTTAGATGTTGGTCTAATTTGAGCTGTGGATCAATCCATCCATTCTGCTGCTTGCTTGCAGCCACAATGGTGCAGGAGGCTGCGTGGTGCACCAGTGCCGCCACCGCAAGGCAGGGGGGTTGGAGCTGCGGGGGCGGCTTCAGCAACCCCATCCAGCAGGACCTTGCATGGCCGCCAGCCCATTTCTTCAGCTTGCTCGTGGCCGCAATGGAGCAGTCAAGGCGAGAGATGGTGGGACGGAGTAGGTGGGTGGCCACAGGAGGCTCATCTTCGCATCTCTCTGCCTGCCTTCCTTCCTCCCTGTGACTCTGCCTCCGTCTGCTGCTGGTGCCGCTGCGCAATGAGCCTCCCGTGGCCACCCACCTGCTCTGGCCCAATGACTTTCAGCTTTCCCATGTCCCGCACGGCCAGATCGCATGCCTCCTCCCCCGCCTCCGCCTGCTGCTTGGACAGGTAATCAACTCACCTGCGCTGCGCAGGCTGCGGCGGCTGCTGGACACCATCGGCCCCCACGCCCTCGTCACCCCTGGTGCTGGCCATGCCCACTCCGCTGATGACAACCTTAACTAGGGCTTATTTTGGGGTAGGGCTTATATTAGGAGCACGCTAAAATCAGGTTAGGGTTTATTTTCGAGGTAGGTCTTATTTTCAGGGAAACGGGTATGTGTTTGTATGTATACAGGGAGAGGGAGGGGGGGAGGGAGACTGACCGTAAAAGGGGAAGAGAATCTACTGGTTTTTCTCTTTTTTCAGCACCCAGCCAGGATAGAGGCTACATGTTAAATATTAAATTTAATTGATCACGTTTTCTTCCTTTTTGGTGCACTATTTTTTTTCCTCTTTTGTTGTTGTTAGGGTTGAATGTATGCTTTTTTTGTTTCTTTTTGTTCGTTTGTTTTTCTGTTTTGTATTTTATTTTTTATGATAAAACAATAGAAAATATTTTTAAAAAATTAGTCACAAATCTTTTTTTTTAAAGTCCTACTGGTTTCACTGGACCTGCTCTGCAGATCCTCCGTGATACAACATGGAAGCAAAAGTTGGACTTTTAAGAAGTAAGTTGTGAGACAGATTTGCTGGACAGTGCTGGCTCAGGAATTCTGGGGGTTGAAGTCCCCAAGAGCCGAGATGGCGCAGCAGTTAGAGTGCAGTACTGCAGGCCACTTTAGCTGACTATGATCCGCAGGTCAGCAGTTCAAATCTCACCGGCTCAGGGTTGACTCAGCCTTCCATCCTTCCGAGGTAGGTAAAATGAGGACCCAGATTGTTGGGGGCAATATAAATATACATTGCTTAATGGTGTAAACCGCTTAGAGAGTGCTTGCACTGTGAGGCGGTATATAAATCTCACAAATAATAAATAATAAATAAATAAATAAATAAATAAATAAATAAGTCATAAAGGCGCCAATCTTTCCCCACCTCTAGCTATAATAAAAGAAACAAGCCGAAAGGACAGGTGTCGAGTTGGCTCCTCACCTGGGTGCCGTGAAGGGAGCTGGAGAGAGGAAAAGGAAGGCCGTTAATAAATCCACGGCCTCCTCCGTGAGGTTGTCGCTGAGCAACTGAGCATTGATCCATCGCTTGGCGAGACGGCAGCTGCCGCTGAAAGCCGGATATTGTTGCTGCAGCCTGTTTGGGAAGAAAAGTAACCTAATCAGGACTAGGATCTTTTGAAGATCCTAAGACAGGGGTGTCAAACTCGAGGCTTAAATCTGGCCCGTGGGACTGCACTGGAAATATCAAAGGACCGGCCCGCGGTGCCTCTGCCAGCCAAAACGGGCTCCACGCAGCCCGTTTTCGGCCGGCAGAGTGCTGCAGGAGGCCTGGATTGGACTGGATTGCAATTATGTGGCCTCAAGTGCCTGATCTGGATAAAAAACAAGCAACATCTTATGTTAAAGCTACAGTTTAATAGCAGATTTTACATACTTTAATCTACAATCAACAATCTATCATTGACAGCCATTTCTATTTACTATCCTGGAAATTTACCTCTGCTGTTAGATCTTGTATTATCAGGTTATTTATGCTATTGTATTTTTATTATTAGCTGAATAATAAAAATGCAATAGTATAAATAGCTTTTCTGCCTGGAAAATCAATTTACTGTTAAACAATGGGGTATAAATCTAGAAATAAAAAGTTTAGTGGAGTATGAAGAATAAGTTATAAATGTTTGCCCATAATATCTGGTAGAAAAGATAGGAAAATGGTTAAAGAACTGTAAGAAGAAAGAAGGGGAAAAATGCATCTTGAGTCTGTGCCAAACGCCCACTGTGGCCACGCCCACCCAGCCACGCTCACCATGGCCACGCCCACCTGGGCCCTCTGAGGTCAAACACAACCCTGATGTGGCCCTCAATGAAATCAACTTTGACAACCCTATCCTAAGAGGATTGAACAGCCAATGAGTTCTTGCTGGAAGAGATTTTGCTCTCTTGACAGAGATGACAAGAAGGTGTCCCAAAATGAATAGGCAGTCCTCGACTTACAACAGTTCATTTAGTGACTGTTCGAAGTTACGACGACGCTGAAAAAAGTGACTTAGGACCAGTTTCCTACACCTATGACCGTTGCAGCATTCCCCCATGGTCACGTGATTTACATTCGGATACTTGAAAACTGGTTCATCTTTATGGATGGTGGCCATGTCCCGGGGGTCACGTGATCGATCCCCTTTGGCGACGCCAAGTCAACGAGAAGCCAGATTCACTTAACAACCCAATTCCTAACTTAACAACTGCTATGATTCACTTAACAATTGTGTAAAGAAAAGCTTGTAAAATGGGGCAAAGCTCCCTTGACAAATGTCTCGCTTAGCAACGGAAATTTTGGGCTCGACTGTGGTCGTAAGTCAAGGACTACCTGTAAGAAAATGTATTGGCAGAAAAGAGTGATACCTGTTTCCTAAGGAAACCGTTGCAGCATTCCCGTCGTCACGTGATCAAAATTCAGACGCTCGGCAACCGACTCACATTTATGACGGTTGCAGTGTCCCGGGGGTCACGTGACCCCCTTTTGCGACCTTCTTGACAAGGGGGAAGCCAGATTCACTTAACAACCCTGTCACTAACTTAAGAACTTCAGGGATTCGCGTGGCAAGAAAAGTCGTAAAATGAGGAGAATCTGTCTCGCTTTAGCAGCAGAAAATTTGAGCTCTATTGTGATCGAGGGCTGCCTGCCCTCCAACCCTCCACAACTATGGAAGTGCAGAGGCCCAAACAGGAAGGGGACGGACCCCAGGAGCTGAACCTTGGCCGGGGGTGGTCAGCTGCCCTGGGAAAGGAAGAGGCTGATCGTTGAAGCTCCATCAAGGACAGGAGAAGACACATGGCTCTTCTAACTCCTGAAGTTGGCAATCACACCGTAGAGTTGACTCATGGAGAACTCAGGGACTTGGGCTATACAAAGACTTGTTGGGCTGAAAACATGGAGGTTCACAAAGGACCTTCACCACAACTGCATGGGAGAGGAGATACCAAATATTGAATAGAATACTTATAGCTCAGGGTTCAACTGTGGGGTCCTCTCTGAGCTTGGTGGTTTTCTCCCAGACGTTTCATGACCCAATTAGGGAACATCATCAGTGCAAGGAGGAGAAGAAGGAGAAGGAGGAGGAGAAGGAGGAGGAGAAGGAGGAGGACTATGGGGTCCTTGGTGCTCTCTGAGCTTGGTGGTTTTCTGGCAGACATTTCATGACCCAACTAGGGAACATCATCAGTGCGAGGAGAAGGAGGAGGAGGAGGACTATGGGGTCCTTGGTGCTCTCTGAGCTTGGTGGCTTTCTCGCAGATGTTTCATGACCCAACTAGGGAACATCATCAGTGCAAGGAGGAGGAGGGGGAGGAGGAGGAGGAGGACGACGGCGACGACAATTGTGGGGTCCTTGGTGCTCTCTGAGCTTGATGGTTTTCTGGCAGACATTTCATGACCCAACTAGGTAACATTATCTGGGCTAAAGGGAGTGGGGGTTTTCAGAGAGGAGGAGGAAGAGGAGGACAGGGACTGTGATGTCCTTGGTGCTCTGAGCTTGGTGGTTCTCTTTACAGAGGTTTCATGACCCAACTTGGGTAATGAGACGTAAGAAAATCACCAAACTTAGAAGGCACCAAGGACCCCACACCAAATACCCCCTTCTTCCCTCATTCCCCCTAAAAACAGGTAGTCCTCGACCTACGACCACAACTGAGCCCGACATTTCTGTTGTTAAGCGAGATATTTGTTAAGCGAGGTTTGCCCCATTTTACGACCGTTCCTGCCACAGGCATTAAGTGAATCACCGCAGTTGCTAAATTAGTATCCCGCTGGTTAAGCGAATCTGGCTTCCCTCTTGACTTTGCCCGTCAGAAGGTCGTAAAAAGGGGATCGCGTGACCCCGGGACGCGGGAAAGGTCATAAATACGAACCAGATGCCGAGCGCCTTGAATTTGGATCATGCAATCATGGGGACGTTGCAAAGGTGGTAATTGTGAAAAACGGTCCTCGGTCACCTTTTTCCCAGTGCCGTTGTAACTTTGAACGGTCACTGAATGAAACCGTTGTAAGTTGAGGGACTCCCTGTATATCCCCCGCAAGAGCACAAGAGGACTGGGCCCAAGCGGAGCGGGCTCTTCTCTCTTACCCATGGAGCGAGCTAGTCAAGAAAGGCAGGTGCAAAGTCTCCAGTTCCAGCTGCTGAGATTCTGGGGTGTCCTGGTACTTCAGCATCCCTTCTGGGGTGACCACCTCCTTCAGGATCTGGGGCTCCCGATGATAGGCCACTTGAAGGCGGAAGACGTAGCCATCCTACAGAAATACCCCAAAATAGAAATTACAACTCAGGTCTAACCCTTCCTTGCTTCTCCATCCCAACGTTACCAGGAAGCCTCAGTATCCCTGTTTCTTAAGACAGGTAGTCCTCGACTTACGACCACAATTGAGCCCAACATTTCCGTTGCTAAGCAAGAAAGTTGAGTCCTGCCCCATTGCAGGACTTCTCTCACGACAGTCCTTAAGCGAATCGCTGCAATTTCAGGGCGTAATCCGGTTGTAAAGTGAATCTGGCTCTCCCTTTGACTTTGTCAGATTGATGCAGGAGATCACGTGACCCTGAGATGCTGAAACCAACGTAAGTACATGCCAGTTGCCATGCATCGGAATTTCGATCATGTGACAAGGGGGAATGCCGCAATGGTCGTAAGTGTGGAAAACGGTTATCAGTCTCTTTTTTTCCACTGCTGTTGTAACTTCAAATAGTCACTAAATGAATGGATGTAAGTCAAGGACTGCCTATATTTTATCTAGGGCTGGAAAGGAGAAAAGAGATGGGGGGAGGGAGGGAGGATGGGTGGAAGGAGGGATGGAAAGGGAGGAAGGAAGGATAGAAAGAAGAAAGGAAGGAAGGAAAGGGAGGAAGGAAGGGAGAGATGATGGATGGAAGGAAGATAATAGAGAATGAAGGAAGATAATAGAGAAAAGAGGGAGAGGGAGGGAGGAAGATAAAATAGATGGAAGGAAAGAAGGGAAGAGACGGAGGAAGGGAGAGGATGGATGGATGGAAAATAATAGAGAAGGGAGGGAAGGAGAGAAGAAGGAATATAGATGGATAGATGGATTGGTGAGTGGGTGGAAGGAAGGAGATAATATAGATGTAAGGAAAGAAGGATAGAGAGGGAGGAAGTGGAGAGGGAGAGAGGATGGATGGATGGAAAATAGTAGAGAAGGAAGAGAGGGAAGGAGAGAGGAAGGAAGGTAATATAGATGGATAGAAAGATGGATGGGTGGGAGGAAGGAAGGAGATAATAGAGATAGATGGAAGGGAAGGAGGGAGGGAGGGAGGGAGGGAGGTGCTCCAGGACTATCACCTTATGTATATCGGTGTAGGTGGCAGCTGGCCGGCACAGCAGATGGTGTTGCTGGTTCAGGACTTCCGCCAGCTGCATCTGGAAAGCAGCTTTGATGCGCTGAATGGCCTCCTTGTTCCGAGGCCACTGACCACTTCCCTCCATCTGGCAAATCACTGGAACGAGAGAAGGAACATCAGCAAGAGAGCAATGATCAACCAAGGGGCCCCAGAGGGACCATCCATGAGCCCTGCTGAAGAAGCATCAGCCCAAGGGCCCAGGCTTCTCCTCCGCCTGGTAGGCAACCGGGCAGCTGTCTCTGGAGGGTCAGCACCTCTAGGAACACTAGCCGGGGTTACCAGGGTTCAGATATGGTCCTTGGGACTGGCAGTTTTTAATGGTCTTCTCCTCCCATGTACAGGTTGTCCTCAGGTTATGACTGTAATGGAGCTGGCCATCCCAGCAGTAACTCATGATGGTCATAAGACACGTTAATTACACGACTGATCGGATGTTATGACCTTTGTTGTGGTGATTGTTAACTGGATCTTAAGTGAATCCGTGCTCCTTAACCAAATCTGTGGTTAAGTAAACCAATGGATCACTATTCTATTCTATTCTGTTCTATTATTCTATTCTATTCTACTTTCTATTCTATTTTCTATTCTATTCTATTATTCTTCTATTCTATTCTATTCTATTCTATTCTATTCTATTCTATTCTATTCTATTCTATTCTATTCTATTCTCTATTCTATTTTCCATTCCATTCCATTCTAAATTCCTTATTCATATTCATAATCTGTTCTAGTTCTAGTTCTAGTTCTAATTCTACTCTATTTTTCAACATCAACACAAACTCTCAGAAACACACCCAGGAACAGTGTCTACTCAACAACGGTAACTAAGTGATGAAAAAGCTGAGCTAGGTGGCTTCTTATCAAACCTGCAGTGTTAGAACCGGCCTCAAAGTCCAACTCCCTGTTCAACACAGGAATCCGAATCAAAGCAACTCAAATTAATCCACCCAGCTATACCACAATCTCTTCTAGATAACAGGTGTTGAGCGTCAAACCATCCTTATCTTTAGATGAGTTTACTTCTCTAGATAATTGGTGTTGAGCCATTCTTGTCTTTAGATAATTTTTCTAACTTCAACTTGAATCCATGTTCCCGTAATGTGGGATTATTAACCCATGAGCTGAAAACTAGGATGAAAGAAAACAGGTGTGGTCTTTCTGAACCTCTGATCCCAAAGTCTACATGGTCACCTCCTTTTCTTCCGGGATCTTCAAAACCAGAAGTCATCCATTTTCAAAACTTACTGGAACTCAACCCAAGACAGACTCACACTTCCTTCCCACCCCATCCCGGTGATAAATCCTTGCCTTTTATTGGGGCGACGTAAGCAGGACACGGTTTTTCGGCCACGGGTAGAAAGGATGCTCGATCTTTGATCTTGCCATGGAAGGTATAATCTGGTTTCAAAGGGACTGGAGGAAAAGTCTAGGAAAGAATCAGAAAAAAAACAAATATATGCCAAAACAAGAACAAAAGTCTTGGGGGAAGTAGGGAGTGGAGAAAACTCCTAAACTATACTCAAAAATTGATAGCACTTTCCACATTATAGAATAGAATAACAGAGTTGGAAGGGACCTTGGAGGTCTTCTAGTCCAACCCCCTGCTTAGGCAGGAAACCCTACACCATTTCAGACAAATGGTTGTCCAATCTCTTCTTAAAGACTTCCGGTGTTGGAGCATTTACAACTTCTGGAGGCAAGTTGTTCCACTGATTAATTGTTCTCACTGTGAGGAAATTTCTCCTTAGTTCTAAGTTGCTTCTCTCCTTGATTACAGCATTTTTCGGACTACAAGACGCACCGGAGTATAAGACGCACCTTAGTTTTTGGGGAGGAAAATAAGAGGAAAAAAAATTCTGCCTACCAGCATCCATCTGGATCATGTGACCCCCTTTTGCAACCTTTTGACAAGCCAAGATTGACTTAACAACTGGGTTACTAGCTTAACAACTGGGGTGATTCACTTAACAACGGCCGCAAGAAAGATAGTAAAATGGGGCAAAACTCCCTGAACTACTGTCTCTGTTAGCAACAGAAATGTGGGGCTCAATTGGGGTCATAAGTCGAGGACTACCTATATCCCCAAAGGTTTCTTCCATGGGTCATCACCCCCTCCCAGCACCTTCCATTCATTGCACTCAACTCACATCTGTGTAGCGAAGGGCAGGGTGAGCTCCTTGTACCGCCGTCACCGCTAAGGGCATCCCCTCCAGGTGCCAGAGCTTGCGGCTCAGGTCGTCGTAGGAACGGATCAGGCTGACCATGTCTTCCTCGCCGGTCCCTGCAGGCTGCGGACAGCCGAGAGGATTCACAGCACAAAGTCATTTGGGTCAGTGCTTCAATCCGCTTTTTTTCAAAGTCAGGAGGAGGAAAAAGGAAAAGGGGCTTTTGGTGGAGGGGGGGGGCTGAGAAGTTGATACGCCCCTTTTAAGTGCTAAACCACAATGAAGTGTTGCTCTCCGAGCTTGGGTTGTTTCCTTGCAGACGTTTCATGACTCAGCTAGGGAACATCATCAGTGCTAGAAGCGAGGGGAGATTGCAGGGAGGAGGAGGAGGAGGAGGAGGAGGAGGAGGAGGAGGAGGAGGAGGAGGAGGAGGAGGAGGAGGAGGAGGAGGAGGAGGAGGAGGAGGAGGAAGAGGAAGAGGAAGAGAATTGTGGGGTCCTTGGTGCTCTGAGCTTGGTGGTTTTCTTGTAGACGTTTCATGACCCAACTAGGTAACATCATCAGTGCTAGAAGAGAGGAGTGGTGGTGGTGGTGGAGGAGGAGGACTGTGAGGTTTCTGGTGCTTTCTGAGCTTGGTGGTTTTCTTGCAGACGTTTCATGACTCAGCTAGGGAACATCATCAGTGCTAGAAGCGAGGGGAGATTGCAGAGAGGAGGAGGAGGATTGTGGGGTCCTTGGTGCTCTCTGAGCTTGGTTGTTTTCTTGCAGACATTTAATTACCCAAAAAGATAACATCTTCGGTGCTAGAAGGGAGGGGTTTTTTTTCTCCCTGTTTAGATACAAGTATCTTTTCCTTGTAAACAACAGAAAAAAAACAATACACCCACTAATATAGAGCAAGCCACTTGTATCTAAACAGAGCAACCCCCCTCCCTTACAGCACTGATGATGTTACCCAGTTAGATAATTAAACGTCTGCAAGAAAACCACCAAGCTCAGAGAGCACCAAGGACCACATACCTGAACCCTGATCTACAAATATTCTGTCCAAACCGCTTGTATATGAACAGAGCAAACCCCCTCCCTTTAGCACTGATGATGTTATCTAGTTAGGTAATGAAACATCTGCAAGAAAATCACCAAGCTCAGAAAGCACCAGAAACCTCACAGTCCTTCTCCTCCTCCTCCTCCACCACCACCACCACTCCTCTCTTCTAGCACTGATGACGTTACCTAGTTGGGTCATGAAACGTCTGAAAGAAAACCACCAAGCTGAGAAAGCACCAGAAACCTCACAGTCCTTCTCCTCCTCCTCCTCCTCCACCACCACTCCTTTCTTCTAGCACTGATGATGTTACCTAGTTGGGTCATGAAACGTCTACAAGAAAACCACCAAGCTCAGAGAGCACCAAGGACCCCACAATCCTCCTCCTCCCTCTTCCTCTTCTCCTCCTCCACTCCACAAATCCCACTCCCTTTCAATGTTGATGTTACCTAGTTGGGTCATGAAACGTCTGCAAGAAAACCACCAATCTCAGAGAGCACCAGGGACCCCATAGTAGCTTCAGCACTAAAATTCTGGCTTTGTTGGACCGCTTTGTCTACAGGACACCTGGGAGGCCCCCCAAAATGAAGACAGGCTCTTTCAAAGAGAGTTTTTGGAGGGACTCTTGAAATGCACACTGCATGGGGGTGGAAAGGAGATTAGCATTTCCTTCTTGGATTAGAGAGTTATTTTGTGGGGTTATTTTTTTCTTCCCAGACCACCCCAGTGTAGAAAGGACAAGAGAATCTCCTTGGGCAAATATCTCAAGAGACATTCAGGGATGGCAAAGAAGAAAGCAAGGAAAAAGGTGGAAAGGGACCTCACCTCACGCCCCAGTTTAATTAGGGGTTCCAGCAGGGCCCCCATGTAAGAGATGGAAGTATCCGGAATGTCCAGGTGCCTGGAAAGAAGAGAAAACAAAGAAGACCAAGAATTATAAATATCTCTTCTTCAAAGTCAGTCTGCATTTTTCCTGTCTCCTAAACATCCTCTCAAATTACCAAGAATTAGGGTTGCATTCAGACATCCCCCGGAACAAAGGTATCGTTGGCTTAAGGCCAGCTTGGTGCAACGTCTAAAACCAGCCAAGGTTTACAGCTGTGCACAATAATCATTGTTGCTTTTTCAGTAAACAGTGGTGAAAGCTAGCTATGCTTTAGTACTGTTAGAACCCTGTTCAAACGATTGGGTGTGTTAATATGTGATTAAGCCACAAATCATTGTTATGTGTATATTGCTTTAAATGCATTGTGGATGATTACTATATAAGCAAGCAAGAGAGCATGCTCAATGTGGTTGGTGGTTGGTGGTTTATGGTTAGTGGTTTAGTGAGTGGTGCTGCTTTACTGATGAGTAGATTACTTTATGACTGTGTGGAATTGCTGAAAAGAAGAAGAGTAACTATCTGTGATAGTATAGAATTAAGTGATAGCTGTAATCTTTGTTTGTGAGTTAAAACAAAGATAGGCAAGAAGAAGAAACTTCGCATTCACTGAATAACTGTATGACTTGGACTTCCTATTTAACTTTGCTACTATTCAAGTAAAAACTACTTTGTACATACTAAAGTTTTTCTGTTTATTGACTGAATAGCATTCATATCAAACTGCAACACCATTACTACAACACATTCCGCTGTGTATGTGCTTAACAGCACAATAACTCCTTAACAAGTACAATGGGTGAATAGAGTGAAACTCTGCTGGAATTTCAAGGAGATAAAAGAGGTCTGTAGGATGTTTGGTCCCTTCTTGAGCTTGGTTGTCTACTGATGACGTTGCCTAGTTGGGTCATGAAACGTCTTCAAGAAAACCACCAAGTTCAGAGAACACCAAGGACTTTAGAGTCTTCCTCATCCCAACACACACCCTTCCCTTCTAGCACTGATGACCGTGAAATATTTGCAAGGAAACAACCAAGCTCAGAGAGCACCAAAGACCTCACTTTTCAACCCTGACCTACAAACATTCTCTATAGTAACTGGATACCCGTGCTTCGCTACGAAACTATGTGATTGGGCTTGATAAATTGACAGTTAAAGCTTGAAAATTAATGAGTAGTTACAATCGGGCTTGATACATTGACACTTAAAGCTTGAAAATTTATGTAGAATGTGTACCTCCTTAGCATCAGAGCGTGTTAATATAAGGCAACTGGCAGTTGGAACAGAGTTCTTTTCAGGTGGGGAGGGGGAGTAGAATGTCTAAACTCCCAGCCGGCAGGCCGGATGAGTCACGCGTTGGTCACGGCCACACCTGGTTACATCAGAGTGTTTTATTATAAGGCAACTGACAGTTGGAAGAGAGCTCTTTTTAGGTGGGGAGGGGGAGTAGAACGTCTAACTCCTTAGCATCAGAGTGTGCTAATATAATACTGTATAAGAAATACTAATGATCTCATAGTCATTTCGAAAAATCCTTTCTTAGCGAGAACCTAGAAGCCAAGAGGAACATATGTGCCAAATTTCAAGTTTGTAGGCTTTACGGTTCTGGAGATTTCGTGATGAGTGAGTGGTATTTGGCTTTTATATGTATATATATATATATATATATACATATATACATATGTAGGATTTTTTGCTGATAAATGAAAATAAAGGGAGACTATTATAGATCTATTTCGAGCTTATTTTGCTCTCGTCAGATAGCCATACCCCTTACTGGGATTTGAACCCGGGCCGGCTGCCTTATATATATATATATATATATATATATATATATATATAGAGAGAGAGAGAGAGAGAGAGAGAGAGAGAGAGAGAGAGAGAGAGAGAGAGAGAGAGAGAGAGAGAGAGAGAGAGAGAGAGAGAGAGAGAGAGAGAGAGAGAGAGAGAGAGAGGTATTATATATATATATATATATATATATATATATATATATATATATATATATATATATATATATATATATATATAGGGGTATGATATATATTATATATAGGGGTATGATATATATATATATATATATATATATATATATATATATATATATATATATATATATATATATATATATATATATATATATATATATATATATATATATATATATATATATATATATATATATATGGGGTATGACTATCTGACGAGAGCAAAATAAGCTCGAAATAGATCTATATATACAAGATGTTCCTGACAAGATAAGTCTCCCATTCCATCTTCATATTCTCTTACACGGAAGGATTATCTTACTCTACTCACAGTTTCAAAATATGACGTATTATTTGCTCCGGAATAAGACGTTTCTGGCACAGATTTGCAGCGTCCCACAAAACGGCCTCGCAGATGACACCATCTTGGAAACGCCTCAGCTCCGACCGCTCCCCCCAAAATTGCCGAAACTCCATGGCCTACCGGAACAGACATAAGAGAGGTATTTTCCACCTCTTTTCGGCATATTATCCTTCAGCTATAAGGCAATTCAAGTATTTTAACAATTAGAGATTCCATGGGGACTGTAGCAGAATAACAGGTGGAAGGGATCTTAGAGGTCTTCTAGTCCAGCCCACTGCTCAAGCAGGAGACCCTATACCAGGGGTCCCCAAACTTGGCAACTTTATGGTTCTTGTGGACTTCAACTCCCAGAATTCTGGGAGTTGAAGTCCACAAGTTATAAAGTTGCCAAGTTTGAAGACCTCTGCCCTATACCATTTCAGACAAGTTACTGTCCAGTCTCTTCTTGAAAACCTCCAGTGATGAAGCGCCCACAACTTCTGGCGGCAAGCTGTTCCACGGGTTAACTGTCCTTACTGTTAGGAACTTTCACCTTAGTTCTAGGTTGCTTCTCTACTTGATTAGTTTCCATCCATTGTTTCTTGTTCTGCCCTCAGATGCTTTGGAGAATAACTTGACCTCCTCTTCTTTGTGGCAACCCCTCAAATATTGGAATACTGCTATCATGTCTCCCCTGATCCTTCTTTTCATTAAACTAGACATACCCAGTTCCTGCAACCGTTCTTCATATGTTTTAGCCTCCAGTCCTCTAATCATCTTTGTTGCTCTTCTCTGCACTCTTTCCAGAGTCTCAACATCTTTTTTACATTGTGGCGACCAAAACTGGATGCAATATTCCAAGAGTGGTCTTAGAAAGGCGTTATAAAGTGGTATTTTGTCGTTTTTTATCCTGCCTTTCTTATTATTATAAATAATTCAAGGTAGCGTCCATACATAATACTCCTTTCTTTTGCAATTTTCCCCAGAACAACAACCCTGTGAAGCGGGCTGGGCTAAAAGAGACTGACTGGTCCAAAGTCACCCAGGTAGCTTTCACGACTAAAACCGGACTAGAACTCACCATCTCCATCTCAAATTTACCCAGGTGGGTTTAATGCCTAAGGCGGGACTAGAACTCACCCTCTCCTGGTGATTGGCCCAAATTCACCCAGCTAGCTTTCATGCCTAAGGCGGGACTAGAACTCCCTTGGTGATTGGCCCAAAGTCATCCAGGCGACTTTCACGCCTAAGGCGAAACTAGAACCCACTTTCTCCTGCTGATTGCTTAAGGCGGGACTAGAACTCACAATCACCCAGTTTCTAGGCCAGCACCTGAACCCCTGCACCAAACTGGCTCCCTAAAAAGAGATAAACATTCCAGTAAGCCGTGATTATTTCCTTTGGGTCCTGCATTTGATTCCACAACATGTTCTGAATAAGAGGGACATGTCTGTCCAGTGGGCTGGGCACAGACAGTCTTCTTCACAAGGTGTCCTCTGACGTGGTGGGCTATGATAACCCAAATTATTGTGGTCCAATCTTGCACAGGCTGAAGATTTTGATCCAGAGAGAAGAGACGGTAAATCAGCAGCCTAACCTGGTTCTCACCTCATCTTGATCCGCTTCTGGTCCTCGCTCCAAAACACTGTTTGCGAAGTCAAGATTTAGCAACAGTCCGAAGGACAAGCAACTGACGTCTTTGTGCTTCGGGGGGTCCACGTGAATCGACCACTGGAAGAAAATACAGCAGGAGAAAAATTAGCGAAGCCAGATAGGAAAAACGAACAACCACCTGCCATCTTTAGACTGGAGGCTAAAACATACGAAGAACGGTTGCAGGAACTGGGTATGTCTAGTTTAATGAAAAGAAGGACCAGGGGAGACATGATAGCAGTCTTCCAATATCTCAGGGGCTGCCACAAAGAAGAGGGAGTCAAACTTTTCTCCAAGGCACTTGGGGGTAGAACAAGAAGCAATGGGTGGAAACACATCAAGGAGAGAAGCAACCTAGAACAGTGGAACAGCCTGCCTCCAGAAGTTGTGAATGCTCCAACACTGGAAGTTTTAAAGAAGAGATTGGATAACTATTTGTATGAAATGGTATAGGGTTTCCTGCCTGAGCAGGGGGTTGGACTAGATGACCTCCAAGGTCCCTTCCAACTCTTGTTATTCTGTTCTATTCTATCTTAGGTGGCCCTCAAATAAGTCATTTTGAGGACTGCGCTGTCATCTTCAGACTCTGGATATGGCAACTGACTGCAATTTTAGATAACCAGTAAAGTATAATTTTCTGAACCCTCAGAAGCCAGGAGTTTTGGGGTTAAGTGAAATCTGGCTTCCACATTGATTTTTGCTTGTCAGAAGGTCACAAAAGGAGACCACCTGAACCCAGGCCACTGCGACCGTCATAAATACAGGCAGCCCTCGACTTATGACCACAACTGAGCCCAGAATTTATGTTGTTAATTGAGAAATTTGTTAAGTTTCTGTTTGCTTGCCCCATTTTACGACTTTTCTTGCCACCGTTGCTAAGTGAATCGCTACAGCTGTTAAATGAGCAACACGGTTGTTAAGTGAATCCAGCTTCCCCGTTGACTTCGCCTGCCAGGTCGCAAAAGGGGATCACGTGACCCCGGGACACAGCAACCGTCATGTTGTCAAACATCTGAGTGTCAATCATGTGACTGTGGGGATAGTACTGTTGTAACTTTGAACAGTCACTAAACGAACTGTGGTAAGTCGAGGTCTACCTGTATGAACCACTTGCCAAGCATCTGAATTTTGATCAGGTGGCCATGAGGAAAGCTGTCAGTTGTAGATCCAAAAACTACTCATAAATTTGTAAATATGAATGAGTCAGTAAATGAATCGTCGTAAGTCAAGGACTACCTGTATCTCTGACCGTATGATACTTTGGCCCTGATAGATGGCCAATATCTGAACAGCCACAAATTAAGTGAGTACCCGTGTTTCCCCGAAAATAAGACCCGGTCTTCTATATTTTTGGGCCCCAAAATAAGCACAATGGCTTATTTTCGGCGAAACCCCGTTTTAGGGTGATCAGCCCGGTTGGGCACCCCAGCACGCTCACAAGAGCTGGCAAGCATGCGGGAACCGACAGTATCCGGCAGCAGCTGCAGCCCGCCAGTCCCTTGGTCGGTGCACTGTGGGGTTGCGCAGCCTGCACAGCGCAGGTGAGTTGATTACCTATTGTTCTATCCCCACTAAGCACGTAACAACACACCGTTTGTACACACTTCTTTAATTCCAATAACCACTACTAATAAACTTCCTAGCAGTGGAATATGCACACAACAATTCTACAAGCAGTATTTTCATGCAAGCAACCAGCTGCTAATTAATCTTCATTACCAACTGGTATCATTTCAAAGAGTCTTAAAGCCAATGAGAGCAATTAGGTCTTGCTATCTTACGGAGCTTCCCCGAGAGTTGAAAGCAAAACAGGAGTCACGGAGCAGGTTTTCCAAACGTTGTTCTGTGTAGCCTTTTGGCTGCCTCTGATGTCCTTAAGTAGACTAAGGGAGTGACCAATTAGCCCCAAATCTTACTCCCGAGGAGACCTCCTCCGGAATAAACCTTCCTGCCTCTTAGCAGCCCTGCATGCTCTTGCATTCAGGAAAGGAGTAGCCCCTCCTTTCTCATCACTGCCAAGAAGTGCTGGAAGTTCCAAAGGCCCAGGCTGCACAGGCTGCTGGCGGGCCATAACACCTATCCAAGCAGCAGACAGAGGCAGAGGCACGGCAGGGGGCCCGTGATCCGGACGCGCTGCATGGGCTCCGCAGAAAGCCAAGAGACGTAAAGACGAACCTCCTGAAGACGGCCAGCCGATCCGGCCCACCGACTCTCGGCTTTCCCGGAGCGCCTCCGGATCGCCTGCCTCCCCCCCACCAGCCTCCATCTGCTGCCAGTGCTGTCCCACAAAGACGAGCCTGCCATGGTCGCCCACCGCTCTGGCCCGGTGTGATTTATTGCCTGTTACATGTATATGCAGGGAGATGCATCCCTATTCAATATAATGGTTTATTCCTGAGCACCTGATTGATATGTTCTTGTACGCATGTGTGCATCCCAATCTCCACTCTACCCTTCTTGCTCTGGCTTCCATTGAGGGAAGTCCTACATTTTATATCAGTCATGTAGTTAATTAGAATTTATTGTTTTTGTACCGAAATAAATATTTTACCTAGACCTTTAAACTGCGGTTTCATTTCTAATGTCAGAATTCCGGGAAAAGATCAAACATTGCCTCTGTGAGATTAATTCTCACTCTGTCACACCGACTCTCGGCTTTCCCATGGCCCATCCAGATCGCATGCCCCCCCCCCCCCCGCTGCTTGGACAGGTAATCAACTCACCTGCGCTGCGTGGGCTGCGGCTGGTGAAGGACGCCATTGGCCCCCGCACGCTCACCGCCTCCTGTGCCCACCCTCCCTTCACTAGGGCCTATTTTGGGGGTAGGGTTTATATTAGGCGCACGCTTAAAAATCAGGCCACCGCTTATTTTCGGGGTAGGGCTTATTTTCGGGGAAACACGATATTGCAAGGACCACACAGTTCCTGAAGTGGGTCAATCGTGGGCACTGGGTTCTTTCATCAAGTAAAGAAAATACATTTTTGGTGAAGTTACCGGTTGAGTCTGAGGCAACTGATGAGCCAGGAGCACCAACCGCCGGGCCAGTCCCTGCTCCAGCAAGCTGAGGAAGAATGGGAGAACGGCGGCCACGTAATTCCCACCACGGTCCATCAATGCGTTGAGCAGCTGCATCTTCTTGCAAGCCGTCTGAAGTTTGGAGACATGACGGAGGCTGAAGAACAGGAGGAGACACGTGAGCGACACGCAGGAAGCTTCTCAGAGGGGAAACAGACGAGCGGCTTTGAGGCAAGAGCGCAAGCAAGGAAATTAAAAATTTTGTGTTAAGCAAAGTATTTTTATGGATCTATAGACATACCTTTGTATCTGTAGACCTGTCGTCCTCTAGAAGTCTTAAGACCAACTCCCAGAATCCCCAGGTAGTGTGAGTTTTTATCACACAAAAAGTAGCCATTTTTTTCTTTATCATTTATTTCCATCTATCTATCTACCCATCTATCTGTATCTACCTAGCTATCTTTCATCTCTCTCCCTATCTACCTACCTCTATCTTCCTATCAATCTACCTACCTCTTCATCTTTCTTTCTTTCTATCTATATATTCATCCGTCCAACTTCCTACCTACATACCGTTCATCCATCTAATCTATCTCTCTACCTGCCTACCTACCTGTCTACCTATCTTCTATCTATCCTCTACCTATATCTATCTATCTATCTATCTATCTATCTATCTATCTATCTATCTATCTATCTATCTATCTATCTATCTATCTATCTATCTATCTATCTATCTATTCTATCCTCTACCTATATATCTATCTCTCTACCTGCCTATCTACCTGTCTACCTATCTTCTATCTATCCTCTACACACACATACACACACACACATATATATATCCTCTACCTCTATCTATCTATCCTCTAACTCTCTCTCTCTCTCTCTCTCTCCCTCCCTCCCTCCCTACCTACCTACCTACCTACCTATCAATCATTCAATTACTCCATACTTTCCTTCTCCGCCTTTCAAATCCTGCAAGCCCTTCAAAAGCTTTTCTCCAACAGTGTGGACTAGAAACTTAGGTTTTGTTTTCTGTAAGTGGTGGGAGGATAGAGACAAACCCCTTTTTTAACCCACTCCTGCCTTGAACACAGCCGAAAGCTCCATCCCTCCCTCCCTCCTTTTGAAAGCAACCTACTGAAAGACGTGATCAAAGGTCCGGAGCAAAGGCTTCCGCGTCATGAAGAGCAGCGGAAACCCATCCACCGTTTTGTCATCCAGAATCTCCATCGACTGCCTGGCTTCAAACTGGACCTAAGCAAGAACAGAACCACCTAAACATTAGTGAGCACAGGAATCGGGTTTCTTTATTTTTTAAACTAAGGTAAGGTGAGGAGGTAAGGAAGGAGGCAGGGAAGGGGAAGGGGAAGGGAAAGAGGAAGAAGGGAAAGCGAAAGGGAAAAAGAAAGCGGAAGGGGAAGGGGAAGAGAAAAGGAAAGAGGAAGAGGAAGGGAAAGGGGAAGAGGAAGGGAAAGAGGAAGGGAAAGGGAAAGAGGAAGGGAAAGAGGAAGAAAGGAGAAGGAAGGAAGGAAGGAAGGAAGGAAGGAAGGAAGGAAGGAAGGAAGGAAGGAAGGAAGGAAGGAAGGAAGGAAGGAAGGAAGGAAGGAAGGAAGGAAGGAAAAGTAATCAGTGAAGGGCATTTTTTCTTCTCTGAAGGCATCTAAAGGTCTTTGCAGCCATCATTTTGGACCAGATTAGCTAGGCGGAAGTAATAGTCCCTTATGAAATTGTACAGGTAGTCCTTGATTTACAACCATTCATTTAGTGACCAGTCGATGTTACAACAGCACTGAAAAAGGTGACCTGTGACCATTTTTCACACTTATGACCGTTGCAGCCTCCTTATGATCATGTGATCAAAATTCAGACGCTTGGCAACTGACTCGTATTTATGACGGCCGCAGTGTCCCGGGGTCGCGTGATCCCCTTTTGCGACCTTCTCACAAGCCAAGGCCATGGGAAAGCCGGATTCGTTAAACAACCATGTTACTAACTCAACAATTGCAGCGATTCACTTAACAATTGTGGCAAGAAAGGTCGTAAAATGGGGGGAAACTGTCTCACTTAGCAACAAAAATTTTGGACTCGGCTGTGGTCGTATGTCGAGGACTACCTGTGGACCTATCTAGTTCAGCTTGTAATGGGATCCAACCTCTTTCAAACTCTCCTTTCTGGTTAGCAGCTGCTACCTCCTCCTGGTGACCTACTCCAGGAGTAACTTCACCCTTCCCATCTTTACCTGTTTGTAAGTGTTGGCAGTCATATCCGCACACAGATTCACCAATCCAGAAGAGTCTACAAACACCACTTGGAACGCCTGGTGGAAATCTGTCAGGGAAGGCTAAGAAGGAAATTGAGATTGCAAAGACGGCGTTGATTAAAATAGGAGTAGCAGCTCCCAAGGAACCAAGCTATCGTCCAAGAGAAGCTACATCTCACGCTCACACTAAAACAGAGGTGGAGAGACAAAGGACTGCCCTCCATTTAGATTAGAATAACAGAGTACTCCAAGGGATCTTGGAGGTCTTCTAGTCCAACCCTCTGCTTAGGCAGGAAACCCTGCACCACTTCAGACAAATGGTTATCCAACACCTTCTTAAAAACTTCCAGTGTTGGAGCATTCACAACTTCTGGAGGCAAGCTGTTCCACTAATTAATTGTTCTCACTGTCAGGAAATTCCTCCTTAGTTCTAAGTTGCTTTTCTCCTTGTTTAGTTTCCACCCATTGCTTCTTGTTCTACCTTCAGGTGCTTTGGAGAATGGCTTGACCTCCAAATCTTCTTTGTGGCAGCCCCTGAGATATTGGAACACTGCTATCATGTCTCCCCTGGTCCTTCTTTTCATTAAACTAGACATTCCCATTTCCTGCAACCGTTCTTCCTATGTTTTAGCCTCCAGTCCCCTAATCATTTTTGTTGCTCTTCTCTGCACTCTTTCTAGAGTCTCAACTTCTTTTTTATATAATCAACATTTTACATGTTTACAAAATAAGCTTAAAATGTGATGCTCCCTCTCCCTCTTTATCAATTAGTAAATAGTTCAAATGTCCCTCTTACCAGACTGGCTTCTCTGTCTTTTGAGAGGCTGATTCCAGATGTAGTAAGGTCTGTAGTAGCTGGGGAGGAAGAGGAAGAAGAGAATTAATCACTTTGGATAGGAGTCCCCCATCTTATATCCTTATACAAGTAATTCTCGACTTACGCCCACAACTGAGACCAAAAGTTAAAGGACGGAATAAAAAGAGTAGGCAGTTACAGGGAGTCCTTGACTTAAGACGAATGTCTGTGGCAAAGTGAGACACGTGTTAAGTGAGCCTTGTCCCATTTTACGACTTTTCTTGCCACAGTTGTTAAGTGAATCACTTCAATTGTTAATTTAGTCACAGGGTTGTTAAGTGAATCCGGCTTCCCCATTGACTTGGCTTGTCAAAAGGTCGCAAAAGTGGATCACGTGACCCCGGGACACTGCGACCGTCATAAATATGGGTCAGTTGCCATGAATTTGATTCAGTGGTGAAATCCTACCAGTTTGGGCGTACCGGTAGTGCAGGCCGCCAGTGGTTCGGAGAATTGGTAGCGGCGGCAGCGCGAGACTCCGCCCACCCGCCCGGACGTTGCCATTTTCTTGTTTTTAACCCTCTGCGCATGCACAAAGCCTTCTGCGCATGTGCAGAGGGTGAAAAAGCATGCGTGGCGGTGCCGCACACGCTTCCGAACCGGTAGGGAAGGTAAGTAGATTTGATTTTGATCCTGTAACCCTGGGGATGCTGCAATGGTCATAAATGTGAAAAACGGTCATAAGTCACTTTTTTCAGAGTTGTTGTAACTTTGAACAGTCATTAAGAGAACTCTTGTAAGTCGAGGATTGCCTGAACCCAACAAGCCACTGGACTTCAAGTTCCATACATCACAGGCATGCAGGGATGATGGGAATTAGAGTCCCATAAATCTGGTCGCACACAGTGAGAGGCACACTCTCTGGTGGAGGAATCTAAATCTTGAAGGATCTCTTTACTCCCAAGGAATAATTGGAGGGCAGGGTCCATCAAGTAGATCCAATCACAAGGCTGGATTTCGAAGGAGAGTTTAATTTAATTTAATTTTTAATTTAATTTAATTTAATAGACGTTCTTATAGGCCGCCCAATCCCATGGGACTCAGGGCGGCGTACAACAGAATAAGAAGCGTACAATAAAAACAATTATCATAATTTAAAATTAAAAGGCATAGTTAAAACAATTATAAAAACAACATTCAAGGGGGGAATCTGATCTTCCTATTCACCCCGCCTGCCGGAAGAGCGAAGTTTTTATGGCTTTACGGAAGGCCAGCAGGGTGGGGATAGTCCGGATCTCTGGTGGGAGTTGGTTCCAGAGGGACGGGGCTCCCACAGAGAAGGCCCTCCCCCGTGGCCCCGCCAACCGACATTGTTTGGCCGATGGGACCCGGAGGAGGCCCTCTCTATGGGACCTAACCGGTCGTAGGGAGGTATGTGGTAGGATGCGGTCCCGAAGGTAACCTGGCCCTGAGCCATGTAGGGCTTTAAAGGTAACGACCAACACCTTAAATTGCGACCGGAGACTAATTGGCAGCCAATGCAGCTGGCGAAGAATAGGTGTTACGTGGGTGTATCTCGGTACACCCACTACAGCTCGCGCAGCTGCATTCTGTACCAGTTGGAGTCTCCGGATGCTCTTTGAGGGTAGCCCCATGTAGAGCGCGTTACAGTAGTCTAGCCGTGAGGTGACAAGGGCATGAGTGACTGTGAGCAAAGCCTCCCTCTCCAAGTAAGGTCGCAATTGGTGCACAAGACGAATCTGTGCAAAGGTCCCCCTAGCCACAGCTGAAAGATGTTGCTCCAATTTTAGCTGTGGATCTAGGAGGACACCCAAATTGCGGACCTGTTCCGAGGGAGTCAATTTTTCTCCCCCGAGAACCAGGGAGGGACAGTCGACATAATCCTTGGGAGGCAAAATCCAGAGCCACTCAGTCTTGTCTGGGTTGAGCCTGAGTCTGTTCACTCCCATCCAGACCCTCACATCGTCCAGGCAGCGGCACATTACATCAACTGCTTCACTGAACTGACACGGGGTGGAGATGTACAACTGGGTATCGTCAGCATACTGCTGATACCTCACCCCGTGTCGTCGGATGATCTCACCCAGCGGTTTCATGTAAATGTTAAACAGGATGGGCGAGAGGACCGAACCCTGTGGCACCCCGCAAACCAGGGGCCTAGGGGCCGACCTCTGCCCTCCTGTCAACACCGACTGCGTCCTGTCAGAGAGGTAGGAGGAGAACCACCGTAAAACAGTGCCTCCCACTCCCACCTCCCCAAGACGACGCAGAAGGATACCATGGTCGATGGTATCGAAAGCCGCTGAGAGGTCAAGTAACACCAGGATGGAGGAATGACCCCCATCCCGTGCTCGCCAGAGATCATCCATCAGTGCGACCAAAGCAGTCTCCGTACTGTAGCCGCGCCTGAAACCCGATTGAAAGGGATCCAGATAATCAGTATCCTCCAATAGCCGCAGGAGTTGGAGCGACACCACTTTCTCTACAACTTTACCCAAGAAGGGTAAGTTGGACGGAAGTTCTTTAAATCCGCTGGGTCCAGGGAAGGCTTCTTGAGGAGGGGCCTCACCACCGCAGCTTTTAAGGGCTGCGGGACGGACCCCTCTCTCAAAGATGCGATCACAACAGCCTGGAGCCAGCCGCGTGTCACCTCCCTGCTGGCCGAAACCAGCCAGGAGGGACACGGGTCCAATAAACAAGTGGAGGCGCTCATCGCTCCTATGGCCTTGTCCACATCCTCAGGAGTGATAGGCTCAAACTCCTCCCAAATAACAGGACTAAGACTCGCCCCTGTCATCTCGGCCTGCCCTGGGGTTTGGGGTTTGCTTCATTGGAACATTCTTATTGGATGGAGTGTATGATAATCTACAGCTATTTCCAACTGTCAACTGGAAGGATCTCCGTGGATTTCAAAAGTACTTAAAAGTACCTTTAGTTTTTAAACTAAGGTAAGATGGAAAGTAAGGAGGGAGGGAGGGAGGGGAAAAATCAGAGGAGGGAGGGAGGGAGGGAGGGAGGGAGGGAGGGAGGGAGGGAAGGAAGGAGGGAGGGAGGGAGGGAGGGAGGGAAGTAAGGAAGGAAGGAAGGAAGGAAGGAAGAGGAAACAGGAGAGAGGGAGGGAGGGAGGGAGGGAGGGAGGGAAGGAAGGAAGGAAGGAAGGAAGGAAGGAAGGAAGGAAGGAAGGAAGGAAGGAAGGAAGGAAGGAAGGAAGGAAGGAAGGAAGGAAGGAAGAGGAAACAGGAGAGAGGGAGGGAGGGAGGGAGGGAGGGAAGGAAGGAAGGAAGGAAGGAAGAGGAAACAGGAGAGAGGGAGGGAGGGAAGGAAGGAGGGAGGGAGGGAGGGAAGTAAGGAAGGAAGTAAGGAAGGAAGAGGAAACAGGAGAGAGGGAGGGAGGGAGGGAGGGAAGGAAGGAGGGAGGGAGGGAAGTAAGGAAGGAAGGAAGGAAGGAAGAGGAAACAGGAGAGAGGGAGGGAGGGAGGGAGGGAGGGAGGGAGGGAAGGAAGGAGGGAGGGAGGGAGGGAGGGAAGGAAGGAGGGAAGGAAAAGACATCAGAGGGGGAGGGAGGGAGGGAGGGAGGGAAGGAAGGAGGGAGGGAGGGAAGGAAGAAGGGAGGGAGGGAGGGAGGGAAGGAAGGAGGGAAGGAAAAGACATCAGAGGGGGAGGGAGGGAGGGAAGGAAGGAAGGAAGGAAGGAAGGAAAAGACATCAGAGGAGGAGGGAAGGAAGGAAGTAAGGAAGGAAGAGGAAACAGGAGAGAGGGAGGGAGGGAGGGAGGGAAGGAAGGAGGGAGGGAGGGAGGGAGGGAAGTAAGGAAGGAAGGAAGGAAGGAAGAGGAAACAGGAGAGAGGGAGGGAGGGAGGGAAGGAAGGAGGGAGGGAGGGAGGGAGGGAAGTAGGGAAGGAAGTAAGGAAGAGGAAACAGGAGAGAGGGAGGGAGGGAAGGAGGGAGGGAGGGAGGGAGGGAAGTAAGGAAGGAAGTAAGGAAGGAAGAGGAAACAGGAGAGAGGGAGGGAGGGAGGGAGGGAGGGAGGGAAGGAAGGAGGGAGGGAGGGAAGTAAGGAAGTAAGGAAGGAAGAGGAAACAGGAGAGAGGGAGGGAGGGAGGGAGGGAGGGAAGGAAGGAGGGAGGGAGGGAGGGAGGGAAGTAAGGAAGGAAGGAAGGAAGAGGAAACAGGAGAGAGGGAGGGAGGGAGGGAGGGAAGGAAGGAGGGAGGGAGGGAGGGAGGGAAGTAAGGAAGGAAGTAAGGAAGGAAGAGGAAACAGGAGAGAGGGAGGGAGGGAGGGAAGGAAGGAGGGAGGGAGGGAGGGAGGGAAGTAAGGAAGGAAGTAAGGAAGGAAGAGGAAACAGGAGAGAGGGAGGGAGGGAGGGAAGGAAGGAGGGAGGGAGGGAGGGAAGTAAGGAAGGAAGTAAGGAAGGAAGAGGAAACAGGAGAGAGGGAGGGAGGGAGGGACGTAAGGAAGGAAGGAAGGAAGGAAGGAAGGAAGAGGAAACAGGAGAGGGAGGGAGGGAGGGAGGGAAGGAAGGAGGGAGGGAGGGAGGGAAGTAAGGAAGGAAGTAAGGAAGGAAGAGGAAACAGGAGAGGGAGGGAGGGAGGGAGGGAAGGAAGGAGGGAGGGAGGGAAGTAAGGAAGGAAGGAAGGAAGGAAGAGGAAACAGGAGAGAGGGAGGGAGGGAGGGAGGGAGGGAGGGAGGGAAGGAAGGAGGGAGGGAGGGAGGGAGGGAAGGAAGGAGGGAAGGAAAAGACATCAGAGGGGGAGGGAGGGAGGGAGGGAGGGAAGGAAGGAGGGAGGGAGGGAAGGAAGAAGGGAGGGAGGGAGGGAGGGAAGGAAGGAGGGAAGGAAAAGACATCAGAGGGGGAGGGAGGGAGGGAAGGAAGGAAGGAAGGAAGGAAGGAAAAGACATCAGAGGAGGAGGGAAGGAAGGAAGTAAGGAAGGAAGAGGAAACAGGAGAGAGGGAGGGAGGGAGGGAGGGAAGGAAGGAGGGAGGGAGGGAGGGAGGGAAGTAAGGAAGGAAGGAAGGAAGGAAGAGGAAACAGGAGAGAGGGAGGGAGGGAGGGAAGGAAGGAGGGAGGGAGGGAGGGAGGGAAGTAGGGAAGGAAGTAAGGAAGAGGAAACAGGAGAGAGGGAGGGAGGGAAGGAGGGAGGGAGGGAGGGAGGGAAGTAAGGAAGGAAGTAAGGAAGGAAGAGGAAACAGGAGAGAGGGAGGGAGGGAGGGAGGGAGGGAGGGAAGGAAGGAGGGAGGGAGGGAAGTAAGGAAGTAAGGAAGGAAGAGGAAACAGGAGAGAGGGAGGGAGGGAGGGAGGGAGGGAAGGAAGGAGGGAGGGAGGGAGGGAGGGAAGTAAGGAAGGAAGGAAGGAAGAGGAAACAGGAGAGAGGGAGGGAGGGAGGGAGGGAAGGAAGGAGGGAGGGAGGGAGGGAGGGAAGTAAGGAAGGAAGTAAGGAAGGAAGAGGAAACAGGAGAGAGGGAGGGAGGGAGGGAAGGAAGGAGGGAGGGAGGGAGGGAGGGAAGTAAGGAAGGAAGTAAGGAAGGAAGAGGAAACAGGAGAGAGGGAGGGAGGGAGGGAAGGAAGGAGGGAGGGAGGGAGGGAAGTAAGGAAGGAAGTAAGGAAGGAAGAGGAAACAGGAGAGAGGGAGGGAGGGAGGGACGTAAGGAAGGAAGGAAGGAAGGAAGGAAGGAAGAGGAAACAGGAGAGGGAGGGAGGGAGGGAGGGAAGGAAGGAGGGAGGGAGGGAGGGAAGTAAGGAAGGAAGTAAGGAAGGAAGAGGAAACAGGAGAGAGGGAGGGAGGGAGGGAGGGAGGGAAGGAAGGAGGGAGGTAGGGAAGTAAGGAAGGAAGTAAGGAAGGAAGGAAGAGGAAACAGGAGAGAGGGAGGGAGTGAGGGAGTGAGGGAGGCAGGGAGGCAGGGAGGGAAGGAAGGAAGGAGGGAGGGAGGGAAGTAAGGAAGGAAGTAAGGAAGGAAGAGGAAACAGGAGAGAGGGAGGGAGGGAGGGAGGGAAGGAAGGAGGGAGGGAGGGAGGGAAGGAAGTAAGGAAGGAAGAGGAAACAGGAGAGAGGGAGGGAGGGAGGGAGGGAGGGAAGGAAGGAGGGAGGGAGGGAAGTAAGGAAGGAAGGAAGGAAGGAAGAGGAAACAGGAGAGAGGGAGGGAGGGAGGGAGGGAGGGAAGGAAGGAGGGAGGGAGGGAGGGAGGGAAGTAAGGAAGGAAGTAAGGAAGGAAGAGGAAACAGGAGAGAGGGAGGGAGGGAGGGAGGGAGGCAGGGAGGCAGGGAGGGAAGGAAGGAGGGAGGGAGGGAGGGAGGGAGGGAAGTAAGGAAGGAAGTAAGGAAGGAAGAGGAAACAGGAGAGAGGGAGGGAGGGAGGGAAGGAAGGAGGGAGGGAGGGAGGGAGGGAAGGAAGTAAGGAAGGAAGAGGAAACAGGAGAGAGGGAGGGAGGGAGGGAGGGAGGGAAGGAAGGAGGGAGGGAGGGAGGGAAGGAAGGAAGGAAGTAAGGAAGGAAGAGGAAACAGGAGAGAGGGAGGGAGGGAGGGAGGGAAGGAAGGAGGGAGGGAGGGAAGTAAGGAAGGAAGTAAGGAAGGAAGAGGAAACAGGAGAGAGGGAGGGAGGGAAGGAAGGAGGGAGGGAGGGAGGGAGGGAGGGAAGTAAGGAAGGAAGGAAGGAAGAGGAAACAGGAGAGAGGGAGGGAGGGAAGGAAGGAGGGAGGGAGGGAAGTAAGGAAGGAAGTAAGGAAGGAAGAGGAAACAGGAGAGAGGGAGGGAGGGAGGGAGGGAGGGAAGGAGGGAGGGAGGGAGGGAAGTAAGGAAGGAAGTAAGGAAGTAAGAGGAAACAGGAGAGAGGGAGGGAGGGAGGGAGGGAGGGAAGGAAGGAGGGAGGGAGGGAAGTAAGGAAGGAAGTAAGGAAGGAAGAGGAAACAGGAGAGAGGGAGGGAGGGAGGGAAGGAAGGAGGGAGGGAGGGAGGGAAGTAAGGAAGGAAGTAAGGAAGGAAGAGGAAACAGGAGAGAGGGAGGGAGGGAGGGAGGGAGGGAGGGAAGGAAGGAGGGAGGGAGGGAGGGAAGGAAGAAGGGAAGGAAAAGACATCAGAGGAGGAGAGAGGGAAGGAAGGAGGGAAGGAAAAGACATCAGAGGGGGAGGGAGGGAGGGAGGGAGGGAAGGAAGGAAGGAAGGAAGGAAGAGGAAACAGGAGAGAGGGAGGGAGGGAGGGAGGGAAGGAAGGAGGGAAGGAAAAGACATCAGAGGAGGAGGGAGGGAAGGAAGGAGGGAAGGAAAAGACATCAGAGGGGGAGGGAGGGAGGGAAGGAAGGAAGGAAGGAAGGAAGGAAAAGACATCAGAGGAGGAGGGAAGGAAGGAAAGGGATCAGAGTAGAGAGGGAGGGAGGGAAGGAAGGTAGGAGATGAAAGGGGAGGGAGGGGAGGAAAGATTGAAGGAAGGAAAAGACATCAGAGGACGAGGGAGGGAAGGAAAACAGGGATAAAGGGATCAGAGTAGGGAGGGAGGGAAGGAAGGTAGGAGATGAAAGGGGAGAGGGAAGGAAGGAAGGAAGGAAGGAAGGAAGGAAGGAAGGAAGGAAGGAAGGAAGGAAGGAAGGAAGGAAGGAAGGAAAGAAAAGACATCAGAGGAGGGAGGGAAGGAAAACAGGGATAAAGGGATCAGAGTAGGGAGGGAGGGAAGGAAGGTAGGAGATGAAAGGGGAGAGGGAAGGAAGGAAGGAAGGAAGGAAGGAAGGAAGGAAGGAAGGAGGGAAGGAAGGAAGGAAGGAAGGAAAGAAAGAAAAGACATCAGAGGAGGGAGGGAAGGAAAACAGGCAGGAAGGGAAGGGATCAGAGAAGGAAGGGAGGGAGGGAGGGAGGAAAAGAAAGAGGAGGGAGGGAAGGAAAAAATGCAGGAAGAGCATGGCAGGGAAAGGGATCCGAGCAAGTTATGGTCCTCTGAACTGTATTATTATATCTGCCAAAGGATTTGCTTCTCTGGGTTCCACATAGATCCTTTATTCTTCCATTTACACACCTCCTTGCTGCACCATCTTACATCTACAATCTTAGCATTTCAGAAAAACTGCATGCTCCCTTTCCTTCACAGAGGGAATTCCTCAGATGGGAAAACAACAAAAACAAAACCCCATTCCTCCCTCCCCACTGATTCCACCTGAGGTTCGGCCCAACAGCCGCCGATAATCAGACCCAGAGCCCCCCAGAAGCCCCCAGGTAGCATCAGGGAGCAGCCTGATCTGAACTCAGCCTCCTGGCTGAACCTCAAGGTTTGTGCAACTTACCCAGGAAATGGAGAGCGTTTCGCAGCACCTGATATGCGCTCATCATTTTGCTGATCTTGTGAGTGGCCAGGAGGTATCCCACCAGCATGGAGGCCATGAAGCCGTTGAAACATCCCAGACCCTGGGAAATGGTGAAGGAAGTGAAAAGTTAACACAAACACAAACACACCTTCCCTCCACAGCCAAAAACATACAGGGCTCATAATCTTGATTAAAAAAGAACTGGGACCTAATGCTTGCATGTATCGTTCGCACTTCTTTGCACACAACACAAACCGATCTCAACTTTTGACACGCAGGTCACACCTTCCCTTGTCTCCCTGCCTACAATTCTTCATCCTGGTGGAAAGAGTAGAGGAAATGTGTGGTCCCTAGTGCTCTCTGAGCTTGCTTGCGGACATTTCGTTACCCAACTAGGACACATCATCAGTGCTTGAGGGGAGCGGAGACAGGTTAAATCGCTTCTATATAAACAAGAGGGCAAACCCCACTCCCTTCTAGCACTGATGACGTTACCTAGTTTGGTAATGAAACGTCTGCAAGAAAACACCCAAGCTCATAGAGCACCAAGAACTGCACAGTTCTCTCTTCCTCCTCCTCCTCCTCCTCCCTTCTAGCACTGATGACGTTACCTAGTTTGGTAATGAAATGTCTGCAAGAAAACACCCAAGCTCAGAGAGCACCAAGGACCCCACAGTTCAACTCTTAAGCTACAAAGATATTCTTCTATTGGGTCAAAATTGTTCTATAGCTCCATGCCTTCCAGAACTGTAATTCTGCCCTTGATGATAATTGTAAGTAGGAGAAAACCAGTAGTACTGTTGTGACTTGCCCGCGTCCCACGCAGATGATGGAGGACCCGGAGCCGCTCATGTCGCAGCAGTACCACCCCGTGTACCTGGCACCTGAGTCTGCCAGCGATGAAGACTCAGTGCCAGAGGAGGAAGACCAGCCAGGACCTTCTGCACCTGCTCAGCAAAGTGAGTCGTCAGAGGAAGAGGAGCCTCTGCTGGATGCTAGGGCTCATAGAGCAGCTAGCAGGCAGGATTGGCTTAGCAAACGGAGGTCTCCTCGGAGGTAGCACTGAGGGCTAATTGGGCCACGCCCTCAGTGCCTATTTATGTCCGGTGCAGTCAGAGATCTGTGCTGAAAACAACACCAGTGTTTCTCGAGCACCATTGGAGTTTCTTGAAATCAGAGTTCTTGCATTTGGAAGCTAACATCATCTGTCTGGGACGCCAGCCAGCTCAAGTGAGATAAGGAAGCTAATTGCCTCTGCATTTGAACTTAACCCACGAAGAGCCCAAAGACACTTGAGACTCTGTTCTTTGTATCTTTTCTGGACATTATACCTGTTGTGCCTTTACTAAGAAGCTTTATTAGTAAAGAGATACTTTTATTTGATTAGTACAAACGTTTGTGTGTGCGTTTCTGGTTGGGTTGCGGTGCTGGGACACAACAAGTACAGTCGATAGAATGGTAACACGCCTCCTTCTTTATCCCTGCTCATCAGACCTTATTGAGTTTTGCACTTGAGAACATAATTTATTGCAATGACCCAATATTCACAAAGAAAGGCCAAACAGAGCTGCGAACTACAGAAACTCCCCGAACGCTATTATTATCCTTGGGGATAATTCTCAAGAGAGCCATGAGAACTTGGGAACCAGTTCATAAGTACCCTCAGAGGTTCCGACATAACTTTGAACAGTCACTAAGCATCCGGTCGTAACCCGAGGACTTTCTACACACGGCCTGCATTTTACACTCTGCTGTGTCCTTGGAACCCTGCCGGAGAGACCTCTAGGTTTACTTTGCGTTGGAAGAAACAGTCGGCATGCAGCTCGAGAACCCCAATAAAACTCCAGGTTCATTCCGTTTCCGAAATTTTTTCTGTTTATGCAATACACTGCATGGTTGTGTCAAAGTAAAATTAACTCTTGAGGTCCCCAAACACCTGTTCGTAGAATTAAATCAATAATTTCCCCAGCCCAACCCCGAACCTCTCATGTAGCCCATGTAAACAAGTTCACTTTCTTATGGGAACCGTCTGCTTCAACTCCGCACCTGTCAGGATGTCCTTGAGAAGGTTTCAGGTTCTCCCGGACCTCTGCGGAATTGTAGAAGTTTCGTTTCTCCATCTAACCCAGGGGGACGCATAGGGTTGTGTTTGACCTCTGAGGGCCTGGAGGGGGGCATGGTGGATGTGGCCAGCTCGATGTCATTCGTATTGGGGGCACTTGGGGTCAAGTGCTAAGGCAGGACTTCCCTGAGACCCTCCCTCACTCTCATTATAATCTCCTTCCTTCCTTCCTTTTCTTCTTTTTCCTTCCCTCTCCATTCACCTTTCTTCTTCCTTCCGGTTTCTTTATTTTTCCTTCCTTGCTCTCTTCCCATCCTTCCTTCTTTTTCTTTGTCTTTCCTCTTTCCCTTTCTCCTTTCCTCTCCCTTCTTGCATACTCAAATGCAAAAGGGGAAACAAAGGAGCCGAGGTGGCGCAGTGGTTAAAGTGCAGCACTGCAGTTCAGCTGTTCAAATCTCACCGGCTCAAGGTTGACTCAGCCTTCCATCCTTCTGAGGTGGGTAAAATGAGGACCCAGATTGTTGGGGGCAAGAGGCTGAACTCTGTAAACCGCTTAGAGAGGGCTGTAAAGCACTATGAAGCGGTATATAAGTCTAAGTGCTATTGCTATTGCTATTTCACCTTTTGTTTTGTTTTTAGTTTGTTTTGCTAGTCCTCTGCCAGGGAAAACGGAGCTCGGGGGGGCATTTTCTCTGGCAGAGGGCTGCGGGAGGCCATCACGGCTGAAAACGGGGTGTAGGGGGCCACGTGCACCCCCCACCAAGCTCCATTTTTGCCGGCAGAGGCACCGTGGGCTAGTCCTTTGCTGTTTCCAGGCCGACCCCACGGGCCAGATCTAAGCATCCCGCAAGCCAGATCTAAGCACCCCGTGCACCGGATCCAGCCGGCGGGCCTTGAGTTTGACACCCCTGATCCAACCCATTCAAAAGCAGCACCTCCCTCCCGCCCCCACTCTAATGGCAAGCTGAAACGAAGAGGCAGGTAGCTGCCAAAGTTTCATCCGTGACAGAAACCTCAAAAGAGCTTCTGTGCTTTGACCAATTTCAGCCAGTCAACCGGTTTACCTGATAAAGCTCTCGCTGGCGGAGCCAAACTTTGAGGAGGGCCACTCCATCTTGGAAGCCCCGGAAGGCGCTGGCTGCCTCGGAGAGGTAGAGCAGGTTGGTCTCCATCACCAGGTCCCACAAAATGGAGTTGTTGTAATGAGGGGTGGGGGGCTCAGCGACTCCTGGAAAGAAGCAAAGAGGGATGGGATGTTCAGGACCATCTCACCTGGATGCCGACAAAGAATGCTTCCGACCAACTTCCTGTCTAGCTGGAGCAACAAGCAAGAGCATGCAACTCAATTACTAATCAAGGAGAAGCAAACTGGAATTAAGGAGAAATTTCCTCACAGTGAGAACAATTAACCAGTGAAACAGCCTGCCACCAGATGTTGTGGGTGCTCCATCACTGAAAGTTTTGAAGAAGAGACTGGACAACCACTTGTCTGAAATGGTATAGGGTTTCCTGCCTGAGCAGGGGGTTGGACTAGAAGACCTCTAAGGTCCCTTCCAACTCTTATTATTCTGTTCTATTCTACCTTAGGTGGCCCTCAAATAAGACATTTTGGGGACTGTGCTGTCATCTTCAGACTCTGGATATGGCAACTGACTGCAATTTTAGATAACCCGTAAAATGTTATATTCTGAACCCTCAGAAGCCAGGAGTTTTGGGGTTAAGTGAAATCTGGCTTCCCCATTGATTTTTGCTTGTCAGAAGGTCACAAAAGGAGACCACCTGAACCCAGGCCACTGCGACCGTCATAAATACAGGCAGCCCTCGACTTACGACCACAACTGAGCCCAGAATTTATGTTGTTAAGTGAGAAATTTGTTAAGTTTCTGTTTGTTTGCCCCATTTTACAACTTTTCTTGCCGCCTTTGCTAAGTGAATCACTGCAGTTGTTAAATTAATAACATGGTCGTTAAGCGAATCTGGCTTCCCCCTATTGACTTTGCTTGTCAGAAAGTCGCAAAAGGGGATCACGTGACCCTGGGTAATATGAGTCAGTTGTCATGCCTCCGAATAACCATGGGGATGTTACAATGGTTCTAAGTGTGGAAAAAAAACGACCGTAAGTCATTTTTTTCAGTGACAACGTAACTTTGAACGGTCACTAAATGAACTGCCGTAAGTCGAAGACTACCTGTAAAGATGAGATACAGGTAGTTCTTGACTTACAACCATTCGTTTAGTGATCGCTCGAAGTTACAACGGCACTGAAAAAGTGACTTATGATCGTTTTTCACACTTACAACCGTTGCAGCATCCCCATGGTCACGTGATCAAAATTTGAACACTTGGCAACTGACTCGTATTTATGACCGTTGCGGTGCCCCGGGGCCACGTGATCCCCTTTTACGACCTTCCGATAAGCAAAGTCAATGAGGAAGCCGGATTCACTGAACAACCGTGTCACTAACTTAACCACTGCAGTGATTCACTTAACAACGGTGGCAAGAAAGGTCGTAAAATGAGGAAAAACTCACTGAACAACTGCATTGCTTAGCCACGGAAATTTGGGGCTCAATCGTGGTCGTAAGTCGAGAATTCCCTGCATGAGATGCTTGCAGGTATTCAATTTAATATTTTACCTCAGGGGTCTCCAACCATGGCAACTTTAAGATTTGTGGACTTCAACTCCCAGAATTCCTCAGCCAGGCTGAGGAACTCTGGGAGTTGAAGTCCACAAGTCTTAAAGTTGCCAGGGCTGGAGACCCCTGCCTTACCTCACCATTTCTCAACAACGACAACGTTAAGATGTGTGGACTTCAATTCCCAGGATTCCCCAGGCAGAATTCTGGGAGCTGAAGTCCGCGTATCTTAAAGTGGCCATGTTTGGGAAACGCCACTTGAAGTTCTTCGAAGTTTACCTGTCCCAGGCAAGTCCTTCTCCGTGAACCAAGCAGTCCGGACGTTGTTTTTGCTGGGGTGCAAACGGAGGGGCCGGAAGACCCCCGGGGCTGGGCAGGCATGGAGGCGAATTGTCAGCATCTTTGCATCCTTCCCTGCAGCAAACCCCCCAGGCAGATGGGAGGGGGAAAAGAAGTGAGAAGAGAATAAAAAGGGAGAAATTAGCAATGTGGACATTGTACAAAATGTCGTTACACACAAACGCAGAGAGAGACGCAATCAGAGTCCTGTCTGTTTGGCTTTGGGCTTTATCTTGAATTAAGTCTTTTAAAAAACCCCACATGATGGGAATTGGTCACAGTGGTGGGAAGCGGAAGCTATGGATGGGGGCCTGCCTGGCAGGCTGATAGGGAGGGAAGAGTCAAGGATGGAGGGAGGGAGGGTTGAAGGATGGAGGGTGGGAGGAAGGAGTCAAGGACGGAGGAAGGGAGGAAGGAGTGAGAGAGGAGTCAAGGACAGAGGGAGGGAGGGAGGAGTCAAGGAGGGAGGGAGGGAGGGAGGAGTGAAGGAATGGAGGGAGGAATGAAGGATGGAGGGAGGGAGGGAGGGAGGGAGGGAGGGAGGGAGAGAGGAGTCAAGGAGGGAGGGAGGAAGGGAGGAGTGAAGGACGGAGGGAGGGAGGGTGGGAGGAAGGAGTCAAGGACAGAGGAAGGGAGGAAGGAGTGAAGGAGGGAGGAGTGAAGGAGGGATGGAGGAATGGAGGGAGGAGTGAAGGAAAGGAGGGAGGAATGGAGGGAGGGAGGGAGAGAGGAGTCAAGGATGGGGGGAGGGAGGGAGAGAGGAGTCAAGGAGGGAGGGAGGAAGGGAGGGAGAGGTGAAGGAAAGAAGGGAGGAATGAAGGATGGATGGATGGAGGGAGGGAGGGAGGGAGAGAGGAGTCAAGGAGGGAGGGAGGGAGTGAAGGACGGAGGAAAGGAGGGAGGAATGAAGGACGGAGGGAGGGAGGGTGGGAGGAAGGAGTCAAGGACAGAGGAAGGGAGGAAGGAGTCAAGGAGGGAGAGAGGAGTCAAGGAGAGAGGGAGGGATGGAGGGAGGGGTCAAGGATGGAGGGAGGGAGAGAGGAGTCAAGGAGGGAGGGAGGGAGTTAAGGACGGAGGGAGGGATGGAGGGAGGGGTCAAGGATGGAGGGAGGGAGGGTGGGAGGAAGGAGTCAAGGACAGAGGAAGGGAGGAAGGAGTGAAGGAGGGAGAGAGGAGTCAAGGACAGAGGGAGGGATGGAGGGAGGGGTCAAGGATGGAGGGAGGGAGAGAGGAGTCAAGGAGGGAGGAGTGAAGGAAAGGAGGGAGGAATGAAGGAGGGAGGGAGGGAGGGAGAGAGGAGTCAAGGAGGGAGGGAGGAAGGGAGGAGTGAAGGACGGAGGGAGGGAGGGAGGAATGAAGGACGGAGGGAGGGAGGGAGGAAGGAGTCAAGGACAGAGGAAGGGAGGAAGGAGGGAGGGAGGAGTGAAGGACAGAGGGAGGGAGGAAGGAAGGAGTGAAGGAGGGAGGGAGAGGGGAGTCAAGGACAAAGGGAGGGAGGGAGGAGTCAAGGAAGGAGTCAGAGAGGGAGGGAAGGAGGGAGGAAGGAAGGAACAAAGGAAGAGTCGGAAGGAGAGGGGAGAAAGGAAGGAAATCAAAAGAAGTCCTGGAAGATGAGAGCAAACCTCTCCTCTAAGTCTGCCAAGGAAGCTGCTGCCTCCTCCACAGTTCTTTGACTTCCTCACTTTTAGCCACAAGGGTGCAAAATCCTCCGTCCCCCCCTCTCTCACCTTGTGGCTGGAGGAGCACAACGGGCTTCAAATGGTTGCCGTTCAGGTAGGCAAAGGCCACGCTCCCAAAGCGGTTTGTCTCGGCCAGGTGTTGGGCGAGGTGGGCCAGGTAGAGGGCCCTCTTGCGGTGGTAGCGCTGGTTGAGGTTATCCTTCTCTTGGAAAACTTCCTAAACAGACAAAAGCCGTTTTCAGGTAGTCCTCGACTTACGACCCCAACTGAGCCCCAAATTTATGTTGCTAAGCGAGACATTGGTTAAGGGAGTTTTGCAAAAGGATGGCCAAGAAAACAGAAGACCAATGAGAATGAAAGATCTCTTCCCAATGTTATTATCCATCTTGCTATCCGTTTGGTCTAATGATGAAGGCACCAAGCTACAAACCAGGAGAATGTGAATTCTAGTACCCACCTTGGCATCAAAGGCAGTTGAGTGACTTTGGGCCAATCACCAGGAGATGGTGAGTTCTAGTCCTACCTTAGGCATGAAAGCCGCCTAGGGGACTTTGGGCCAATCACCAGGAGATGGTGAGTTCTAGTCCCGCCTTAGGCATGAAAGCCGGCTGGGTGACTTTGGGCCAATCACCAGGAGATGGTGAGTTCTAGTCCTGCCTTAGGCATGAAAGCCGCCTAGGGGACTTTGGGCCAATCACCAGGAGACGGTGAGTTCTAGTCCTGCCTTAGGCATGAAAGCCGCCTAGGGGACTTTGGGCCAATCACCAGGAGACGGTGAGTTCTAGTCCCGCCTTAGGCATGAAAGCTGGCTGGGTGACTTTGGGCCAATCACCAGGAGATAGTGAGTTCTAGTCCTACCTTAGGCATGAAAGCCGCCTAGGGGACTTTGGGCCAATCACCAGGAGACGGTGAGTTCTAGTCCCGCCTTAGGCATGAAAGCCGCCTAGGGGACTTTGGGCCAATCACCAGGAGACGGTGAGTTCTAGTCCTGCCTTAGGCATGAAAGCCGCCTAGGGGACTTTGGGCCAATCACCAGGAGATGGTGCGTTCTAGTCCTGCCTTAGGCATGAAAGCCGCCTAGGGGACTTTGGGCCAATCACCAGGAGACGGTGAGTTCTAGTCCTGCCTTAGGCATGAAAGCTGGCTGGGTGACTTTGGGCCAATCACCAGGAGACGGTGAGTTCTAGTCCCGCCTTAGGCATAAAAGCCGGCTGGGTGACTTTGGGCCAATCACCAGGAGACGGTGAGTTCTAGTCCCGTCTTAGGCATGAAAGCCGCCTAGGGACTTTGGGCCAATCACCAGGAGACGGTGAGTTCTAGTCCCGCCTTAGGCATGAAAGCCGGCTGGGTGACTTTGGGCCAATCACCAGGAGACGGTGAGTTCTAGTCCTGCCTTAGGCATGAAAGCCGCCTAGGGGACTTTGGGCCAATCACCAGGAGATGGTGAGTTCTAGTCCTGCCTTAGGCATGAAAGCCGCCTAGGGGACTTTGGGCCAATCACCAGGAGACGGTGAGTTCTAGTCCTACCTTAGGCATGAAAGCCGGCTGGGTGACTTTGGGCCAATCACCAGGAGACGGTGAGTTCTAGTCCCGCCTTAGGCATGAAAGCCGCCTAGGGGACTTTGGGCCAATCACCAGGAGATGGTGAGTTCTAGTCCTGCCTTAGGCATGAAAGCCGCCTAGGGGACTTGGGGCCAATCACCAGGAGATGGTGAGTTCTAGTCCTACCTTAGGCATGAAAGCCGCCTAGGGACTTTGGGCCAATCACCAGGAGATGGTGAGTTCTAGTCCTACCTTAGGCATGAAAGCCGGCTGGGTGACTTTGGGCCAATCACCAGGAGACGGTGAGTTCTAGTCCTGCCTTAGGCATGAAAGCCGCCTAGGGGACTTTGAGCCAATCACCAGGAGATGGTGAGTTCTAGTCCTACCTTAGGCATGAAAGTTGGCTGGGTGACTTTGGGCCAATCACCAGGAGACGGTGAGTTCTAGTCCTGCCTTAGGCATGAAAGCCGCCTAGGGGACTTTGGGCCAATCACCAGGAGACGGTGAGTTCTAGTCCCGCCTTAGGCATGAAAGCTGGCTGGGTGACTTTGGGCCAATCACCAGGAGATAGTGAGTTCTAGTCCTACCTTAGGCATGAAAGCCGCCTAGGGGACTTTGGGCCAATCACCAGGAGACGGTGAGTTCTAGTCCCGCCTTAGGCATGAAAGCCGCCTAGGGGACTTTGGGCCAATCACCAGGAGACGGTGAGTTCTAGTCCTGCCTTAGGCATGAAAGCCGCCTAGGGGACTTTGGGCCAATCACCAGGAGACGGTGAGTTCTAGTCCTGCCTTAGGCATGGAAGCTGGCTGGGTGACTTTGGGCCAATCACCAGGAGACGGTGAGTTCTAGTCCCGCCTTAGGCATAAAAGCCGGCTGGGTGACTTTGGGCCAATCACCAGGAGACGGTGAGTTCTAGTCCCGCCTTAGGCATGAAAGCCGGCTGGGTGACTTTGGGCCAATCACCAGGAGACGGTGAGTTCTAGTCCCGCCTTAGGCATGAAAGCCGGCTGGGTGACTTTGGGCCAATCACCAGGAGACGGTGAGTTCTAGTCCTGCCTTAGGCATGAAAGCCGCCTAGGGGACTTTGGGCCAATCACCAGGAGATGGTGAGTTCTAGTCCTGCCTTAGGCATGAAAGCCGCCTAGGGGACTTTGGGCCAATCACCAGGAGACGGTGAGTTCTAGTCCTACCTTAGGCATGAAAGCCGGCTGGGTGACTTTGGGCCAATCACCAGGAGACGGTGAGTTCTAGTCCCGCCTTAGGCATGAAAGCCGCCTAGGGGACTTTGGGCCAATCACCAGGAGATGGTGAGTTCTAGTCCTGCCTTAGGCATGAAAGCCGCCTAGGGGACTTTGGGCCAATCACCAGGAGATGGTGAGTTCTAGTCCTACCTTAGGCATGAAAGCCGCCTAGGGACTTTGGGCCAATCACCAGGAGATGGTGAGTTCTAGTCCTACCTTAGGCATGAAAGCCGGCTGGGTGACTTTGGGCCAATCACCAGGAGACGGTGAGTTCTAGTCCTGCCTTAGGCATGAAAGCCGCCTAGGGGACTTTGAGCCAATCACCAGGAGATGGTGAGTTCTAGTCCTACCTTAGGCATGAAAGTTGGCTGGGTGACTTTGGGCCAATCACCAGGAGACGGTGAGTTCTAGTCCTGCCTTAGGCATGAAAGCTGGCTGGGTGACTTTGGGCCAATCACCAGGAGACGGTGAGTTCTAGTCCCGCCTTAGGCATAAAAGCCGGCTGGGTGACTTTGGGCCAATCACCAGGAGACGGTGAGTTCTAGTCCCGCCTTAGGCATGAAAGCCGGCTGGGTGACTTTGGGCCAATCACCAGGAGACGGTGAGTTCTAGTCCCGCCTTAGGCATGAAAGCCGGCTGGGTGACTTTGGGCCAATCACCAGGAGACGGTGAGTTCTAGTCCTGCCTTAGGCATGAAAGCCGGCTGGGTGACTTTGGGCCAATCACCAGGAGATGGTGAGTTCTAGTCCCGCCTTAGGCATGAAAGCCGGCTGGGTGACTTTGGGCCAATCACCAGGAGACGGTGAGTTCTAGTCCCGCCTTAGGCATGAAAGCCGGCTGGGTGACTTTGGGCCAATCACCAGGAGACGGTGAGTTCTAGTCCCGCCTTAGGCATGAAAGCCGGCTGGGTGACTTTGGGCCAATCACCAGGAGACGGTGAGTTCTAGTCCCGCCTTAGGCATGAAAGCCGCCTAGGGGACTTTGGGCCAATCACCAGGAGACGGTGAGTTCTAGTCCCGCCTTAGGCATGAAAGCCGGCTGGGTGACTTTGGGCCAATCACCAGGAGATGGTGAGTTCTAGTACCGCCTTAGGCATGAAAGCCGGCTGGGTGACTTTGGGCCAATCACCAGGAGACGGTGAGTTCTAGTCCTGCCTTAGGCATGAAAGCCGCCTAGGGGACTTTGGGCCAATCACCAGGAGATGGTGAGTTCTAGTCCTGCCTTAGGCATGAAAGCCGCCTAGGGGACTTTGGGCCAATCACCAGGAGATGGTGAGTTCTAGTCCTACCTTAGGCATGAAAGCCGGCTGGGTGACTTTGGGCCAATCACCAGGAGACGGTGAGTTCTAGTCCCGCCTTAGGCATGAAAGCCGGCTGGGTGACTTTGGGCCAATCACCAGGAGACGGTGAGTTCTAGTCCTGCCTTAGGCATGAAAGCCGCCTAGAGGACTTTGGGCCAATCACCAGGAGATGGTGAGTTCTAGTCCTGCCTTAGGCATGAAAGCCGCCTAGGGGACTTTGGGCCAATCACCAGGAGACGGTGAGTTCTAGTCCTACCTTAGGCATGAAAGCCGGCTGGGTGACTTTGGGCAAATCACCAGGAGACGGTGAGTTCTAGTCCTGCCTTAGGCATGAAAGCCGGCTGGGTGACTTTGGGCCAATCACCAGGAGACAGTGAGTTCTAGTCCCGCCTTAGGCATGAAAGCCGGCTGGGTGACTTTGGGCCAATCACCAGGAGACGGTGAGTTCTAGTCCCGCCTTAGGCATGAAAGCCGGCTGGGTGACTTTGGGCCAATCACCAGGAGACGGTGAGTTCTAGTCCCGCCTTAGGCATGAAAGCCGGCTGGGTGACTTTGGGCCAATCACCAGGAGACGGTGAGTTCTAGTCCCGCCTTAGGCATGAAAGCCGCCTAGGGGACTTTGGGCCAATCACCAGGAGACGGTGAGTTCTAGTCCCGCCTTAGGCATGAAAGCCGGCTGGGTGACTTTGGGCCAATCACCAGGAGATGGTGAGTTCTAGTCCTGCCTTAGGCATGAAAGCCGCCTAGGGGACTTTGGGCCAATCACCAGGAGACGGTGAGTTCTAGTCCTACCTTAGGCATGAAAGCCGGCTGGGTGACTTTGGGCCAATCACCAGGAGACGGTGAGTTCTAGTCCCGCCTTAGGCATGAAAGCTGCCTAGGGGACTTTGGGCTAATCACCAGGAGACGGTGAGTTCTAGTCCCGCCTTAGGCATGAAAGCCGGCTGGGTGACTTTGGGCCAATCACCAGGAGACGGTGAGTTCTAGTCCTACCTTAGGCATGAAAGCCGGCTGGGTGACTTTGGGCAAATCACCAGGAGACGGTGAGTTCTAGTCCCGCCTTAGGCATGAAAGCCGGCTGGGTGACTTTGGGCCAATCACCAGGAGATGGTGAGTTCTAGTCCCGCCTTAGGCATGAAAGCCGGCTGGGTGACTTTGGGCCAATCACCAGGAGACGGTGAGTTCTAGTCCCGCCTTAGGCATAAAAGCCGGATGGGTGACTTTGGGCCAATCACCAGGAGACGGTGAGTTCTAGTCCCGCCTTAGGCATGAAAGCCGGCTGGGTGACTTTGGGCCAATCACCAGGAGACGGTGAGTTCTAGTCCCGCCTTAGGCATGAAAGCCGGCTGGGTGACTTTGGGCCAATCACCAGGAGACGGTGAGTTCTAGTCCCGCCTTAGGCATAAAAGCCGGCTGGGTGACTTTGGGCCAATCACCAGGAGACGGTGAGTTCTAGTCCCGCCTTAGGCATGAAAGCCGGCTGGGTGACTTTGGGCCAATCACCAGGAGATGGTGAGTTCTAGTCCTACCTTAGGCATGAAAGCCGGCTGGGTGACTTTGGGCCAATCACCAGGAGACGGTGAGTTCTAATCCCGCCTTAGGCATGAAAGCCGGCTGGGTGACTTTGGGCCAATCACCAGGAGACGGTGAGTTCTAGTCCTGCCTTAGGCATGAAATCGCCTAGGGGACTTTGGGCCAATCACCAGGAGACGGTGAGTTCTAGTCCCGCCTTAGGCATAAAAGCCGGCTGGGTGACTTTGGGCCAATCACCAGTAGACGGTGAGTTCTAGTCCTGCCTTAGGCATGAAAGCCGGCTGGGTGACTTTGGGCCAATCACCATGAGACGGTGAGTTCTAGTCCCGCCTTAGGCATGAAAGCCGGCTGGGTGACTTTGGGCCAATCACCAGGAGATGGTGAGTTCTAGTCCTGCCTTAGGCATGAAAGCCGCCTAGGGGACTTTGGGCCAATCACCAGGAGACGGTGAGTTCTAGTCCTGCCTTAGGCATGAAATCGCCTAGGGGACTTTGGGCCAATCACCAGGAGATGGTGAGTTCTAGTCCTGCCTTAGGCATGAAAGCCGCCTAGGGACTTTGGGCCAATCACCAGGAGATGGTGAGTTCTAGTCCTGCCTTAGGCATGAAATCGCCTAGGGGACTTTGGGCCAATCACCAGGAGATGGTGAGTTCTAGTCCTGCCTTAGGCATGAAAGCCGCCTAGGGACTTTGGGCCAATCACCAGGAGATGGTGAGTTCTAGTCCTACCTTAGGCATGAAAGCCGGCTGGGTGACTTTGGGCCAATCACCAGGAGACGGTGAGTTCTAGTCCCGCCTTAGGCATGAAAGCCGGCTGGGTGACTTTGGGCCAATCACCAGGAGATGGTGAGTTCTAGTCCTGCCTTAGGCATGAAAGCCGCCTAGGGGACTTTGGGCCAATCACCAGGAGACGGTGAGTTCTAGTCCTGCCTTAGGCATGAAATCGCCTAGGGGACTTTGGGCCAATCACCAGGAGATGGTGAGTTCTAGTCCTGCCTTAGGCATGAAAGCCGCCTAGGGGACTTTGGGCCAATCACCAGGAGATGGTGAGTTCTAGTCCTGCCTTAGGCATGAAAGCCGCCTAGGGACTTTGGGCCAATCACCAGGAGATGGTGAGTTCTAGTCCTGCCTTAGGCATGAAATCGCCTAGGGGACTTTGGGCCAATCACCAGGAGATGGTGAGTTCTAGTCCTGCCTTAGGCATGAAAGCCGCCTAGGGACTTTGGGCCAATCACCAGGAGATGGTGAGTTCTAGTCCTACCTTAGGCATGAAAGCCGGCTGGGTGACTTTGGGCCAATCACCAGGAGACGGTGAGTTCTAGTCCCGCCTTAGGCATGAAAGCCGGCTGGGTGACTTTGGGCAAATCACCAGGAGACGGTGAGTTCTAGCCCTGCCTTAGGCATGAAAGCCGCCTAGGAGACTTTGGGCCAATCACCAGGAGATGGTGAGTTCTAGTCCTGCCTTAGGCATGAAAGTTGGCTGGGTGACTTTGGGCCAATCACCAGGAGATGGTGAGTTCTAGTCCTGCCTTAGGCATGAAAGCCGCCTAGGAGACTTTGGGCCAATCACCAGGAGATGGTGAGTTCTAGTCCTGCCTTAGGCATGAAATCGCCTAGGGGACTTTGGGCCAATCACCAGGAGATGGTGAGTTCTAGTCCTGCCTTAGGCATGAAATCGCCTAGGGGACTTTGGGCCAATCACCAGGAGATGGTGAGTTCTAGTCCTGCCTTAGGCATGAAAGCCGCCTAGGAGACTTTGGGCCAATCACCAGGAGACGGTGAGTTCTAGTCCCGCCTTAGGCATGAAAGCCGGCTGGGTGATTTTGGGCCTCTATCTCGGCCCAACCTACCCCATAAGATTATTGTTGTGGGGAAAATAGGTGGAACAAGGAGCATTGGTATGTTTGTCACCTTGGGTTATTTACAAAAAATAATAAAGATGGGGTAAAAACAAATAAAAATAATAACATTAAAAGGAAACCTTCATTTCTGCCCAAGCTACTCACCTTGGGCATGATCACTGCCACATCCACGTTCACCTCCGGTTTGATGCAGGTGCCCAGCAGGTAACTCCCCACCACCTTCACCTCTGCTGGGGGCAGAAAATGGAACTTGCCCTTCACCTTGAAAGGAATCTGCAGGATCGGGACTTTCACTCCCGTGGGGAGCCAGGACTGGTCAGTGATCTGAAAAACAAAAAGTAGAATCCACCCTTTTATCCCTGAATGAAGATCAGGCTGAGGTTCAGGGGGAGGGGTCCCAGAAGAATCCCAAAAACTCCGAAAATACAAGTAGTCCTCGACTTACGACCACAATTGAGCCCCAAATCTCTGTTGCTAAGCAAGACGGTTGTTGAGCTTTGCCCCGTTTTACGCCCTTTTCCTTGCCTCAGCTGCTAAGTGAATCACTGCAGTCGGTCAATGAGGAACACGGTCGTTAAAACGAATCCGGCTTCTCCACTGACTTTGCTGGTCAGAAGGTCGCAAGAGAGGATCACACCATCCTGTGTGAACTGCAACCGTCATAAATAGGAGCCGGTTGCCAACTGTCTGGATTTTGATCCTGGGGAAGCTGCAACGGTCATTAAAGCAGTCGCAAGACACACGTGTCAGTGCCATTGCAACTTTCGAACGGAGTTTGCAGGACTGCTCGCTTCTTCCTGGCTTCGTGGACTCGTCGATTGTTCCTTGTTTCGGGGACTCATTTCCCCGTTCCTTTGTTTTGCTGGACTGGGCGCAACCAGAAGCTGCCGTGTGTGTGTGTGTGTGTGTGTGTGTGTGTGTGTGTGTGTGTGTGTGTTGGGTTCCTACCGGTGCGGTCCACTCTATAGCACCGGTAGCGTCCCGCTGGTGACGTCACAGTACCAGTGCGGTCGGTTGCCGGTGCCTAGGTGCTGCCATTTTTTTAAAAAAAAAGTTTTAATTTTTTTAAAAAATTTTCTTCTGCGCATGCCCAGAAGCCGAGCTTCTGGCACTGCGCATGCGCTGCCTTCCTACCCTACAGTGAGTCCAAGCAGGGGAGGATGGCTGAGGGAGCGTGTGAGACGCTGAAAGAACGGGCGGCAGGACCTATCTCAGTTCCCCTCCCTTCAGCAGTCCGAGAAGCCACACCCACCCGGTCACATGGCCAGCAAGCCATGCCCACCCGGTCACATGGCTGGCAAGCCACACCCACAAAATAAGCCATGCCCACAGAGTGGTAGTAAAAAAATTAGGAACCCGCCCCGGTGTGTGTGTACACGTACGTGCTTTGCTCTGGGACTTGCCAAGAACGTGGGAATGTTTGAGGGGAAATCTGGAGCATTAAAGGGGAGTTTGAACTCTCAGCTGGCTGTGTGACCTTCATGCCTTGTCCCAGGTCATCAAAAGCAGGAAAGTGCGGGAAAATTTAGAGATGGTTTTGCTTTCTTCTGTGCCGAAATAATGCACTCCATAAAGATTTGCTTTGGGGATTTTAAAGTTCCTGAATGTGCCTGCTTTTATGGGGCCTGTTAGTCGGACGGTTGACACCTTTGGCTGTGCAGGAAGCCGATCCCGAGGGATCCCAAATCTGGAAATCTGCAAACTGCCAAGGAACGCGAGCGAGAGCTGACAAAAGGCTGCGACGTTAAACCCATTTCCAAGAAAGGAAGACCTATGGAGCACAGTGGCTTCCTTTGGAAACATGTCTCAAGATGTCCCAAAGGTGTTTTTTTTTCCAAAAGGTAACTGGACTTTCTTGGTTTTTTTTCCTTGAAAACGTTTCACTTCTCATCCAAGAGGCTTCTTCGGTTCTGACTGAAGAGCTCAGAGTCAGAACCGGAAAAGTTTCTTGGATGAGAATCCCAAAAGTGTTTTTTGTCAACAGGCAACTGGACTTTCTAGTTTTTCTTTGAAGACGTTTCGCTTCTCATCCAAGCAGCTTCCTCAGCTCTGACTGGATGGTGGGGAATGGAAGGATTATGTTCCTTGATAGTCCCAGATAGATTATGTCGTATCCCTCCCCCACTGTCAAGAGAGGGCTGTTCAAATTGGACATAGATGGCGTCTTTGACCCCCACGGGCCGCCAGTTTGACACCCCTGAAAGAGACCATCTGTGTCCAAATTGAACACAGTATCCTTCCTCCTCAACAGAGGAGGAAGGATACTACATCATCTATCTCCAATCTACAACACCGTCCTTTCAATGGTTCCAAGAAGGCTCCACACCCATTTGCACCACTCAAGTGACCCTGAGGACTACAGATAAACCTCCAAATGGCCTCAAGGACTCTCTAAAAAAGGATGCAAATGACCAGCTGTCTGCAAGGAGTATCAATCCTTCCTTTCCCCACCATCCAGTCAGAGCTGAAGAAGCTTCTTGGATGAGAAGCGAAACGTCTTCAAAAGAAAAACCAGAAAGTCCAGTTGTCTCTTGGGGGGAAAAGCACCTTTGGGACAACCATGACCTGGGTGATCGAGAACCTCCAGAGAACGTATCCCAAGATGCTATCAACCGCATGGATCGGAAGCATACATCTCTCGCGGGAACCTCCGGGACGTTGTTGAGCATGGCGCTGATTTCGTGAAGGAAGGCATTGATCCTCTGCTTCCTCTTCTCCTTTAGGGTCACCTCTTTCAACAGCTCTTCGATCTGCAGGAGGAGGAAAAATGAAATAGATAGGGGTCATCCACGGTGGTGGTGGGGGGGTCAAAGTGTTCTGGATCTTCCTTTCGTTATAGGAACCGCCCTTCCGGTCCCCCCTGCCAAATCTGCTCAAACCACCAAGCTGCCAAGCGCAAGCAACACAAGAGTTACTCATCCATAACTACAGAAAGCAACTCTTCCTAGGCAGGTAGCCCTCGACTTACAACAGTTCAGTTTAGTGACCGTTCGAAGTTACAAAGCCACTGAAAAAACGCTAACCACCATTGCGGCATCCTCAAAGACATGCGATTAAAATTCAGAGGCTGGACAACTGACCCGTATTTATGACGTGGTGCAGTGTCCCTGGGGAGTCTCGTGATCAAAATTCGGGCGCTTGGATTTATAATGCTTTCAGTGTCCCCGGAGTTATTTATTTGTTTGTTTGTTTGTTTGTTTATTTATTTATTGAATTTATATTGCCGCCTATTCGCCCATGGCGACTCAAGGCAGCTTACAGAATATAAAACCACATTTAAAACAATAAAAGCTAACAAAAAAGAATCAAATAGATTAATATAGTATGTGATATGTGATCCCCGCTTGCGACTTTCTGACGAGCAAAGTCGAGGGAGGGACGCCCGATTCACTTAAGAACCGTGTGACTCATGTAACGACTGCAGCGCTTCACTTAACAACGGTGGTGAGAAAGGTCGTAACATGGGGAAAAACTCCCTTCAAAATGGTCTGGCTGAGCCACAGAAATTTGGGGCTTTGATTTATTCATTTATTGAGCATACGGCAAGAATGTTAAAAAGCCTCTGGCCATGACTTTCTCAATGAGTAGAATCAGAATCAGAATAGAGTTGGAAGGGACCTTGGAGGTCTTCTAGTCCAACCCTCCGCTCAAGCAGGAGACCCTATGCCATTTCAGACAGGTGGCTGTCCAATCTTTTCTTAAAAACCTCCAGTGATGAAGCCCCTACAACTTCTGGTAGCAAGCTGTTCCACTGGCTAATTGTCCTCCCTGTCAGGAAGTTTCTCCTTAATTCCAGGTTGCTTCTCTCCTTGATTAGTTTCCCTCCATTGTATCTTGTCCTGCCCTCTGGTGCTTTGGAACATTATTTGTTCTATTTATGAATTCAAAGGTAGAGTATTCTACATGATTGTGGCAAGGCAGGCCGTAAAATGGGCCAAAGCTCACTTCACAAAGCTCACTTCACAACTGTCCCACTTAGCAACGGCTCAATTGTGGTCATAAGCCGAGGACTACCTGTGTTAGAAGAATCTCCCTAGATTGCTTGCCTTCCACTGAAAATGCCCAGAAAAGGCTTCAGGGATCTTGGGAGGCGTCAAGTTTATGCCACTTGCGGCTACGCAAGGATTCCAATCTAGGTCCCAGTTTGACTCCTTCCAATTTCCCAACCCGAACTGACCTGCAGGCGCAGAAGGTTGGAATGGAACAGGTTCTCGGTCTCCTTGAGGTGGCTCAGCTCTTCGTTGGTGGGCACCTTGTACAGCTCACTTTTGCCCAATTTCACCGGCTGCAAGAGGCCTTCAAAAGAACCCCGTTTCTTTCCCCTTGGTTTCTCTTCCTTAGGGATGCCATTTTGTTTCTCTTTCTTTTCCAGACGTTTAGTTCCCTCGTCACTTTCAGGTAACATCTGCAGGTAACAACAAACAAGAAGAAGAAGAAGAAGAAGAAGAAGAAGAAGAAGAAGAAGAAGAAGAAGAAGAAGAAGAAGAAGAAGAAGAAGAAGAAGAAGAAGAAGAAGAAGAAGAAGAAGAAGAAGAAGAAGAAGAAGAAGAAGAAGAAGAAGAAGAAGAAGAAGAAGAAGAAGAAGAAGAAGAAGAAGAAGAAGAAGAAGAAGGGGATTAGTCACCCAAATAAAGATGCTGACTTTGTCTTTAAGAATCTTGCTACCTGGTCTGTTTGAACATCGTGGTCACAAAAGAGGGAAGCCCCTCCTGCTTTTCATACCTGTTCTAGATCCTTTCCCTCCCCCCCCCTTGGGTTAGTGTTTTTTTCAACCTTAGCAACTTTTAAGAGGTGTGGACTTCAACTCCCAGAATTCCTCAGCCAGCCAGTGCCTCTTTGAAGCCCAAGAACAGTATTAAGTCAACTAATAGTCAACAAAGAATGTTCTTTCTGTGCCAACTCAGGAACCTCAAACTGCCCAAGGAGCTGCTGATCCAGTTCTACAGAGGAATCATTGAGTCTGTCATCTGCACCTCTATAACTGTCTGGTTCGGTTCTGCAACCCAACAAGACAGACACCCAACAAGACAGACATAGACTTCAGAGGATAATCAGAACTGCAGAAAAAACAATTACTGCCAACCTGCCTTCCATTGAGGACCTGTATACGGCACGAGTCAAAAAGAGGGCCGTGAAAATATTTACTGACCCCTCGCATCCTGGACATAAATTGCTTCAACTCCTACCCTCAAAACGTCGCTATAGAGCACTGCATACCAGACACAACTAGACACAAGAACAGTTTTTCCCCGAACGCCATCACTCTGCTAAACAAATAATTCCCTCACCACTGTCAAACTATTCACTAGGCTGCATTACTATTACTATTAGCTTTTCTCATCGTTCCTATCACCCATCTCCTCCCACTTATGACTGTATGACTGTAACTTGTTGCTTGTATCCTTACGATTTATATCAATATTGATTGTTTCCTGATTGCTTACTTGAACCCTATGACAACCATTCTTGACAAATGTATCTTTTCTTTTATGTACACTGAGAGCATATGCACCAAAGACAAATTCCTTGTGTGTCCAATCACACTTGGCCAATAAAGAATTCTATTCTATTCTATTCTAATTCTCCTCTTTCACAAACTTTTAAACTGTATTTATTTACTCCCCATCCATAAGCTTTTAAGCTTTATTTATTGTTTCTCCTTTTCGTGAGCTTTTAAGCTTTTCTATATTGATAACATTTGTATAGTTATTCATCTTTGAAAACTACGCTGCTCAACAATTATACAGGCAGTCCTTAACTTACAGCCTTTTGCTTAGTGACCAGAGTTTTAATGGCCCTGAAAAAAAGGAATTATGACTGGTTTTCATGTTTAAGACTCTTGCAACATCTCCAATAATGGTCACGTGATCTAAATTCAGATGCTCGGCCACTGACTCATATTGATGACGGGGGCAGTGTCCAGGGGTCATGTGATCTGCTTCTGCGACCTTCTGACAAGCAAAGTCAATGGGATTCACTTAACAACCGTGTTACTAACTGAAACGATTCACTGAACAACTGGGGCAAAATTCACTTAACTGTCTCGCTTACCGACAGAAATTTTGGGCTCAGTTATGGCCATAAGTCAAGTACTATCAATAACTGCCCACTCTTTTTATACCAACCTTTAACTACTGCAATACTTTTTCCATTTACAGTCCCCCCCCCCCCGTTATTTTATTTACTTGTTGATTAAATTGCTATGTCACCCATCTCCCATTCAAGGTGGTTGTGGGTGGCTTACATATTGCCGAAACAAGTAAAAAAATAGTTAGAAGATTAAGAGCAGGGGGTTGGACCAGAAGACCTCCAAGGTCCCTTTCCAACTTTGTTATTCTGTTCTGTTCTAAAAGATAAAACTTACATAAGATCCATCCTTGGATCTCATTTGAATGGGAAGCCACCTGGCATCCCATTTGCAGGAAAGAAAGCATCCTGAAACAAGGCAATGTAAATGTCTATGGAGATTCTCAGTCATCCAGGTCAGGGTTGTCCCAAAAGTGCTTTTTTTCCCAAGAGGCAACTGAAATTTCTGGTTTGTATATTGGGGAAACAAAACAGCCGAGGTGGCGCAGCGGTTAGAGAGCAGTACTGCAGGCTACTTTAGCTGACTGTGATCATTTGAGTTCAGCTGTTCAAATCTCACCGGCTCAGGGTTGACTCAGCCTTCCATCCTTCCGAGGTAGGTAAAATGAGGACCCAGATTGTTGGGGGCAATGTAAATATATACATTGCTTAATGGTGTAAACCGCTTAGAGAGTGCTTGCACTGTGAGGTGGTATATAAATCTCACAAAATAAATAAATAAATAAACTCATGGCGAAACTTAGGAGGACAAACCTATCAGGACTTAGATTCAGCTATCCATCTGCATTTAAAAGACACAGGCCACACTTTTGAAGACAGCAAAGTCCACATTTTGGACAGAGATGACTGCTGGTTTGAGAAGAGGGGTCCAAGAGGCCATCTATGTCTAAATTGAACATCTGTCTCTCAACAGAGGGGGAGGGATACGACATCATCTATCTCCAATCTACTACACAGTCCTTTCAGCAGTTCCAAGAAGGCTCCACTCCCATTTGCACTACTCAGGTGACCCCGAGGACACAGAGAAATCCTCCAAGTGGCTTCAAAGACCCTCTAAAACAGTGTTTCCCAACCTTGGCAACTTGAAGATGTCTGGACTTCAACTCCCAGAATTCCCCAGCCAGCAAATGCTGGCTGGGGAATTCTGGGAGTTGAAGTCCAGACATCTTCAAGTTGCCAAGGTTGGGAAACACGGCGGATGGAAATGACCAGCTGTCTGCAAGGAGTATAAATCCTTCCATTCCCCACCATCCAGTCAGAGCTGAAGAAGCTTCTTTGATGGGAAGCGGAACGTCTCCAAAGAAAAACCAGAAAGTCCAGTTGCCTCCTGAAGGGGAAAAAAAAGCACCTTTGGGACAAGGCAATGGAAAGGAGAGCCAAGTCCTGGTCCATCTGCAGTCACGAAACATCACAAAGTGACTTTGGGCCCACAAATCTACTCCACAAGTGGCTTGGAGGGGCAAGCTACCTGACATGAGCTGCTGCAAGAAACGGGAGGCAGCATAAATCAAATATATTTTGCAGTTAAATATATTGGTGGGGGGCAAGGAAAAAAATTCCTTCCCCCCTCCCAAAATTAGCTACGCCCCAAAGATGAGATGCTGAGATGCATAAAAAAAAAAAAAATAACAGAACAAAAGGGACCTTCGAGGTCTTCTAGTCCAGCCCTACAGTTCAGGCTATGGTTGTCTTCCACCCCCCACCCCAAACCCTGAAACAAAGCGAGGAAGAGAGACTGCGCACAGCCACGGACTACAACTCCCATCATCCTTGACCCTCACCCGGCCGTGGATGATGGGGGTTGTAGTCCGACGAGGAGACGGGCGAAGTTCCCCGGGGGGGCTGCCCCAGTATTGCTTCTCCCCGACCTTCTCCCCCCACCGCGCTCCGCTCAGCCGCAACCCACCTTCCGCAGACCCGCTCGGGCAGCCATGTGGGTGGAACTCGGCAAAAACCACGTGGAGCCTACAGCGGCGCACGGCTCCTTCCGTCTTCCGGCAAACAGTTCGTCATTCTCGGACTCCGATAGGTTAGCGTCGTTCAGCCACGCCTCCTTTTAGAGGTTTGGTTGAGAGCGCAAAGGAAGTTTTGCCGGAACGACCTTATGTGGTCGCGGTTTAGTCTAGAAGTAGGAAAATAAAGAGGGATCCAACCTCTCCCCGTTTCTGGAGGAGGGACTTCCGGGTTCAGTTGGAATATTTCGCTGGTTTAAAGGTAGTCCTCCGACTTACCACTTACAACTCGTTTAGTGACCGTTCGAAGTTAAAACGGCAATGGGAAAAAGTAATTTAAGGACCGTTTTTCACACTTATGACCGTTGCAGCATCTCCATGGTCACCTGATCAAAATTCAAATGCTTGGCAGCTGACTCATATTTATGACGGTTGCAGCGTCCCGGGGTCACGCGATCTGCTTTTGCGACCTTCTGACAAGCGAAGTCAATGGGGAAGCCAGATTCGCTTAACAACCATGTTAATAACTTAACAACTGCAATGATTCACTTAGCAACTATGGTAAGAAAGGTCGTAAAATGGGGCAAAGCTCACTTAACAAATGTCTCGTTCAGCAACAGAAATTTAGAGCTCAATGGTGGTCGTGACTCGAGGACTACCTGGATATTTTCAGAAGAGGGACAACCGTTTCCGAGGCTTGGGTTTTGATGTACATCAGTGCATGCAAAAATCACAGAAAAAAATGTGAAGGTTGCAACGGAAATCTTATTTTTTTTCCCCAAAAGGGACATTTGGCAAAATCCTAGTGGCAATCGAAACAGATTGTCCTGTCTCGTGATGCAATCGAGCAAGTATTTTTCAACCTTGGTGACTTTAAAATGGGTGAGGGGCTGCCTGTCACAGAGAGGAGAAGGTCCACCTATTTTCCAAAGCATCCAAAGGCCAGACAAGGAACGATGGATGGAAATTGATCGAGATATTTCACCAAATTGTTGTAAGGAATATCCTTCTGGGTTCAGTTCCAAGTGGGGAAAAAGACACTGGATTCATGGAAGTTGCTTGGAAAGAAGGTTTAATCGTGGACAGGAGCACATGGCAGGAGCCCCTGTACAGAAAAGGTAGATCACATGCTTCCAGATGTGGGTGAAGAGAAAAAGGGGAGGAGAGATGCTGAGTCCCTTGGTTTTATAATCTCTGTTGGGCCCCACCTCTTAGTTTCCTGTTCCTGTGTATATAATGCACTGATTGGTGGTCAGGCTCCCAGGAGGCCATGCAGTGGCAACTCTATAGGCTTTTGTCTGTCTCAGGCTTGGTTGAATGAAAGGGCCTTGGGCAAATCCTAATATGGTTCTTTGTTATGTAGAAGACTGTTTCAGGCTAGGTGGGAGGAATGTGGCAAGGGTGGGGGCAGGGAGCTGCAGGAAGCTGCTTTGTATTTAAAACATGTTTCTCTTTTCCTCATTCAGGGAAACATATTCTTTCCTTTTTCAATATTTCCTAGGATATTTCATTTTTCTAGGAGTGGGTGGGTACTAACATCCTACAACCGGTTTTAGTTTCACTTCAGGCATGAGCCTTGGCTGGCTGATTTTCAACCAATCACCAGGAGACCGTGAGTTCTAGTTCCGCCTTAGGCATAGGTATTGGCTGTCTGTCTTTGGGACACTCACCAGGAGACCGTGAGTTCTAGTTCCACCTTAGGCATTAAAATAGCTGGGTAACATTGGGTCAGCCCATGGGTGGCTTCTTCTACTTACCTTCCCCACTGGTTTGCATCGCAATGGAAGTGCATGTTTGCCTTTGCGCATGCGCAGAGGAGTTATTTGCAACCCGCGGCGGCTGGAGAATCGTTTCGGGAGCGTGGAACACCAGTCATCGCTGCCAGTTCGGTGAGCGACGCCAAATTTCCGCTAACAGTTCTAAAGAACCAGTCCGAACTGGCAGCAACCCACCACTGGGTCAGTCCCTGTTTCTAAACCCACCTAACAGGGTTGTTGTTGTTCAAATAAAATTAACAGGAGGAAGGAATATTATGTCTATTCAACTGCCTTGAATTACTCATAAAGGAATAAAATAATCAAAGAATTAAATCTTTCAGCTTAATGGAGTTCCTCTGCAAGAGCATTGTTGGGAAGGGGATGGGCTGTTAAGAAATACGAAATATTAATAAATTTTAGAACTTGATTTTCATTACAGAAAACCGCATCACCCCTTTGGTGGTCTTCCTACTCAAAACCAGTTTCTCTGGTGTCCAGCAGATGGCGCCCTTGGTTTTGCTTTAAGAAGAGTTGTTTGCAGGTGTCCCACAGGTGTGCAATGGCAGCCCCGCCCCTTTTCACACCCAAGGCTTTATCACAAGAAGGGAAAATCCAACCCCCACTGTGACTTTTTTTTTACACTATCCCACAAATACCCGAAACTCCTCCATGGCTCTCTTTGATGGATTCATTAATTACAAGAAGCCATAGTTTGTTTCATTGTCATTTGTTGAATAAGCCAGTTATAAGAAGCCATAGTTTGTTTAAGTGCAGATTATTGGATAAATCAGTTTGCAAAAAGCCATAGTTTGTTTAGCTGTAGTTTTTGTATAAACCACAATTGGATCAATTACAATTTACAATAAGAAATATTTTGTTTACGGTAGCTGTCATTTATTGGATAAGTCACAATTATAAGAAGCCATGGTTTAGTTGCAGTTTATTGCATAAATCAAAGTTTGCAAGAAACCATAGTTTGTTTAACTCATTTATTGGATAAGCCATAATTGTAAGAAGCCATAGTTTGTTTAGTTGCAGTTTATTTATTTATTTATTTATTACGGTTTTCTTATATGCCGCCCAACTCCCGAGGGACTCAGGGCGGCGTACAACAGAAAAAAGATACTGTAGGAAGTTAGCACCCACCCCTCTCCTAGGAAATGAGATATCCTAGGAGATATTAAAATGTAGGAAAAATTCTGTGGAACACATCTGGAAACATGCTTTTAAACAAACAAAAGACTCCTCTTGGAAACCCCCACCCCTGCTAAGCTCACATATTCCTCTCACCTGGACTGGAAGTCTTTTGCATGATAAAACCACAATAGGATTTGCCCAAGGCCCTTTCATTCAGCCAAAGCTGGATTAGACAAAAGCCAAGAGCCACCCCAGCATGCCCCTGGGGGGTCTGAGAGCCAATGGGATACATTTCTATACAGGAAAAGGAAATCTAAGAGGTGGGACCCAACTTAGACTATAAAAACCAGGAACTCAGCATATCTCTCTCTCTTTTTTCTCTTCACCACACCTGGAACCATGTAAGTTACCTTTTCTGTACAGGGGCTCCTGCCATGTGCTCCTGTCCACCATTAAACCTTCCTTCCAAGCAACCTTCATGAATCCAGTGTCTTTTTCCCCACTTGGAACTGAACCTAGAAAGATATTTCCTTATAACAATTGGCGAGCCAGCTGGATTTCCAAGCTAGCCTCTTCAATGATCCTGGCCTAAATAAATTTATTAGGCCTTGGCCATTGGGAAGTAGGTTTAACTTCCAAGCAACCTTCATGAATCCAGTGTCTTTTTCCCCACTTGGAACTGAACCTAAAAGGATATTTCCTTATAACAATACAAGAATCACCGATAATAAATGTTAAATTAAAAACAAATATAAAAATTAAAAATTCATATTAAAAAAAACCATCCAACAATCAGACATACCCGGGGGAGAGCACAGATGGATTAGGCTCTACCCCCAGCCTGCAGGAAGAGTCATGTCTTAACGGCTTTTCGGAAGGCCAGCAGGGTGGGGATGGTTCGGGTCTCTGGAGGCAGTTGGTTCCAGAGCGCCGGGCCCGCCACAGAGAAGGCACTCCTTGCTTGGCCGACGGGACCCAGAGGAGGCCAACTCTGTGGGCCCTAACCGGTCGGAGGGAAGTATGAGGCAGAATGCGGTCCCGGAGATAACCTGGTCCTAAGCCATGAAGGGCTTTAAAGATGATGATCAACACCTTGAATTGGACCCGGAGACCGATGGGCAACCAATGCAGCTGGCGGAGTATAGGTGTCACGTGGGTGTACCTAGGCACACCCACCACAGCACGCGCAGCCGCATTTTGCACCAACTGAAGTCTCCGGATTCTCTTCAAGGGTAGCCCCATGTAGAGCGCGTTGCAGTAGTCCAGGCGGGAGGTGACAAGGGCATGAGTGACCGTGAGTAGAGCCTCCTTCTCCAGGTATGGCCGCAGCTGGTGCACCAGGCGGACCTGTGCAAAGGCCCCCCTAGCCACAGCCGTAGGATGATGGTCCAATTTCAGCTGTGGATCTAGGAGGACCCCCAAGTTGCGGGCCTGGTCTGAGGGAGTCAGTTTCGCTCCCTCGAAGACCAAGGAGGGACAGTTGACATAGTCCTTAGGAGGCAATATCCAAAGCCACTCAGTCTTGTCGGGGTTGAGTCTGAGTCTGTTCCTCCCCATCCAGATCCTAACGTCGTCCAGGCACCGGCACATTACATCAACTGCCACACTGAATTCAGACGGGGTGGTGATGTACAGCTGGGTGTCATCAGCGTACTGGTGGAAACACACCCCATGTCTGCGGATGATCTCCCCCAGCGGTTTCATGTAAATGTTAAACAGGATGGGCGAGAGAACCGACCCCTGAGGCACCCCGCATAAAAGGGGCCTAGGGGACGATCTCTGCCCTCCTGCTAACACCGACTGCATCCTATTGGCGAGATAAGAGGAGAACCACCGTAAAACGGTGCCTCCCACTCCCAACTCGCCGAGACGATGCAGAAGGATACCAGGGTTGATGGTATCGAAAGCCGCTGAGAGGTCAAGTAGCACCAGGATGGAGGAATTTCCGCTGTCCCGGGCCCGCCAGAGATCATCCATCAGAGCGACCAAGGCAGTTTCTGTACTGTAGCCGCGCCTGAAACCCGACTGATAGGCATCTAGATGATCTGTTTCATCCAAAAGTCTTAGAAGCTGAGTAGCCACCACCTTCTCCACAACTTTCCCTAAAAAAGGTAAGTTGGAGACCGGACGATAGTTCTTCAAATCAGCTGGATCCAGGGAAGGCTTCTTCAGGAGGGGTCTCACCACCGCAGTTTTTAACGACTGCGGTACGGATCCCTCCTCCAAAGAAGCGATGACCACCGCCCGGATCCAGCCACGTGTCACCTCCCTGCTGGCCGAAACCAGCCAGGAGGGGCACGGGTCCAATAAACAGGTGGAGGCACATTGGATAAATCACAATTTATAAAAAGCCACCATTTGTTTAGTTGTAGTTTTTGGATAAACTACAATTTACAAGAAGCCATAGTTTGTTTATTGGATAAGCCATAATTATAAGAAGCCATAGTTTGTTTAGTTGCAGTTTATTGGATAAATCACAATTTACAAAAAGCCATAGTTTGCTTAGCTGTAGTTTTTGGATAAACCACAATTTATAAGAAGCCATAGTTTCTTTAACTATAGTTTATGAGATGAACTACTGTCCTGAGCCAAAACGAAGAATATTCCTATGGTCGGGGAGCGCGCAGTATGTCAACCAAGGGTATCTTACTCAATCTGTCCCAAACCACTATATAGGTAGTTAATTTAGTGATGGTCGAAGTTGCAACGGCACTAAAAATGTGATTTGTGACCATTCCTCACACTTACGACCTTTGCAGCATCTGTCATGGTCACATGCTCAAAATTTGGATGCTTGGCAACTGACCCATATTTATGACGGTTACTGTGTCCCGAGGTCACGTGATCCCATGAATATGCTGAACTCTGTAAACTGCTTAGAGAGGGCTGTAAAGCCCTATGAAGCGGTATATAAGGCATATGAAGCCCTATGAAGCAGTATAAGTCTAAGTGCTATTGCTATTGCTATCCCGTTGTGACCCTCTGACAAGCAAAGTCCATGGAGAAAGCCAGATTCACTTAACAACCCTATTACTAACTTAATCACTTCAGTGATTCACTTAACAACTGTGGCAAGAAAGGTCATAAAATGGGGCAAAGCTCACTTAACAAATGTCTCACTTAACAACATAAATGTTAGGCTCCATTGTGGTCATAAGTCAAGGGCTGCCTGTAACTACTTGAAGTAAGATTTAAGATCAGCAGCCCAAAAGAAATTTACATAGGAAAAGTATTGTTCGTGTCCTATAAATTATTCTCAGGAAATCCAACCTTATGCTCACATTTTATTATATTACCTATATTTATTTATTTATTTATTTATTTATTTATTTATTTATTTATTTATTTATTTATTTATTTATTTATTTATTTATTTATTTATTTATTTATTTATTTGGTGTTCTTATATGCCGCCCAACTCCCGAAGGACTCAGGGCGGCGCACAACAGAAAAAATACAAGAAACCAATATAAATATACATTTTAAAAACAAATATAAGAATTAAAACCATAGTATTAAAAACATCCAATATCCATTCAATGATCATACATACTTGGGGTGAGCCCAATGAATTACGCTCTCCCCTCAGCCTGCAGGAAAAGCCATGTCTTGACGGCTTTTCGGAAGGCCAGCAGAGTGGGGATGGTTCGGGTCTCTGGGGGAAGTTGGTTCCAGAGCGTGGGGCCTGCCACAGAGAAGGCTCTCCCCCTAGGGCCCGCCAGCCAGGCATTGCTTAGCCGATGGGACCTGGCGGAGGCCAACTCTGTGGGCCCTAACCGGTCGAAGGGAAGTATGAGGCAGAATGCGGTCCCGGAGATAACCTGGTCCTAAGCCATGAAGGGCTTTAAAGATGGTGATCAACACCTTGAATCAGACCCGGAGACCGATGGGCAACCAATGCAGCTGGCGGAGTACAGGTGTCACGTGGGTGTACCTTGGCACACCCACCACAGCACGCGCAGCCGCATTTTGTACCAACTGGAGTCTCCGGATACTCTTCAAGGGTAGCCCCATGTAGAGCGCGTTGCAGTAGTCCAAACGCGAGGTGACAAGGGCATGAGTGACCGTAAGTAGAGCCTCCTTCTCCAAATATGGCCGCAACTGGTGCACCAGGCGAACCTGTGCAAAGGCCCCCCTAGCCACAGCAGAGAGATGATGATCCAATTTTAGCTGTGGATCTAGGAGGACCCCCAAGTTGCGGACCTGATCCGAGGGGGTCAATTTCACTCCCTCGAACGTCAAGGAGGGACAATTGTCATGGTCCTTAGGAGGCAATATCCAAAGCCACTCAGTCTTGTCGGGATTAAGTCTGAGTCTGTTCCTCCCCATCCAGATCCTAATGTCGTCCAGGCATTGGCACATTACATCAACTGCCTCCCTGAAGTCAGACGGGGTGGTGATGTACAGCTGGGTGTCATCAGCGTACTGGTGGTAACGCACCCCATGTCTGCAGATGATCTCCCCCAGCGGTTTCATGTAAATGTTAAACAGGATGGGTGAGAGAACCGACCCCTGAGGCACCCCACATAATAGGGGCCTAGGGGACGATCTCTGTCCTCCTGTCAACACCGACTACATCCTGCCGGCGAGATAAGAGGAGAACCACCGTAAAACGGTGCCTCCCACCCCCAACTCGCCGAGACGATGCAGAAGGATACCATGGTCGATGGTATCGAACGCCGCTGAGAGGTCAAGTAGCACCAGGATGGAGGAATTACCCCCATCCCGGGCCCGCCAGAGATCATCCATCAGGGCGACCAAGGCAGTTTCTGTACTGTAGCCGCGCCTGAAACCCGACTGATAAGGATCTAGATGCTCTGTTTCATCCAGAAACTGCAGAAGCTGAGTAACCACCACCTTCTCCACAACTTTCCCCAAAAAGGGCAAGTTGGAGACCGGACGATAGTTCTTCAAATCGGCTGGATCCAGGGAAGGCTTCTTCAGGAGGGGTCTCACCACCGCAGCTTTTAATGACTGCGGTACGGATCCCTCTCTCAAAGAAGCGGTGACCACCGCCTGGATCCAGCCGCATGCCACCTCTCTGCTGGCCGAAACCAACCAGGAGGGACACGGGTCCAATAAACAGGTGGAGGTACCCATCGCCCCCACAGCTCTGTCCACATCTTCAGGAGAAACAGGCCCAAACTCTTCCCATAATGGTGGACTAAGACTAGCCCCTGTCAACTCTATGGACTCTGCCCAGCTAGAGTCCAGGTTTGACCGAATCTGAGCGACTTTATCCGACAGAAACTCAGCAAATTCCTCAGCTCTGCCTTGTAAGTGTTCCTCGCTCCCCCCTTTTGCAAGGAGGGAGCGAGTCACCCTAAACAAGGCGGCTGGGCGAGAACCTGCGGACGCAATAAGAGCGGAAAAATAAGATCGTTTTGCCGCCCTTATTGCCACTAAATAAGATCTGATGTAAATTCTTAATAGTGTATATATACTCATAAAGATTTATTATCATTTTATTGTCACTTTATTATTAAACATTATATAGAATAAGACTAAAGTGACCAGATTTTTTTTTTTAAGCGGGACACCGACGGGGGGCGGGGCCGCCTGGACGCCGGGTTTTGCCCTCTGCGCATGCGCAGAACGCTGCGCATGCGCAGAGGGCAAAACACCGCTAATGTCTTTTCACAAGAGCCGTTCGCGTGCAGGGCAGTTTATAAATAGCGGCCGCCAGGTAGGGAGCCGGCCGGGGTTGCGCAGGGCTGGGGGAGGCTCGCTAGCCCGGCAGCTCCGGCCGCAGGAAAGAGCGGGGGGGGTGCCGTACTGGGAAGGGCCAGCAGTCGCCGCCGCCTGAGGGGGCCACACCCCCCCACCTGCCCGCCCGCCCGCCCGCCCGCTTCGCTGCAGGGGACGCTGCACCGGATCCCGAGTCGCGCTGGCTCTCCCGCGGCCACGATGCCCACCGACCTGATGGAGAAGAGCTCCTCCTCGCCCGCGGCGGCCATCCTGGCCAGCGCCGGAGGAGTCAACGCAGGACGCCCGCCTGCCGCCCACAGCCGGCCCGAGCTGAGAGGCCTGCTGCTGCTGCTGCAGCTGGGCCCCCAGTCCCGGCAGCGGGAAGGCTGCGGCGGCGGCCCCAGCCTGCTGAGCCAGCGCCGGCCCTAGGGCCATGGATGCGACTCCTTCGCTCGGGCCGCCCCGCCCACCGCGACGCCAGCCTTTTCGAGAGGGCGGAGCTGCAGCAGGCGCCTCTCCACCGTGTCCTTCACCGCCCTCCAGTGCATGCCCGGCGCCTGATGCAGCCCCGCCCTCTCGAAAAGGCCGGCGTCGCGGTGGGCGGGGCGGCCGGAGCGAAGGAGTCGCATCCATGGCCCTCGGCCGGCGCTGGCTCAGCAGGCTGGGGCCGCCGCCGCAGCCTTCCCGCCGCCGGGACTGGGGGCCCAGCCGCAGCAGCAGCAGCAGCAGGCCTCTCAGCTCGGGCCGGCCGTGGGCAGCGGGCGGGCGTCCTGCGTTGACTCCTCCGGCGCTGGCCGGGATGGCCGCCGCGGGCGAGGAGGAGCTCTTCTCCATCAGGTCGGCGGGCATCGTGGCCGCGGGAGAGCCGGCGCGACTCGGGATCCGGTGCAGCGTCCCCTGCAGCGAAGCGGGCGGGTGGGCGGGGGGGGTGGCCCCCTCAGGCGGCGGCGACTGCTGGCCCTTCCCAGTACGGCACCCCCCCCGCTCTTTCCTGCGGCCGGAGCTGCCGGGCTAGCGAGCCTCCCCCAGCCCTGCGCAACCCCGGCCGGCTCCCTACCTGGCGGCCGCTATTTATAAACTGCCCTGCACGCGAACGGCTCTTGTGAAACTTGCCAAACTTGTGAAGAGCCCTTGCAAAGCCGTGCCCGCCGAAAATTGTATTTGTCTTTTGCTCCCCATGAGCCGCGGCCGGCCGTCCCTGCAGAGGAGAGCCCGCCCCCCAGCCCTCCCTCGCCCCTTTCAAAAAATTGGGACTTTTTAAGAAGGCGGGCGGGACGCGGGACAAATCATTAAAAAGCGGGTCTGTCCCGCCAAAATCGGGACGTCTGGTCACCTTAAATAAGACAGACCAAAAAGGAGATAAAATTAAAGAAACAAGGAATTTACATTTGACCTAAAAAAATTAAAGCTTTTCAACATTTTATTAATCTATTGTAAATAAGAGTATATTGCATTGATTTTAAAAGCTTGAATGTCATTATGAAGGTATAAACAGAATATAAATATCAAGAACAATAACTGATACTGTATAATTATAAAATGATAAAGTATGATAAATTTTATCCAGACTACTAGAAATCTGTTCAAATTAAGAAATTTAACAACATCGGAACATTTCTCATTTTGTATACATCCGAACTGGACTGTGTTGTTTCTCTGGGTCATAGAATATATGTGGGTATGTATGCATCATTTGGTATTTATTTATTTATTTTGTTATATTTATGTAGCGTATATTGGAGGTGGGGACCCTTTGAGAGCTGTAGGCAACGAAATTTAATTTTCATGTATGTTGATTAGTGTACATTCAAAGTGACAATAAAATTATTCTAAGTTCTAAGTTGTTTATGCTACTGTCAAGGCTTGCCATGGGACTATCGCTGCGTTTTTCAATCTTGGCAACATTATGTGGACTTTTAAACTCCCAGAATTCCCTTAGCCAGCACAGAATTCTAGGAGTTGCAGTCCTTAAGTTGCCAAGGTTGAAAAACACTAGACTAGATAATACTGTACTGGTCAGTAAAACTATTGGACCATAACCAGGCTGCTCAACTTGGTTTATGGTGGTTTACTATGGCTTGTATCTGTGGTTACATCAAAGCTTAGCCTAATGGTTAAGGTTCAAGGTTGACTCAGCCTTCCATCCTTCCGAGGTAGGTAAAATGAGGACCCAGATTGTTGGGGGCAATATAAATATATATTGCTTACTGGTGTAAACCGCTTAGAGAGTGCTTGCACTGTGAGGCGGTATATAAATCTCACAAAATAAATAAATAAATAATGGTGGTTAACACATGATTTGGCCCAATGCATTAATGTGATCTGACTTATTGCATAAACCCTGTTCTCTCTCTCTTTCTCTCTTTCTCTCTTTCTCTGTGTATATATACGGTGTGTGTGTGTGTGTGTAGGTCTTTGGTAATTCGGGTTTTCTCATCGCCAAGACACTTCCAATTTCACGCCGGAGAAAACCTGAATAACCAAAGACCTACATACAAACACCCGCGAAAACATATATATATATGTGTGTGTGTATGTGTGTGTGTGTATACACACATGATCCATTGCCTACATTGGCACTACACTACAATTACATATTGTGACAATTATATAATTGATCCATTGCCTACATTTTATTGCACCTTTCATGACAATTAATTTCCCACCTTCATTATTGCAAAGGATTTTGGAAATAACGTCTAATAAATTAGCACTGAGGGAATGTCCTCTTTTTCATTGAAAACATCCTTTCGGTCAACTCCTCCCCTCCCCCCTTTCCAAAGTCTTAATTGTTCCGTCCATTTAAGAGCTGCCTAAAGGCCCCCCCCACCGCCAAAGAGCTTGGACAACACAGCCGGCAACCAGCCAATCCCTGAAGAAGGCTGAGAACTTTTTAACAACCAGTGGCCAATGGCCGAACGCTCCCTTCCCTTTAGGGCGTGACCCATGAGAGTCAAGCTTGGAGGCAACCAATGATATAACAGTAGAGGGCGGGACTAATCTAAACATTGGAGGAGAGTGGGGGGGGCTCCCTTCCCTTTAGGGCGTGACCCATGAGAGTTAAGCTTAGGAGGCAACCAATGATATAACCGTAGAGGGCGGGGTTAGGAGGGGGAAACAGCCCAGTCAATCTGAGCGCTCGTAAACCTTCCCAATAAAGCCGCCTCTGACGTCACCGGGGGGAAGGCGTTGCCAAGGCCGCCTCTGACGTCACCGGGGGGCGGCGTTGCCAGAGCCGCCCCGCGTGCGCGTGCGCGGAGAGGCGGCCGGCCGGCCTGCGCCTCCCTGCCGAGGCAGGAAGGCGGAAGCGGAAGCGGCGGCGGCGGGAGGGCGGGGCCTGCCGGGCGGAGCGTGCGCGTTCCCGTCAGCGGGCGCGAGCGACGGACGGACGGACCGAGCGAGGGAGGGAGCGAGCGGCGTCGCCGTCACAAAAGGAAGCGGCGTCGGCGTCGAGGGGCCCCCGCCGGTGGGGAGCGAAATTGGTCGGCGGCTGCCTCGCTCGGTGGCGGAGGCCGCGCTCGTCCGCCTTTGCCCCCCCTCCCCCCCCGCCTCAGGCTCGCCCAGGGCCGCCCTCCCCTCCCCCCTCCGCCCCCCTCCCCTCCCCGCACGGAGCAGGAGGATCGCGGCGGCGGCGGCGGCTGCTGCGGCGGGCGGGCCGGGCGGCCTGGCCCGGCCTGGCCCGCCGCGGCCAGGCCCTGCCCGGCCTGAGCGGCTCCCGTCTCGCCTTCCTCCCCGTCGCGGTCCCCGTCCGCCGCCATGGCGCAGCAGCAGGTGAGCAGCTCCCAGAAGGCGCTGATGCTGGAGCTGAAGGGGCTGCAGGAGGAGCCGGTGGAGGGCTTCCGCATCACCCTGGTCGACGAGTCCGACCTCTACAACTGGGAGGTGGCCATCTTCGGGCCGCCCAACACGCTCTACGAGGGCGGCTACTTCAAGGTGAGGCCACGCCCCCCGCGCGCCCCCTCCCCTCCCCCCGCCCCCCTGGGGGGGACGACACCCCGGTGAGAAGGCCGGAGGGGGGGCGGGGAGCCGGCTCTAAAGGAGAGGAGGGGGCTTCTCTGCAGTGTCCCCCCCCATTCCCAAGGGTTTGGCACCCCGATTTTTCATGAGGGTCTCCCCGCTTTTGAAGGAGGGGATCTCTGGTTTTGCACCCCGCTTTTCAGGGTCTCTCCGCTGTGGCATCTCACTTTCTCCTGAGGGTCTCCCTGATTTTCATGAGGGGGGCTATCTCCCTGCCTTTGCACCCCAGCTTTCATGAGGGTTCTCCCCACTTTTTCAAGAGGGTCTCTCTGGTTTTGCACCCCGCTTTTCATGGGGGTCTCCCAAGAGATTGGCACCCCGCTTTTCAGGGTCTCCCTGCTGTGGCAGCCCTTTTTTTCATGAGGGTCTCCCCATTTTTCTGGGTTTGCACACCCCCTTTTGGGGACCTTCCCGAGTTTGCACCCCCTTTTTAATGAGGGCCTCCCCGCTTTTCATGAGGGTCTTCCTGAGATTGCTCCCCACTTTTCACGGCAGTCTCCTGCTTTGCCCCACCCCCCTCTTTATATGAAGGTCTCCCCATTTTTCATAAGGGACTCCCCGGGTTTGCACCCTGCTTTCTAATGAGGGTCTCCCTGCTTTTATTGAGGGGGTCTCTCTGGCTTGACACCCCACTTTTCATGGCGGTCTCCCCGCTTTGGCACCTTGTTTTTAATGAGGGACTCCCCTGTTTACATGAGGATCTCCCTGCTTTTGGCACCCCACTTTTCATGGGGTTCTTCCCGCTTTGATATCCCAGTTTTCATGAGAGCTTTGTTTCTGTACTCCAATTTTTATGAGGGCCTCCCTGCTTTTGCACTACGTGTTTCATGACTGTTTCCCCACTTTGTCGTCCCCCCCATTTTAATGAGGATCTCCCCACATTCAGGGGTGCCTTTTCTTCTCACTTTGTTCCTCCAAGACTCCTTTCTCTCCCCCCCCCCTTTCAATGAGAGAGGAGGGCCTGTGTCTGGTCCTCTTAGCTCCCCCCACCCCAATTCCCCCTTTCTCCTGAGACCACCTGGGGAAAACCCAGCAACTGCCAAGGGTGGGGACCCAGCCCTTCAAAGCCCCCCTTCCCTTTCAGGGCCACCCTTTGCTTTTCTCCCCCTGCATCTCTGAAGGCTGGCAAAGGGGAAAAAAGAACCAAAATTTTCTTAATTTAATCTTCCGTATTATCTTTTTGTTTTTTAACCTTTTTATCAACGTGTCATCCTCCCAGAGCCGCTCTGACAGATGGGTGGCATATAAATTTAATAAATAAATAAAAATAAAATCAGCTCCGATAGGGATCAATTCTCGTTGCCTTTGGTTGAGAGGTTAAAGGTTAGCCAGATCGGATCCAAACCCAAATTACATGTAAGGCTGCCCAGAGTTGCTTTATAGGTGAAAGGAAGTTTATCTCGCCTATTACCTCACACATTTTTATGTGAGATGAGTCGCATATAAATGCCATAAAAATATGTAAAAAAACCAGAATGCTGTTGGGAGGATTGGCAGAATGCACCCTTCTCTCGTGTAAAGAAGTAGCTTGCTTTAGAACCCAAAGCAGACAGGTATTTCTCTTTGCATTTACCTGGAAAGCGGGTAGGTATTTTTCTCTTGGCGTTTACCTGGAGCATTTTGGATCTCGAAAAGGATCCTTCAAGGGTTGCGCTGGATCCCACAGACCACTCGCCTAATTTGTGTGCCCAGTAAATAATAATGGACATTTCTAAGATGAGTTTGCATTGGAGGATGGAGTGAATGCCTTGTGTTTTAAGAGCATATGTGAATAGCTTATTTAATTCAGGGGTGGGGAACTATGGCCCTTTGATGAGTTGTGGACTTCAATTCCCAGAATTCTGGGAGTTGAAGTCCACAAGTATACTAGTGCCTGGCCTATGCTGGCTCAGGAATTCTGGGAGTTGAAGTCCACAAGTCATAAAGGACCACAGTTCCCCACTTCTGCTTAATTGCTTCTTTTCATTGGAAAAACCTTACAAATCAGGAGCAACTGGTAGGAGGAGGCTGAAAAAAGAGAGTTAAAAAGGGTAGCAGTTACCATGTGATCAGGGCCCTGCCCCTGTTTTTGGGGGGTCCCTCCCATATAGCCTTTTTTTAAAAAAATCTCCAGTTCTGTAGGTTTCCTTGCTCCTAACATTTGTAATTCTGGGCAACCTATCCACTGGTGCACTGCCTGTATTTAAGGCAACTTCAGGTGTAAAATGTTAGGGAAATGTGTGGGATTTTTTTTAATCCTAGGATTTTAAAAGTGTAGACGCCAAGTAATTCTGCTATGTGTTGATTTCAACTGGAGAGGGAAGATGTTGAATGCAGTCTTTGCAGTGAAATTATAAACAAATGAACTTTTAGAATGTGCTTTGCAAATTCGGGTAAAATACCTTGATCCCCAATTAAGCGAAAAGTCCCCTTATTGGGTAAAAATTATTTTAAGTATTTTATGTGTGTGCCTGTTGTCCTATGCAAGATAATAGTTGTTCTTTGTGGGGTGGTTCTGATGAATAGTTTGGATTTTGCCTACTTTGTGAATGTATTTTAAGGCAGGGTGTCCAACCTTGGGACATGTGGACTTCAAGTTTCAAGACTTAAAGTTCCCAAGGTTGGACACTCCATTTCAAGCCCTTCCTTGGGAGGCCAGTGGCTGTTCTGAATGCACAGGGACCCCAAACAGTTATTAAAATATCTCTCGCAGTATCCTACTTCTACCTGCTATGCAGGTTGATGATATGTTTGAGACTGAAGTTATAAGTGTGACGTGTTCTTGTTACTCAATTATACTTGCCTCATTTTAAGTGTAGCTAAGCACTTGGCTGATAGCTGTACTCTTCAAAACACAGTTGGGTTTAATTTTAGAGCTGTAGCGTGAATCGCAGAATTGATTGTAACTGATCATAGGACTTGCTGATTAATGTGAGTTATCAACTGACATCTGTGTTTCTCCTTATTCAAAGCACTTAAAAATACGCCAGAAGATCATAAACTAGGATTGTCGTGGCCACACCTCACTAGAGGGCTAGGATTAGGAGAAATGAGCAGACAGGTAGCAAGGTAGCAGCCCCTCACCCATTTTAAAGTCACCAAGGTTGAAAAATACTTGCTCGATTGGCTCCACGTCACAGCGGCTCCACGTCGAAGAAATTTCATGAAACCATAAACCTCTCCAGCTGGAAGTTTTCAACCCACAGGGGAGCAGCAGTTATCCTAAAGTAGGTTGTAAACATAAGACGATAAGGGATGCCGGCCTGAACCCCTTGGAGGGAGAACCCATAAAAATGAAAAACAGCTTTTTAAAAAGCCAGCATGCTGAGCCTTGTGTCCTGAATATGAAATTTCATGTCTTTGTAGACAGCAAAGAGAACTTAAATACCCGGTCCAGATCATCAGTGCCGTATTATGGAAGGCAGATTAGGAACATAATGGTTCAGCTGGATCAAACCCAGGTCCACCGAGGCAGCTATCTTTCATCAACCGGCAGCTGAATGCATGCAGGACAGGGGAATGGGGTGTGTGTGACCTTGGTTGTTTTCCCAGAGCGACTGGTATCCAGAGGGATGCTGCTTCTACCTGTGCAATAAAATTCCATTAAACTCTGTGCTTAGAACTATTGCGGGTGGTTTTCTTCAGTCCTTCTAAAAAACAACAACCCCATATATGCACAGGGGTCTCCAACCTTGGCAACTTTAAGGCTTGTGGACTTTAACTCAACTTTAAGTTGAAGTCCACAAGCCTTAAAGTTGCCAAGGTTGGAGACCCGTTCTGGAGACCACCATTGTAACTATTGGACCCGATGCAGATAAATTACAGAGTGCACTAATTCACACAGTAATTGTAGCTGTCTAGGAAATTAGAGAGTTAACTGAAATTTTCTGGAAGGTTTTTAAAAGATGGGTGATGTTACCTAGTTTGGGTCATGAAATGTCTGCAAGAAAACCCCCACCAAGCTCAGAGAACACCAAGGACCCCACAGTCGTCTTCCTCCTCCTCCTCCTGGCAAACCCCACTCTTTTCCCACTCTGATGATGTTACTTAGTTGGGTAATGAAATGTTTGCAAGAAAACCCCCAAGCTCAGAGAGCACCCAATGACCCTCATTTCAACCGTGAGCTACAAATATTCTCCTTTATTGTTTGTTAAAGGTACACAAAATGGAGCAACGCAATGAATAGCGTAAGGAATATATACATTGAATATGTTACTTTGATAAAGAGCAAGCAATTAAAGTCAAATGGAGCACAGGGTCTTGTCACAATGTGAATTTTGATTGTCAGCTGTGCTCATACACTAAACTCTATGATATTCAGAGATTCCTAGCAAAGCAGTCACGTGATGAGTGATCTGCGCATGTACAACATTCCTTTGTATCATTCTTTCTCTTCTGTGATGGTCCTCTGAGAGGGAGGATGTGTTCTTGGATTGCAGAGATGTAGCCATTAAGATTATTGGTTTTTATATTCTTTTATACTGAAATAAATATTTTCTTACTTAAACTTATATTCTCGGGCTTTATTTTGACAAGGATTAGATTCAAGGGAAAAAGATCTTATCACCTCTAACCGCAAATTCTTATTCCATCATTCCTAGAAAAATGACAATAGGAAATCTAGTCCTATCTTTTTGGCTTTTCACAAGTGTGGCTCCACAACCTAGAAGGCCCTCGTGGCCCCTTAAGGATCCCTGCAGCCTTTGAAGATTTCCTTAACTGTTTCTGAATGTTTCTCCATTCTTTTTCTGTATGAATTAGGTTTTTAACCGAAGAAAAACTTTTTCTTCACGGGTTGGTCTTCTGTTGCCACTGTCAAGGTTTTAGGCTGCATAATCAACAAAGGAAAAAAATGGCCATTCTGGAATCAATAGCTCAGAGGCATCAGGTTCAGTAGCTTTTTGAACACAAGACACTAATGTTATGATTTTAAAGTGCTATTTTTACACTGTTCAAGGAAATTAATCAGACTGGTCTACCTCCCAGAGCTGTGGGGAAAAATGCCCTACTGTATATTGATCCTGGACAATAGGATATGAGTGTTCGGTAAAACCAGATTTTTCTGCAGTTCACGATTCAGAATGTAGGTAGATTTACAACCACAAGAGACCCCGAAATTTCTGTTGCTTAGTCAGATAGTTGTTAAGTGAGTTTTGTCCCTTGGCACAGTTGTTAACTGAAGCACCGCAGTTGTTAAGTTATTAACACGGTTGTTAAGTGAATCTGGCCTCCCTTATTGACTTTGCTTGTCAGAAGGTCGCAAAAGGGGATCCCGTGATCCCGAAGACACTGCGACCGTCATAAATGTGAGTCAGGTGCTGAGCGTCTGGATTTTGATCACGTGACCATGACCGGATGCTGCAATGGTCGTAAGTGTGAAATACGGTCATAAGTCACTTTTTTCAGTATTGTCATAAGTTTGAATGATCACTAAACAAACGGTTGTAATTCGAGGACTATCTGCAATCGCATTTGGGATGTAATTTTCAACCATAAACTGGATAGCAATCAGTCTCTTCTGTATGCCCTCTGCTCTAATTCCGATCAATTTTTGACCAAGCGTAACCTGGTTTCTCCTTAGTTCTAGGTTGCTTCTCTCCTTGTCTAGAATGGAATAGAATAGAATTCTTTATTGGCCAAGTGTGATTGGACAGACAAGGAATTTGTCTCTCAGTGTATATTAAAAATACATTCATCATAAATCATAAGATACAACACTTAGTGATTGTCATAGGATACTAAATAAGCAATCAAATAATACTAGGAAACTAAATAAAACAATATAAATCGTAAAGATAACAAGCAACGTGGTTATAGTCATAAGTAGGAGGAGATAGGTAATAGGAAGGATGAGAAGAATAATAGTAATACAGTCTTAGTAAATAATAGTTTGACAGTGTTGTGGGAATTCGTTTCCATCCATTGCTTCTTGTCCTGCCTTCAGGTGCTTTGGAGAATAGCTAAACTCCCTCTTCTTTGTGGCAAACCCTGAGATATCAGAACGCTGCTATCCTATATGCATAATTTTGCATTTATTTATCTTGTCATGTTTTATGTAGTGTACCTTGGTGGTGGTGATCCTTTGAGAGCTGCATGCAAGGAAATTTCATTTTAATGTATGCCGATTAGTGTACATTCAGAGTGACAATAAAGTAAGTCTAAGTCTTCTAAATCATGTCACCCCCTAGTCCTTCTTTTCATTAAACTTAGAGATACCCAATTCCGGCAACCGTTCTTTAAAATCTAGTTTAATGAAAAGAATTGGGGTGACATGATAGCAGTGTTCCAATATCTCAGGGGTTGCCACAAAGAAGAGGAGTCAAGCTATTCTCCAAGGCACCTGAGGGCAGGACAAGAAGCAACGGGTGGAAACTAATCAAACAACTTAGAACTAAGGAGAAAATTCCTGACAGAACAATTAATCAGTGGAACAATTTGCATCTAGAAGTTGTGAATGCTCCAACACTGGAGGTTTTTAAGAAGAGATTTGACAACCATTTGTCTGAAGTGGTATACGGTCTGAGCAGAGAAGACCTAGAAGACCTTCAAGGTCCTTTCCAATTCTGTTATTTCAAGTTCACTAACCTTAGGAATGGACTACTGGAAAGAAGCCGACGAAAGAATTTGGAGTTCACCCTAGAGATAATTGTGGCTAGTCTTAAGAACACCATCCCGTTCATCTTTGGCAACCTTGAAGGAAAAAAAGATGCTCAGAGGCTAAGAAGGGGATTTACGTGCCTTTTTCTCACGCAGATCTGTTGATGGCCACTACCAGCTGTATCATTTCCAAAGATTAACACGGTGCCACCCGGCTACTCATTGGCACCAGGAATGCTTGTACGCTCTCAGCGTAGCTCCTTGTGGCTCTTAAAAGGTTTTTTTTTAAACCGTAATCTTGTTTTCTTTTAACCTGCTGGGAAAATAGATCTCTCGGTCCGGTTATAGCGGCAGGACATAATGAACAATTTTGATGTGTTCCTGCCAAGTAGACACCAAGAATTGTTGCGGCCTTCTAACATTGATCCAGCTAATCCTTGGCTTATGACCACAATTGAGGCCCAGCTTTCTGTTGCTAAGCGAGACAGCCGTTTTGCCCCATTGTACGACCTCTCTTGCCCCCGTTGTGAAGTGAACCACTGCAGTTGTTCAATTAGGAAAACAATTGTTAAGTGAATCCTCCTTCCCCATTGACTGTGATTGTCAGGAGGTAGCAAAAGGGGATCGCGTGACCCCCTCCCCCAGGGACGATGCAACCGTCATAAATACGAGCCAGTTGCCAAACATCCGAATTTTGATCACGTGACCGTGGGGATGCTGAAAAACGGTTGTCATTCACTTTTTGTTGGCGGCGTAACTTCGTAACGGTCACTAAACGGACTGTTGTAAGTCAAGGACTCCACCTGTAGTTAAAATTGAGCAGTTACCAATGGGATTGGCACCTGGAGACCCAGGTATTTATTTACTCTGCAGTAATCAGTGAACCATAGAGTGGGATTTGCAGCACCAGCACAGAAGGGACTTTGTTCCCGATCTCAGTTGCCAAGAAACTGTCATGGAAGCTCATTCGCTCTGGCCCCTCAGCACGCTCGACGAAAGTCACCACACGTGGCTGCGCTCCCAAGCCTTGCCCGGGTGCCGGAGGAAATCCTTGCCAGCTGGTTGGGGAAAAAAATCTGATTTCTTTAGTGCTTTGCCAACCAATATCTTTTCAATCAATCAATCAACCAGAACAGAGCTGGAAGGGACCTTGGAGGTCTTCTAGTCCAACCCCCTGCTCAAGCAGGAGACCCTATGTCCGTGATGGCGAACCTATGGCACGCGTGCCACAGTTGGCACGCGGAGCCATATCTGCTGGCACGCGAGCTGTTGCCCTAGCTCAGCTCCAGCGTGCATGTGGGCGCCCGCCAGCTGATTTTTGGCTCGCATGGAGGCTCTGGGAGGGTTTTTTCAGCCTCCAGAGGGCCTGCAGGGGGGCAGGGGAGGGCATTTTTGCCCTCCCCAAGCTCCAAGAAAGCCTCTGGAGCTTGGGGAGGGCAAAAAATGGGTCTACCGGGCCCACCAGAAGTCAGGAGATGGGGACGCGTGGGGGGCATTGAATATGGGTGTGGGGACGCGCACTCGTGCGATAGCGCACACATGCACTATTTCGGCACCCGAGGAAAAAAAGGTTCGCCATCACTGCCCTATGTCATTTCAGACAGGTGGCTGTCCAATCTCTTCTTAAAAAACCTCCAGTGTTGGAGCACCCACAACTTCTGAAGGGAAGCTGTTCCACTGATTATTTGTTCTCAGTGCCCAGAAATTTCTCCGTAATTCCAGATTGCTTCTCTCTTTGATTAGTTTCCATCCATTGTTTCTTGTCCTGCTTTCGGGTGCTTTGGAAAATAAATTGACCCCCCCTCTTCTTTGTGGCAGCCCCTCAAATACTGGAAGACTACTCTCATGTCTCCCCTAAGCTGCCTCTTCCTTAGGTTAAACATACATAGTTCCCTCAACCGCTCATCATGCAGACCCCTGATCATCTTAATTCTTCTCTCCACACTTTCTAATATCCCAGTATCTTTTTTTGGTATCATGGTGACCAGAACTGGATGCAGCATTTTAAGAAGGACTAAGGGGGACATGGTAGCAGGATTCCAATATTTGAAGGGCTGCCACAAAGAAGAGGAGGGAGTCCTATTTTCCAAATCACCAGAAGGCAGGACGAGAAGCAACGGATGGAAACTAATCCAGGAGAGAGGCAACCTGGAATTAAGGAGAAACTTCTAACAGTGAGGACAATGAACCAGTGTGACGGAATAAGAATTATTCCTATCGAGGCGATATAGGATCTTGCTTCCTTGAAGTCATCCTTACTTAGAAAATAAAACCGAGATTCAATTCTAATTAACAAAATATTTATTTCAGTACAAAAGTAACAAAAGAATATAAATGTTATTAAGCTACATTGTCTCAGCTAAGAAATCACGTCTGCCTCGGGTGAGGCTCACAGGAGAAGAAAGGAGGAGGAGACTCCTGGAATGCACACATGCGCAGTAATACATGTCACATGTCTGCTGATTAGAAAATACAGTAAACCTAGAAATATGGCAGAGGTGCTCAACTGGCAATATTCACATCGTGACACAGTGGGACAGAGGTTGTGGGTACTCCATCACTGGAGGTTTTCAAGAAGAGACTGGACTAGAGATGTAAAATTTCCGGAAATTTTGAAGCTCGGAAAACCCCCCGGTTTTTTTCCGGTTTTTTTCGGGGGGGGGGGGGGGAGAGAACGGAAATTTTTGGGAAAATTGAAAAAAATGCTACATTAGCACTTTTTTGTCTTTTTAAGATTAAAAGTCATTCTGTTATTTTAGGAACATAAAATATGACTATGGACAATTTGACTTGGCATAAAATTATCACAACTAGCATATTAAAAATATAGTGTAGCCAAACAATTATCACAAACAGAATTTACTTTTTTATAATGTTTATTTGTAATTGTAACAAAGGGAGCAACAATCTCCTGAACTGCTTACTAGTTTATGTGGGACAGCCAAAAAGCCTCCACAAAACAATTTTCAAAACCAAAAGTAACAATTTCTCATATTTCCTCTCCACGGTATTAAATAAAAATAAAAACCCCATTCTCATAAAAAGAATTGAAGATGGAGGAAGTGTTAAGAAGAGAGTGGGACTAAGTTTCAATGGACATTTAATCAGAATCATTTTCTGAGCTGAAATTGTCAGTATCCGTCTCTGCTTCTGCAGCTACTCTTTTTTGTCCGTCATCACAGTTAGGAACTTCTAAAAACTGAAGGTTTGCCAGGATCGAAACAAGCTTCTCTACCCTTTCACATGTCAATTTATTTCTTGACTTAGTGTGAGTGTTTCCAAACATAGACCAGATTCTTTCACATGCTGCAGAAGATGGAGGTATCTGGAGAAGGAGAGAAGCAATAGGAGTCAGAGGCTGTGTTGTGCAAAGACCTTGCCTCCATGTTGCAGGAGGAATATGTTTGGCAGAATCCCAGATTGCATTCCTGGACCAAATCCCTGAAGATGTTCTATATTCTGCAACATTTGAAAGTACCTTCCCAACATCAAAAAACTGAAACCTTTTTCTTGTTACAATAGCAGCACCTCCTAAAGGAAGAAATGTGTACTGTTCTTGCATTGGAGGGTTCAGCTTGTTACCTAGGACTTGCTTGTCCTCACTCAGTGCACAGAAATTAGAATAATCTGATATCATACGGTTTTTTTAGAAATGATTTGGAAAATATTTGAACACCCTGTCTTAAAATATTTTATTCATCATGTTAAAATAAAATATCCCACAATGTTTTTTTTTTCTTTTTTCAATTTTTCCAATTTTTTGGAAAAAAACAAAAAAGCCTTCAGGAAAAAAACGGGGAAAAATTTTTTCCCGAATTTTTCCGGTTTTTTTCCTGGCCTTCACATCTCTAGACTGGACAGCCACTTGTCTGAAATGGTAGAGGGCACGGGTGTCAAACTCAAGGCCCGCAGGCCAGATCCGGCCCACGGGGTGTTTAGATCTGGCCCGCAGGGCTGCCCTGGAAACAACAAAGGACCACAGTGCCTCTGCCAGTGAAAACTAAGCTCCGTTTTCGGCTGCGATAGCCTCCTGCAACTCTGCCAGCAAAAACGGCGCTCGGGAGGGCTGCGCGCAGCTCTCCCGAGTGCCATTTTCTTTGGCAGAGCGCTCAGGCCACCACAGGTGCCCCCTGCCCTATACGAGTGACGTCAAGCCGGCCATGCTCCCCTGCCCCCTTCCCCCCCACAGCCAAGGTCAAACACAACCTTGATGCTGGCCCTCAATGAAATTGAATTTGACCCCGCTGGTATAGGGTCTCCTGCTTGAGCAGGGGGTTGGACTAGAAGACCTCCGAGGTCCCTTCCAGCTGTATTCTGACCGAAGGGTGGCCTTACCAGTGCAGTATAAAGCTTCCCGTGATCCTCTTTTGTTTTGCCTGCAGTTAGCTACCCTGGTTCTTGATCTTGCATAAGGGAGCGTTTTTTATCTTCACAGCCCTTTACTCCATAGATTCTCACTCCTTCTCCGGGTCCCCCGAGAGCGCTCCATTATCTAATTAGCTACTTGGGATTCTCTCTAGCCTGTCTCCTCTCTTAAGTGTTTCACAGCCCTGGCAGAGCCAACTCCTGCCCCGATCCCTTTCCAGGGGATTACCAATTCAAATCGGCATTGATTTGATGATAGATCACATTTATACACCTTGTCAGGCCATTAGTTCCTGTTGCGCCAAATGACACCAGCAGCGTTCAAACGCCCTGGGTAGCGAAATCCTGCCCCCCCCACCCCCGTCCTATTTTAATTGCAAATGATGCTGATTGAATCTGGAATCTTCTCTGTGCTGCTAAGCATGCCGCCTTTGTCTGAGCTGCCCGTACGTGCCCTCCTTCCGCAAACTCCAGACCCCAATGGGGGCGAAGGGCTTGGTGATGGAAGGTAGCCACTGGGGAAGGCGGGCTTCATTGCTTGCGATCATTATGGGATGGATGGATGCCCTGGATCATTCCTGGTCAGCAATGGAGAAAAGTGCTTTGAAAAAGCATCATACAGACACGATATAACAGCCCTCCAATATTTGAAGATTGGAGAATGAAGAACGGTTGCAGGAATTCGGTATGTCTAGTCTGGTGAAAAGAAGGACTAGGGGGTCATGATAGGAGTATTTCAGTATTTGAGGGGCTGCCACAAAGAGGAGGAGAGGGGGTGTGAAATTGTTTTCCAAAGCACCAGAGGGCAGGACAAGAAACGATGGATGGAAACTAACCAAGGAGAGAAGCAACCTGGAATTAAGGAGAAACTTCCCAACAGTGAGGACAATTAACCACTGGAACAGCTTGCCACCAGACGTTGTGGGTGCTCCAACGCTGGAAGTTTTTAAGAAGAGAGACAACCACTTGTCTGAAATGGTATAGGTTCTCCTGCTTGAGCAGGGGGTTGGACTAGAAGACCTCCAAGGTCCCTTCCCGTTCTGTCGTTCTTGTCACGGTGTGAATATTGTCAGTTGTATGTCTATGCAGGGTGATGCACCCCTATTCTAATATTATGGTATATTCCAATACAAGCAGAGCACGTGATATGATCTTGTACGCATGTCCACATTCCTGATCCACCATTACCGTATTTTTCGGAGTATAAGACGCACCTTAGTTTTTGGGGAGGAAAATAGGGGAAAACAATCTGCCTACCAGGTATTCATCTGGCTAGCATCCTTAGTCTGGTCAGCTTCAGCACATTATTTTATCTCCTGGTTAGGACTTAAAAAAACCTTCTTCTGAGAGAATAACAATGAAAGAGCCTGCAAGCCCGTAAGAGCTGGGAAGATAGTTAGCACCTGGTTAGGGCTAGAAAAAAACTTAATTCGGAGCAAAAAGAGCAATGAAAAAAAAATTCTGCAATGACTTAGGGCTGGAAAAACATTCTTTGGAGAGAGTAACAATGAAAAAGCCTGCAAGGTAAGAGCTGGGAAGATCTGTTAGCACCTAGTTAGGGCTGGAAAAAAAAGCTACATTCGAAGTATAAGACGCACCCAAATTTTCAGCCACTTTTAGGGAGGAAAAAGGTGCGTCTTATACTCCAAAAAATACGGTAATCACTTTTGACTTGACTCTGACCTGAACGGTCACGTTTTTCTTAGCAAAGATGTAATTATTCAGGATTTATTGTTTTTGTACCGAAATAAATATTTCTATTATTTAATCTCGGCTTTATTTCTAACTCTCTGAATTCCAAGCAAAGATCCAAATCGCCTCTATGAGATCTTATTCTCATCTCTCAACAGTTCTGCTATTCCGTTACGTTTAAAAAAAACCAGTGCTATTACAGGGAATGCATAGGATCTGAGCCACGGTTATGAGTCTAACTTTATTGTGGTCAAAGCAGAATCTCAGTAGGGGTTGAATTGAGAATTCTCAACGAAATAACCATTGGAAAAAAAGACGGCTGTTGCCACAGCTCGTTTACGCTCCAGAAACGTAAGCAAATAATCTTTCTGTATTTTCTGCGTGCCCAAAAGACCTAGATTTCCGCAGCCCCTTCCACAACTTACAGTCTGCAAAGTTGTTATCCAAATGTGCTGTAGCTACTTTTGAAAATCAGGCTGCCTCTGCAAAAAATGTTGAAGAGCTCATACCATAAAACTCCTGAGATACGATGATTTTTTCCCCAAACATTTTGACACTCTCTTTGCCATATTAGGAAAATCAAGGCTGCTGGGAACCTGGACTTGGGTCAAGCGTGCGTAGGGGTGGCTGTGTGTGTGTGTGTGTGTGTGTGTGTGTGTGTGTGTGTGTGTGTGTGTGTGTGTGTGTGTGTGTGTCAGAAATGGCAGCAGCCCCCTGTTTTATTTTTGTTTTTTCAGTGCTCGCGGATGGCCATCTTTATTATTATTGTTATTTATATATAAAATACAGAGAAAAATAGAAATAGGAAATTAGGGGAAGGAGAAAGAGAGGGGAAAAGAAAATGTGAGGTACAAGGGAAAAAAACGGAAGAAAAAGCCAATGGCTTCAGACTCTTTAGCACAGTACAAGATTACAACATTCCAACCTCAACTTTTTGCTTTTACACAACAAAACCCAAGTCAGAGTTTCATTTTTTTCCCCCTCCATCACAAGGACAAAATCCAGAAGTCATATCCAAGTGAAAAACATACTTACATCCATTCTCCTCTTCCACCGCTGGAGGTTTTAAGAAGAGACTAGACAGCCACTTATCTGAAATGGTGTAGGTTCTCCTGCTCGAGCAAGGGGCTGGACTAGAAGACCTCCAAGGTCCCTTCCAGCTCTATTCTCTTCTATCTCCATTCCTACTTTTATCTTCCTTACTATGGAAATAGTATTTATTTCTTTATTTCTTTATTTATTTTTTATTAATTTTCATATTTTACATATTACAATATTTGTAGACAGATCTGCCACCATTTATATATATCGCTACTATATTTATACAATTTATACATTATTTTATCATATTTTCTAATCCGGTGTCCTCGTCCCACACTGTTTCTTCAAATTTCTATTATTAGTCCAGTTGTACCATTTTTCTCAAACGTCGTAGTAATCTGAATTTTTTTGTCCTCTGAGTTCAATTGTTAGTTTGTCCATTTCAGCACAGTCGTATATTTTTTTGATTATCGAACTGTCCGTAGGTATATTGGAATTCTTCCAGTTTTGTGCATACACAATTCTGGCTGCCGTAGTGATGTGGAGGATTAGGTATTTGATGCTTTGGCTATATTGTCCTTTGAATATTCCCAGTAGAAAAAGTTCCGCCGTATATTCTTCTACTGATGAGTCCACAATTTCTTGTAACCAGTGGTATATCTTTATCCAATATTTTTTCGCTTTGGGACACAACCACCACATATGAAAGAAGGTGCCCTGCTCTTTTTGCATGAAATAGTATGTATTTCTATTTGCACCTAAATAACCTTCACGAACTATCACCATTTTTATTAACAAGGTTCACTGTATTCTTTCAGATTCTTACAGGGGTAAATGCTCTTTTTTCCCTCACCCACCCTTTCTAAAACACCAAAAGCTTTTCTTTTAAACACGTTTCTAAAATCAAAACTTTCTAACTTTCTTTAATTTCTTAACATGCGGGCTTTGAACTTCAGTATTAAATTTAGCTTCCCTCCCTCCAAACCTACCCTTATAGAATAATATTTTTTTAAAAAATCTTTTACAAACATCCTTTTTAAAACTCAATTTGTTTTTCTTTAAACCAGTACATCTTTAGTACACCAGAGAGGGTCAACAAAGAGGGCCGGGCTTCTGTGTCCCAGCAGACAGCTTCATCTCTTTCAGCCTTGGAGAGAAAGCTGGTGAGATAGTAGATAAAAGGGGAGTCTTACTCAAATACCCAAAATTTCCCCCAGTTGTAATTCTTATCTCGGCTAGGCATGGAACTGCCTGAGTTTCCATGGTAGATTCTTGCTGACGGAAATGTTTAATTATTCTGGAAATGGAAAAATTTGAGCAAAACAGGTATTCTTCGCCTTACGATCATTCGTTTAGTGTCGGAAATTACAACAGTACTGAAAAAATGCAGTTTAGGACCGTTTTTCACCCTTATAGCAATAGCACTTAGACATATACTGCTTCATAGTGCTTTACAGCCCTCTCTAACCAGTTTACAGAGTCAGCATATTGCCCCCAACAATCTGGGTTCTCATTTGACCCACCTTGGAAGGATGGAAGGCTGAGTCAACCTTGAGCCGGTGAGATTTAAGACCATTGCATCATCCCCGTGGCCACACGATCAAAATTCAGACGCTTGGCAACTGGCATGTACTTACAACTGTTTCAGAGGCTTCACGCAATCCCCTTTTGCGACCTTCCAACCAGCCAAGTCAATCCAGTTTCGCTTAACAACCGTGTTCCTAACTGAACAACTGCACTGATTCACTTAACAACCGTGGCAAGAAAAATCGTGGTGGTGAAACTCACTTCACAAATGTTTCACTTAGCCACGGAAATTTGGGGCTCAATTGTCGTAAATCGAGAAACGCCTGCACTGCTGATGATGGTTTTCAAGGCAGGTGGAGTTGACTGTCCACCCACTCACACACACACACCCATCAGTCTAATTTGGTGTGTATTTCGTCTTCAAACTCTGTGTTCTTCACAAGGTTACATGCTGCACAGCTAAAGCTGACATGCTTTTGGCAGCCGAGTCGGGGGGGGGGGCTCTTTTGCAGGGCGCCCCAAATAAAAATATCAAAATGCCCACCTCCTCTGAAGCCTTGGTCGGAAAAAGGTCCCTCTGTTGGGGCTCACACAGAAGGGGTTGTGATCTAATTCTGCCAGCAGCTCAATTGTGTTTTGGTTGGGATTTTGCTGTTTAGAGCAGGGGTCTCCAGCCTTGGCAACTTTTAGACTTGTGGACTTCAACTCCCAGAATTCCCTAGTCCACAAGTTTTAAAGTGGCCAAGTTTGGTGACCCCTGGTTTAGAGCAGTCTCTTTTAATCAACATTTCAGAAAATGTTTTATTTCGAAGAGAGCAGAGAGGGAGGATTTTAGTGATACCAGTGCGGTGGCTCTTTAATTGTTTACAACTTTCCCTCATTATTTATGATTTATTCTCAGTCTCTCTTTCATTATTTACAAGTAGTCCTCAATTTATGGCCACAACGGAGCCCCAAATGTATGTTGTTCAGTGAGAAAATTTCTTAAGCGAGTTTCAAACGACTTTTCTCATTTGTTAAGGGAATCACCGCCGTTGTTAACTTAGTCACACAGTCGTTAAATGAATCCGGCTTCCCCATTGACTTTGCTCATCAGAAGGTCGCAAAAGGGGATCCCGTGATCGCGGGACACGGCAACCTTCATAAGTTTGAGTCAGTTGTCAAGCATCCGAACGTAAATCACCTGACCACGGGGATGCTGCAGAGGTCGTAAGTTTGAAAAACGGTCGTGAGTCACTTTTTCCAGTGCTGGTGTAACTTTGAACGGTCACTAAATGAACTGTTGTAAGTCGAGGACTGCCTGCCTGAGGCTTGTTTTGTGCCCTTCCTTCAAGAGCTCAAGAGAGCACCTGTAGCTGAAAAGGCCAAAGAGGGGTTGGACTAGATGACCTGCAAGGTCCCTTCCAACTCTGTTAATCTGTTTTTTTAAAAAAAGGCATAGATTGAACTGAGAGTGAGCAACTGGGTGGGGGTCGCCTAGGGCAGGGGTCTCCAACCTTGGCAACTTTAAGCCTGGAGGACTTCAACTCCCAGAATTCCCCAGCCATTCCCAGGAATTCTGGGAGTTGAAGTCCGCCAGGCTTAAAGTTACCAAGGTTGGAGACCCCTGGCCTAGGGGGCTTCTGTAGTTACCGAGGGGGGGGCATCCATCTAGCTCGCCATCCAATACCTTAACCGCTACATCCCACTTGGCTCTCTGGTGTGTCGAAGGCAATTTATGTGTTTCATATCATTGTGGTGTTATTAGCCTGAGCGGTGTTATTGTCCCCTTTATGCAGAGCCATGGGGCTTTTTGGCACATCAGTGTCCTGTCTCATTGTTGTGAAATCAAACACTTGTCGCTTAACACTTCTGTTGTCTGCCTATCGCTTACTTCTGAGTGAAAGAAGCAAGCTGGCAGAATAGCAATAGCAATAGCACTTAGACTTATATACCGCTTCATAGTGCTTTACAGCTCTCTCTAAGCGGTTTACAGAGTTCAGCATATTGCCCCCAACAATCTGGGTCCTCATTTTACCGACCTCAGAAGGATGGAAGGCTGAGTCAACCTTGAGCCTAGTGAGATTTGAACAGCTGAACTGCTGAACTAGCAATCAACTGAAGGTCGCAATGCTGCTTTTAACCACTGCGCTATCTCAGCTCAATCTTATTCTTGGGACCAGATCTTTAAGAGTAATAGCGCTTAGACTTATATACCGCTTCATAGTGTTTTATAGCCCTCTCTAAATGGTTTACAGAGTCAGCCTCTTGCCCTCAACAATCCAGGTCCTCACTTTACTGACCTCGGAAGGATGGAAGGCTGAGTCAACCTTGAGCCCCATCAGGATCGAACTGCTGGCAGTCGGCAGAATTAGCCCGCAGTACTGCATTCTAACCACTGTGCTCCCCATGGCTCTTATCTCAGTAGTCCGCAGGTGAGCCGAGAATTTCCGTGACTCAGGAAGGCAGTTGAGTCGGTTTTTCCTCGTTTTAGGATGTTTCTGCCACCGTGGTTAAGCGAATGACTGCGGTCCCTAAGCGAATCGTACGGTCGTTGAGCGAATCCCATTGACTTTGCTTGTCGGAAGCTGGGTGAGAAGATGACAAATATTGATTGCGTGTTTCCCCTAAACGCAAGCCAGCTGCCCTGATTTTGGATCACAGGGCCATGGGACGCAGCAGAGGTCGTTAAGTGTGAAAACCGGGTCACAAGCCACTTTTCTCCAGTACCATTGCAACTTCATCCGGTCACTAAACGAATGGTTGTAAGCCGAGGACTACCTGTTTTGTAAATGAGAGACCCAGCATGTCACAAACCTTGACGTGTTTGAGAAATGCCTCTCTTCCTTCTGTTGAGTTTCCCTTGGCAACTGGCGGCCGATCTGACTGACAGACATGCAGATGGCTGCTGTGTGCGGCTTCTGCTGTGCGCGATTTCTACGACACCCATCATTTGCATAGTGAGGGCCAAGGCAAGAGTTGTTTTTTTTTTGAAGGGCCAGAGTTGTTTTCCTGCAAAATGATAATTTGGAGGAATCTTTTGAGTTTTTCATTAGTTTCCATGACAATTGTGTGGCGAGCAAGGAGTCCTCGCTTTTTACCAGCCAGGTACCCGGAACACGCACAGGGCTGTCGTAGCCATAAAAGCAACAAAATGCCTTGAGGGTTGATGGCTTCCTTGTTGAGTAGGGGTGGATAACTCTGGCCCACTTTATGACTTGTGGACTTCAACTCCCAGAATTCCCGAGCTTTTTGCAACCTGTGGACTTCAATTCCCAGAATTCCTGGTTCATTTACAACCTGTGGACCTCAATTCCCAGAATACCTGACCCAGCATGGCTGGCTCGGGAATTCTGGGAGTTGAAGTCCACAGGTTGTAATGGAGCCTTAGTTGCATATCCTGGTTTTTAGTTCTGATCTGGAAGCTTCCGGTTTGATTTGGTCCATGGCCTCAGGTGGTCAACTTTGAGAAGGCCATTATTGTCCTATCTAAGCAACCCTGCCTCCCTATGAAATTCAGGTGTATTATAACAGATAGGGTTTCTTGGACTGCAGAAATATCCGTTTTGCAAGAGATTTGAAAAGGTTTTTCCGTGCCCCAGACAAGAACCAAGAAGCCTCAATACTGACCAGGCCTTGTTCATGTTTGCCTCCCATTTTGGTCTACCTTGCTTTGCAAGGAGCTGGGCCTGTCTCTTTGAAGACCGTGCGTCCATCCATGCGTGCCTTCGGGAGAATTTTATGCACGACAGGGTGAAAATAGGTCCTTTGTCTTCTGCTTTGTTCAGTATGGCTAAGCTTTGTACAGTATTGGAAATAATAATAATAATAATAATAATCTGCCAGCTGTTAATATTGTGACTGAAGCCATTCCTGTCAAAGGAATAAAGTTGTGGTGGATTTGGTTAGAGTTCATTGCAGTCATGCTGCCTACCAGCCTATCATTAAACTGGTTGGCACCACAGCTCTCATAATCCCCAGCCAGTATTTTAACCAGCTAGTGAGATAACCTTCCTGATTCCATTCTTCTTCTTCCTCTCCTCCTCCTCCTCCTCCTCCTTCCCTCTTCCTCTTCCTCTTCCTCTTCCTCTTCCTCTTTTTCTTCTTCTTCTTCCTCCTCCTCCTCCTCCTCCTCCTCCTCCTCCTCCTCCTCCTCCTCCTCCTCCTTCTCCTCCTCTTCTTCTTCTTCTTCTTCTTCTTCTTCTTCTTCTTCTTCTTCTTCTTCTTCTTCTTCTTCTTCTTCTTCTTCTTCTTCTTCTTCTTCTTCCTCTTCCTCTTCCTCTTACTCTTCTTCTTACTCTTCTTCTTCTTACTCTTACTCTTACTCTTATTTTCTTCTTATTCTGCTCCTCTCTTCCTCCTTCCTCTCCCTACCTCCTTTTCTTCTTTCTCCACCTTCCCCCCTTTCCCTCCCCCTCTTTTCCCTCTCCCCTCCTCCTCCCTCCCCCTCCTCTTCCTTTCCTCCTCCTTTCATGAATCCTTTTTCATTCCTTCCCCTTCCAGTCTACCCTGCCCTTCCCCTTGCAGCTAACTCTCACTTGCAATGATAGTGGTATATTCTCTCATCATTTGTTGTTGTTCATCCCGCCCTGCCCCTATCTAGCCTCCATCCCCAATTTTACAGCCCACATAACCTCACCGTGTTGCCTCCCTGCCTGGGAAGAAACCTCCACTTAGAAAATGTACTGTAAGAAACGGCTATTTATAAGTTCTCCCTTTGAGTCCTTCCCTCCAGCTGCACCCCACCCTCCTCCTCCTCCTCCTCCCACTCCCCTCCCCAGTTTCCAGGCAAGAGCAGATTGGCAGCTGCACCATCCTCCCCAGCAGCATTGGACCCGGGTGCCAACTCTGCCAAGAGCTCTTTTTATAGCCCAGGCGGCAAAGGGGAGGCCTGACGCCCATCAGCTGCAGCTATGGAGATGCAGGGGAAGGGAAGCTTCTTAGCATGGAAGCTGCTGCTGCCTGGCAGGCCTTCCTAGCAGAACCGGGAGGTGGCTTTGGCACTGCTTTGATCCTCCGAGGCAAAAGAGGGAGACCTAGAGAGGCCATTTCTTTGCTAGAAGCTTCTGGGAATGCTTGGCGGGAGGAAATGCCCAGCCTAGCAAGCTAGGGTTTGGGGGTGGCTGCAGAAGAGGGAGAACGGGGCTTTGGAAGAGGTCCTAACTGCTGTAGGTGACTCTGGAAAACATGCAGAGAAGAGCAACAAAGAGGATTAAGGGATGGGAGGCTAAAAAGTATGAAGAACTGGTTGCTGGAATTGGGTATGTCTAGTGACTAGTCCAATGAAGATCACCGCAGATGGGGACTACAGCCAAGAAATTAAAATACGCTTGCTCCTGGGGAGGAAAGCTATGGCAAATCTAGACAGCATACTAAAATGCAGAGACATCACCCTGCCAACAAAAGTGTGTATAGTCAAGGCTACGGTTTTCCCAGTTGCGATGTACGGCACTGAAAGGTGGACCATAAGGAAGGCTGAGCGCCAAAGAATGGAGGCCTTTGAACTATGGTGTTGGAGAAGATTCCTGCGAGTCCCTTGGACTGCAAGGCGATCCAACCGGTCAGTCCGAGAGGAGATCAACCCTGACTGCTCTATAGAAGGCCAGATCCTGAAGATGAAACTCAAATACTTTGGCCACCTAAGGAGAAGGAAGGACTCACTGGAGAAGAGCCTAATGCTGGGAACGATGGAGGGCAAAAGAAGAAGGGGACGGCAGAGAACGAGGTGGCTGGATGGAGTCACTGAAGCAGTCGGTGTGAGCTAAAATGGACTCCAGGGGATGGTAGAGGACAGGAAGGCCTGGAGGAACATTGTCCATGGGGTCGCAATGGGTAAGACACGACTTCGCAACTAACAACAAGTCTAATGAAAAGAAGGATCAGGGGAGACATGATAGCAGTGTTCCAATATTTGAGGGGTTACCACAAAGAAGAGGGGGTCAAGCTATTCTCCAAAGCACCTAAGGAAGCACAAGAAGCAATGGGTGGAAACTACCGTATTTTTTGGAGTATAAGATGCACCGGAGTATAAGACGCACCTTAGTTTTTGGGGAGGAAAATAGGGGAAAACAATCTGCCTACCAGGTATTCATCTGGCTAGCATCCTTAGTCTGGTCAGCTTCAGCACATTATTTTATCCCCTGGTTAGGACTTAAAAAAACCTTCTTCTGAGAGAATAACAATGAAAGAACCTGCAAGCCAGTAAGAGCTGGGAAGATCTTTGGCACCTGGTTAGGGCTAGAAAAAAACTTATTCGGAGCAAGTAGAGCAATGGAAAAGAATTCTGCAAAGACTTAGGGCTAGAAAAACATTCTTCTAAGAGAGTAACAATGAAAGAGCCTGCAAGCTGGTAAGAGCTGGGAAGATCTGTTAGCACCTAGTTAGGGCTGGGGAAAAAAAAGCTACATTCGAAGTATAAGACGCACCCAAATTTTCAGCCACTTTTAGGGAGGAAAAAGGTGTGTCTTATACTCCAAAAAATACGGTAATCAAGGAGAGAAGCAACCTAGAACTAAGGAGAAACTTCGTAAAAGTTAAAACAATTAATCAGTGGAACAGCTTGCCTCCAGAACTTGTGAATGCTCCATCACTGGAGGTTTTCAAAAAATAGGCTGGACAGCTATTTGTCTGAAGTGGTATAGGGTCTCCTGCCTGAGCAGGGGGTTGGACTAGAGGACCTCCGAGGTCCCTTCCAATTCTGTTATTCTGTTAGGTGGTGGTCTGCATTGCAGAAGAGACTAGAGCAGGTAGAGAGGGCCCACATCAGCGAGGATGGTGAGGAAAAGACTAAAGAGCGAGAATCCTAGAGAGGTACGAGCCCAACTTCCTTCCAAACAGAATTCTCCTTTTGTTCGTAAAATTTGCATTTTCGAATAGCTGGATGAGAGTCTGAGCTGACCCTGTGTCCCAGTAGCCAGTGCAGAAGCCAGACGCTTTATTCGAAGTGTCGGTTAACCGAGCAAATGAAAACATTTGATGTCCTCGGACGCTGTCAGCACCAAATTCTGCCGACTGCCTGTTGTGAAATATTTTGGAGAGATTTGCTGACCGGTGGCATTGTATTCAACCTGTTGACTGTGAGTCGATCTTTGTACATCCTCCTTCCTAAAACTCCTAATGATACGAATAGCCGACTTCCGTAGGTAATTTCTTAAAGAACTGTGATAGGAACTGGTGTGTTTTCTAGAAGCAGGGGTCAACAACCGTGACAACTTTTAAGACTCTTGTGGACTTCAGTTCCCAGAATTCCTCAGCCAGCTGTGCTGGCTGAGAAACTCTGGGAGTTGAAGTCCACAAGTCTTAAAGTTGCCAAGTTTGGGGACCCCTGTTCTGGAGGGCTTAGGTGCCCAGGGCGGGAGGGAACTACAGGCAGTCCTCGACTTACGACCACAATTGAGCCCCAAATTTCTATTGCTCAGTGAGACATTGGTTGAGCGAATCTTGCCCCATTTTACAACGTTTGTGTGAGCGTCTTCTGGCGTGCCAGAAACCTTGTTTCCGGTGCGCTGAGTTAGTGTTCTGTCACTAAGTGATTGCTCGTAACTCAAGGACTAACCACAAAAGATTTTAGCCGTAAGGTATTTCAGGTTCCACTCAAAAGACCTGCGACAAAGAACTCAACGCTTACGTAGCTCATTCCGTTGAGGAGCAGGAAACCCTTTGGATTTGATTCTTCCCCTCCCCCCAGCCCCCCCAAGTGTAATTCCACTCTCTTTGTAGTGTTAGACACCCCCCCACCCCAAGAGATTTTAAGGGCAACCCCTGTCTTGGGCCACCAACGATTCCTTCTTTATAAGCCATGCCTTGGCTTCACCGTAAACCCTCTGTTTAATAGAGCATTGCGGGAACAGTTAGTTAAATCTGAATATATGTCATTTGCCCCATTTCCTATCATTAGTGGAATTGTGGAATTGAGATAAATACTGTGATTTGCAATAAAACTTGATTGGCTAGCCGGACATCCCTCCCCATGTAATGGAGTCCTTGAAATGGGGGGGGGGGTTGTGCTTTGAATGGACATTTATTGGCTGTTTCTAAAGTACTGGATGTAGATCTAGAATAACAGAGTTGGAAGGGCCTTTGGAGATCTTCTAGTCCAACCCCCCTTCTCAAGCAGGAGACCCTGTGCTTTTTCAGACAAGTAGAACAGTCCGGCAGGCGGGGTGAAAGCGAGACCAATTAGATTATATTTGGGTCTCCCCCCTTGGTTTATGAATGTCAGATGTTGTTTTTTTAATTTTTTTAATTTTTTAATTATATGTTTTTATATATAATAATGATTTTATATGTTGTTAGCCGCCAAGAGTCCCTCGGGAGTTGGGCGGCATACAAATCTATTAAATTAAATTAAATTAGATGTCCAATCTTTTCGTGAAGACTTCCAGTGATGGAGCACCCACAGCTTCTGAAGGAAAGCCATCCCACTGATTAATTGATCTGGATTACAGAAAAAGAGAGTTGGAAGGGACCTTGGAGGTCTTCTAGTCCAACCCCCTGCTCAAGCAGGAGACCCTAGACCAGTGGTGGCGAACCTTTTTAGGCTCGCGTGCCAAAAAAGGGGGGGGCGCTCGTGCGCGCTCGCGTGCCCACACCCATTCCCTCCCCCCCACGCATGCGCACAACACCCCCCATGCTGCCCCCTGCGCATGCGCACACACCCCCACCCCCGCGCAAAGGCTTACCGGAGCCTGGGACGACGAAACCGGCAGTGCGAAAAAACGCACTTCCGGTTTGCCAGTATGCTGTTTTTTGCACTCCGGAGGGTTCAGGGAAGCTCCCTGAAGCTCCGGAATGCAAAAAACTACAAAACGGACAAACCGGAAGTGCGAAAAAGTGCACTTCCGGTTTTTCCGTTTTGTAGTTTTTTGCATTCCGGGGCTTCAGGTGGGAACCCTCGCGTGCCGGCCGCTATGGCTCCGCGTGCCACCTGTGGCACGCGTGCCATAGGTTCGCCACCACGGTCCTAAACCATTTCACACAAATGGTTGTCCAGTCTCTTCTTAAAAACCTCCAGTGATGGAACATTCATATCAATCAATCAATCAATCAATCATCAGAATAGAGCTGGAAGGGATCTTGGAGGTCTTCTAGTCCAACCCCCTGATCAGGCAGGAAACCGTCTACCATTTCAGACAAATGGCTGTCCAATCTTCTTCTTTAAAACTTCCACATTCATAACTTCTGAAGGCAAGTCGTCCCACTGGTTAATTGTTCTGTCAGGAAATTCCTCCTTAGTTCTAAGTTGCTTCTCTCCTTGATTAGTTTCCACCCGTTGCTTCTTGTTCTACCCTCAGGGGCTTTGGAGAATAGTTTGACTCCCTCTTCTTTGTGGCAACCCCTGAGATATTGGAAGACTGCTATTATGTCTCCCCTAGTCCTTCTTTTCATTAAAGTAGACATACCCAGTTCCTGCAACCGTTCTTCATATGTTTTAGCCTCCAGTCCCCTAATCATCTTTGTTGCTCTTCTCTGCACCCTTTCCAGAGTCTCAACATCTTTTTTGTATCATGGTGATGCAGTATTCCAAGTGTGGCCTTACCAAGGCATTATAAAGTGGTATTTGAACATCACGTGATCTTGATTCTATCTCTCTGTTGATGCAGCCTAGAACTGTGTTGGCTTTTTTGGCACGGTTGGCTCATATTTAAGTCATTGTCCACTAGGACTCCAAGATCCCTCTCAATGTCATTTTTTTACATCGTGGTGACCAAAACTGGATGCAATATTCCAAGTGTGGTCTTACCATGGCATTATAATGTGGTAGTATCACATGAAATGAAATACCAAATGCAAGTAGTCCTTGACTTATGGCCACAACTGAGCCCAAAATTTCCATTGCTAAGTGAGACAGTTAAGTGAGTTTTGCTCCATTTTGTGACCTTCCTTGCCACGGTTGCCAGTGAATCATTGAAGTTGTTAAGTTGGTTACATCAGTCACACAGTTGTTAAGTGAATCCGTCTTCCCCATTGACTTTGCCGGTCAGAAGGTTGCAAAAGGGGATCACCTGACCGTTGTGACCGTTGCCAAGCATCCGAATGCAAATCACGTCACCCTGCGGATGCTGCAACAGTCGTAAGTGTGAAAAAAAACCCGGTCGTAAGTCCCTTTTTTGGTGCCGTCATAACTTTGAATGGTCATTAACTGAACTGTCGTAAGTGAGGAACTCCCTGTGTTCCACGCATAGGAGAACTCCTGCAAACAAGTTACCATATTTTTCGGAGTATAAGACGCACCTTTTCCGCCCCTAAAAAAGGGTGGAAATGTTGGTGCGTCTTATACACCAAATACAGCCATTTTTCGCCTCCTGAAGCCGCACCCACGTGTCCCATTTTTGCAAAAAATGGGCCTATTTTTCACAAAAACGGGGTGCGCTGAGGGGTGGGAGGCCTGCAGAGTGCTCCTGGGAGCCGGGGAGGACAAAAACCTTTTTTTTCTTACGTACCTCTTCGAAATTTTGGTGCGTCTTATAGTCCGAAAAATACGTTAATTTGGTTAGAGTCGAGTTGTCTGTTGCTGATTCCTGGTTTTGTAAACGCCCCTCTCTCTCTGTCATCTCTCTCTCTCTCTCTCTCTCTCTCTCTCTCTCTCTCTCTCTCCCTCTCTCTCTCTCTCTCTCTGTCATTCTCTCTCTCTGTCATCTCTCTCTCTCTAATATCTCTCTGTCATTCTCTCTCTAATCTCTTTCTCTCTCTAATATCTCTCTCTCTCATCTCTCTCTCTAATATCTCTCTCTCTCATCTCTCTAATCTCAATCTCTCTCATCTCTTTCTCTCTCATCTCTCTCTCTAATATCTCTCTCTCTAATATCTCTCTCTCTCTCTCTCCATCCACCGAATTCAAAAGCTAGCTTTCCCTTTAACTGACTCCATGATCCACTCACAACAATGAAGCCGTAGCAAAGCGAAAACCCCAAATTAAAAATAACAGTGAAATCAGCAGTTAGTAAAGAACACATCCTCAGCACCATGAAAGAAGATTTGGAGGGCAGCCGGGAAGAGCTGGGAAATTTTGTGTTGACAGAGTTTTGAAAGGGCACCAAATATTTGCACCAGCCGTGGAGGAAGTCGCACAAGAGAATCACAAACTGACTTTGTCAATGGAGGGGCTTCGGGTGCGGACTACAGGTAGTCCTCGTCTTAACGACCACAACGGAGCCCCAAATTTCCATTGCTAAACGAGACCATTAAGTGAGTTTTATCCCATTTTACCAGCTCTTTTTTTTTGCTCCAGTTGTCAAGGGAATCCCCCTTCAGTTGTTAAGTGAATCGTGCAGTCATTAAGTGAATCAGGCTTCCCCGCTGATTTGTTTGTGAGAAGATCGCAAAAGGGGATCACGTGACCCTGGGAAAATGCGACCGTCATAAATGTGAGTCAGTTGACGAATATGAATACTTTTAAGACGCCTAGATTCCAACCCAGAATTTATGTTGCTAAGTGAGACATTTGTTAAGTGAGTTTTGCCCCGTTTTACGACTTTTCTGGCCACATTTGTTAAGTGAATCACTATCGTTATTAAGCCAGTTAACACCGTTATTAAGTGAATCAGGCTTCCCCACTGATTTGCTTGTGAGAAGGTCGCAAAACGGGATCACATGACCCTGGGAAAATGCGACCGTCATAAATAGAGTCAGTTGCCCAACATCCGAATGGTCCTAAGTTACTTTTTTTCAGAGTTGTTGTAACTTCGAACGGTCTCTAAACAAACTGTCGTAAGTCGAGGACTACCTGTACGTTGTAAAAAATAAGGTACTACAGTCTGAAGAAATTGAAGTTCCAAAAAAGATGATTTTTTTAAAAAAAAGAAAGATTCAGAGTAATCCCCAGAATTAAGTATTTTGGAAAATCACTGAAAGTGGCCAGGGCACCCAGACACGCTGGAGGCCTGAAAAGAGTTTTGAGCTAGGAGAATTCTGCAAGGAAGAGTAGGAAGGGTTTCTGAAAGCAGAAACAGAAGGATCCTTGGATGGATACCAGAGAGAGAGAGAGAGAGAGAGATAGGGTAGATGAGAGAGAGAGTGAGAGAGAGAGAGAGAGAGAGAGACAGACAGACAGACAGACAGACAGACAGACAGACAGACAGACAGACAGACAGACAGACAGACAGACAGGAGAGAGAGAGAGAAAGAGAGAGAGAGATGGGAAAGGGAGAGGTACACACACACACACACACACACACACACACACACACACACACACACACACACACACACACACACACACACATTCTGTTATTCCTCTCTCTCTTTATTGAGTAGCAGGGATTCCAAACTTCTGTCCTTGTTACATTGCAGGAGTTCTTCCTTTGTTTTCATTTATTAACACATGTTATTTTCTTTAATATACAGATTTTGAATCTGTAAATAATTGCATGTAGGTAGAAAGTGTTTATTCCAATTTGCAGAGGGAAGTTGTTTTAAGTGGCATTGGCATATGCAGCTCCACCTGACGTTTCCCCACGCTGTTGTGTAATTGCAGAATAAATGCCTTGGTTGGTTATTTTTACTCTTTAAACGAGCCTAATTGGAATAGGTGGAAATTGTCTGTCTGTCTGTGTCTGTCTGTCTGTCTGTCTGTCTGTCTTTCTTTCTTTCTTTCTTTCTTTCTTTCTTTCTTTCTTTCTTTCTTTCTTTCTTTCTTTCTTTCTTTCTTTCTTTCTTTCTCTCTCTCTCTCTCTCTCTCTCTCTCTTTCTCTTTCTCTCTCTCCCTTTCTTTATCTTTCCCTCTTTTTTCTTTCCCTTTCTCCTTTCTCTTTTTCTTTTTTCCTCCCTCTCTTTCCTTCTCTATTTCACTTTTTCTTCCTCTTTCTTTTTTCTCTCACTCACTCTCTCCCTTTCTTTTTCTTCCTTTCTGTCTTTTTCTTTCTTTCTTTTTCTCTTTTTCTCTTGTTTTTATTTCTTTTTCTTTCTTCCTTTATCTTTCCTTTCCTTTCACTCTATTTTCTCTTTTTCTCTTTTTTTCTTTCTCTTCCTTCCTTTTTCCCCTCTTTCTTTCTAATCTTTCTTTCTCTTATTCTCTTCTGTTTTTTCTTTCTTTTTCTTTCTTCTTCCCTTTCTTTATCTTCCCTTCTCTATTTCACTCCTTCTCCCCCCCCCTTCCTCTTTATTGCCTCCCTTCCCTTTTATTACCCTGTTACAGCAGAGAAAGGCTGAGTGTTGGCTCTGCTGTCAGCTGTAAATCCCGCCTGTCCTGCTTGCAAACCTTAAATAAGCCTGCTTCCTCCTCCCCTCTCCCTTCTCCTCTCTCTCTCTTGGAGAAATTCTGGAATAAGCAATTCTTGAAATGCAAAGCAGCGCAGCTTAAGATGCCAGGGCCAGAAACCATGCCTGGGGTGCCAAGATAACACCCACCCCCCTCAGTTTCTCCCTCAAAAGCTATTTCGGATCTGATAGGAATAGCAGAAAAGCAATGTTCTTGGCCAGCCAGCGACACTTAACTTAGGTAAACACCCTTGCTGGTCACTGATAAGCCAGCCGAAGAAATTCTTCTGGGATTTTAGGCAAGCAAGCAACCAGTGCCCAAATTCCTCCCCCTTGCTTGCAAAAAACGGGGACCCACAACCTGGAGGTTTGCTGGAAACGCTTGTTAGAAGTTGTGAAAAACCACACATTAGCCACCCGTGTTTTAGCCTATGTGGTTAGTTTATAATTCACTCTGGTGTGCAAATCCAGAAAATTGGTTAATTGACTCAACCCTTGGTCTAGTTAATCATCAGGCAAACAAAGACAATAAATTGTTTGTCCTTGTCAACTAACTTTTAATGTAAGCTGCTGTGCTAGAAGTCATCAGGTTAACCCTGATTCAGAAATATTCATGAATAATGATACCATCAGAAGAAATTGTGGCTTAGGTTTGAACTCCGGGGTCCTTGGTGCTCTCTGAGCTTGCTTGTTTTCTTGCAGACGTTTCATGACCCAACTAGGTAACATCATCAGTGCTGAGAAGGGAGGAATGTGGTTTGCAGAGGGAAGGAGGAGGAGGAGGACTGTGAGGTCCTTGATGGTCTCTGAGCTTGGTGGTTTTCTTGCAGATGTTTCATGACCCAACTAGGTAACATCATCAGTTTAGAAGGGAGTGGGGATTGCTCTCTTTTTATAAACTTGTTTCTTGCCCCAGCAGTGTTCTTATGGTTCCTTCATTAGGCTGTTTAATGTTAGCTTGTTTGTCTGAGTTGGTCGTTCCTTGATTTGGTTACCAAGAACCAAACTCCCACCAACCCTGATAGTATATAATAATAAGCCGAGGTGGCGCAGCAGTTAGAGTGCAGTACTGCAGGCCACTTTAGCTGACTGTGATCCGCAGTTCAGCTGTTCAGATCTCACCGGCTCAAGGTTGACTCAGCCTTCCATCCTTCCGAGGTAGGTAAAACGAGGACCCAGATTGTTGGGGGCAATATAAATATACATTGCTTAATGGTGTAAACCGCTTAGAGAGTGCTTGCACTGTGAGGCGGTATATAAGTCTCACTAATAAATAAATAAATAAAATATAAATAGACAGAAACCGCACTGACAGTGTGAGCAAGCTGGGTCGTGGAACATCTGGATGTAAATAAACTGTTCTTGATTCTGGAAGTAGCTGAAACTCATATGAGGAACCGTGACTTAAATCTCTTTTAAGGTTTAGAAGTTGTGGGTGTGCTCCATCACTGGAGGTTTGAAGGAGAAACTGGGTAGCCATTCATCCAGAAGGTTACAGGCAAGGGGTCTCCAAAAACTTGACAACTTTTAAGACTTACGGACTTCAACTCTTTCACAGGTAGAAAAGGGAGACAGGGAAAAATAGGAAAATGCCTGAGGCTGTTCCTTACTGAAAATGAGATTAAATTTGCTGCTTGGTTGGCAGAACAGTTGAGCAAAAATGTTGGATATTTACTGGAAAACGTATGGGTTCTCCTCCCACCGTGCCCCGCTCCTAGAAGCTTTACAGGTAATCCTCCACTTGTGACCACAATTGAGCCCAAAATTTCTGTTGCTATGCGAGACAGACGTGAAGTGAGTTTTGTCCCATTTTTTACGACCTCTCTCGCCATGGTGGTTAAGTGAATCACTCTGCAGTTCTTAAGTTAGTCACACGGTCGTTAAATGAATCTGGCTTCCCCATTGACTTTCTTGGTCAGAAGGTCGCAAAAGGGGATCACATGACCCCGGGACATTGCGACCGTCATAAATAGGAACCAGTTTTGCCTCCGAATTTTTGATCACGTGATCACAGGGATGCTACACCGTTCATAAGTGTGAAAAACGGTCACTAAATGAACCGTTGTAAGTTGAGGATTACCTGTAGAGAGAACTAAAGGCAGTCCTCATCTTACGACCCAAGTTGAGCCCCCATTGCTAAGCAAGATAGTCATTAAGTGAGTTTTGCCTTGTTTTATGACCTTTCTTGCCACAGCTGTTAAGTGAATCACTGCAGTTGTTAAATTAGTCACACGGTCGTTAAGCGAATCTGACTTTCCTTCTCAGAAGGTCCCGAAAGGGGATCACGTGACCTGGGGACACGGCAACTGTCATAAACATGCTAGCTGGGGAATTCTGGGAGTTGAAGTCCACAAGTCTTAAAAGTTTGCCAAAGTTGGAAAGCCCTGCTTTAAAATCTTCTCTTTTACAGCTAGTCCTCGACTTACAACCTTAATTGAACCCCCAGTGTTGGTCATAAATTATGACAATGGTTCCATGTATCTCCCTGTGACCGTTTTTACATGTTTTTTTTTCCTGGCATTCGTTAAACGAATCAATTGTTCGCTGTGAGGCCATTTTTGCTAGAAACCAGCAAAACGATGGGTCGTAACACTCACTGGAGTCACACTCACTGGAGGCTTTTAAGAAGAGACTGGACCGCCATTTGCCTGGAATGGTATAGGGCAGTGTTTCCCAACCTTGGCAACTTGAAGATATCTGGACTTCAACTCCCAGAATTCCCCAGCCAGCGAATGCTGGCTGGGGAATTCTGGGAGTTGAAGTCCAGATATCTTCAAGTTGCCAAGGTTAGGAAACACTGGTATAGGGTCTCTTGCTTGAGCAGCAGGGGTGGACTAGAAGACCTCCAAGGTCCCTTCCAACTCTGTTACTTTGTTAATTAACCAATGGAACAACTTGCCTCCAAGAGGTTGTGGGTGCTCCATCACTGGAGGTTTTAAAGAAGAGATTGGATAAACCTTTGTCTGAAATGGTACAAGGTCTCCTGCTGAGCAAGAGGTTGGACTAGATCAGGGGTCGGCAACCTTAAACACTCAAAAGAGCCACAAAGGTCCTAACAGGAAGGCCCCCCCCCCGGTTCAATTCTGGAGCCGACCGGAAGTCCGGTTCCCCCACCATAGAGTCTCCTCGTAGCGCGGCATCCTTTTTCCTCTACCTAACCGAAAGCCCTATCAATTGTGGAGCCGACCGGAAAACCCACCATGCTTTTCCCCTCCCTAACTGGAAGCTCCTCTCAAAATTGTGGTGCCAACTGGCGACAGGGAGCCGCAATAGAAGGATGAAAGAGCCACATGCGGCTCCAGAGCCGCAGGTTGCTGACCCCTGGACTAGATGACCTCCAAGGTCCCTTCCAACTCTGTTATTCTGTTACTAAGCAACTGGTCATAAGCTAAGCACTATCAACTCTGATCTCAGATCGTCTGTTACTTTTGAAGGATAACCCTACGTTCTAGTACGATCATAAGAACCAGCCACTGGCTATTATATTTCTGTAGTCATTTTAGAGGCAGTTTGGTCTAGTGGTTAAGGCATCAGGCTACAAACTAGGAGATGGTGAATTCTAGTTCTATCTTAGTTATGAAGGCTGGCAGAATGGCTTTGGGCCAAACACCAGGAGACTCTGAGTTCTAGTCCCACCTTGGCCATGAGGGCTGGATGAATGACTTTGGATCAGTGATAGAGATGTGAAGGCCCGGGAAAAACCTGGAAAAATTCTGGGAAAAATCGTTTTTTTTCCCCTTTTTTTCCTGAAGGCTTTTTTGTTTTTTTCCAAAAAATTAGAAAAATTGAAAAAAGAAAAAAAACCATTGTGGAATATTTTATTTTAACATGATGAATAAAATATTTTAAGACAGGGTGTTCAAATATTTTCCAAATCATTTCTAAAAAAAATATATCAGATTATTCTAATTTCTGTGCACTGAGTGAGGACAAGCAAGACCTAGGTAACAAACTGAACCCTCCAATGCAAGAACAGTATGCATTTCTTCCTTTAGGACAGTGATGGCGAACCTATGGCACGCGTGCCACAGGTGGCACGCGGAGCCATATCTGCCGGCACGCGAGCCGTTGCCCTAGCTCAGCTCCAGCGTGCATGTGCTCCGGCCATCTAATTTTTGGCTTGCACAGAGACTCTGGGAGGGTGTTTTCGGCTTCCAGAGGGCCTCCGGCGGGCGGGGGAAGGCGTTTTCACCTTCCCCAAGCTCCAGGGAAGCCTTTGGAGCCTGGGGAGGATGAAAAACGGGCCTACTAGGCCCACCTGAAGTTGGGAAACGGGCCGTTTCTGGCCTCCAGAGGGCCTTCAGGGTGGTGGGGGAGACCATTTTCACCCTCCCCAGGGATTGAATTATGGGTGTGGGCACTCGCGCATGCGCGATAGCGCGCAAGCACGCTCTTTTGGCACCTGAGGAAAAAAAGGTTCGCCATCACTGCTTTAGGAGGTGCTGCTATTGTAACAAGAAAAAGGTTTCAGTTTTGCTTTTGCATGTTAGTGGGTGTGTTTGGTTTGTTCTGTCCTCTTCACTAGGCCTCAAAAGCATTGGAAGAGAATGCAGAGCAACAAAAAGGACCTGAAAGTAAACTAGTAAGCAGTTCAGGAGATTGTTGCTCCCTTTGTTACAAATAAATATAAAAAAGTAAATTCTGTTTGTGATAATTGTTTGGCTACACTATATTTTTAATATGCTAGTTGTGATAATTTTATGCCAAGTCAAATTGTCCATAGTCATATTTTATGTTCCTAAAGTAACAGAATGATTTTCAATCTTAAAAAGACAAAAAAGTGCTAATGTAGCATTTTTTTTCAATTTTTCCGAAAATTTCCGTTTCCCCCCCGAAAAAAAACGGAAAAAACCCGGGTTTTTTTCCGAGCTTCAAAATTTCCGGAAATTTTACATCTCTAATCAGTCACCAGGAGTCTGTGAGTTGTAGTTCTGCCTTAGCCATGAGGGTTGGATGAATGACTGGGCCAAACACCAGGAGACTGTGAGTTCTAGTCTTGACTGAGGCATGAAAACCATCAGGGTGACTTTGGGCCAGTCCCTTTCTTTCAGCCCAACCCACCTTGCAGGATGGTGGTGGTGGTGGTGGAGAAAATTGGAGGGGAAAGGTGTGTTGCATTATGTTCGCTGACATCTTTGTAAAAATAAGGTGGGATACAAATAAAGACATGAATTTCACATGCTGCTCTCCCGTCTCCCCTAATGCACTCCCAATATAGTCAGGGAAAAGGAACATGGGTCCTTGGGGCTAGCTAGAAGACAGGGGTCCCTTCTCCCCTTTGACTTTGCATCTTCTCTTTAGAGTCCTGCAACTCAGGCCCTTGTTTGTGTGAAACGCCTCTACTTGGGAGGCTAAGTGGCCATTCCTCCTGAGCGCGTGCATTGCAGCTCCAGAAAGCTAAGCTCTTGGTTTTCTTCTGGCTGTTAAGTGGTGGGATGCTCTGGGCTTTTTGGAAAGGAGCCGTGGATGATGGCGGGTGGGAAGGCAGTTGTGTAACATTGCAGCAGCGCCTCGGTTTACACTTCCCAGGCTATAAATAATTCTCTTTGCTGCTCCCAGCGAGGAGGAGGAGGAGGAGGAGGAGGAGGAGGAGGAGAGGACAGCTGCCTGCAATGGAGGAGATAGAGAGAGAAAGTGCTGTGTGTTTTGAACAGTCCATGTGATCGTCCAGGAGTGGAGGGGGCAGGGGGCATCTGAGCTGGTGCAGACAGAGGAGGAGGAGGAGAGAAGGAGAGAGAGGAGGAGGAAAAAAAGAAGTGGGGAGAAAGAGGAGGAGAAAAAGGAAGAGGAAGCAGAAGAAGAAGAATGGAGGAAGACAAAGGGGAAGAAAAGGAGAGAGGAGGGGGAAGATAAGGGAAGAGGAAGAAGGGAGGGGGAGGGGGAATGGGGAGGAAGAGAGGGGAGAAGGAGGAGAAGATAAACAAAGAAGAAGGGATGGAGGAGAAGGAAGGAGAGGAAGACAAAGAAGAGGAAGGAGGAGGAGGAAGAGTGGGAAGAGGAGAAAGGGAGGAAGAGGAGGATGTCAGGAGGAGGAGGTAGTGGAGGAAGAGGAAGAGTGGGGAGAAGGAAGGGGGGAGGAAGAAGAAATGAGGAGTGGGGGTGGGTCAGGCAGCCCCTGAATCACAAGCCATCAGTTAGATGGATGTTGGATGTTCACCGGAGCCAAAAATATTGATCAGGCTGAGGGTGGGAGGGACAGGGACCACTCTGCTTAGTTATTTTTGCTTTCGTGAGTTAAACCCTTAAATAATGCAAGTGGGCAGACAAAACACTGCAGGGCAGAGGGAGAAGGACTCCCACTACGGCCAGTCCCAACCCGTAAGGCAATCAACTCAGTGGTGAAATCCTACCGGTACGTCCCGGTTCGGTTCAGTAGTGGCAGCTGCCGGTGGTTCAGAGAACCGTTAGCGGCGGCAGCGCAAGGCTCCGCCCACCCGCCCGGATGTCACCATTTTCTTGTTTTTAACCCTCTGCACATGCGCAAAGCCCTGCACATGCGCAGAGGGTGAAAAAGCATGTGCGACGGTGGCGCAGGTGCGCACTTCCGAACCAGTAAGGAAGGTAAGTAGATTTCACCGCTGAATCAACTGGAGGCTTTGTGACACTCAGGGTGGTCTCGCCTGAAGAGCTGAAGTGGTGCAGTGGTTAAATGCTGCGACTGCAGGCTGACTGCTAGTTCAGCAGTTCAGCTGTTCAAATCTCACCAGGCTCAAGGTTGACTCAGCCTTCCATCCTTCCGAGGTGGGTAAAATGAGGACCCAGATTGTTGGGGGCAAGAGGCTGAACTCTGTAAACCGCTTAGAGAGGGCTGTAAAGCACCATGAAGCGGTATATAAGTAAAGTGCTATTGCCTATGGATAGGTTCCAGGAATCCCCCCCCCTCCATCCCTTTGCGATCTGTGAGAACCTTTGATTCATGCAAGACTTCTCTCACCGTTTTAATGCACCCTCAATCATGTATTACAGATTTCGACAATCAACATTTATTGGCTTCCTATATCAGGACTCATGTCTGTCAGATTAAAATAACCTGCACGACATAAAAAATAGATTGCAATAAATTTCTTCCCATTCATAAAATGCTAAAGCTGACTAACCCGAAAAGGTGAAAACAGCCTGTTCTGTTGCTTTCCTTCCCTTGGGCCTGTTAACTTATTTTGGTGAATATTCATATCTAAAAAGAGTTCCTTTTATGTAACTTTCCCAGGGTGTACGATAGAAGAATGGGGAAAAGAGCCAGTAAAATTCAGTTTCTTTATTTGAAACAAATACACTCAAATCAAAAGGATGCCCACAGAAGAGAATATTTGTAGCTCAGGGTTGAACTATGGGATCCTTGGTGCTTTCTGACGTTGGTGGTTTTCCTGCAAATGTTTCATTACCCAACTAGGTAACATCATCAGTGTGCTACTTGGGTCATGAAAGATGTGGAAGAAAGCAACCAAGTTCAGGGAGCATCAAGGATTTGCTAGTCCTCCTCCTCTCTTCTAGCACTGATACTGTTACCTAGTTTGGTAATGAAATGTTTGCAAGAAAGCCGCCAAGCACCCTACAACCAAAAGGATGAAATACAAATTAATATTAATATTGACGAAGAGTTAAAAAAAACCTTGGCAATAGAGATGCATCGCTGAGGATTTTCTGAGGGCAGAAGAAGGGAATAATTTCTGGGGGAGATGCTGACCATCTTCAAAGAAGCCCTTCTGCAGGTCCTTGCTGGGACGGTTCCTCTTCGACCTGGAACAGTGAAGTCGAAAGCCATTCGGGGCGTTGAAGGTTTACCCCAACATCATAATAAGTGTGGCTCGTGAGCAAAAGGAAATGCAAGTAGTCCTCCGCGTACAGCAGTTCGTTTAGTATACATTTATATTTTTGTATTCTTTTATTTACATAGTTTTAGCTTTTTAAGATTGTAAGCCACTTAGGGTTACCCTGTGATAAGATGGGTGGGTTAATAAAATTTATTTTTATTTTATTGTATTTTATTGTATTTTATTTTATTATATATTTTATTTTATTATCTGTGCTAAGAATCATGAGGAAGTGATCAAAGCGGTATTTATTTATTTATTTATTTAATAAATGCATACATACAGTACATACATACTCCATGCTAGAATCAGGAGGGGATTAAAGCAGTATAACAATGCCCTTATACTCGCGTAGGGAGTTATGCAGTTCTGGTAGCTGCACCTTGAGAATCATAGAATCCCAGGGCTGGAAGGGACCTTGGAGGTCTTCTAGTCCAACCCCCTCCTACCCAAGGCTGGAGACCTTATGCCATCCAGGAAAAATGGTCGTCCGATCTTTTCTTGAAAACCTGTTGATTTTTGGATGTTACAAAATTGGAGAACAAAAAGGACCACCATCCATGATTAGAGAGCTGGAGCAGATTTATGTCCCTGCAGTTCAGGCTTTTAAAGGGGGATTTGGAGAATAACTGAATAACAGAAGGGACCTTGGAGGCCTTCTAGTCCAACCCCCTACTCAAGCATTCAGATAGGTGGCTCTCCAATCTCGTTAAAAACTCTAAGTGATGGAGCAATCAATATTTCTGGTGGCAAGCTGTTCCACTGCTTAATTGTCCTCACTGTCAGGAAATTCCTCCTTAGTTCTAGGTTGCTTCTCTCCTTGATTAGTTTCCGTCCGTTGCGTCTTCTCCTGCCTTCAGGTGCTTTGGAGAATAGCTTGACTACTCCTCTTCTTTGCAGAGTATAAAAGAGAGAGACGATAGAGGTAGTTAAAACCATGCTTGGCCTTAATGTGGAGGGAGAAAAAAGGTCAATCCCCCCCCCCAGTGATCAAACTCAAGGTCACCCCTTGAAACCGAATGCCGAGAATTTCCCCGCCAAGAGAAGGAAATAATTTTTGCACATGGCACCTGGGGAAAGGATGCAATTTGGCTTCCTTCCAGCACTTGTGAGAACGGCTGCCAGTTTGGATGGTTTGAAAGCAGGGCTGGACAGATTCACGGAGGATCAGGTTTCCATCCGGAGCTAGGAGCACAAATGGTTGTTGACTGTCTCCTGAATTTCTGGCAGGATAGCTTTAATTAGATAGAAGATGGATAGATAGAATTCTTTATTGACCAAGTGTGATTGGACACACAAGGAATTTGTCTTTGGCGCATATGCTCTCAGTGCACATAAAAGAAAAGATACATTTGTCAAGAATGGTTGTCATAGGGTTCAAGTAAGCAATCAGGAAACAATCAATATGAATATAAATCGTAAGGATACAAGCAACCAGTTACAGTCCTGCAGTCATAAGTGGGAGGAGATGGGTGATAGGAACGATGAGAAGACTAATAGTAATGCAGCCTAGTGAATAGTTTGACAGTGGTGAGGGAATTATTTGTTTAGCAGAGCAATGGCGTTCCGAGGAAAAAACTGTTCTTGTGTCTAGTTGTCTTGATGTGCAGTGCTCTATAGCGACGTTTTGAGGGTAGGAGTTGAAGCAATTTATGTCCAGGATGTGAGGGGTCAGTAAATATTTTCACGGCCCTCTTTTTGACTCCTGCAGTATAGAGGTCCTCAATGGAAGGCAGGTTGGCAGCAATTGTTTTTTCTGCAGTTCTGATTATCCTCTGAAGTCTGTGTCTGTCTTGTTGGGTTGCAGAACCGAACCAGACAGTTATAGAGGTGCAGCAATTATTGATTGCTGCGAGATGGCTTGGGAGTTAGATCCGGCTTTCCAATCCAGACCCAAACACTTTTCCAAAGGTATCCAGTTGGCCATGGGTGTGGCACCGAATTCTGGACTGGATAGATCTGCAAGCATCTTTTTAAAGTTTTGTCTTAACACAGGTTAGGAATTCAGCTGTCTCCAAAGGTGCTTTTCCAAAAGGCAGCTGAACTTTCCTTGTTTTTATTTCCTTGAAAACGTTCCGCTTCTCATCCAAGAAGCTTCTTCAGTTCTCTTGGATGAGGATTCAGTTCAGTTCTTGGATTAGAAGCTGCTGAAATGATACCCTGAAGGAAAGGTGGTGGAGAAGGAGGAAGACTGAGCCCAAGAACAGGGAGCACGGCCCACAAGAAGCTCAGGAGGAACAGTCTAGCAGAAGACACGGGGGATGAAGGAAAGGTGGTGGAGAAAGAGAAAGAATGAACCAAGAACAAGGAACATGGCCCACAAGAAGTTAGGGGAAACAATAGAAGACATGTGATGAAGGAAAGGTGATGGAGGAAGACTTAGCCCAAGAACAGGGAGCACGGCCCACAAGAAGCTCAGGAGAAACAGTCTAGCACAGCAGTTCTCAACCTGGGGGTCGCGACCCCTTTGGGGGTCGAACGACCCTTTCACAGGGGTCAGGAGTCTTTGCCCGGACACCACCATTTGAGTTCTTTTACCCTCTGCGCATGCACAGAACGCTTTGTGCACGCGCAGAGGGTAAAAGAACCCAAATGGTGGGTGCGGCGGCAGGGTGGGGTGCAGCGGGGCACACCATTAGGAAGGTTGAGAACCACTGGTCTAGCAGAAGACACGGATGAAGGAAAGGTGGTAGAGAAAGAGGAAGAATGAGCCAAGAACAAGGAACACGGCCCACAAGAAGTTAGGGGAAACAATAGAAGACACGTGATGAAGAAAAGCTGGTGGAGGAGGAGGAGGAAGCCTTGAGCCCAAGAAGGTTGGATGGAGAGGAGGAGCAAAAGGACGTGGAGGAAACCCTAGCTCAGTGATGGCGAACCTTTTTTGGTTCGCGTGCCAAAAGGGGGGGGAATGCGGGGGATCACGTGTGTGCGTGCCCATACCCATAATTCCATGCACTCCCGCACATGCGCGCATGACACCCCTGCTCCCAGCATGCAATGGCACGCCCATTTTTTGCTCTCCCCAGGCTCCAGAGCCTTCCTAGAAGCTTGGGGAGGGCGAAAACGGCCTTCCCCACCCCCTCTGGAGGCTGGAAACAGCCTGTTTCCCGACTCCCAGTGGGCCCAGAAGGCCCGAAAATCAGCCGGCTGGTGCACACATGCACGCCGGACCTAAGCTCGCGTGCCCACCGATATGGCTCCGCGTGCCACTTGTGGCACCCGTGCCATAGGTTCGCCATCACGGCCCTAGCTAGCATATAGGCTTGTTGAGCGATGAGAATTAATCTCATAGAGGCGATTTAGATCTTTTCTTGGAATTCAGACAGTTAGAAATAAAGCCAAAATTAAAAGTCTAATAGAAATATTTTTTTCGGTATAAAAACAATAAATTCTGAATAATTACATCTTTGCTAAGAAAACGCGACCGTTCAGGTCAGAGCCAAGTCAAAAGGTGATTGATGGTGGTTTTGGAATGTGGACATGCGCACTCATCATATCACGTGTTCTGCCTGTATTGGAATGTACCATAATATTAGATAGGGGTGCATCACCCTGCATAGACATACAACTGACAATATTCACACCGTGACAAGGCTGTTCATGAGGGCCGGAGGCTTGGTTTAGAACCAGGAGATGGAAGTGAGAGGAAACACCGTCGCTTGAGAAGGAGCAACGAGGGGGAAAAACACGGTTGTGGTGAGGTTGGATTCCGCTCAGGTCTTTTCAGCAAGAAAGCTTGGGAGAGACAGGCCAGAATTTGAGGGCTTCCAGATGCAATTGAGGGTTGGCTCTCTGCCCGTGGGAGCATTGTGACCCAGCAGGCACGTGGCATAAACAGAGCAGCGGGACGGAGCAGAAGCTTTTGTCCGTGTTTTTGCTTTTGCTGACGTCGTAGCTGGCTAAATTTGAGCCAGCTACAAATAGTGGCTGAATTGCCAGCCTCCTCTGGGACATTCCTACCTCTCAAATACGGTAGCCGTGCGTCTTTTCCACCTGGTTAAGAGCAGAAGATGTGCTTCTCCTTCAGTTCCACCTGAGGCTCCAAGGCCGAGAAAATATAGGATAGGATAGAATAGAATAGAATAAAATAGAATAGAATAGAATAGAATAGGAATAGAATAGAATAGAATAGAATAGAATAGAATAGAATAGAATAGGGACTATAGGATAGGATAGAATAGAATAGAATAGAATAGAATAGAATAGAATAGAATAGAATAGAATAGAATAGAATAGAATAGGGACTATAGGATAGGATAGGATAGAATAGAATAGAATAGAATAGAATAGGGACTATAGAATAGGATAGAATAGAATAGAATAGAATAGAATAGAATAGAATAGAATAGAATAGAATAGAATAGAATAGAATAGAATAGAATTCTTTATTGGCCAAGTGTGATTGGACACACAAGGAATTTGTCTTTGTTCCTTGTTCTTGACTCAGTCCTCCTCCTCCACCACCACCACCTTTCCTTCTTCTGCTAGACTTTTATCCTGAACTTCTTGTGGGCCATCCTCTTGGCTCAGTCCTCCTCCACCTCCACTACCACTTTTCCTTCATCATGTGTCTTCTACTATTTCTCCTAACTTCTTGTGGGCCGTGTTCCTTGTTCTTGGCTCATTCTTCCTTTCTCCACCACCTTTCCTTCATCCCCCGTGTCTTCTGCTAGACTGTTTCTCCTGAGCTTCTTGTGGGCCGTGCTCCCTGTTCTTGGGCTCAGTCTTCCTCCTTCTCCACCACCTTTCCTTCAGGGTGTCATTTCATCAGATTCTAACCCAGTATTTCTCAACCTTGGCAGTTTGAAGATGTGTGGACTTCAACTCCCAGAATTTCCCAGCCAGCAACTCTGGCTGGGGAATTCTGGGAGTTGAAGTCCACACATCTTCAAACTGCCAAGGTTGAGAAACACTGTTCTAATCCAAGAACTGAACTGAATCCTCATCCCACTGATTTGAATCTTCACTCAACTGAACTGAAGAAGCTTCTTGGATGAGAAGCGAAATGTTTTCAAAGGAAAAAAAAAACCGGGTTCCGGGTTTTGTCCTTTTTCACTTCTCTGTGCTCTTGACCAGAGGTCTCCACACCTGGCCCCTTTAAGACTTGGGGACTTAAAGCTCCCAGAATTCTCCAGCCAGCATGATGGATCAGCAGCCATCCAGGGCTGAGTCTGGCAAGATGGACGGGTCCATACCCCCCCCTTCCCAGGGAGCCCCCTCACCCTTCTTCCTCGATTTACTCCAAGCCATGAAAATCTGAGAGGCCTCCACGCTGAGTCTGGATTGAAGCCCATCTTCAGTTGGATCTCTCTTCGTTTTGAAGACACTGGGGCGTTGGCTCAGGTCCAGGCAGGTGGGTCGTTCATCAAAGCAGCTGCGCCCCCCACCCCCTTTTCAACTTCAGCAATTTCAGCCAGGCTGGGGGGGGGCTTGCCTCTTGCAAAGCGCCCCCTCCCCTCCCTTTCCAAGCGCTGCAGGCCGACTGGCAAGTGGTTTTTAAGGAAGCCGCCGAGCCAAGCCTGCAGAACATGCAGGCTCTCCGTTGCCAAGGGAGGACCGGGCTCGGCCTCCTCACGTCTCGCTCGTGCATGCAAAGAAATCCCTGCCAGGAGACTCCAGCAGCGGGCTGCTTTGGGGGCTCTCGGCTAGGTGGTCCCTTTGAAAGGGCCACGAGGGTCACGGGCATTGGACTCCTCGGCGTTGAATTGAAGGAACATAGGAGTCAACATATTTCCTCTTTCCGCTGTGTATTCGAAATGGACAGGGAGATATGGATGGATGGATGGATGGATGGATGGATGGATGGATGGATGGATGGATGGATGGATGGATGGATGGATGGATAGATGGATAGGTAGATGATGGATGGATAGGTAGATAGGTAAATGGTAAGATAGAAGATAGATGATGGATGGATAGATGGATGGATGGATGGAAGGAAGGAGAAAGGAAAGAAAGAAAGAAGAAAGAAAGAAAGAAGGAAAGAAAGAAAGAAAAAGAAAGGAAAGAAAGAAAGAAAGAAAGAAAGAAAGAAAGAAAGAAAGAAAGAAAGAAAGAAAGAAAGAAAGAAAGAAAGAAAGAAAATGGGTGGGTGGGTGGGTGGGTGGGTAGGTAGGGGGAGAGAGAGAGATGGAAATGGAGATGTATGTATATAGCACTAACCTCACAATTGATACAAAAGCTAAGAGTGGCAGAAAAAGCCATAGAAAGTTACATGCTCAGCATCGCAAGCCAAGTTAGAAAGACCTGCACGTGGGTTAGAGAACAAACGAAAGGATACGATGCCATCAAGAGAGTAGAAGAATTTATGACCACAATTGAGCCCAAAATTTCTGCTGCTAAGTGAGACATTTTGTTAAGTGAGCTTTGTCCCGTTTTACGACCTTGCTTGCCACAGCTGTTAAAGGTGAAGTAGGTGAAGCTAGGCAAAATCACATCAGATACCTGTACAATTAGCACAGTCCCCCCCCCCCAAGGCTGTGTGCTCTCTCCACTTCTCTCTCTCTATATATACCAATCAATGCCTCTCAAACGATCCATCTGTTAAACTACTGAAGTTTGCAGATGATACAACAGTGATTGGCCTCATTCGAGACAACAATGAAACCGCATACAGACGGGAGGTTGAACAACTAGCCTCGTGGTGCAACCGGAACAATCTGGAATTGAACACACCCAAAACCGTAGAAATCCTGGTAGACTTTAGGAGAAACCCTCCCATTCTACCACCTCTTACAATACTAGACAACACAGTATCAACAGTAGAGACCTTCAAATTTCTAGGTTCCATCATATCTCAAGACCTAAAATGGTCACCTAACATCAAAAACGTCATCAAAAAAGCACAACAAAGAATGTTCTTTCTGCGCCAACTCAGGAAGCTCAAACTTCCCAAGGAGCTGCTGGTACAGTTCTACAGAGGAATCATTGAGTCTGTCATCTGCACCTCTATAACTGTCTGGTTCGGTTCTGCAACCCAACAAGACAGAAACAGACTTCAGAGGATAATCAGAACTGCAGAAAAAACAATTGCTGCCAACCTGCCTTCCATTGAGGACCTGTATACTGCATGAGTCAAAAAAAGGGCTGTGAAAATTTTTACTGACCCCTCGCATCCTGGACATAAATTTTTTCAACTTCTACCCTCAAAACGTCGCTACAGAGCACTGCACACCAAGACAATTAGACACAAGAGCAGTTTTCCCCCGAATGCCATCACTCTGCTAAACAAATAATTCCCTCACCACTGTCAAACTATTCACTAGGCTGCATTACTATTACGATTAGCTTTTCTCATCGTTCCTATCACCCATCTCCTCCCACCTATGACTGTATGAGTGTAACTTGTTGCTTGTATCCTTACGATTTATATTCATATTGATTGTTTCCTGATTACTTACTTGAACCCTATGACAACCATTCTTGACAAGTGTATCTTTTCTTTTATGTACACTGAGAGCATATGCACCAAAGACAAATTCCTTGTGTGTCCAATCACACTTGGCCAATAAAGAATTCTATTCTATCCTATCCTATCCTATCCTATCCTATCCTATCCTATCCTATCCTATCCTATCCTATCCTATCCTATTCTATTCTATTCTATTCTATTCTATTCTATTCTATTCTATTCTATTCTATTCTATTCTAAATGCACTGCTCCCGTTGTTAAGTCAGTAACACGGTTGTTAAGTGAATCCGGCTTCCCCCTTGACTTTGCTTGCCAGAAGGTCACAAATGGGGATCACTTGACCCCGGGACACTGTGACTGTCATAAATAGGAGTCATTTGCCAAGCGTCTGAATTTTGATCAGGTGACCCTGAGGATGCTGCAATGGTCGCAAGTGTGCAAAACGGTCCTAAGTAATTTTTTTCAGTGCCGTTTAACTTTGAACGGTCGCTAAACAAACTGTTGTAAGTCGAGGACTGCCTCTGTCTTAGCCTTCCTTCTGACCAGCGCAGTTTTCAGGTCTTCTATGGAAGGCAGGCTGGTTGCAGTTCTTCTTTCTTCAGTTCTAACTATCCGTTGGGAGTCTGTCGTCAGAGCCTGAATCTGCGGAGCAAGACTATTTATTTATTATTTATTAGTGACATTTATATACCGCCTCACAGTGCAAGCACTCTCTAAGCGGTTTACAGCATTAAGCAATGTATATATTTACATTGCCCCCAACAATCTGGGTCCTCATTTTACCTACCTCAGAAGGATGGAAGGCTGAGTCAACCCTGAGCTGGTGAGCGGCTTCATTGGCTTTGGAGGAATGCGGGGAGGAGCAGACCGAGACAGCCCAGGGCCCCTCAGGATTGGGACGGGTTATTAGCAGGGAGGAACAGGGGGGGTAGGGTGACCGAGAGAGGGGGGAAGAGAGGGCAGGCAGTGGACGTGAGGAGTGACAGAGCTCAGGCACTGAGCAAGGACCGCCCCCTCCTGATCCCCGAGCACGGAGAGTGGAGAGAAGGCGGGAACAGCGCAGGCCAACCAGACTACTCAGGAGGAGAGCGCCCCACCTCTCGTCACAAGGCACACCTGGGGACTGAGATTTAAGGAGACGCTGTGAGGAGAGGCGTTTGTCGGAAACAAACACTGAATTTGTGGAGTTTTGTGTGCCATTGCAGACGTCTGGCGTTTGCAGCACTGCTCGCTTCTTCCTTGCTTCGTGGACTCATTGTTTGTTCCTTGCTTCATTGACTCATTTCTCTGTTCCTTTGCTTTGCTGGACTGGGCACAGCCAGAGGTTGCCGTGTGTGTGTGTGTGCACGTGCACGCTTTGCTCTGGGACTTGCCAAGAACGTGGGAGCTTTTGGGGTGAATTTTTGAGCATTAAAGGGGAGTTTGAACTCTCAGCTGGCTGTGTGATCTGCATGACTTGTCCCGGGTCATCACAGGAGTCTGTATCTGATTCCGTTTCCGGCTTCTGGTTGGGATTTTTATTGCTGATTTACAATTGGCTTTGCGTTTCTTCCCCAGTGAGCTAATTTAGGTCTTCGGTTTGTTTCAAGAATGGCGATCCCAGCTTTGCAAAAATAATCATTAAAAAACAAAACAAAATAGCAGCAGAAGATTATCTCAGGTGACCAGGAGACCTGAGCCTTGTCTCATCCAGTTTCATCGAGGTCTAATGCTGGTCTGTCAGTTTCTTCCCTAACGCTGCTGCAGTTGCCATGACTGCAAGCCACAGGTGCTTTGTGAGTTTGTCTCCGCTGTTTTTGAAGCTGCACCGAGGTGCGGTGCGGTGCTCCGTGGTTTAACAATCTGCCGCTGTGTTCAGATGGCACAGCAGAGCAAGGAAAGATCTAGCAAAGGCATCTGCCAAACATTCTAACCAGGTTACTTTTGCAGAAAGTAGCTTTTGCGTGTCGTTCAGAGCTTTGGCTTCGTTCAACCCCCAGTTTAAGCATCTTGCGTTTTAACAGTTACTGCGTGGAGGGGTATTTTTCTCACTTTATACAGGTCGTCCTCGACTTACAACAGTTCATTCAGTGATCGTTCAAAGTTACCAAGGCACTGAAAAAAAGTGACTTACTACCGTTTTTCACACCATTGCAACATCCCCACGGTCACATGATTTACATTCTTGGCAGCTGACGTTTGTGACGGTCACCGTTTTCAGCAGTCACGTAATCCCCTTTTTGTGATCTCCTGAGAAGCCACGTCCACGGGGGAGCCAGATTCACTTAACAACCGTGTTCCTAATTTAATCACTGCAGAGATTCCCTCCACAAATGTGGCCGGGAGAGTCGTAAAATGGGACGAAACTCACTGAACGATTTCTCACTTCGCAACATCAGTTCTGGGCTCAATTGGGGTCATAAGCTGAGGACTCCTTGTAGATGGTCCTTGACTTACAATGATTAGTTTAGTGCAGTGGTGGACTGCTGCCGGTTCAGGCGAACCGAGAGTTGTGACCTGCGGGTGCAATCCCGTCCTATATCGCTGTGTTTTTGACGCATGCATGCGCAGAAGGCACGCATGAGCAAATTGCCATGTTCTTTGACATCACACGCATGCACCTACACGCGCGCTCACATTTCCGGTGCTGGGCGAACCGGTTGTTACAGTATGTGATGCCTACCTCTGGGTTAGTGACACGTATTTAAGACGGTCGCAGTGCCCCGGGGGTCCTGCGATCCCCTTTTGCAACCTTCTGACACGCAAAGTCAATGGGGAAGCCAGATTCACTTAACAACATGTTACCAATTTAACAGCTGCAGTGATTCACTTAACAACTATGGCAAGTAAGGTTGTAAAATGGGGGGAAGCTCAACAATGGTTTTGCTTAGCGATGGACATTGTGGGCTCAATTTTGGCCGTAAGTCGAGGACTTCCTGTATATCTCCAACCAGCTTTCCTCACTACCATTTTCCCCGATAATTGTAAGAACCCCAATTATTATAGCTTTCCCTGTAGGGAGCTGACCCAACCCCGATTCCCCCGATATTCTTTTCTGCACTACTCAAGCTTTCCAGTACAGAAAGTCCTCCACTTACAACAGTTTGTTTAGTGACCGTTTGAATAGCAATAGCACTTAGACTTATATACCGCTTCATAGTGCTTTACAGCCCTCTCTAAGCGGTTTACAGAGTTCAGCATATTGCCCCCAACAATCTGGGTCCTCATTTTACCCACCTCGGAAGGATGGAAGGCTGAGTCAACCTTGAGCCGGTGAGATTTGAACAGCTGAACTGCTGTGCTGCATTTTAACCACTGCGCCACCTCGGCTCATCAATGGCACTGAAAAAAGTGACTTATGACCATTTTTCCTCACTTACGACCGTTGCAGTATCCCCGTGGTCACGTGATTTACATTCAGATGCATGGCAACTGACTCATATTTATGACGGTCGCAGTGTCTCGAGGTCACGTCATCCTTTTTTGGGACCTTCTGACAAGCAAAGTCCTTGGAGAAAGGTCGTAAAATGGGTCAAAACTCACTTAACGACTATCTGGTCTTAGCAACAGGGGCTCAGTTTTGGTTGTAAGTTCTCTCTACAGGTAATCCTCGAGTTACAATAGTTCAATTAGTGACCGTTTTTCACACAATTATCGTAGCATCCCTGTGGTCACATGATCAAAATTCAGACGCTTGGCAACTGACTCGTATTTACGACGGCTGCAGCGTCCTGAGGTGATTCCCTTTCGCAACCTTCCGACAAGCAAAATCAACGGGGAAGCCAGATTCACTTAACAACCGTGTGACTGACTTAACAACTTCCGTGATTCACTTCAAAAAACATTCCAAGAAAAGTCATAAAACGGAGCAAAACTCACTTAACAAATTTCTCACTTAACGTCCTAAACCTTCAACTCAATTGTGGCTGTAAATTTAGGATTATCTTTATTTTATTTTATTTTATTTTGAATTTCTTTTGTACTTCCGTGATGATACTCTCAGTAAATTTGGCATCGCACTCCGATGCCAAAGAGTGGATCCCTTCGAAAAAGTTCTGTTAGGCGGGATTTAGCGGGACGGCTGGATTACGAGCTGCGAATCAACCCCCAGCGGGCTTTCTCAGTTGCTCTTCCAGAAACCGTCCAAATAGGGAAGTCGGTTTTGTTCTGGAAAGAATGAACTGGGCGGAGAATTTTGTCTTGAAGCCCGTTCGTGCATTGTGTTTGTGTTCCTAGCCAACGCAACTGACATTCCGGCAAATTTGGCAGGGGCTCTTTTGGCTTTCACAACACATTCCTACTGCAAGGCTCCAATCGCCTCCGGACTCCGGTGAGCATGAGAAAGCCAACTCTTTCCACCCATCCCTGGAGCTCCAGAAGAAGGGAGCGGCCCCTGTTCTAGTTTCAAACTTTAGGGCAGGGGTCTCCAACCGTGGTCCCTTTAAGACTTGTGGACTTCAACTCCCAGAATTCCCCAGCCACCTCCCTCCCTCCCTCCCTCCTCCTTTTCCTCTTTCTCATCTTCTTTCCTTTCAGGGTGGATTTGATTTAAATCAAGTCAATTTAAATCGTGCTTTAAATCGCTAGTAAAAAGGCTTGATTTATATCAACTCTATTTAAATCATCATTTTTAAAGAGCAACTGTCATCTCTGTCCTGCAAGCGGCTCCTCCTCTGACCCGCTGTTGACTCACCAAAACTCTCAATATTGCAGAATATATATCGCCTCATGCTACATAACTAAGCTCCATTTCATGCTGAATAAACTAAATTATTAATGTATCTTAAATAGGAAACTACCTTTAGATAGATTTTTACTCCAAAACCATTTTATTAAAATAAATTTGATTTTAAAAAATCTGATTTAAATTTAAAAAATCTTGCTTAAATAAAAAAAATATTCAATTTTTTTGATTTTTTTTAAAAAAATAATTGATTTTTATCCATCTTGCTTCCTCTTTCTTTCTTTCTTTCATTCATTCATTCATTCAATCAATCAATCAATCAATCAATCAATCAATCAATCTTTCTTTCCCTTCCTTCCTTTTTTCTCTCTCTTTCCTCAAAGATTTGTATGGCTGTCCATCACACAATAAAACCAATAAGTATAAAACGATCAGAAAACCCTAAAAACAAGAGGAAGATGCCATTCTCCCGAGCAGTTCCTATGAGTTGGACACCCTGTTGTAGAGATACCACTTTTTTTCCCCCCCACGGGATGGTCTCGTACATTTCATTCTTCACTGTTAATCTCCCTTGCAGCAGGAACCCACTTTATTTCGGATGCTGTACAAACAGCTGTACAAAGCCAGCAGTGGCTGTCATTGAGATTTTTAAGATTGGGGGCCTCCCATACGCTGATGGTGCTGGAATAAATGGGGAGAAACAGTATAGGAAGTGTAGGAGCCTCTGCATTTGTCTGTTGGGTTTTTGGGTCTTGAACCGGGAGTGTGTGTCTCCAAACGTGGCCACTTTAAGACTTGTGGACTTCAAATCCCAGAATTCCCCAGCCGTATCTTGAGAGACACTTTTAATCTGTTGCCTTTGAAGCTGGAAGAGGCGAAGAGTGATTGGTGCATCTCTTCGAACCGAAGCAGAAAGCCAAAAAGCCTTGAGCGGTTGCCATGGAAGCAATTGAGAAATGTCCTTTCTTTTTATTCTTATTTTCATTAATGGGGAATTTCCCCCCAGTGAATAGAAGGAAAATCCCAAATGTTATGGATTTTATCATCGCTGAACATCAGAGGAATATTATAGCGGTGAATTTCGGGGGAATTGGACACGTCGCAAGCTCTCCGTCAAAGCCATTGATCTTGGCCTGGCTTACGTGTTGCAAGCGGTGGATAAGAGGTGCTTGGTGTTTGTGTGTGTGTGTGTGTGCGTCCGTGTGCATCCTTGTGTACAGGAACAACTCCACACTGTATAGCTGAGATTGATCTTTCTACGTCTATATATACGTATATGAGATCGCACAAAATGTTGTGGAGAATATGAAAGCTAAGCTTCTGTGGGACTTCCGAATCAAGATAGACAGACATCTGCCCGTCCAATCAAATACAGGTAGTCCCTGACTTACAACAGTTCATTTAGTGACCGTTCAAAGTTACAACGGCACTAAAAAATGAACATTTTTCACAGTTATGGCCATCGTAGCATCCTCACGGTCACTTGATTAAAATTCAGATGCTTGAAAATTGACTCACATTTACGACAGTCGCGGTGTCCTGTGATCCCCCTTTGCGACCTCTGACGAGCCAAGTCAGTGGGGAGCCCGATTCACTTAACGGCAGTGTGACTCATTTAAGAACCGTGGTGATGCGCTGGTCATTTGCGTTCTTTTAGAGCAGTGGTGGCCAACCTTAAGCATACCATGCGCCAATTTTTTCACAGACGAGTTCAGATGCGCCACACAACTCAAGCACGTTTTTTACCTTCTTACTTTCACGTTTGGGGTTGTAAAATAGGGATAGGGGTAGGATCTGCTTTGCTTAAGGGAGGAAAAGGAATAACTCAATCACGCAATTCAATTAATTAATTTACGCCATTTCAAAATTTGACAAACGTAATATATATTTAATCTTGAATCTGTCTTTCAATCACTCTCAATACAAAAACCACGCTAGTACACTCAATAAAACACTGCTTCAAACTCCACGCCACGATGGCTCACTCAGAATTGACTGACCATATCGAACGCTCGCCGCTCATTCGCACGTGACTTCAAACACATGATGTGTTGCTAGTGCGCGGTGTTTGCGATCGTTTGAGCAGGAACGCACAATGGCAACACCGATAAAAATATTTGTACGTTTGTAAATCTGCCTAAAGTAACATCTCACAAGTTCCATTCCAAGTTTCAGGCACCGAGAAGTTGAACATTACCGAAGGCTGTACGAATTGAACTGAGATCACTTTGGTGTTGAAAATATTAAGATGGATTCAGTTATGACACCTATTTAAAAAAAATAAGTAGGCGCAAGGATGCAATGCACCACTTGTAAACATCCAATGCGCCACGTTTGACGCATGCGCCACGGTTTGGCCACCCCTGTTTTAGAGGGTCGTTGAGGCCACTTGGAGGTTTGTCTTGTGTCCTCAGGGTCACCTGACTGACAAACCTCCAAGTGGCCTCAATGACTCTCTATAAAAAGGATGCCAATGACCAGCCTGTCTGCCAGGAGTATAAATCCTTCCATTCCCCACCATCTGGTCAGAACTGAAGAAGTTTCTTGGATGAGAAGTGAAAGGTCTTCAAAGAAAAACCAGAAAGTCCAGTTGCCTCTTGAAAAAGTTCCTTTGGGATGTTTTGGGGGATGGAAAAACCTGTCTTTCTTTGGAATAAATATAATATTTTAATGCTTGTTGCACTGAATGCTTGTTACATTACATTGAGCATGATTCATATACCTATCTGTCCCATCCATCCATCCATTCATCCATCCTTATATGTGCAGCTATATATGTATGTCTGTAGCATGTGGTATATGTGTGTTATGTATGTGTTTGGGTAGATATATACTTTCTCTTGAGAGCAGGCAAGAGAATTTCATTTTTAATGTGGGCCAGTGTGCTTACAGTAAAGAAAAATGACAATGAAGTTACCGTATTTTTCGGAGTATAAGACGCACCTTAGTTTTGGGGGAGGAAAACAAGGAAAAAAGGCCTCTGCCTCCAAGCAATTTGCCAAACAGCAAACAGCACAGATGATATACACTGTTTGCTGTGTATTTCTGTGCATGTGTGTCTGACCCATAGAAATAGCAAAAAATTGGAGAAATGTACATTATGCCAGAAAGTTTTCTTAAATGTAGTCACACTAACTCCTCCTGATTATTTAAATAGATCTACTTCAAGGTAACTAAACTCTAATACTAAACAGGACACTGTTACATTTCAGACTATACTTATATAGAGCTGTTAAAATTAAAAATAAAAATTTCTGGAAGTATACATTATTCTCTATTATTTAAAAGAAGATACAATAGCACTGGGCCTCTTCAGAGCAAGCATTTATTTTAAAAAGCTTCTTTATTTTGTTAAGTTGTCTAGATTTACAGGGATCTCCAACCTTGGCAACTTTAAGACTTGTGGACTTCAACTCCCAGAATTACACAGCCAGCAAAGCTAACAAAGCTGGCAGTGGAATTCTGGGAGTTGAAGTCCACAAGTCTTTAAATTGCCAAAGTTGGAGACCCCTGGCTCTAGAACAACAATAAAGCAGTCTTTAAAAAATAAGTCTAATAATTTGAACATTCTACAGACATTTATAGTTATTCACTTACCCCCTTCTATCCAGTTCAGCAGAAAATAAAAATCTGTGTGTCTCTTCCAACTATTTGCCTCTTTGCAATTAGATTCACTTTCATTTTCCCAGGTGGCAAATCAGCTGTAGATCGGGAAGTGCTAGTGACTTGCTTGGCTTTATAGGCTCTTCCCTCTTTGCTGCAAACAGACTTAAAATATTTGCATGCTACCTGTTCAGCCCTGAACTTTCTCAGATTTGTAATCTATTTTTTCCCCACGAATAACTGTCCTGACCACCAGTTGATGATCGACGTAGCTAAGACGTCTTGTGTTCTGTCCCCCAAAGTTTTTTTCTGCTGATTTTTAGGAGCCTGTGAAAAGTTGTTAGAATTCTCTGCTGAACCCTCAGGAGCTCTGTGCAAAACGAACAGTTGCAACCTCTACGCAGTGTCAGGGGGCTTCCGAGAGATTTCTGTGGCTTAGCTGTCGTGTGCATCCAGGCTCTTTGGTTTACATAGGGGTCGGCGTATTGTGTAAACCCAGAGAAAAAGTTAATTCCCTTGGTGGGTCAAATACATTGGGGGGGGGGGATAGCCTGTGTTGGGTCAGAAGCAGGAAAAAGCAAGCCCAGTTACCCATCTGTTGAGTTGCAGAGTTTACTAAATACCTCATACCTCCCTCCGACCGGTTAGGGCCCACAGAGAGGGCCTCCTCCGGGTCCCATCGGCCAAACAATGTCGGTTGGCGGAGCCGCGGGGGAGAGCCTTCTCTGTGGGAGCCCCGTCCCTCCGGAACCAACTCCCACCAGAGATCCGGACTATCCCCACTCTACTGGCCTTCCGTAAAGCCGTAAAAACCTGGCTCTTCCGGCAGGCGGGGTGAAAAAAGATCGGATTCCCCCACGAATGAATGTTTTTTAAATAATGTTTTTATTTTTTAACTGCTATTATTGTTTTTATTGTACGTTTCTTATCTATGCTGTACGCCGCCCTGAGTCCTACGGGATTGGGCGGCCTATAAGAACGTTTATTAAATTAAATTAAATTAAATGCAGACCTTGCTGTGCTCTCTGAGCTTGGTTGCTTTCTTGCAGATGTTTCATGACCCAACTTGGTAACGTCATCAGTGCTAGAAGGGAGGTGGGTTTGCAGAGAGGAGGAGGGAGGAGGAGGACAACTGTGGGGTCCTTGGAGCTCCCTGAACTTGGCTGTTTACTTGCAGATGTTTTATGACCCAGCTAGGTAACATCATCAGGGCTAGAAAGGGGAGGGGTTTGCTTTTTATTTACATACTAGTGGCTTGCCATCTCAGTGTCGGTGGGAGTTTTGTTTTCTTCTTGGTGGTTCCTAGATTAGGCTGTTGTTTAGTGTTAGCTTGTTTGTATGTATCGGTAGTTCCTTGCTTGATGTTCTTGTGGTATTAATCTTGATAATGTTACCTAATTGGGTCATGAAACGTCTGCAAGAAAACAACTCAGAGAGCATCAAGGACCCCACAGTTCTCTTCCTCCTCCTCTACAATCCCCCCTTCCTTCTACACTGATGATGTCACCTAGTTAGGTCATGAAATGTCTGCAAGAAAACAACCAAAGTCAGAGAGCAGCAAGGAACCCACAGTCGTCCTCCTGCTCCTCCCTCCATCCTTCCTCCTTCTCCCCACACACCCCACTCCCTTCTACACTGATGATGTCACCTAGTTAGGTCATGAAATGTCTGCAAGAAAACAACCAAAGTCAGAGAGCAGCAAGGAACCCACAGTCGTCCTCCTGCTCCTCCCTCCATCCTTCCTCCTTCTCCCCACACACCCCACTCCCTTCTACACTGATGATGTCACCTAGTTAGGTCATGAAATGTCTGCAAGAAAACAACCAAAGTCAGAGAGCAGCAAGGAACCCACAGTCGTCCTCCTGCTCCTCCCTCCATCCTTCCTCCTTCTCCCCACACACCCCACTCCCTTCTACACTGATGATGTCACCTAGTTAGGTCATGAAATGTCTGCCAAGAAAACAATCAAGCTCAGGAACACCAAGGAATCCATACTCCTCCTCTTTCTCCTCCTCCACTCTACCAACCCCATTCCCTTCTAATACTGATGATGTTACCTAGTTGGGTCGTGAAACGTCTGCAAGAAAATCACCAAACTTGGAGAGCACCGAGGATCCCACAGTCCTCCTCCTCCTCCCCACACAACCCACTCCCTCCTAGCTCTGATGATGTTCCCTAGTTAGATCATGAAACGTCCGCAAGAAAACCACCAAGCTCAGAGGCCACCAGTGACCCCACAATTCACTCCTGAACTACAAATTTTCTCTTCTGTTTGTACTTAATAAATGCTTAATGTGGCTCCCTCTTTCTCTCTTTCAGGCTCATATTAAATTTCCTATAGATTACCCGTATTCACCACCTACCTTCAGATTTCTGACCAAAATGTGGCACCCGAACATTTACGAGGTAGGTTGACTTCAGCGCATGGAGTGTGTGTCATTTTAAAAAAACCTTTGCAGCACCCACCTTCCAGGGGTGGCTTCTAACTTACCTCGCTGCCGAAAAATCCCCCCCCCCCCAAAAAAGCTGAAAACAAGATGGTGACGCATGCGCAGTGCCGGAAACTCGGCTTCTGCCAATATACAGAAGAAAAAATTGAAAAAAAATTCAAAAAAAAATTTTTCAAAAAAAAATTCAATTTTTTTTTTAAAAAGATGGCGGCATCCACGGACTGGCACTGACAGAACCGGTTCCGTGATGTCATCATGATGTAACCAGTATCTTGCTACTGGTTCAGGCGAACTGGGAGGAACCCACCTCTGCCACCTTCGTTGCAAAGACGGAATTCCTGTGCACGTTTAATGCTTTGTGACTCCCAGCTCTTGACTCCTCTCCTTCCACCGCCCTAAAAAAGGGATGCGTGGAGACCCAGTAAGATGGAGTCTCCTTTGGTGGTGCTCTCTCTGGTGCTGTTCTGACCCAGCTCCCCAAACACGACAAACCTTCTGAAGTGAACTCAAATATTCCTTTATTGGGAGCGCCAGCATCCCCGGCAAAAAGTTTCTCTCTCAAGGCAGGCTAACAAGTCCGTCTGGCAGGGAGATGAATAGTTGTCTGCCCCATCTATTCATCTCCTCCCCCTGCTTTTTATCCCCAGAGCTAAGGTGGGGCTTCGCTAGCGGCGGTGGCTCTTCCATCCCAAGGACCGGCCCATAGATTTCCACTCCTCTCCTCTCCTCTGCTTTCTGCGCATCCGTGCATCAGGCTCTGGACCCAGCTGTTCCTCCTCTTCATCAGCCACCTCCAGACCTGGGGGATGTTGACTCTCCATTTGAGCTGATGGACGGACGGCTCTGCCTCTGCCTCTCGCTCTCTCTCTCTCGCTCTCGCTCCCCCCCCCCGAATCAGATGAGGAGGCGGCGAGAGAGAGAGAGAGATTTGTTCAGTGAATTTTGCCCCATCTTACGACCTTTCCTGCCACAGTTGTTAAGCGAATCACTGTGGTTATTAACTCAGTGACACGGTCGTTAAGCGAATCTGGCTTCCCTATTGACTTTGCTCTTCAGAAGGTCCTAAAAGGGGATCACGTGACCCCGGGACACTGCAACCGTCATAAATACGAGTCGGTTGCCAAGCGCTCGAATTTTGATCACGTTGACGACGCTGCAATGATTGTAAGTGATAAAAAGGGTCACAAGTTCCTTTTTTTCAGTGCCTTTGTAACTTTGAACGGTCCCTAAACGAACCGTTGTAAGTCCAGGACCTTCTGAATTCATGAATTCAACCGGTGAAGGTCCCTTGTCCGAATGTTTTGCCCGCTGAATTAATTTGCCCCTCCTATATTTTTATGAAACGTCTGGCTTGAATTACACCATTCTAATTATACGTGACATATAATTGCTTACGTCGATATTGAATGGTCAGTAAACGAGCTGTTGCAAGTTGAGGGTTACCTGTACAGCCTCGGTTGTCTTTTGGAACTCTGTCTGTAGCTTTAGCACAGGAAGGGAAGGGAAGGAAAGGAAAGGAAAGGAAAGGGAGGAAGGAGGAAGGAAGAAAAAGAAAGAAAGAAAAGAAAGAAAAAGAAAGAAAGAAGAAAAGAGAAAGTAAAGGAGAAAAAGAAAGAAAGAAGAAAGGGAAGAAAGAAAGAAAAAAAAGAAAGAATAAAAGAAAAGAAAAGGAGAGAAAGAAAGAAGAAAGGGAAGAAAGAAAGAGAAAGAAAGAAAAGAAAAAAAGAAAGAAAGAAGAAAGGGAAGAAAGAAAAAAAGAAAAAAAGAAGAAAAGAAAAGAATAGGAGAAAAAGAAAGAGAAGAAAGGGAAGAAAGAAAAAATCCAAGGGATCACATTTTGAGGGTTAAAAAGGGAATTGGTTCTGCAGAATTGGAGGCAAATATATCCTTTAAATTCGGCTGCAGGCTGGCAAACTTCAAAGCAAAACTTGGGAATCCAGCCAGCCAGCCAGGGGCTTATCCTCCCCCCCCCCATCAATATTGGGGAGGGCTCTCTTTCTAATCTTCTCTTGGCCAGAGGGGGTGGGAGACGTCTGCCTTGGATCTAGGCCAGGGGTGTCAAACTCAAGGCCCGGGGGCTGCTTACAGCTGGAAACAGGGAAGGACCGGCCTGCAAGCGGTGCCTCTGCCAGCGAAAACGGCGCCTGGCAGAGAGCTGCAGCAGCAGCCCGGGCTCCGTTTTTGCTGCCAGAGGGCTATCAAAACAAACTAAAAACAAAACACAGAAGGAGAAACATTTCCCCTTTTACGTTTGAGCATCCAAGAAGGGGCAGGAAAGGAGAAGGGGAAAGAGAAAGGACAAAGGAAAGGAAGGGACAAATGGGAAGAGAGCAAGGGAAGGAAGGAAGGAAGGGAAGGAGAGGAAGAAGAAGAATGTTAGGTGGGAGGGTGGGAGGAAGGAAGCAAGGAAGAGAAAAAAGAGAGAAAGGGAAAGAAAGAAAAAGAAAGAAAGAAAGAAGAGGAAGGTTGGGAGGGAGGGAGGAAGGAAGGAAGGAAGGAAGGATCTAATGAGAGGGAGAGGAGGGTCTGAGGGAAGTCCTGCCTTAGCATTTGGACACCACAGGTGCCCCCTCCCCAACATGAGTGACGTTGAGGTGCCCCCCCCCCAGGTCAAACACAACCCTGATGTGGCCCTCAATGAAATCGACACCCCTGATCTAGGAGAATCTGCTTGTGGGGATCCAGTCCTAAGGCAGGGCTGGCAGCTGGGGCTTCTCCTCGAGAGCTCTGGCTCCCCCTGGTGGAATTATTTGGAGTCCATAAAGTCAATTCAATGTGGGGTTATCGTGTCTTGATGACGCTGGGGCTCAAGAAAGGGAATGAAGTTTCTGCAAGGGTCGAGAAGCCCACATAACAGCTACAAAGAACACAGCTTGGAATTAAGGAGAAAGCTACCTAACAGTGAGACCCATTGGCCCGTGGAAGAACTTGCCTTCAGAAGTTATGGGTGCTTCACAGGGGTGAAATGTGAAAATTTTCCCTACCGGTTCTGTGGGCGTGGCTTATTTTGTGGGTGTGGCTTGATGTCTGGTGGGCGTGGCTTCATGTTAAATTTTATTCATGTTAAACAGATTTAAAGAGTTGGAAGAAGGGACCTTGTGTGGTCATCTAGTCCAACCCCCTGCCAAATGGCTCACACACCATGAAAAAGCAGCTGTTAAATTTTAACAGATTTAAAGAGTTGGAAGAAGGGACCTTGTGTGGTCATCTAGACCAACCCCCTGCCAAATGGCTCACACACCATGAAAAAGCAGCTGTTAAATTTTAACAGATTTAAAGAGTTGGAAGAAGGGACCTTGTGTGGTCATCTAGACCAACCCCCTGCCAAATGGCTCACACACCATGAAAAAGCAGTTGTTAAATTTTAACAGATTTAAAGAGTTGGAAGAAGGGACCTTGTGTGGTCATCTAGACCAACCCCCTGCCAAAAGGCTCACACACCATGAAAAAGCAGCTGTTAAATTTTAACAGATTTAAAGAGTTGGAAGAAGGGACCTTGTGTGGTCATCTAGACCAACCCCCTGCCAAATGGCTCACACACCATGAAAAAGCAGCTGTTAAATTTTAACAGATTTAAAGAGTTGGAAGAAGGGACCTTGTGTGGTCATCTAGACCAACCCCCTGCCAAATGGCTCACACACCATGAAAAAGCAGTTGTTAAATTTTAACAGATTTAAAGAGTTGGAAGAAGGGACCTTGTGTGGTCATCTAGACCAACCCCCTGCCAAAAGGCTCACACACCATGAAAAAGCAGCTGTTAAATTTTAACAGATTTAAAGAGTTGGAAGAAGGGACCTTGTGTGGTCATCTAGACCAACCCCCTGCCAAATGGCTCACACACCATGAAAAAGCAGCTGTTAAATTTTAACAGATTTAAAGAGTTGGAAGAAGGGACCTTGTGTGGTCATCTAGACCAACCCCCTGCCAAATGGCTCACACACCATGAAAAAGCAGCTGTTAAATTTTAACAGATTTAAAGAGTTGGAAGAAGGGACCTTGTGTGGTCATCTAGACCAACCCCCTGCCAAATGGCTCACACACCATGAAAAAGCAGCTGTTAAATTTTAACAGATTTAAGAGTTAGAAGAAGGGACCTTGTATGGTCATCTAGTCCAACCCCCTGCCAAATGGCTCACACACCATGAAAAAGCAGCTGTTAAATTTTAACAGATTTAAAGAGTTGGAAGAAGGGACCTTGTGTGGTCATCTAGACCAACCCCCTGCCAAATGGCTCACACACCATGAAAAAGCAGCTGTTAAATTTTAACAGATTTAAAGAGTTGGAAGAAGGGACCTTGTGTGGTCATCTAGACCAACCCCCTGCCAAATGGCTCACACACCATGAAAAAGCAGCTGTTAAATTTTAACAGATTTAAAGAGTTGGAAGAAGGGACCTTGTGTGGTCATCTAGTCCAACCCCCTGCCTTTTGCAGCATTGCAAAAGCACGCAAAATGGTCCCTGCCTTAAGTAGGAGCCTCACAGAGCAACAGAACTGAAAACACAACTTTACACAACAGCACAACAACACAAATGGCTCACACACACCATTTAAAAGCAGCTGTACTGACTCACACACCATGCAAAACACACAACACAAAAGCATTGCAAAAGTTTTAAATGGCTATATGGCTACTATTTTTTAAAAGCAAAAAATAAAATAAAAAAGGTTACTTACCCTATGGAAGGAATAAGGCAGACAGAATAAGTTGCTTGCAGAGCAGATGGATGGATTGCTGGTTTCAAGCAGGCAGATTAAGTGGCTTGCAGATCAGATGGATTGCAGTTTGCAATTCAGACAAAAAGAAAGGCAGGCGTGGCTGGCTACCAACGGCTCAGAATTGGGTCCAAAGAGCTAAGGTAAGCAAGCTGGACTCTGGAGGCTGGGTGGGAAGGTGGGTGGTTTGCTAGGCTGGAACAGCCAGGTTATATAGGCTGGGGCCCCGGAGTGGGGGTGGGTGTCGGGAAGAGCCCAGCTGATAGGTGGGAAAAGCGGCAGCCATTTTTGTTTAACAAAAGGAAAAAGCCGGGAGCAGGAAAAGCGGCAGGTGGGCAGTTAGGTACACATGGGTGGCCGGGGTACACATGGGTGGCCGGTGCTTGGGCTGGGGGCCTGGGGCCTGGGGCCCGGACCGGTACGGGGGCGTGGCCAGCAAGCCATGTGCCAAGTCCTACCGGTCCCCAAGAGCCGGTGCGAACCGGGACCATTTCACCCCTGGTGCTTCATTACTGGAGGGTTTTAAGAAGAGACTGGACAGCCCCTTGTCTGAATTGGTCTCCTGCTTGAGCAGGGGGTTGGACTAGAAGACCTCCAAGGTCCCTATCAGTGGAATGACTTGCTTCCAGAAGTTCTGGGGGGTTCCAGCACTGGAGGCTTTTAAGAAGAGATTGAACAATCATTTTGTCCCAGAATGGTACAAGGTCGTGTACTTGAGCAGAGGGCTGGACTAGAAGACCTCCAAGAGCCCTTCCAGCTCTATTCCTACTGAGACTGAAAAGCCACACTGAGTTCTGTAAAGTACTGTAAGCCCCAGATGTGTTGGGATTTTGAGCCCGCAGCCACTCTGCGTGTGTGTGTGTGTATTTGTGTAGCAAAATATGTTCCTTGCTTGAAGTGAAAGAAATTTACACTTGATCTTTAGGAAATAGGCAGAGCTGGGAGAGGATTTTTATGTGTGGTCTGTTTGCTGCATAGTTTAACTTAGTTGTCTCTCTTCATACCCACCGTCCACTTTTCTTTCCATAGAATGGGGATGTATGTATTTCAATTCTTCACCCACCTGTAGATGATCCTCAAAGTGGAGAACTGCCATCGGAAAGGTGGAACCCCACCCAGAATGTCAGGTAAGACCCTCCGAGACCGAGAATTTCTTTCTACCCAACTGTAGTACAGGTGGTCCTCAACTTACGACCATAATCAAGCCCCAGATTTCAATTTGCTAAGCGAGGCAGTCGTTAGGTGAATTTTGCCCCAATTTGCAACCTCTCTTGCCACGATTGTTAAGCGAATCACTGCACTTGTTCAGTTAGTGACACGGTTGTTAAGTGAATTTAACTTTCCCCCATTGACTTTGCTTGTCCGATGGTTGCAAAAGGGGATCGCATGACCCCGGGACACCGCAACCGTCGTAAATGTGAGTCGGTTGCCAAGCACCCAAAGTTTGATCAGATGGCCATGGGGATGCTACAATGGTCGTAAGTGTGAAAAATGTCTGTAAGTGCAGAAAACGGTCCTAAGTCACTTTTTTCAGACCTGTTGTAGCTTCGAACGGTCACTAAATGAACTTTTGTAGGTCGAGGACTACCTGTAGAGTCCAGGGAAGCCCCTCCATCCCACCCACCCCCATGCGTGCAGCCCCTAACCTGCCATTCATAAAAATAAGCCAAATCATTTTTGGTTTCATCCTGGCTCTCCCGACTCAGAGACGCCAGGCTCACTTTGGTAGACGGAGGGAATTTGCTAAACAAAGAGAGAGAAACCACAAAGCACCACAACCGACCCATTTTGCACAGGGCCCTTCTTGGCTAAAGGGGATTGTCACGTTGTGCACGGGCTCTTCAGAAATGGGGTTCTCAAAACTGGACCATGTGAAACGCCTTTTTGCATAACGGATAGTTAAAGATTGCATTTGGATTTAATTTTTCCCTTGAAAAAGCAAATTTCAGCAGGCAGTATAACAAGTAATCCTCAACCTACGACCAAAATGGAGCCCACCGTTTCTGTTGCTAAGTGAGGCATTTGTTCAGCGAGTCTGGCTTCATTTTACAACCTTTCTTGCCTCCGTTGTTAAGTGAATCCCTGCAGTTGTTAAGTTAGCAACCCGGTTGTTAAGTGAATCGGGCTTACTCGGTTGACTTTGCTGGTCAGAAGGTCTCAAAAGGGGATCACACTGCGACGGTCATAAATGCGAGTCAGTTGCCAAGCATCCAAATTTTGATCACGTGACTCGAGGTGCAACGGTCACAAGTGTGAAAAATGGTCGTAAGTCACTTGTTAGTGCCGTCGTAACATGGGTCACTAAATGAAGTGTTGTAAGTTGGAAAAAGGGGGGAGACTAAAGAAGACACTCCCACCATATCTGCACATGACCCTTTTCAGGGATTCCCATCAGAAGAGAGCTTGGATAGCAAGCCAGAAATGCCCATTTCCCCAGAATTCCGCCTTCAGGCCAGATCTAGGAAAAACAAGAAAGAGGGGAGGGGGGGAAACGCCTCTCCCCCCCTCCCCCTCCCCCCAAGCCGAAAATGCAGCTGTGCAGCCTTGGATGCGAGAGGAATGTCCCTATTATTAAACAAAATACAGTTCAGTGATGGAGAAAAGTTAAAAGTCCTGCGTTTAGTCAAGAAAAACAAAATGCACAGGTACAGTATATGTGGTACCTTGCTCAACAGTAGTAACTGTGAGAGGGACCTTGGAGTCTTTGTGGACAATCCCTTTAAATATGAGCCAGCCGTGTGCAGCAGCTGCCAAAAAAGCCAACACAGTTCTAGGCTGCATTAACAGAGGGATAGAATCAAGATCACGCGAAGTGTTAATACCACTTTATAATGCCTTGGTAAGGCCACACTTGGAATACTGCATTCAGTTTTGGTCGCCACGATGTAAGAAAGTGCAGAGAAGAGCAACCAAGATGATTAGGGGACTAAAACATACGATGAACGGTTGCAGGAACTGGGTATGTCTAGTTTAATGAAAAGAAGGACTAGGGGAGACATGATAGCAGTGTTCTAGTATTTGAGGGGCTGCCCCAAAGAAGAGGAAGTCAAGCTATCCTCCAAAGCACCTGAGGGTAAAACAAGAAGCAATGGGTGGAAACTAATCAAGGAGAGAAGCAACTTCGAACTAAGGAGAAATTTCCTGACAGTTAGAACAATTGACCAACGGAACACCTTCAGAAATTGTGGGTGCTCCAACACTGGAGTTTTTCAAGAAGAGATGGGACAGCCATTATGTCTGAAATGGTATATAGGGTCTCCTGCCTGAGCAGGGGGTTGGACTAGAAGACCTCGAGGCCCCTCTGTTTATTCTGCTTATGTGTGCTGAGCTCTGGGTGCATTTCCTCCTCCTCTCTCTTTCCCCAGGACTATCCTACTGAGCGTAATCTCCTTGCTTAATGAGCCCAACACCTTCTCTCCGGCAAACGTGGACGCCTCCGTTATGTTCAGGAAATGGAGGGACAGCAAAGGGAAAGACAAAGAATATGCGGAAATCATCCGGTAAGTCCGAGATGGGAGTGGCTGGTGGAGAGGTTTGGTGGGTCTTTGGAGCTCCCTCAGCTGGGCAGTTTCATGGAAGAAGTTTCATGACCCCCAACTAGCTAACCTCACCTGCGCTAGAAGGGAGGGGGGTGTGAAGGGAGGGGAGAGGAGGAGGAGGAGGAGGTGGTGATGGTGGAGTCCTCGGTGCCTTTTCAACTTTTCTGTTTCCTTGCAGACGTTTCATAACATGATTCTTGACTACTGCAACGCACTCTACATGGGGCTACCCTTGAAGAACGTTCGGAGACTGCAGCTAGTGCAGAATGCGGTGGCGCGTGTGGTGATGGGTGTCCCTAGATACACCCATGTGACACCCATCCTTCGCGAACTGCACTGGCTGCCCATAGGTCTCTGAGCGCAATTCAAGGTGTTGGTGATTACCTTTAAAGCCCTACATGGCTTAGGACCAGTTTACCTCCAAGACCGCCTTCTCCAACATACCTCCCTAAGACCGATTAGAGCCCACAGAGTTGGTCTGCTGGTAGTCCCGTCAGCCAAACAATGTCGGCTGGTGGGCCCACGAATGAGGGCCTTCTCTGTGGCAGCACCGGCTCTCTGGAATACACTACCCCCCCCCCCCCCCGAGATCCGCATTATTCCCACCCTGCCAGCCTTCAGAAAAGCAGTAAAAACATGGCTTTGTCGACAGGCCTGGGGCCAATGATTCTAATACAACACCGATCACTCTTGGCCCCATGAATGAATTATTGTATGGGTTTTTAATTTGTGGTTTTTAATGTTTTTAATGTTTTAATATCTATTATTTTTAATGCTTTTTATATTTGTTGTTGCATGTGAATTTTAACTGTTTTGAGCTGCCCAGAGTCTTTGTGGAGTGGGCGGCATACAAATGCAACAAATAAATAAATAAATAAATAAACTCCAACTAGCTAACATCATCAGTGCTAGAAAGCTGGGGGACTTCTACTGCTGATGATGTTCCCTAGTTGGGTCACAAAACATCTGCAGGAAAAGAAGCTCAGAAAGCCCAAAGGGCCCCACAGTCGTCGTCCTCCTCTTCCATAAATCCTATCACTTCTAGCACTGATGATGTTACCTACTTGGGTCATGAAACATCTGCAGGAAAACCACCAAGGACCCCATGGTTCTCCTCCTCCTCTTCCTCCTCCTTCCTCCTTTTCTCCCCAATCTCCACTCTTATTTAAGCAGTGATGATGTTACCTACTTGGGCCATGAAGCGTCTGCAAGAAAACAGCCAAGCTCAGAGACCACCAGGGACCCCACAGTCCAGCCCTGAGTTAAAAGATATTCTAGAGGAAGAGAAATATCTCGGGGGAAGAGCAGAACCCCTAAGCTTCTCCTCTGAGGTTCTTGACTTCTGTCCTTCCTGCTAGTGAGCCCACCCCTCAGTCCAAAGAGTTCAGCCCTCCTTATCCTGGGGCACTAAAGGTTGCTGGGCAGCGCCAGGGAGGCCCAGTTCCCTCGAGCCTTTGGCCAGTTGGACCAAAACATGGCTTGGAATTACAGGTAGTCCTCAACTTACGACCACAAGGGAGCTCCAGATTTATGTTGCTAAGCGAGACCTTTGTTACGTGAGCTTTTATGACCTCACTTGCCTCAATTGTTAAGTGAATCACTAGCAGTTGATAAGTTAGTAACCCAGTTGTTAAGCGAATCCGGCGTCCCCATTGAGTTTCCTTGTGAGAAGGTCGCAAAAGGGGATCACATGACCCCCGAGGACACTGCGACCGTCATCAAAGTGAACCAGTTGCCAAACATCTGAATTTTGATCACGTGATGGTGGGGATGCTGGTGCCGGTGTAACTTTCAACGGTCACTAAATGAATGGTTATAAGTCAAGGACTGCCTGTATTAAAGAGAGTTCTCGTGCATTGGCTGGGACCTCAGATATGGATATGGGAAGAGTCGGGTCTGAACGGCTGGCATCTGTGGGGCAAGGGAGATCTGGGTGGGAGGGTGGGCATTGGGGGTGGGTGGGCTGGTGAAGAGGCTGACCCTCCTCTAACTTTCCCTGCCCTCCCCCCCCTTGCAGGAAACAAGTGCAGGCCACCAAGGCGGAGGCGGAGAAGGACGGTGTGAAGGTGCCCACCACGCTGGCCGAGTACTGCATCAAAACTAAAGTGCCTTCCAACGACAACAGCTCCGACTTGCTTTACGATGACCTGTACGACGACGACATTGACGACGAAGACGAGGAGGAGGAGGAGGAAGACGCCGATTGTTACGACGACGATGATTCCGGCAACGAGGAGTCGTGACCTGTCCCCTTCTGGCCCTCCTTCCCTCCCTTCCACCCGCCCGCCCGCCCAGCCTCCCAATCGTACTGCCCCGCCAGTTTTGCCAGAGGGGACGCAGCGGTAAATCCAATGACCGTTCAGAAAAAAAAAAGAAAAAAAGAAGAAGGGGGAAAAAAAAGAGATACATACCTTCAAAGGGGCGGGCGGGTGGGGCAAAAAGACCCCAACCAAAACGTGCGTTTCCTGCTTTTCTCCTCTCGTACGGAGTCTCGGTTTCGTCCGTCCCCTCCATCACTTCCCGGTCCTTTCGGCCTCGTAGCGAGAAAGACCTGCGCGGATGATCTTGGATCGCACTTCCTTTCCCGTCCCATCACTGTGTTTTTGATTTCTCTCCCTCCCTCTCCTCCTCCTTTTTTTTTAAAGACAATACCTCCCCCCTGCCCCACTTCCCCCCCCCATCCCTGCCTGCCCCTCTTCCCTTCCAGAGAGTTCAGAGTCCAGCAAAACAGTCTCGCTCTGTGTTTAGGTTCTCGAATTAAACCCACTCTTTCATCAAGAGGTCTTGATGTATTTTAACGCCCGGCGGAGACCGTGGAGGGGGGGGAACACTCTTCCCCCGCGAGCTTGCGTAGAGCCCCCCCCCTTTCTTCTTTTTCGGGGCCGCCTTTGCTGCTCCTCATGTGCGCACTTGTTTAGCCTTGTGGTGGTTGGTGCCGGTGGTGGTTTTTCTCCTTTTTTGTTATTATTTTTTTCTTCCCCTCCGCCCCCCCCCCCCCCCAAGGCGGAGGGCGAAAAGCTTCTGTGTTTTTGAACTGGGCCGCTGCCAGACCTGGTGCCGAAAAAGGCCCACTGTTCCAATTTCAAGTTTGCTAAGCTCATGTCGGGACAAGGGAGGTGGGTGGGATTAGCGGCTTGGCAAGGAGGGCCGAAAACCTCCCAGGCAGATCGAGGGGGGGGATCGCCCGAGTGAGGAAGCAGTTGTCTTGTGATATGAATCTTCCAATAAACATGTCGAAATGCGCACCGTTTTCTGTCCCGAGTTACAGAAGGTTGCATCCAGGGAGCGGCTGCCTCTTTCCCCGATGGCGGAGAGCAGCGCGTAATACGAGGCCAGGATGGGATCTGGAACACGGCTTCTCTCGGGAGACCCAGCGGCTTTCTGCATCCGGAGGTTTGCGACAGGCGCCTTGCCGCAGTTGGGTCTTCCTTCGGAAGAAGCGAGCATCCCTCCTGGGGCTAGATAGATAAGAGGGTGGTTGCCCCAAAGCATTTCTTAAATTGAGGCTCTCCAACCTTGGCAACTTTTGTGGACTTCAACTCCCAGAATTCCTCAGCCAGCTAAGCTATGCTGGCTGAGGGATTCTGGGAGTTGAAGTCCACAAGTCTTCAAGTTGCCAAGCTTGGGCAGAGCCCTGTCAGACCACGCCAATAATGGGGGGGGAAAGGAAGTAGACTTGTCTAAAAGGGAAACGAGGACCGCAGAAGAGCCATTAGAAAATGGGGAGCTGGCGGGGAGGCTTTGGGGCGCATCGCTTGTATTCCTTTCTGGGAGGTAGATCTGATGCTGTCGGAGCGATGGCTCCTTGGCAGGTCCATCAAGTCCAGCTGCCCAGATCAAGGCTTCCCCATAAGAAGACTTAAGTGCTTTGGGGAATGACGGTGGCAGTTTCAAGTTTATTTCGGCAGTGATGGTCTCAAGGGAAACCAGCCAAGACCCCCTGTGTTAGACCCCTCTTCCTTCCCCCATCCAGCAAACTGCAGGAAAAGAGAGACTGCTGGGATGGTCCCAGGCACCCATCAAGGAATTGCGCTTCTCCTTCAAACACTGGCTTTGCCTTTCATCCACCCTGTTTCTGAGCCTGGCCCTTGGGGGGGGGGGGCTCTCGGGATCCTAGCTGGGAAGGGCCCGCTTTGACCCACATTGACCCAGAGCTGCAGTTGGGTACTTCTCAGGTTGGCTGGCCCTTCAGAACCAGAGATGCTTGCAACCTTCCTCAAACACTGAGCCCTTCACTTTTGCTTCTGGCCCCCTGGTGGAAAGAGGGGTAACTCTGGGTGGGTCCCCCTGTTGGACAAGGAGAGCTGTTCGGATGAACCCCAATTCGGGGAAAAAAATGGAAACCAATGAAAAGAAACTACGATAGTGGACAGAACAATCACAATTTGAGTTGCAAAGAGCCTGGCTTTGGACAATCTTATTTTATTTTTTCATTCCCTCCTGTGAGAGGAACTTGTTAAAAACTCTGAAAATGTGCAGGAGTGGAGAACGGGAGCTGTTGCAACGGGCACCCCGAATGTCAGCCCTTGAATGGGCTTCTCAAGGAGGGAGGGGGTCCGGCATTGGCATCCTTGGCTCGCCTCGAAATGATGTCGCGCCTTTCAGCTGTCTTGTATTTTGACTGTATTCTCTCCAGTGACTTGTATGCTGAAGCTTGGTGGTGTGCGAGATGCGTTATTACACCTCTGTCCTTCCCTTGGGCTACGTTTTTCGGGGGGCTTGGGAACCCCCAGCCAGGGCTATCTCTCTTCCCCTGCGGCAGACGGACGTTCCGCTCTGGCCTAGCAACTTGCTGGTTTCCCCTTTCAGGATCCAACCGATTTTGCTGCAAATGCGGATTCAAGAGATTGGAGGACAAACGTTTACTTGAGCCATCCCTAGCCTGGTTCTCTCCTCTCTTACCTTTTGTCTGCGTTTACATTTTTCTGATTTGAAAAGGAACAAAAAATAAATAAAAATCAGATGCAGTTCCTAACACGTTCTGAAACCAGCAGGGAGCACACTAGAATCCTTTGGGTAAAAATTTCAGTGCTGAAATTCGAAGTATTTGTTTCTTTCGTTCTCTTCTTTGGTTGGTTCAATTCCTTTAGACCAGGTTAAGAAACGCCAATTTTCTTTTTCTCCCCCTCTTTCTTTTGTGTTGTCTCTCTCCTTTTGGTAATTTAGTTTTGGTTTTTCTGCACATGATCTGTCTAACTAATAAAATGTGGAATACAGTACCGCTCTTCTTGCTGGTTGCATGTTCAAAAGCCACGTTGGGTTTTCTGGCCTGCCGAAGTTCTCGAGTTGGCTCCGGCTGCCGATAAAGCCTGCTGGGTTCCCTCAGTTCTCTGGGCCCTGCATTGCAAACATCTCGGAACCACCACAAACTCCACAAAGTGAGGAGCTGTGTGTGTATTTGTGGGTTCATGCAGGCTTGGCTTGCAGGGCAGTGTTAACGTTCTCCTTCGGGGGAGATTTGTTCTGGTTCTCTTCCAATATCTGGGGGGGGGGGCAGCCACAAAGAAGAGGGGGTGGTCAACTTATTTTCCAAAGCACCTGATGACCTGTTTTATGTAAGGTCCGGCCTCTCTTCCTCATTCAAGGTATCTGGTGCACCCCGAGTCCAGTAAGGCAGAGATTTTTCCCCTCTTCCCTCGGCTGGGGATAAAAAGTCTTAAGGGTAGACAAGTCCCTTTAAAACCCCATCGCTTTCTGCCAGCTAGACGGGACAGTAGCAGGCGGGGAGGCAGCCATTTTTGCTAGAGCCCTTGCAAATGAACATGGGAACCCATGACAAAACACCTTTATAGTAGCACCTGGAATGGAATGGCCGCTAGTACCTGGGACTCACGTGGCTGAGGAAATGGAACCCTAAAGTAAAATGGAAGCGAGGGACCATAAGATTCCAAGGACACATGACTTTCGCTGATGAACGAGAGGAGAAGCCTGAACGGGCGGGGAGTGGTGAGATGGCAATGCCCGGCTGGACCACGCCAACCCAGGGCATCCCAAAAGAGTACAGGGATCTAGCCAAGGTTTTCAGCGAGGAAGGCTCTGACGAACTCCCACACACACTGCGACGCCGTTTTGAAGATCCACTGGCTGTAAGATCCGGCCTCCCCTCCTCATTCAAGAAAGTAAAAACTCTTGAAACTTGGCATTTCAAAAGGAACCTTTTATTGAATTGGAGTGATAGCAAGACGAAAGGAAAGCAGGATCTGAAGTCCCCTCAGGCAACACAGCTAGGATAAAGGAATTAGAAACCCATCCGAGTAGTCCAATGTGAATTCAGCCAATCCGCAGGTGTGAAGATGTTATTGTACCTGCCGCTCTGAGAATGCAATAAGGGAACTTTCTCAGGGTCATCCTTTGCTGGCTTTCCAGCAATGCAACCCACATGGCCCTCCCTCCCCTCACATTCCCCAAAAGGTGCGAAAATCCCATGGCGCCTAGGCGCCAAGCTAAAGGTTATAAATCAGTAAGATACAGGATATAGGATACATAAGGAAGAAAGCAATAAAGTAAATAATGTAACCACAGTCCCCCCTTCCCCTGAAGAATGGCAGAATCCCAGATCTGACATACTGCCCTCCATTAAAAAAAAAAGGGAAAATCCACCTGGAAAGAGACAAGGAAAAATATTAGAAAATGGATAATCAAGATGGTTTGTGGGGCTATTTCTGGTGGAATTTCTTTAGAAGGGAAGGGGCTTTAACTTAGCCACCCATTCATTTTGAGATGATGGCATGTGTTTCCACGCTACCAAGTATTGCGACCTTACAGCAGGACAAGAAGCAAAGGATGGAAACTAACCAAGGAGAGAAGCAACCTAGAACTAAGGAGAAATTTCCTGATCGTTAGAACAATTAATGCGTGAACCAGCTTGTTGCAAGAGGTTGTGAATGCTCCATCACTGGAGGTTTTTAAGAAGATATTGGACAACCGTTTGTCTGAAATGGTATAAGATTTCCTGCTTGAGCGGGGGTTGGACTAGAAGACCTCCAAGGTACCTTCCAACTCTTGTAATTCTGTTAACCTTCACAGTGAAAATGGCAGCCAACCAGTTTTAAAAAAGGGTTTGCAGTTTTAAATTAGAATAATTTTATCACTGAAGGTCCCTGCTCATTTCTTTCTTCCAGCCATAGGCTCCAAGTCAGTATTTTTCCTTGCGTGGCAAAACTAATTTAAATAGAAATTTTAAGTTGGGACTACAGAAGCCTGATCCCAATCACTGCTAGCAAAGTCAAGCAAAGCGATAGCCAACAATGGCAAAAGGGAACAAAGTGTGGCAGTAACATTCTGGAGCTTTTCTTTTTTTTTGAGATCCTAACATTTCAGGAATAGTCTTCAAGCTACCTAGGTTGGCATTTAGATAAGCATTGGCTGTGTGAGTGGCAGAAAAAGCAGACCCTGGGTGCCTATGAAGGAAACGTCGGGTGCTGGATAGGTTGCTCACTGCCAGGATACAAGAAGGAAGCTGATCCATTCCAAAATCAGTTTGACAACTCCCCATTTTCTGAGATCTGCAGCGACTACACTGCTCCAAGCCCCCCACCCCTTTTACAACCCTGGTGGTTTGTGAAACACAGTACAATAGTCCAAATCAGGGGTGTCAAACTCAAGGCCCGGGGGCCGGATCTGACCTGCGGGGTGCTTAGATCTGGCCTGTGGGGCTGCCCTGGAAACAACAAAAGACCGGCCCACTGCCAGCGAAAACGGAGCTTGGTAGAGGGTTGTCGCAGCCAAAATGGAGCTTGGGAGCCCGTTTTCACTGGCAAAACGCTCAGTCCGCCATAGGCACCCCTGACACGAATGACATTGAGCTGGCCATGGCCCCCCAAGGTCAAATACAACCCTGATGCAGCCCTTAATGAAATTGAGTTTGACACCCCTGGTCCAGGTGATTCATCGGCCATTGTAGGTTAGTTCCCTCTGTCCATTGTTGCAGTCCGTTACTTGAAGAGCCTCATGAGCCAAATGTGACTTTTGGATAACCAGAAGCTTCCCATCTCAGGCCAAGTCCCAAAACCGCTCTGCTGATTCTTAAGTCGAAGGGTACAGACTTGCTCATGAGGGTAAGACACTGGGCTGACGATTGGCAGGTTCACGTTCAAGACCCGGTTCGCTCCAGCTCCTGCCAACCCAACAGTTCGGCAGCAGACAACAGGGGTACCACTCCGATGGGCAACTCAATGGGGACATGAAAGGAGCCCCCAATTGGGCGTCCTCCAGGCAATGGGGAGGTCACCGTTGAAATCGTTTCAACACGGAAGTGCTTCGGCACTCCCAACAGTAGTAGTAGTAGTAGTAATAGTAGTACTTGAATTGCCAACGATCTATAGAAATTACCTTCTACCATTTCTGGAGGCACTGAAAGTTCCCTTTATCGGTGGTAAACTGATAAATTTCAATCTTCCCAAGCAAACAATCCCTGTGTGTTGACCCCTTCCCTAAGTGCTGGGTCTCCATCCACCCAAGGTGAGCAAGATGCCCCCGTGAACCACCTGAGACCCACCAAACAGACCCACCTCTTAACGAAGTGGAAAGCTTCTGCTCTCCACATACTTTCTATACCGAATAAAGAGAACGTTGGCTTCTACCTTTCGGCAGTGGCGCCTGCGGCCCCCTTAGAGCTGCTGCGGAGTTGGATAGTCTTCGAGAGGTCAGTTACCAAACCACCCACCAAATCCGGTTGGAAAACAGAGGCCGCAAACGTTGATATGCTTAGAACTTTTATTATAGGAGGGTCTGGGCTAAAAAATAAGTGAAATTTCTGAAACCTTCATTAAGGTGAGGGGAAGTTTTCTGGCACCCACACCCTTCAGTCTTGGTGCCCCTCTCAAGAGGGGAGGAAGAACGTGACCATGGAAGGCAGGAGGTTGTCCTGCCCGAGGAAAAGGAGCTCAGGATCGGCAGACACCGTTTGGGGAGACGCTGACAGTCGAAACACCGGCTACCGAAAACAAAAACCGGAACATGGGAGTGAAGGGAGACCTAATAACCTTTAGCTTATTTCTTAATTGTCCCAAGAAAAGTGCAACATTGCAATTTATAACTAGGCTGCCCATGACTGTTCAACCTTCCGGCTGGCAGGAATGGGGCCAAACGAATCGGGGCCCTTCGGAAAACACCAAAATTACATTAAAAAAAAAGAAAAGCAACAAGGAAGAGATTAAAAACTCCTGTTTGTCTTGCGTCTCTGACTGCTTGCCTGAGCGAAGTAGTATTTTTAAAGTCAGGAAAGGCTTCCGGGGTCCAATATATATATTTATTATAATATATATATTAAAAAGTGGCACACTCCTGTGCTTTGGACAAGCGCTAAAATCCTCCAAACTATACAAAAGAGAGAGAAGCTGCCAGAGGGCCCGAATCTGCTTAGCCCTCCCTATCGGGAAGAAAAATAAGAGAGTCTTCGGAAACATGCAGGAACCACGGTTAGGTTCTACTACCTTTACAAATACATACATAAATATTTTACACAAAACAGCCAATCGGGAAGAGTCACAAACGAGGGGAGTGGCTGCCAATTCTTCCCACGGGGTGTCTGAGCCGAGCTCGCCCAGGAAGTGGGGGGGGGGGAGACCCACATCTCTTCCCTCCGCAGTTGATGGTCTCCGGTGGGAGCTTGAGAAAGACCTGGGCTACTCCGGACTGTCTCCCTTCCTTTCCTCTGCGCCACCAGAGCTTAGTTCGTCCAGTATGGAGAAGTCCCATAGGCGGTTTTCGTAGCCTGAGGTTTCTGCTGCAGGGCACTTGGTTGGTTGCGCTGGGCAGAGCCACCCTACGGAGAAACGGAGGGGGAAAGTTTTGTTTATTATTTATTTAAGACAGCAGCCATCTCTTCTGGGCGGTGCATAAATCAAATATTAAAGGCATAAAAACAGTATAGTAGCCGAGGTGGCGCAGTGGTTAGAGTGCAGCACTGCAGGCTACTTCAGCTGACTGCTGGCTGACTGCAATTTGGCAGTTCAAATCTCACCAGGCTCAAGGTTGACTCAGCCTTCCATCCTTCAAGGTGGGTGAAATGAGGACCCAGATTGTTGGGGGCAAGAGGCTGTAAACCGCTTAGAGAGGGTGTAAACGACTGTGAAGCGGTATATAAGTCTAAGTGCTATTGCTGTAGTATATAAAACTTGTTGGGTCCATGTGTTCCCCGACTGCCCCAGGGCTGATGTGCTCTCTCTCTCACACACACAATGCTTTCTCCTTTCCTATAATTGCCCCAGGTTGATTCCAGGAGGTTAGGCACTTTGTAGGATGTCCCAAAGGTGCTTTTCCCAAAAGGCAACTCCTCTTTCTTGGATTTTTTTTTCTTTGAAAATGTTTTCCTTCCCATCCAAGATGACAAGAAGTTGATTCTATTGCTTTGTAATGCCTTGGTAAGGCCACACTTGGAATACTGCATCCAATTTTGGTCACCAAAATATAAACAAAGATGTTAAGACTCGAGAAGAGCAACAAAGATGATGAGGGGGCTGGAGGCTAAAACATACGATGAACGGTTGCAGGAACTGGGTTTGTCTAGTTTAATGAAAAGAAGGACCAGGGGGGACATGATAGCAGTGTTCCAATATTTGAGGGGCTGCCACAGAGAGGAGGGGGTCAAGCTATTCTCCAAAGCACCTGAAGGCAGGACAAGAAGCAACGGATGGAAACTTACCAAGGAAAGAACCAACCTAAAACTACGCAGAAAATTCCTAACAGTGAAAACAATTAACCAGTGGAACAGCTTACCACCAGAAGTTGTGGGTGCTTCATCACTGGAGATTTTTTAAGAAGAGACTGGACAGCCACTTGTCTGAAATGGTATGGGGTCTCCTGCTTGAGCAGGGGGTTGGACTAGAAGACCTCCAAGGTCCCTTCCAACTCTGTTATTCTGAAGAAGCTCCTTCAGTTCTGAAACATTTTCACATCAAAACCCAAGAAAACCCAGTTGCCTTTTGGGAAAAGAACCTTTGGGACCACCGTGGCCTGGATGAGAGAGACTCTCCGCAGACCCCTTGTGGGGTGCCTCTTCAATTCATGTGGAGTGTCACCCTAGGTCCTTCAGGGTGCACCCTGAAACTTATCCCAATTTTTCCTCTTGGTTGAACCATATAGAGCCGAGGTGGCGTAGCAGTTAGAGGCAGTACTGCAGGCCACTTTAGCTGACTGTGATCATTTGAGTTCAGCGGTTCAAATCTCACCAGCTCAAGGTTGACTCAGCCTTCCATCCTTCCGAGGTAGGTAAAATGAGGACCCAGATTGTTGGGGCAATGTAAATATATACATGGCTTACTGGTGTGAACCGCTTAGAGAGTGCTTGCACTGTGAGGCAGTATATAAATCTCACAAAATAAATAAATAAATAAATAAATGTGGGGGAAGTGGCTCTTCTCCCATCAGTCCCAGAATTCTTGGAGCAAAGTTTGAGTACTCAAACTAGGCAATTGGAAGAAGACCCGTGGATGCTCTAAGCGGGGCTGCCAGATTTAGAGGAAGGGGCTTCACAGGTCTTCCTCTCTCTGTTTTGAAGATGGAGAGCTGATGGGTGCAGAGAATTGGGAGAAGAACCGGAAGGATCTTTTTAACAGATGGCCTGCAAGGATTTCCGCTCTCCTGAGCAAAAAAGGGTGAAAACTAGAAGAAGCATAGCTTTCATTTCCTCCCCAAAAGAACGTGGAAGTTTTTCTAAAATGACGGTTCTTCCTCCCTCCGTCAGGCCTGCCACAACGAGGAAAGTGTGTATTGCAGTACAGGCAGTCCTCGAGTTACAACAGTTCACTTAGTGACCTTTTGAGGTTACAACGGTACTGAAAAAAATGACTTAACGACCACTTTTCACACTTATGACCGTTGCAGCACCCCCCCCCCCATGGTCCCGTGATTGACACTCGGATCTTGACAACTGGTTCACATTTATGACGGTTGCAGTGTCCCGGGGTCATGTGATCCTCTTTTGCGACAGCCCAACCAGCAAAATCAATGGGGAAGGCCAGATTCACTAAACAAAACGTGTCACTAACTTAAGAGCTGCAGTGATTCACTTAATGACGGTGGCAAGAGAGGTCATAAAAGGGGACAAAATTAACTTCAAAATTCCTTACTTAAGAGCGTAACGTTTGGGCTCCACTGTGGTCATAAGTTGAGGACTGTCTCTGATGCAAAGCCAAAAGCCCCAAGTTCAACTCTTCCCTCCTTCAGCTGCCTCTCATTGCCCACCCCATGGAACCCCTCCGCTTCAGGCAAGAGGTCAGTCCAAGCCACGTTTGGTCCGCGGCCTCCTCCTCCTCCTTCCAGCTGGGGGACCTTGAGGCAGCTTCTCCATGAGATTCAGCCATTACTTTCACTTCCCCAAGCATTCCCCTGTTGTGACTTGCCCGCGTCCCGCGCAGATGATGGAGGATCCAGAGGACGTGGAGCTGCTCATGTCGCAGCAGGACCACCCCGTGTACCTGGCACCTGAGTCTGCCAGCGATGAAGACTCAGTGCCAGAGGAGGAAGACCAGCCAGGACCTTCTGCACCTGCTCAGCAAAGTGAGTCATCAGAGGAAGAGGAGCCTCTGCTGGATGCTAGGGCTCGTAGAGCAGCTAGCAGGCAGGATTGGCTTAGCAAACGGAGGTCTCCTCGGAGGTAGCATTGAGGGCTAATTGGGCCACGCCCTCAGTGCCTATTTAAGTCCGGCGCAGTCAGAGTTGTGCCTTTACTAAGAAGCTTTATTAGTAAAGAGATACTTTTATTTGATTATTACAAACGTTTGTGTGTGTGTTTCTGGTCGGGTTGTGGTGCTGGGACACAACATCCCCTCCCCCACAGTTCTTGGTGGCAGTCTGTCCCACGAAGGGCAAGCAAACATAAGGGGGGGCAGCTGAGACCCTCTCGAGCCCTCGAATTCAACCCCCCTTCTGTGGAAATCATCCATTTTGACCAGAAGGAAAACCAGGGTTAGAAAAGCCCCCGGCTACAGGCTACCAAGAGAGCGCCAGCCACTCACCTGCCCGTCCTGCTGAAGATGATGGTGCAGCACCTGGGAATGTGGCTGTTGGTGCGCAGGCAAGATATGAAGGAAGGGCGCCGGAGCGTAGCCAGGAGCAGCCCCGGGGTTCAGGGGCCCCGTGGAGCTGAGGGCCGAGGGCAGGTTGAACGGGGGAGGGGTCCCAGCGTGGAATCCCTGCTTGTCGAAAGTCTGGAAAGGGAAGGAGAGACAGGAACAAAAATTGAAACACGCACCCTTTAAAAAGCCAAGGTGGGGTGGTGGGTAGAGAAGCACCATCTCTGCAGCAGAACCGTCTGAAGGCCAGAAGGTGGCTGAAGGGCAGGACAAGGAAACCCAACTCAGAAAGGTCCAGGGGGCTGGGTGAAAAAAGAGCCCCCTATATAAGACTAAATTCAAGGCTCTGTGGCCCCTGCCACTTGCTGGTGTTTATACGAATATTTATACGTATATTTATATTGATTGTCCTCAACTTACAACTCTTCGTTTTATGACCTTGGAAGTTATAACGGCACTGAAAAAAAGTGACTTATGACCGTTTATCACACTGACGACCGTTGCAGCATCCCCGTGGTCATGTGATCAAAATTCAGAGGCTTGGCAACTGACATGTACTTATGACGGTTGCAGGGTCCCGGGGTCGCGTGATCCCCTTTTGCGACCTTCTGACAAGCCAAATCAATGGGGAAGCCAGATTGACTTAAGTACTTAATAACTGCAATGATTCCACTTAACAACTGTGGCAAGAAAGGACGTAAAATGAAGCAAAACTTGGCAGTGTCGCTCAGCAACAGAAATTTTGAGCTCAATTGTAGTTGTAAGTCGAGTATTTCTGTATTTAAGGGAACAGGTTATAGAAGCAGTGGGGCATTAACCCCTGCAGGCTGGAGAGAAGGGCTACTCAGAGGTCATGGCTCCATCAGATCCCAGTTCAGAGGAGGAGGAGGAGGAACCGGGACCGTCTGATGGGGATGGCACGCCTCCCTTGGCATGTTTGGAGTCCAGGGGCTGAAGACCATGCTGTGCCAGGCCCCTGGGGCATTGGGGGAGGCGGTCGACGGAGACCCAGGGGGAGGATCGGCTGCAGACAGGCAGTGGTGCTGAGAGGCAGACAAACTCCTCCCATGAGGAACTGATGCCTCCCCCGTTCCATCCGAGGGCACAGAGAGCAGAGCGGAGGCAAGCTGGAAGGAGGTCTGTGAGGCTGCTGGCGAGGAGGCTGCCTTGCCCCTCCTCAGAAGGAACACCTGGCGTGGGTTGACTTAAGGAGATGCCAGAGGGAAATCTGTCAGGAACCATTGTTCGTTTTGGCTTACACTCCCCGGGGCCTTTGACTCGTGCTCTTGCCTGTGACTTGCCTTTGTCCTTCGTCCCTGGGCTCTGGACCTCGCCCCGTGAGCTTGCACCTTGTCTTTGGACTCTGCCTTTGCAAATTGGTTTGTTGCTTACTAGCTTTGGTTTGTGGGACTGTGGGAAGCTGCCTTCAGGGTAGTGTGGGTTGTTGTAGGGACGTTTGTTGTCAAACAACAAACAAAGAAGAGGGAGTCAAATTCTCCAAAGCACCAAAGGGCAGGAGAAGAAGCAACGGGTGGAAACTAATGAAGGAGAGAAGCAACCTGGAACTAAGGAGAAATTTCCTAGGTGAGAACGATTAATCAGAGGAACAGCTTGCCTCCTGAAGTTGTGCCGAGCCGAGATGGTGCAGTGGTTAAATGCAGCACTGCAGGCTACTGCTAGTTCAGCAGTTCAGCTGTTCAAATCTCACCGGCTCAAGGTTGATTCAGCCTTCCATCCTTCTGAGGTTGGTAAAATGAGGACCCAGATTGTTGGGGGCAATATGCTGAACTCTGTAAACCGCTTAGAGAGGGCTGTAAAGCACTATGAAGCGGTATATAAGTCTAAGTGCTATTGCTATTGCTATTATCAATGCTCGAACACTGGAAGTTTTTAAGAAGAGACTGGACAACCATATGTCTGAAACGGTGTAGGATTTCCTGCCTAAAGAGGGGGTTGGACTAGAAGACCTCCAAGGTCCCTTCCAACTCTGTTATTCTAAATTCTAAATTTAACAGAGCAATAAAGAATTCTACCAAGGCCGGCTTCTACCTAGGCGACCTGGGTCATAACATTTCCAGGACAGGACAGGCCAGATCACCACCTGGTTCTCAGCTTATGAACCCTTTCAGAGAGTGAGGTGGGATGTTGAAATGCCACCAGAACAGGGTGTGGTCCAAAATGGTGATGACAACAATGCAAATAAAAGGCAGGTGGAGCTTCAGTCATGCTGCTCTGTGGCTGCCATCTTGGTGTTTAAGGTCACCCACTCCTTGAGACCGTCCCTGATGAGGAAGCCAAACACGAAATCAGTCTGAACTCACCTGAGCTTTGTTGTAGACAGAGCCACTAATGTCAGGCACACCTGTGTTACTTGAGTTCACAGAAACACCTGGGGACAAAGAGAGAGAGAGAGAGAGAGAGAGAGTTGTGTCAGCTATGCAAACAGCCAGGGCGTGAGAGCGTTTCCCATGACTGGACCTCCACCACTTCAAAAGGTGATGGGCAACCATGTTCTTTGGACCTCAAGTGCTCTGACACCCTCCGAGTGCTGCTTCCCTTCAAGTGGAAGAGCCACATGGGTCACGGAGTGCAGCAGAGTTGATGCTCCCTTCATGCCTTAAAAAAACAAATTCCATTTTTCTTCGGAAGGAGAATAAACTGGAATTTTAAATGTATTACTCCTGCAATTGTTACCCTGCCTTTTCCAGGCCATAGAGCACTAAAATCTAGACAAAATGAATGAATGAATGAATGGATGGAAGGATGGATGGACCAACAAACTAACCACAATGTAAACATTCAAAGTGGGGCAGAATCCCAGTTCTTAAAACGATAGTCATTCTCTCCACACTGGTGGAAGTTTATATTATATTATATTCTGTTGTTTAATTTAGTATCTACTATATTTTATTTGACTTAGGTGCCACCCAACAGCATAAAATCTAACTCTCAAAATCTTCTTCTTCTATATATATAAAAAAGGATGTATGCATGTATGTTCCAGCATAACTCTGGAACGCCTCGAGCACTTTCAAACAAACTTGGTACACAGATGACTTACCCTCTGGAAACAAATACTGTGGGGGTTAAGACACCCCTAGCACCCCTTGCTGTCTGTTTGTGTGTGTCTGTGTGTGTGTGTGTTCCAGCATAACTCTGGAAGGCCTGGGCCGTTAAGGAGAGCGAGTGCAGCGTCCTACAGCGCATGGGAGGGCAGTAGGGTGAGGGCAGGGATGATGGGCATCGGAGTAAGGGGAAGAAAGGCCCCTTCCAATGGCTCCCTGTCAGACAAACGCTTCAACGTCTATAAATACCAGGGCAAAGCCAGGTTATCAACTAATACAATATAAACCACGAAACAAGATGCCCAGTGCAGTCAGTTGAAGGCCAGGGAGAGCATCCAGCACCCTCCAGGATGCCATCAGGACAGGGGCTGTCAAATCTCAGGCCCAACTAGGGAGCTTCCTCAGTGCTGGAAGGAAGAGGGGGCCTCGCTTTCTGTTGATCTGCAGGTGGCTTGTCTTGTCAGCGTTGGTGGGAAGGGTCTTGCTGGCTTTCTGGATTTGGCTCTTCTCCGCTGATCCATTATCTGAGTTGGAAGTTCCTTGATTGGGTACCTAGAACACTGGCAGGGCAAGCCACTTATGTGAAAACGAAGAACAAGCCCCTCTCTCTTCTAGCACCGATGAAGTTACCTAGTTGGGTCATGAAACGTCTTGAAGAAAACAGCCAAGTTTGGAGAGCAGCAAGGACCCCAAAATCCTCCTCCAATTCCTCCATGCAATACCTGCTTCCTTCTAGCACTGATGAAGTTACCTAGTTGGGTCATGAAACGTCTTGAAGAAAACAGCCAAGCTCAGAGAGCACCAAGGAGCCCATAGTTCAACCCTGAGCTCCAAATCCTCTCCTCTGTTAGAAAAAGACCACCCCAGGAGGAGCCGAGGTGGCGCAGTGGTTAAAAGCAGCACTGCAACCTACTTCAGTGACTGCTAGTTCAGCAGTTCAGCAGTTCGAATCTCACTAGGCTCAAGGTTGACTCAGCCTTCCATCCTTCCGAGGTGGGTAAAATGAGGACCCAGATTGTTGGGGGCAATATGCTGAACTCTGTAAACCGCTTAGAGAGGGCTGTAAAGCGCTGTGAAGCGGTATATAAGTCTAAGTGCTATTGCTATTGCTAAATTACCTTTCCCTGGTCCGCTGCCAGCTGACTTGTTTTGTGCTTGAGAGGCAGCAACGTACGGCCCTTTGCTGTAGTCTCCAGCCGCTGTCCCCTGGCTGAGGTCATCATAACCTGAGGGGGGGGGAGGGGGAGGAAAATTTATGGGTGCTGCCACAATTGCAATTGTCCACCGAGCATCGCAGCCCGAAAGTGTAGGAGCGTCCAAAATTTACAATCCTCAGGTATAAATGATAATAACTATGATTTTCATACCCATCTTGAAAATGCAACATGGAACAGAAGGAAAGGAGTCTCAATTAAATGAAATGCACAAAAAAGGGCAGAAGAAACTCTAAAGGATATCAAACAGGTACAGGTAATCCTCAGCTTACGACCCCAATTGAGCCTAAAATTTATGTTGCTAAGCGAGATATTGTTTTGTCCCGTTTTACGGCTTTTCTTGTCATATTTGTTAACTGAATCACTGCAGTTCTTAAATTAGTCACATGGTTCTTAAGCTAATCTGGCTTCCCCAGCGACTTTGCTGATCAGAAGGTCACAGGACCTTCCCCCACCTCCTCTTGCCCCCCCCCCCGAGAGCCAGGTTTGCAACGGCCCTTCCGCCCTGCCCAAAGGTGGAGACACTCCTCCCCCCTCCTCCTGCGTCGGCCACCCCGTGCCAGAGCCCTCACCTGCTCCATAACTGTGCTGGCCGTAGCTGCCGGCCTGCTGGAAGGGCGTGGAAGCGGCATTCAAGGTCACGCTGTGCTGCTTGGCCGAGGCTGGAGGGACCTGGAGGAAGGTAAAGGGAGAAAGGTCAGCGCTTTTGAGGGTCTCAGGTCACAGCTGTCCCAAAGGGGCTTTTCCCAAAAGGTAACTGGACTTTCTTGGGGGGGTTTCCCCCTCTTTGAAAACATACAATGAACGGTTGCAGGAACTGGGCATGGCTAGTCTAGTGAAGAGAAGGACCAGGGGGGACATGATAGCAGCCTTACAGTATTTGAGGGGCTGCCACAGAGAGGAGGGAGTCAAGCTATTTTCCAAAGCACCCGAAGGCCAGACAAGGAGTAATGGATGGAAACTGAAGGAGGAGAGATTCAACCTGGAAATAAGGAGGAATTTTCTGACAGTGAGAACAATCAACCCATGGAACAGAAGTTGTGGGAGCTTCATCACTTGAGACTTTCAAGAAGAGACTGGACTGCCATTTGTCAGAAACAGTGTAGGGTCTCCTGCTTGGGCGGGGGGCTGGACTAGATGACCTACAAGGTCCTGTTACTCTGTTCTTCTCTCCTCTCCTCTTCTTTTCCCTTTATCTTCTCTTCTCTTCTCTTCTCTTCATCTTCCTTTCCCTTCTATTCTTCAAAGGAACTGAAGCAGCTTCTTGGGTGAGAAATGAAACGTTTTCAAGGGGAAAAAAACCAAGAAAGTCCAGTGGCCTTTTGGAAAAAGCACATCTTCGATCAGCACTTGAAGAACACAACCATGTGTCAATCTCTCTCTCTCTCTCTCTCTCTCTCTCTCTCTCTCTCTCTCTCTCTCTCTCTCTCTCTCTCTTTCTCTGTGTGTGTGTGTGTGTGAGAGAGAGAGAGAGAGAGAGAGATGAGTGTGTCACTGGGACACTCCTCTGGCAAGATACTCAGGCACAGAGCTAAGAAGCTAATGATAGAGACGCTACAAAAATTGCAGCTCAAGAACAGGTAGTCCTTGACTGACAACCGCAATTGAGCCCAAAATTGCCACTGCTAAGCAAGACAGTTTGTCAAGTCAGTTTTGCTCCATTTTACAACCTTCCTTCCACAGTTGTTAAGTGAATCACTGAAGCTATTGAGTTAGTAGCACAGCTATTAAGTGAATTTGGCTTCCCCCTTGACTTTGCTTGTTAGAAGCTTGTCACAAAAGGGGATTGCGTAACCCCAGGACACTACGACCGTCATAAATACGAGTCAGTTGCCAAGCGTCTGAATTTTGATCATGTGACCATGGGGAATCATGCAACGGTCGTAAGTGCGAACAACAGTCGTAAGTCACTTTGTAAGCGCTGTTGTAACTTCGAACAGTCACTAAATGAATGGTTGTAAGTCAAGAAAGACCTGTGGTTGCTATTCAGAGTCAGGAAAAGTTGTGAGTCTCTGTTGTGGCCTGTTGCCCGCCCGGCCCCTCCAGCAGCCGAATCAGAGGAGGAGGAGGCGTGGGAGTCAGGGTCAGCATCAGGGCAACCTGAGAGCTCCGAGGGGAAAGAGGGAATGGAGCTGTCAGAGAGAGAGAGGCAGAGGCGGAGCCTGGGCCGTCCGTCAGCCCTCGGATGGAGAGTCAACAGCCCCCAGATCTGGAGGTGGCTGATGAGGAAGAGGAGGAACAGCTGCGTCCAGTGCCTGAGACACAGATGCGCAGAAGGCATGTCAGGCAGTGATTTTATATTGCCTGTTACATGTATATGCAGGGGGATGCACCCCTATCAAATATAATGGTTTATTCCTGAGCACGTGATTAATATGTTCCTAGTACGCATGTGTACATTCCTTTCTTTGTTCCTTCCTTCTTCTTCAGCTTCTGTAAGGAGCAAGACCTGTTTTTTATAGCCAAGATGTGATTATTGAGAATTTATTGTTTTTGTACCGAAATAAATATTTTCTACTTTAGTATTTTAAACTGCGGTTTCTTTTTATAATGTCAGAGTTCCAGGGAAAGATCTATTTCGCCTCTGATGAGAGGAATTCTTATCTGACATGGTATGCAGAGTTATGGTTCCTGGATCTTAATTAATTCTGACAGGTTTATTGCGTTTAGCTCAGCTAGATAGATAAGAATGTTTTTGGCTGTTTTGAAGTGAAAACTCCATAAATCTACTAAAATGTCTTCTCCGGAGAAAGAAATTTTACTCCTTCTTGACCAGCCGATTCAAGAAACTGATGAATGCGTGTTTACAAAAAGGTTTGGGAATGCATATGAAATTGTTCTTGTTTATGTAGATGGTATTGTTTACATTGGTCCTAACAAACACATGAGTGAAATTTTTGTTTCAGGTCTGAAGAGATTCTTCACATTGAAATCACTAGGTCTCATCAATGATTATTTAGGTGTACAGATTGAAAAGACACAGAAGGGGTTTAGCCTCTCACAACAAGCCAAGATAGAACAACTCCTACACTATTGCAACATGCAAGATGCTACACCGACATACATTCCTATGCAAACAGATTTTTGTAATCTGAAAGATGAACAAAGTCCTGAGTTTAAGGATCAAACACTTTATCGCTCAGTAATTGGTTCACTATTATACATTAGTGGTTGGACTAGACCAGACATAGCACTTAGTGTCAATTTGTTGTCACAACATGTAAGCAAAGCCACAGAATTCCACTGGTCATGTATTAAGAAGTTACTGAGATACCTAAAATACACTCAACACATGAAATTAAAGCTAGAACCTACACATTCTGATTTTGCTGACTTGTATTGTTATGCAGATGCTGACTGGGCAAGCGATAAGGAATCAAGAAAAAGCACATCAGGTTTCATAATGTACCTGAATGGATGCCCCGTTCATTGGAACGTGAGAAAACAGAGTTTTGTTTCCTGTTCTTCAACCGAGGCGGAATATGCGTGCATTTCTGACGCTAGTAATCAGTTAACTTGGTTCTATTCTTTAGTTACAGATATCTGGACCAAACCGAAGAAGCCAATCACCATGATGGAGGATAATCAATCAGTTGTTTACATTTCAGAAACACGTTTCACAGGTTCTAGGTTCAGACACATTGACATTCGTTATAAAAATGTTAGAGATTTAGTAAGACAAGGTTTCATTAAGTTAGAATATGCCAACAGAATATCAGATAGCTGACATCCTGAACAAGCCGTTGCCAGCAGCAAGACATGAATCTTTAACATATCTAATGTGTGTAGAGTGATATAAGCATATCCATCCAACAGACAAAGAAGGGGTGTCAGGCAGTGATTTTATGTTGCCTGTTACATGTATATGCAGGGGGATGCATCCCTATCAAATATAATGGTTTATTCCTGAGCACGTGATTAATATGTTCCTAGTACGCATGTATACATTCCTTTTCTTTTGATCCTTCCTTCTTCTTCAGCTTCTGTAAGGAGCAAGACCTGTTTTTTATAGCCAAGATGTGATTATTGAGAATTTATTGTTTTTGTACCGAAATAAATATTTTCTACTTTAGTATTTTAAACTGCGGTTTCTTTTTATAATGTCAGAGTTCCAGGGAAAGATCTATTTCGCCTCTGATGAGAGTAATTCTTATCTGACAAGGCAGAGGAGAGGAGAGCAGTGGAAATCTATGGGCCAGTCCTTGGGACGGAAGAACCATTGCTGCTAGCGAAGCCCCACCCTAGCTCTGGGGATAAAAAGCAGGGGGCGGAGATGAATAGATCTTGCAGACAACTATTCATCTTCCGACCAGATGGACTTGTTAACCTGCGGTGAGAGAGAAACTGTTTGCCGGAGCTGCTGACGCTCCTAATAAAGGAATCATTGCTTCAACACAGAGGGTTTGTCGTGTTTGGGGAGCTGGGTCAGGACATCAGTCTCTCTCCTGATTCCACAATACTTGATTCCACCACATGGGAACACTTCAATATTTGCAAATATTATCAGGAAAGAGGGTGACTTTGTCTAGATCCTGAAAAGCCCCCCCTACCCCCAATCTTTCTCATGTCCACTTAATTTGGAAGGTCAATTAAGCTTCCATGCTTGTACTGCTCAAGAAAGGCAGAACTTTTGACAACTTGTACAACCCACCAAGGAAGCTGGTGTGGCTGTCTGGGGGACAATCCTCTATTTAGATTTGAAGGAATGGGTGACACACTCTTGGTACGCCCAGAGGTATGTAGGGGATTGTGGAGTATAGGTTATGTAGTTAACTCGGCAAAGTGGCATGAATGAGGAAAACTATCTACAGAAATTGTGAGAATCTTAAAAAAAACAAACCGAGATTAAAATAGCAGAAACTTCCAGTGTGGATAAGAGTCCCGTACAAAGCTTGTGTTTCACAAAGCGATTAAGGATGAACAGGCGAGAGTCTCCTGGTGGGGAGATGGGGGGCCCAACACATTTAATAAATAAATAAATAAAATCTAAACAATGCATGCAGAGTCTAAAAGGGCCTAGCTTTTGACCCTGAGAGATAATCAACTAATTAAACTAACTAATCAACTGCATGCTCAGTTCTCTCTGTGTGTGTGTGTGTGTGTGACTATGTATATGTCACGCAGTGATTTATATTGCCTGTTACATGTATATGCAGGGAGCTGCATCCCTATCTAATATAATGGTTTATTCCTGAGCACATGATTGATATGTTCCATTACGCATGTGTACATTCCATTCTTTCCTTCTGTTCCAGCTTCTGTGGAAGCAAGACGTGTTTTTATATCAAGATGTAATTAATGAGAATTTATTGTTTTTGTACCGAAATAAATATTTCTACTTAGAACTTTAAACTGCGGTTTCATTTCTAATATCAGAGTTCCAGGAAAAGATCTATTTTCGCCTCTAATGAGAGTTATTCTCATCCTGACAGTATATGTATAGTGCAGGTATATATGTATGTATATGGAATGCGGTATATGTGTGTTATGTATGTGTTTGGGTAGACATACACTTTCTCTTGAGAGCAGGCCACAGAATTTCATGTTTAATGTGGGCCAGTGTGCTCACCGTACTTCTCTTATCAAAACTGATTTTATGACCTTTTTTTGCAGCGGTCGTTAAGAGAACACTGGTCATTAAACAAATTGGTTGTTTGCTAGGGCATGATTTTGCTGAAAACTAGAAACAAACCCTAGTTGGGTTATGAAACGTCTGCAAGGAAACAACCAAGCACTGAGAGCATCAAGGATCCCACAGTTCTCCTCCTCCCCCTCCTTACTCCTTCTCCTTACTCCCCCTCTTCTCCTCCTCCCCTTCTTCTCTCCCTCCTCCTCTCCCGACTCCCCTACACCCTCTTTCTCTCCCTCCTCCCCACCTTTCCTCCTCCTCCTCTCCCTCCTCCTCCCGACTCCCCCTCCTCTCCTCCTCCTTCTCTTCCTCTTCCTCCTCCTCCCAGTGATAATGTTCCCTAGCTGGGTAATAAATCGTCTGCTAGACTACAGCCAAGCTCAGAGAGCACCAAGGAGCCCTCAGCTGGAAGAGTTATGGAAGAATCGCAGCCAATGCCCAACCACAGTTGGGGAACCTGAGACTTACAAACATGGTGGGCCCATACTGGAAAGCACTGGGAACTCCTGGCATCCCGGCATAATAGGGTAAGCCAGTGTAGCTGTACCCGGGCGGCAACGCGGGGTTGAGGAAGGCTTGTTGAGCCGTGTGGTGGGCCTGCGTCTGGTTCTGCTGAGCCTGGGCAAGGGTGGTTGCGGGCGCAGGGGAAGCCGAATCTCCGCGGCCAAATTTCGTGAGATCACCTGGAAAAGGAAGAAAGAAGGAACAAAAGAGCGGTTCAGGAATGGATGTTAAGACCATGGCGGTTCCTCTTTGTGAGGACTGAACAGGTTGTCCCAAAGGTGCTTTTTTCAGGAGGCAACCGGACTTTCTGTTTTTTCTTTGAAGACGTTTCGCTTCTCATCCAAGAAGCTTCTTCAGCTCTGACTGGATGGTGGGGAATGGAAGGATTTATACCCCTTGCAGACACAGCTGGTCATTTGCATCCTTTTAGAGGTTGAAGCTCCTGAAAAAAGCCCCTTTGGGACAACCAGGACCTGGATGACAGAGAATCTCTACAGACTTTTAGCTATGCACTTTGGGATGAACATCCTTTGAATGGTGTGGGAGGAGGAACGGATTTCCAGAGGGAAAATTGCAGACTACAGGAACCATTTGGACCACTCAGTTGACCCTGAGGACACAAGACAAACCTCCAAGTGCTTCAACAATTCTAAAAGGATGCAAATGACCAACTGTCTGCAAGGAATATAAATCCTTCCATTCCCCACCGTCCAGTCAGAGCTGAAGAAGCTTCTTGGATGAGAAGTGAAAGGTCTTCAAAAGAAAAAACCAGAAAGTCCAGTTGCCTCTTGAAAAAAAAGCACCTTTGGGACAACCATGACCTGGATGACTGAGGATCTCTACAGACATTGAACAGGTTGGTTTTTGAAGCACAAACTTTCTTAGAAGGAGTGTCAATCTCTCTCTACTGTTTTCATGATTTCATGATCAGTGCCTCTCGATGGCTGATTGGTTCTGCCTCTGATACTTGTGACTGTCCATAGAAATGTGTCCCCACATTTCTCAGTTACCCAATGATGGTTTCTGCCTATTCTGCTAAGGCTCTATACCAGGGGTATCCAATCTTGACAATTCTGTGGACTTCAGCTCCCAGAATCCCCCACAGCCAGTGATACTGGTTCAAGTCTTCGACCAGTACACCAAACCACTTTTTCACAATGCTGTGCTTTGTGTTAGTCATCAACATCTGTAAGCGTTTAGAACAGGGCTCTCCAAACTTGGCAACTTTAAGACCTATGGACTTCAATTCCCAGAATTCCCCAGTCAACCAACTGGGAGCTGAAGTCCACAAGTCTTAAAGTTATCAAGGATGTTCAGCCCTGCTCTGCACTCTGGGAGGCTCAAGAGAAAGTGTGTGCAGAAGACGACCACAAGAGGACTTCGATAGTCTAGATCAGGGGTCTCCAAACTCGGTCACTTTAAGACTTGTGGACTTCAACTCCCAGAATTCCCCAGCCTTCAACTTCTGGGAGTTGAAGTGCACAAGTCTTAAAGTGACCGAGTTTGGAGAGCCCTGGTCCAGATGATGGACAACCTTGTGTGCAACCAGGTGAGCAAGAGTCCTGGAGATGACATCCATATGAGCCTGAATTTTTGGTCTTCCTGGGGGTTGACAGAAAAGGCCTAGGAAGCAACGGACTCCCCACTGTGGTAGCCATCACAATGCAACAATCAAGCAACATAGCAATAGCAATAGCACTTACTTATATACCGCTTCATAGTGCTTTACAGCCCTCTCTAAGCGGTTTACAGAGTTCAGCATATTGCCCCCAACAATCTGGGTCCTCATTTTACCCACCTCGGAAGGATGGAAGGCTGAGTCAACCTTGAGCCTAGTGAGATTTGAACAGCTGAACCAGCAGTTCAGATTGCAGTGCTGCTTTTAACCACTACGTCACCACAGGCTCACATACAGCCTGGCATGGACATAGGAAGTCCACAACCACACCTGAACACTGCCTCACCTGAGTAAGGGTTGTTAGCAAGGGCTCCGTCTCTGCCGGTCAGGTTCGCAGGAGCAGGGAATGTGATTCCATAGTAATCCTACAAAAAGGAAAACAACAGAATAATTTACAGGTTGTCTCAATTTATGACTACAACGGAGTCCAAAATTTCTGTTGCAAAGCAAGGCAATAGCCATAGCACTTAAGACTTATATACTGTCTCACAGTGCTTTACAGCCCTCTCTAAGCAGTTAACAGAGTTCAGCATATTGCCCCCAACAATCTGGGTCCTCATTTTACCCACCTCAGAAGGATGGAAGGCTGAATCAACCTTGAGCCAGTCAGGATCGAACTCCAGACTGTGGGCAGTGAATTAGCCTTTAATATTGCATTATAACCACTGCACCACTATGGCTCTTTATCCTATCTATCTATCTATCTATCTATCTATTATTCATCCACCCACCCACCCACCCACCCATCCAATCAATCAATCCTCGTCCATCCATCCAATCCTCCATCTATAGCAATAGCAATAGTGCTTAGACTTATATACCACTTCACAGTGCTTTATAGCCCTCTCTAAGCGCTTGACAGTCAGCCTATGGCCCCCAACAATCTGGGTCCTCATTTTACCGACCTCGGAAGGACGGAAGGCTGAGTCAACCTTGAGCTCTATCAGGATCAAACTCCAGACTGTGGGCAGAGTTTTCCTGCAATGCTGCATTCTAAGCACTGCACCACCAAGGTTCTTAAAGTGAGTTATGTTAATTTTATGACTTTTTGCCACAGTTAAGCAAATTTATTTATTTATTATTTATTTATTAGTGAGATTTATATACCGCCTCATAGTGCAACCACTCTCTAAACGGTTTAAACCATTAAGCAATGTATATATTTACATTGCCCCCAACAATCTGGGTCCTCATTTTACCTACCTCGGAAGGATGGAAGGCTGAGTCAACCTTGAGCCGGTGAGATTTGAACCGCTGACCTGCGGATCACAGTCAGCTAAAGTGGCCTGCAGTACTGCACTCTAACCGCTGCGCCACCTCGGCCCCTCAAATCAGTTGTTGAGTGACCTATGTGGTTGTTAAGCCAATCTGGCTTCACCCATTGACTCTCCTTGTTGGAAGCCAGTGTGAAGGTTACAAATGCTGATCACATGAACTTGGGACAGCACAACTGTCATAAGTAGATGCCAGTTGCCAAGTGTCCAAATTCTGTTCACATGACCATGGGAATGCTGCAGTAGTCGTAAGTCACTTTTCCCAGTGCTGTTGTAACCTCGAATAGTCACTAAGGAGAATGGTTGTAAATCGAGCATTACCTCTATTTCTAAAACTAGATTACAGCCTAGACTACAGGTAGTCCTTGACTTACTTCCGGTCACTTAGTGACGGTTCAAAGTTCTGACGGACTTAAATGCAAGCATCAAGGAAAATTTAAGAATTATTTGCTTTGAATCAAGTTATAGTAAACAGCAACATTTACAAATCACCATATTTTATTTACATATCCGGTAACATTGTATTGCTAATTAGGGCATACAAAACCTTTGCCAGACCAATTCTCGAATACAGCTCATCTGCCTGGAATCCACACTGCATATCCGACATTAATACGATCGAGCGGGTCCAGAGATATTTCACAAGAAGACTACTCCATTCCTCTACTCACAATAGAATCCCTTATGCCAGGGGTCTCCAACCTTGGCAACTTTATGACTTGTGGACTTCAACTGCCAGAATTCCTCAGCCAGCACATGCTGGCTGGAGAATTCTGGGAGTTGAAGTCCACAAGTCGTAAAGTTGCCAAGGTTGGAGACCCCTGCCTTATGCCACCAGACTTGCATGCATGGACATCCATGTGCACATGCATGGACATATGCATGCCCGTGCATGCACTGACATGCGCAAACATGTAGCAGAGACCCAGAGACCAGCTGGCAGGCGGGAGGCAGGGCATCCCAACACCAGCAGCACAGCAAGAGGTAAGATATTTTTCTTTTGTGAGCTTCTGTTTCGTTTGCAGGGAAACAGAAGCTCATGAAAGAAACGCCATGGAGAGCTGACCTGGGGCCATGGTGCGCGTGCCAGCAGAGGGCTCTGCGTGCCACCTCTGGCACGCGTGCCATAGGGTCGCCATCACGGCCCTATACCATTCCAGACAAATGGCTGTCCAGTCTTTTCTTAAAAGCCTCCAGTGATGGAGCACCCACAACATCTAGAAGAAAGCCCTTCCACTTATTAAAAGAATAACAGCTGGAAGGGACCTCAGAGGTCTTCTAGTCCAGCCCACTGCTAAAGCAGGATAACTTACACCATTTCGGACAATTAGCTGCTCAGTCTCTTCTTAAAAACCTCCAGTGAAGGATCACCCACAACTTCTGGTGGCCAGCTGTTCCACTGGTTAATTGTCCTCACTGTCAGGAAATTTCTCCTTAATTCTAGATTGAAGATTCCTCTAAGAAGCTTCCATCCATTAAATAACAGAATATCAGAGCTGGAAGGGGCCTTGAAGGTCTTCTAGTCCAACCCCCTGCTCAAGCAGGAGACCCTATACCATTCCAGACAAATGGCTGTCCAGTCTTTTCTTAAAAGCCTCCAGTGATGGAGCACCCACAACATCTAGAAGAAAGCCCTTCCACTTATTAAAAGAATAACAGCTGGAAGGGACCTCAGAGGTCTTCTAGTCCAGCCCCCTGCTCAAGCAGGATAACTTATACCATTTTGGACAATTAACTGCTCAGTCTCTTCTTTAAAACCTCCAGTGATGGATCACCCACAACTTCTGGTGGCCAGCTGTTCCACTGGTTAATTGTCCTCACTGTCAGGAAATGTCTCCTTAATTCTAGGTTGAAGATTCCTCTAAGAAGCTTCCATCCATTAAATAACAGAATATCAGAGCTGGAAGGGACCTTGGAGGTCTTCTAGTCCAACCCCCTGCTCAAGCAGGAGACCCTATACCAGTGTTTCCCAACCTTGGCAACTTGAAGATGTCTGGACTTCAACTCCCAGAATTCCCCAGCCAGCATTCTGGCTGACAGGTGGCTTGTCCAGTCTCTTCTTAAAAACTTCCAGTGTTGGAGCAACCAATATTTCTGGTGGCAAGCTGTTCCCCTGGTTAATTGTCCTCGCTGTCAGGAAGTTTCTCCTTAATTCCAGGTTGCTTCTCTCTTTGATTAGTTTCCATCCCTTGCTTCTTTTGTCCTGCCTACTCTAAAGAACAGGGTCAAGTTATCATTTTTGGGTATAGTAGGAGGCAGGAGAGGGAGCCCAGCTGGCCGAGGCTACGCTGGACTTCAGTAATAGTTAAGAGAATCACGATCCTGCCTGTGTTCCAGGATATTCCAAATTAATTCTTGGCATGCTGCCTTTTTCCTCCTGCTTTGTTTTCCCGTTCTTCGGAAGGGTATGCAAGTATGAAGTTGCACAAATCTTCCTTACATCACATTCACAGTTGCTACATGAAAACATCTCAAGGAGAGATTGAGTCATTTACTTCCTTGTCCATATTTGGAACAGTCTCTCCCCCCGCCCTCCTTTCGGTTTCGGGTCTGTTTCATATTTCATTTTCAATATCTCAGCTCCGACTTTTAATTCCGACGTTGGAATTTCCAAAAAAGAAAATGGGGGGGGGGGAGAAAGGGCTGAGCACATAAGAAAGCCCAGGAATGAACGCTGCCAAGTATTTAATAAACAATGACTCCACTGGTAGCATTCACAATTTATTTTAAAAAGAAAACATCGAATAAAGGGGGAATAAAAGGAAGAGTGTTGGAAACGAACCAAGGAAGTCCGGCGTTAACAGAATAATAGGGTTAGACGGGGCCTTGGAGGTCTTCCAGTCCAACCCTACACTCCTACCACATCTGTTCATACTATGTGGTATGAGTTATTGGAAGAGACCAACTTTTACAGAAAGTAAATGATCGATCTATATAAAGTCAAGATATAGATTTTGGAATTAGGCCGTTTTGCTCCTGTTTGCCTCTGGGGGTATTTATTATTTGTTCGGCTGAGCAATCATCCAGATGTTTTATAGACTGGAATTGGCACTTTTATGTGCCAACTGAGACATTTCCAAGGATATGGGATAGACAGGAATTACTTGGTGCCGTTAAAAGTGTCGTTGATTTTCCTATTTTAGCCACGGCCATGCCTTCTTGTTTTCTGCTCGGCCTAATTATTATTATTTTTTTAAACAGTTTTATTGAGGTCTGGAAAAAGGTCTCTTGTGCCAAAGTGGGACGGATTAATTGCATCGGGGCGAGATGGTTCCTCAGGTGGCCTGAGTCCCGTGCCACAAAAAGCTTTAAAAGAGGATCCCAACACCTTGAAATGGACCTGGCAATCCTCCCAGCTCACCCCACAGCGTGTGACACTGTGCCCCAATGCAATTACAATCCACCCCACTCACTCTGGTCCAACAGACCTTTTTCAGACCTCAATCATCCTCTTTTAACGACCCCATAATCCCTTGCGGGGTGGAGTCTGGGCAACTGAATGGAGCTGAGTGTTTACTGGCCGGATGCCCTTCCTGTCGCCAATGCGGAGTTATATTCAGCAGATATATTCTCAGTGTGCCCAGAGAGAGAACTATCCTCTGCAGACCTCAATAAGACGGTTAAAATAGCTTCTCGAAATATAAAATACAAAGGAAAATAAAAAATAAGGGGAAACTAGAGATAATGATAAATAATGGGGAAACTAGCGTTGGATTCCGACTCTTTTTAACACAGTGGAAGCTAACAAACTTACAACTTACAACTTCACTTTTTACTCTTTTACACATTCCCTTTTTCTTTCTTCTGGTTTCCCAGAGTTTTTATTTTCCTTTATATTTTGATAAACCAATAACAATTTGAAAAGACAACATAAAATGGTTAAAATGAAATTAGGCCGAGCAGCTAACAAGAAGACCTGGCAGTGGTTAAAAGGGCATAAACAGGGCGAGCCCAGGACTGTCTGCGTTCTGTATCAGTGGTCGCTTCCGAATACCCTTCAAGGGCAGCCCCATGGAGAGCACATTGCAGTAATCCAGCTGGGAGACGACTAATGCAGAAGTGACGTTATCTCACTTCCCCCACTTAGAGAGCATACCGATGACATTCAACCGCGAAAGGTGATTGTGTGACCCTGGGACACAGCAACCGTCATAAATGTGAGTCAGTTGCCAAGCATCCAAATGTAAAAGATGTGACCATGGGGACGCTGCAACGGTCGTAAGTGTGAAAATCGGTCGTAAGTCACTTTTTTTCAGTGCCGTTGTAACTTCGAATGGCCATTAAGTGAACTGTTGTAAGTCAAAGTCCATCTATGTATGGCAAGACTCAAGGGTTGATGAAACCTCCAGCATATCCTAGCAGTGTTGGCCATTGGGGGAGGGGTCTTTGGGGGTGGGAGGAGGGGGGGGGGGAGGAAATATCATTTTGGGAGCTGGAAGAGACAGAATGAGGTCCCATCTCAGCTACAAGCATCGAAGCCTCACCAGCCCCACCAAAAGGGGGGAAAACTCCATGGAAATGGAAATTGAAAACTGAAAATGAAACCAGGGGAATTCAGGAGAGAAAAGATGGGCTACCAGGGGTATAAAGGAGGGTTAGGAAGCCCTTCGCTTCAGTGCTGCTGGAGGACAGAGGCGGACCCATCGACCCACCGCTTCGGATCCTTCCATGCCACCCAAACGGACTACGCGGCCCATGGGGCTGCTCTGCCTGGTGTTCCTGCTGGCTGTTCCAGCCTCCGGATTAAACTGCAACCTTCTGAAACTGCAACAGCAAAGAATGAACCGGCAAAGCGTGGAGCTGCTGAAAGGGATGAAGGCGAGGCTTCCAGCAGAATGTCTGCGCAAGATGCCAGCCTTCGGTTTCCCCATAAAAATCCTCAGGATACAACAGCCACCGTCTGCCACCAAAGCCATCCTGGAGGTACTTCAGGGGTTCCTGCATCTCCTCAAGGATGACCACATGTGGGTCGCCTGGAAGGCCACCTTGCGAAAAAGGTCAGTTTTTTCTTCTTCTCCGTGTGTGTATCTCTGTACCGGTAGTCCTCGACTTACAACGGTTCACTTAGTGACCGTTCAAAGTTACAACAGCACTGAAAAAAAGAGACTTAAGTTTCTCACTTAGCAAATCTTTCAGCTACATAAATTTTGGGCTCGATTGCGTGAGTTGAGGTCTACCTGTGGTAGGATGGGGGATCCAGGTAGGGAGACAAAGTGGTTGAGGAAAAGTAATTATTTTTCCCCATTTCATTTTTTAAAAGGCAACTGGACGTTGTTAAATAAATAATGTATTAATAAGTAATTATTATTTATTAAATAAATAAATAAACAAATAGATGGGGAAATTTGCAGCCATCTGAAAGCACTGGAAAGGATTCTAACTTAATTTATTTTTAAACTCTATCCTGCTTTACTCCTCCGGGAGCTCAAAGCGGTTAATGCCATATCAGGGGTTTTCAATTCAATTGTATAGAACAGTGGTCACCAACTGGTGGTCCGCGAGAAAATTTCCGTGGTCCGCAGAAAATTCCACTAAATACTATTTATCTTTTTAAAAATGCATATTAGTGGTCCGCGAGATTTAAAATTATGAATTTAGTGGTCCCTGAGGTCCGAAAGGTTGGTGACCCCGGTATAGAATGCAAAGGATGCGTGTTTGTGTTTTTATTTTTATAGTTATAATGTACACTGAAGATGGCATTTAATTTCGTTGCACGAGGTGCAATGACAATAAAGTAAACTAACTAAGAAGACTGAGTTTTCCAATTTTTCTCCCACCCCTCCCAACAACATCCCTGTGAGGTAGCTCCCAAAAAGGCGCTTTTCCAAAAGGCAACTCGACTTCCTTTGTTTCTGGTTTTTTCTCCAAAAAGAGGTTTCGTTTCTCATCCGAAAAGTTTCTTCAGGTCAGTACTTCAGAACCGAGGAAGCTTCTTGGATGAGAAGCGAAATGTTTTCAAAGAAATCCCTCTCAATGGTGCTTTTTTTTCAAAAGGAAAACTGGACTTTGTTTTGCCTCGAAGACATTTCGCTTCTCATCTGAGAAGCTTCCTCAGTTCTGGCTTCAGAGCTGAGTCAAAACTGAAGAAGCTTCTCGGATGAGAAGCGAAACGTCTTCGAAGAAAAACAAAGGAAGTCCAGTTTTCCTTTTGAAAAACCACCTTTGGGACAACCATGATGTTGTGGTCCGCCAGCAGCCTGCGGAGCCGGCAGCAGAGTGGGACAGCGAGGAGGCTGGGGAGGAACATGGGCCAGGCCTGGAGTCTGGAGAAGGCTCTGTGCCGGAGCCAAAGATGGGGCCCGGGCCATCTGGGAGTTCTGTGCTGACTCCGGAGCCTCTAGAGGCTAACATGAGTGAGGCAGAGGAACAGAGGGAGCCTGTTCCCAATGCACGCATGCGCAGAGCTGCCAGAAGGCAAGAACAGTTACAGAGGAAAAGGACTACTCGGGAATAAGGCTTGGAGATGATTGGCCCCTTTGGAGATGATTGGCCCCTCCCATAGGCTATAAAAGTGGAGCAAACTGATGTGCTCGTTGCAGGAAGCAACTTGATTCAATTCATGTCTCAGCATTTCAGTTCTGACTCTGTGTTTCTGTTTGGCCTTGCAAAGCTCCTTGCCAATTAGGTCTTTGGCAGTGTGTCAAGAGAGATAAAGGTTCGTGCTTATCTGCCTTCTTCCGAAAGACTTCTGTCGGACTCATTAACATTGTTTGGGACTTATTACGGCTGGGAATGAACAGAATTCCCAGCCGTTGAAATAAAAAGAGGTGTTCTGAGACTAGTTTGTGCTTTATTAATGATCAGGAAGCCTAGGTCAGAACGCATGACATGGATGGCTGAGAATCTCCATAGACATTTCTCCTACTGTTTTGTGATTCTAGGTTCCTTGAAATGTTGCACGCGCAAACTCAGAGGGTCCAGAGGTGCCTCGAAGGAGGAAAACCGAAAAGTAAGGAGGAATGGATGCACAAACTGCAACTGAAGAAGTATTTCCGCAGCATCGGGAATTTCCTGGAAGAGAAGGGACTCGATCGATGCACCCAGGAGTTTGTAAGACATGAAATCGAGGTGGATTTCATGTATATGGACAGACTGACTGACAGAATGAAGAACTGAAGCATGTTTTTAATCTATTTATTTTATTTATATATTTATTGGAGCCCTGCCTTTATTTATATAAATATATTTTTTTACAAATGATACGAATGTTGAATTAAACATTACATTTAATGAAAGATCAAATTAAGAGTCATTTTAATGTGGAGCCAAAGAAAGTATTAAGGTTTGATTTTGAACCGAGCTGCATCTACTGGACTTTTTCAATAGTTTTTACGCATTCTGTTATTTATTTATTTTGCAATGCTATGTTTTGAAATAAAAGTGGGCTTTTTTTAAAAAAAAAGAGACTATAGGTAGTCTTTGACTTACAACCGTTCGTTTAGTGACTGTTCGAAGTTACAACAGCACTGAAAAAAGTGACTTATGACCATTTCCCACATTTATGACCGTTGCAGCATCTGCATGGTCACATGATCAAAATTCAGACTCAGCAACTGACTCATATTTATGGCGGTTGTAGTGTCCCGGTGTCACGTGATCCCCTTTTGTGACCTTCTGACAAGCAATGGGGAAGCTAGATTCACTTAACAACCGTGTTGCTAACTTAACCACTGCAGTGATTCACTTAACAACTGTGGCAAGAAAGGTCGTCAAATGGGGCAAAACCAGGGGTGAAATGCTACTGGTTCGGCCCGGTTCGGGTGTACCGGTCGCGGTGGCAGCGCGAGGCTTCGCCCACCCGCCCAGACGTCGCCATTTTCTTATTTCACCCTCTGCGCATGCGCAGAGGGTGAAAAAGCACGCATGACGGTAGTGTCATGCGAAGTGTGTGCTTCCGAACCGGTAGGGAAGTTAAGTAGATTTCTCCACTTGGCAAAACTCACTTAACAAATTTCTCACTTATCAACATGAATTTTGGGCTCAATTGTGGTTGTAAATTGAGGACTACTTGCATATAGGACTCCAGGCAAGTTTTATTCCAACAGTTTGTCTCCGAGACTCTTCACATTGCCTTTGGTGCAGAGAACTGGATTCAATGCTTACTTTTTAGGTGGAAGTTTGGCCCTGCATTATATTCATTTATTTGCTTGCTTGTTTGTTTATATCCTGCTTTTATTATTTTTACAAATAACCCAAGGCAGTGAACATATCCAACACACCTTCTTGCTCCTATTTTCCCCACAACAACAACCCTGCAAGGTGAGCTGGATTGAAAGAGAATGACTGCACAAAAGTCACTCAGCTGGCTTTCATGCCAAAGGCAGGACTAGAACTCACCGTCTGCTGTTGATTGGCCCAAAATCACCCGGTCAGCCCTCATGCCTAAGGCGGGACTAGAACTCAGCGTCTCCTGCTGATTGGCTCAAAGTCCCCCAGGTAGCTTCCATGGCTAAGGCAGGACTAGAATTCACTGACTCCCATCCTCTCTCCTAGTGACTTAACCACCAGACCAAACTGGCTCTCTTTAGTTTATTAATAACATTATTTTTGGCACAGCAATACAATCCTGTCCCATCCCATTCCAAGATGTCAGTGAGGTCTCCTCAGATCTACCCTTCCAATTATGTTTCTTTTTGCTTTCAATAAAAGAGCAGGCTTCTCTTTGCTTAATCCAATTTATTTACCCAATAAATTATACGGTAAACCAACACAACAGTGGCCAGGGCAGAAAGAGGAGGCACTTCAGAGACACAAAAAGCCACAAGAACCTTCCTTGGTCAATGGAATACCGTGCTGGAGACAAGGACTCTTACTGGTACTACACAGAAAATAATACGTGGAGTAAAATACAGATACAGATTAACAGAGTCAGAAGGTCATCTAGTCCAACCCCCCCGCCATGCAGGAGACCCTACACCATTTCCATAAAAATGGCAGTCCAGTCTCTTCTTGAAAGTCTCAAGTGATGAAGCTCCCACAACTTCTGTTCCATTGGTTGATTGTTCTCACTGTCAGAAAATTCCTCCTTATTTCCAGGTTGAATCTCTCCTTGATCAGTTTCCATCCATTGTTCCTTGTTTGGCCTTCAGGTGCTTTGGAAAATAGCTTGAGCCCCTCCTCTCTGTGGCAGCCCCTCAAATACTGGAAGGCTGCTATCCTGTCTCCCCTGGTCCTTCTCTTCGCTTGACAAACCAGTTCCTACAACCGGTCATTGTATGTTTTAGTCTCCAGACCTTTGATCATCTTAGATAAATTCAGATTAACAGAGTTGGAAGGGACCTTGAAACTAGTCTAACCCCCTGCCCAAGCAGGAGACCCTATACCATTTCTGACAGATGGCAGTCCAATCTCTTCTTGAAAGCTTCCAGTGATGAAGCTCCCACAACTTCCGAAGGCAACTTCTGTTCCATTGGTTGATTGTTCTCACTGTCAGAAAAATTCTCCTTATTTCTAGGTTGAATCTCTCCTTGGTCAGTTTCCATCCATTATTCCTTGTCTTGGAAAACAGCTTGACCCCCTCCTCTCTGTGGCAGCCCCTCAAATATTGGAAGGCTGCTATCATGTCTCTTTGTTATATTAATATAACGAAGAACAGTTGCTAGAATTGGGTATGTCTAGTTTAATGAAAAGAAGGATTAGGGGAGACATGATAGCAGTCTTCCAATATCTCGGGGTTGCCACAAAGAAGAGGGAGGTCAAATTCTCCAAAACACCTGAAGGCAGGAGAAGAAGCAATGGATGGAAACTAAGCAAGGAGAGAACCAATCTAGAACCAACCTACAACTTTCCTGACAATTAGAATAATTGACCAGTGGAACTCCTTGCCACCAGAAGTTATGGGTGCTCCATCACTGGAGGCTTTTACGAAGAGACTGGAAAGCCCCTTGTCTGAAACGGTATAGGGGTCTCCTGCTTGATCAGGGGGTTGGACTAGAAGACCTCCGAGGTCCCTTCCAAGTCTTGTTATCCTTTTATAAACGAGGCAGGAAAACTGTTCAGTAAATGCTTCCTTGTGTGAAGACTGGTAGCAATAGCAATAAGACATATACCGCTTCATAGTGCTTTACAGCCCTCTCTAAGCTGTTTACAGAGTTCAGCATATTGCCCCCAACAATCTGAGTCCTCATTTTACCCACCTCGGAAGGATGGAAGGCTGAGTCAACCTTGAGCCTAGTGAGATTTGAACAGCTGAACTGCTGAACTGCAGTGCTGCTTTTAACCACTGCGCCACCTCGGCTCTTGCCCCAATAAATACACCCAGCTGAAACAACTCTGAGCATGCAACTGTGTAACACAACAGCTTTCCTTTATCCAGCCTTTTGGTGAGAAGGAAAAACTCATACATGAAGTTCAAGATAAAGCTGCCATGCAGTGTGAAAAGAAATCTTGTCTGGTTACAACCACCTCCCTCAACAATTTGTAAGCTTTTATTGAAAACAATCAGAATTGCAAAGGCTGGAAACCTACCCTGGATTTTGCAACTAAAGACACAGGAATGCTGAAACTTAGATGCCACTTTCCATATACAATTATACATTTAAAGACTCCGTAAAAGTGAGAAAGGCATCAGTAAAAAAAAAAGCTACTTACCACAGGCAGCCTGGATTGGAGCATCTGAAGATCATCATAACCATAAATCTGCTTAAAGACAGGAAAAGCACACATCACGAGATTGATGTTTCCCTCCACAAACCCCACTCCCTTCTAGCACTGATGAGGTTGCCTAGTTGGGTAACTGAACGTCTGCAAGGAAACCACCAAGCTCAGAGATCATCAAGGGCCCCACTGCAAATCAAATGAGTGCCAGGGACTACTTGTGAACGGAGAACTTCCTCTTCTTTGCTTGTTCTCTATAGGAGCCCATAGTGTACAACCCATAGACAGGATTATAACTGCCCTACCTGTCTCCAGATTCAATCCGTGGCATCTCTTCCTTAGAAGGACCCTTATATACATATCCCGGGGAAATATCAACCCAAGAGACTCTATCCCAGTGATGGCGAACCATGTTTGGTTCACGTGCCAAAAGGGTGTGCGTGAGCACACTAGCGCACGCACACATGCCCACCCCCATTCCCTCTCCCCCACATTGCCCCCTGCACATGCGCACATACCCCCACCCCTGCGCAAAGGCCTTACCGAAGCTTGGGACAGTGAAAAACGGCAAAACGGAAGTTTGGAAAATGCACTTCCGGTTTGCCCGTTGGGTTGCTTTTTGCATTCCGGGGCTTCAGGAAGCTTCCCTGAACCCTCCGGAGTGCGAAAAACAGCCCAACAGCAAACCGGAAGTGCATTTTCCGAACTTCCGTTTTGCCCGTTTTGCAGTTTTTCGCATTCCGGGGCTTCAGGAAGCTTCCTTGAACCCTCCTGTCACAATGTGATTTTTGATTGTCAGCTGTACTCATATGTCAGACTTTATGACCCAGAGATTTATAGCAAAGTAAAGCAGTCACGTGAAGAGTGAACTGCGCATAGGCACATTCCATTCTATTCTCCATTACGTTTTCTGCTGCTAGCTCTCTCGGAGAGAGGGCGTATGTTTTAGATTGTCAAGATGTAGTTAGTAAGATTTATTGTTTTTGCATTCTTTTATACCGAAATAAATATATTGTTATTTTTAGACTTTATACTCTCTTTTGTTAGGGGTTAGCTCCAAAGAGAAAAGATTTCATCACCTCTAAGACTTAATTCCTATTTTTGTCACCTCCGGAGTGTGAAAAACAGCCCAACGGCAAACCGGAAGTGCGTTTTCCCAAACTTCCGGTTTGCCCATGGAGCTGAAATAGGGCAACGCGTGCCCTCTGATATGGCTCTGCGTGCCACCTGTGGCACGCGTGCCATAAGTTCGCCATCACTGCTCTATCCTGATTGCAGAATGCAACTAAAACTGAAGGTTTATCCTTCCAAGCTTTTGGGCTGATGCTGGAGCCCATCCTCAGGGAACTTCTCTCTCTCGCTCTCCAGAATGTGTGCACCTGGCTGTTCTACACCTGGGTATTTATATGCTACACTTCCATATGCACATATTCTGAGGGGGGGGAGACAGACAGACAGAGGGATGGATAGAGACAGGGAGAGACAGAGACTGATAGATAGGATGGATGGATGGACAGAGAGAGAGAGAGAGAGAAAAGAGAGAGAGAGAGAGAGACTGATAGATAGGATGGATGGATGGAGAGAGAGAGAGAGAGAGACTGATAGATAGGATGGATGGATGGATGGACAGAGAGAGAGAGAGAGAAAAGAGAGAGAGAGAGAGAGAGACTGATAGATAGGATGGATGGATGGAGAGAGAGAGAGAGAGAGAGACTGATAGATAGGATGGATGGATGGATGGACAGAGAGAGAGAGAGAAAAGAGAGAGAGAGAGAGAAAATAGAGAGAGACAGGGAGAGACAGAGACTGATAGGATGGATGGATGGATGGAGAGAGAGAGAGAAAAGAGAGAGAGAGAGAGAAAATAGAGAGAGACAGGGAGAGACAGAGACTGATAGGATGGATGGATGGACAGAGAGAGAGAGAGAAAAGAGAGAGAGAGAGAGAAAATAGAGAGAGACAGGGAGAGACAGAGACTGATAGGATGGATGGATGGACAGAGAGAGAGAGAGAAAAGAGAGAGAGAGAGAGAAAATAGAGAGAGACAGGGAGAGACAGAGACTGATAGGATGGATGGATGGATGGAGAGAGAGAGAGATGGAGAGAGAGAGACTGATAGATAGGATGGATGGATGGATGGATGGAGGGGGGAGAGAGAGAGAGAGAGAGAGAGCAAGAGATTGATGGATGGAGATAGATAGGAGGGGGGAAGAGGGGGGCAGAGAGGCAAGGGGAGAGAGAGAGAGAGATTGGATGGTTGGAGATAAATAGGAGAGGGAGAGAGAGGAATGAATGGGTCTCATGGGGCCTTCATGAGCAAGCCCCCCCCCCAGACCAGGCTGACCCACCTCCACCCCAGAGCCCTCCCCAGAGCCGGGGGCTCAAAGGTCGCAGGGAGGGAAGGAGGCACAAGGAAACAGCTTACTGGGTAGGCAGGCAGGAGTCCTCCAGGTCCCAGAAAATACTGGTTATGCAACAAGGGTGGTACCCCTTGGGGCAGGTTGGGGGGCGCTTTGCCTGCGAATCAAAAGAAACACCTTTTAAAAGAAACACCCCCTTAGCAAAAGGAGAGGCAGACGGTTTCAAACTGTGGCATTTCGAGAAAGCTTGGAGTCACTTCCGATCACGACAGACAAAGAGGCCATGAAGAAGAGGTTGCGGTAAGCAAGAAAAGACCCACTGGATCACCTTGGTTCTCAGACCCCCGTCCAACCCGATCCACACCCCCACCCCCTGCTGCCTTCCGTTTGGCTCTCTCTTTTCACTGGAAGTCTTCGCGGATCACCGGTGACCATTTGAGAGCAAGTGAGAAGTTCTTTACTTAACCTAACCCTGTAGGGGGGAATCTCATTGGTTAGGTGTTGGGAGATCTTTTTTTCGACCTTCAAATGAAGCAGGTTGCAGGGAGTCCTTGACTTATGGCCACAACGGAGCCCAAAATCTTCATCGTTAAGCAAGAGGGTTGAGTTTTGCCCCTTTTTCCAGCCTGTCTTGCCAGAATCGTTAACTGAATCACTGCAGCAACTCAGTCGTTAAGTGAATCTGGCTTCCCCATTGACTTTGTTTGCCGGAAGGTCGGAAAAGGGGAATCACGTGACCCCCCCCCCCCAGGACAATGCAACTGTCATAAATGTGAGTCAGTTGCCAAGCATCTGAATTTTGATAATGTGGCCACAGGGATGTTACAATGGTTGAAAGTGTGAAAAACGGCCTTCAGTCACTTTTTTCAGTGCCGTTGTAAGTTTGGTCACTAAATGAATGCTTGTAAGTTGAGGGCTTCCTTTATTTTCAAATTCACAACTGGACATAACTTCTGCCTGGTGCCTTCAGCACTATCAAAAATCATCCGTTGTGGAGGCTTCTGAGGTAAAATTTATAGCTAACGGCAATGGAATTGGATTCGGCACTGGGAAATCTGTTTTATTATTATTATTATTATTATTATTATTATTATTATTATTATTATTATTATTATTATTATTATTATTATTATTATTATTATTATTATTATTATTATTATTATTATTATTATTATTATTATTCCATTCGTGCACTGTCCGATTCCCAACAACTCTGGGTTGTTGACAAGAGAACGTGAGACTTAAAACGATAAAAACAGAATGAAAGTACTAGCAGGAGTAATGGTGGCAAAACAGGGCCACGACAGACGCACAACCTTGTTCTAAAAAGGGGGCACACCCATCCTAGTTAAAGGCCAGGGATGCCATTCCAGAGGGCAGGCAGAAATTTCCTGACACTGAGAACAATTAACCAGTGGAACAGCTTGCCACCAGAAGTTGTGGGTGCTCCATCACTGGAGGTTTTCAAGAAGAGATTGGAGATTTGTCTCAAGTGATATAAGGTCTCCTGCCTGAGCAAAGGGTTGGACTAGAAGACCTCCAAGGTCCCTTCCAACTCTGTTATTCTGTTAATCAGTGCATCGCTTTGCCTCCAGAAGTTGTGGATGCTCCATGACTGGAGGTTTTCAAGAAGAGACTGGACAGACACTTGTCTCAAGTGGTATAGGGATTCCTGCTTGAGCAGGGGGTTGGTCTAGAAGACCTCCAAGGTCCCTTCCAACTCTGATATTCTGTTATTCTAAAGCAGCTTCCTCAAGAACGTTTCCTTGTAAGGATATATAGACCCAAGAAGAGAATTTCCAAGAATTTGGATTCTCTTTCCTTCTTGTGTCTGGACAGTTAAAGCTTCTGGATGGTTTTCAAGGGCAGCCCCATGTAGACTGCGTTGTAACAGTCAAGCCATGAAGTGACCGGGATATGAGTTACTGCCTGAAAAACCTCCCAATTGAGAGAGGGGCACAACTGGCATACCAGGTCTTCCTGGCCACAGCTGCCACCTGCTGATTTAGCACCTGTGAGTCCAGGAAGAACCCCAGATGATGTGCCATTCACGAATGAGGAAGTGTGATAGCTAGTCCTCAACGTATAATCAGAATTGAGCCCAAAAGTTCTGTGGCTAAGCGAGACAGTTATTATGCAAAGTTTGCCTCATTTTACGACCTTTCCTGCCACAGCTGTTAAGTGAATCACTGCAAATGTTAAGCAATAGCACTAGCACTTAGATTTATATACCGCTTCATAGTGCTTTACAGCCCTCTCTAAGCGGTTTACAGAGTTCAGCCTCTTGCCCCCAACAATCTGGGTCTTCATTTTACCCACCTCAGAAGGATGGAAGGCTGAGTCAACTTTGAGCCTGGTGAGATTTGAACAGCTGAACTGCTGAACTGCAGTGCTGCATTTTTAACCACTGCACCACCTCGGCTCTTGGAGCTAGTAACACAGTTGGAAAGTGACTCTGGCTTCCCTATGGATTTAGCTTGTCAGAAGGTCAAAAAAGGGGATCACAGCACCCCGGGACAAGCAACCGTCCTAAGTACCTGCCAGTTGCCAAACCTCTGAATTTTGATCATGTAACCATGGGGATGCTGCAAGGTTCTAAGTATGAAAACCGGTATTAAGTCACTTTTTCAGTGCTGTTGTAACCTTGAATGGTCACTAAATGAGTGGTTATAAGTTGAGGACTACCTGTATTCCATCCAAGGTCAAGAGACAGAATGTCCCCAGACCTGGTTGGCCCAAGCGTCTAAAACAGCGGTGGGTTGCTCCCGGTTCGGCCTGGTTCTGTGAACCGGTAGCGGCGGAAGCAGGAGGCTCCGCCCACCTGCCCGGGACACTTCTGCGCATGCAACGGGTAGCAACGGGTTTTAGAACCCACTACTGATCCAAAACCTTGTGGTAGGTTTGAGTCGGAGATGGTTCCTCCCGTTAGAAAAATTGCAGTGTCTCCCAAGCACTGAGACAGAAACCTGACAGAATCACCTGGCTGACCCGGGGATCAAAACACATAATTAGGTATCATCGGCATACTGATGATAGCGAACCCCAAATCGATGGATGACTTCACCCAATGGTTTCATGTCTATGGAGGTTCTCCGTCATCCAGATCACGGTTGTCCCAAAAGTGCTTTTTCAAAAGGCAACTGGACTTTGTTTGTTTTGGCTTTAAGACGTTTCGCTTCTTATCCAAGAAGTTTCTTCAGTTCTTGGATGAACTGTAGAGGGTTCTTGGATGAGAAGCAAAATGTTAGAAGGGAGGGAGGGAGGGAGGAAGAAAGGGAGGAAGGCAGGGAGTGAGGGAAGAAGGAAGGCAGGGAGTGAGGGAAGGAAGGAAGGAAGGAAGGAAGGAAGGAAGGAAGGAAGGAAGGAAGGAAGGAAGGAAGGAAGGAAGGAAGTTTTTCAAAAGGCAACTGGACTTCCTTTGTTTTTCCTTGAAGACGTTTTGCTTCTCATCTAAGAAGCTTCTTCAGTTTTGGATGAAATGTAGAAGGTTCTTGGATGAGAAGTGAAATATTAGGAGGGAGGGAGGGAAGGAAGGAAGGAAGGAAGGAAGGAGAGAGAAAGAAAAGAAAAGAAGGAAGGAAAGGAAGGAAGGAAGGAAGGAAGGAAGGAAGGAAGGAAAGAAAGAAAGAAAGAAAGAAAGAAAGAAAGAAAGAAAGAAAGAAAGAAAGAAAGAAAGAAAGAAAGAAAGAAAGAAAGAAAGAAAGAAATTCCAGCTGCCTTTTGGAAAAAGCACCTTTGGGCCAATGATTCCATGCACACACTGAATAAGGGGGGTGGGGGAGAAAGGGCAGGTCCCTGTAGCACCCCACAGAGGAGGGGGCCTAGGGAACAATCTCTCCATCATCCGCCCCCCCCCAAGCCCTCACTGACTGAAGGCAGAGCCATCTCCAGAGCTCAGGATAGAGTGATGAATGGGGTCAAATGCTACTGAGAAGTCAAGGCAAACCAAGAGAGATGCGCCATGCCTATCCCGGCCATCAACAAGCATGACCTAGTGAATCTGAAGCGGGATTGAAACAGGACTAAAATGGGTCTTAAGAGAAAACCAAAAAGCAGAAAAATCTCCTTTAGACGACTGAGAGTACAGGCAGCCCTCGACTTACGACCGCAAGTGAACCCAAACCTTCTGTTGCTTTGTGAGACAGTTGTTAAGCGAGTGTTGCCCAGTTTTACAACCTTTTTTTGGCACAGCTGTTAAGTGAATCACTGCAGTTGTCAAGTCAATCGTGCAGTCATTAAGTGAATTTGGTTTCCCTGATTGACTTTGCTTGTCAGCAGGTCGCAAAAGGGGATCACGTGACCCCGGGGCGCTGCAGCCGTCATAGATATGAAGCAGTTGCCAAGCGTCCGAGTTTTGATCACCTGACAGTGGGGATGCTAAAAATGGTGGTTAAGTGTGAAAAACTTTCCTAACTCATTTTCCCCCCACTGCCGTTGTAACTTTGAACTGTCGCTAAACGGATGGTTGTAACTTGAGGACTACCTGTACTGTATGAAGTGAAAATGATGTAAATCAAGAGAGGCAGAAGGGTTTTGCTGAAAAGAAAGTCCACCCTGTGAAAATTGGAAAAAGCAAAGCAATTATTTCTGCAAAAGGCTGCCAGAACTTAATGTGCAAGGGAAAAGATTTTGCAAAACAACCTTCTCTGGTTTTTGATGGCAAAATTTATGCTGAAAAACCTCAAACATCTCAAACAGCTGATTTTGAATTCAGTGCTTCCCACACTGAAAGGGAGCCAGAAGATATGGGGGACCCTAATTCACACAGACATCTTCTGGAAGAAATCCTATACAGGTACTCCTCGACTTACGACCACAATTGAGCCCAAAATTTCTGTTGCTAAGTGGAGACATTGGTTAAGTGAGTTTCGCCCCATTTTACGACCTTTCTTGCCCCGGTTGTTAAGTGAATCCCTGCAACTGGTAAGTTAATAACCCGGTTATTACATGTTGTCACATGACCTTGGGACACTAAAACCGTCATAATTATATGCCAGTTGCCAAGCATTTGAATTCTGATCACATGACCATGAGGATGCTGCAACGATTACAACTGAAAAACGCTCATAAGTCACGTTTTTCAATGCTGTTGTAACTTTGAACGGTCACTGAATGAACTGTTGTAAGTCGAGGATTACTGTACCGGAAGTTCTATCCCCAATAACTTCTGCATGAACGTCATCCTAATTTCCGCAATTACCGTATTTTTCAGAGTATAAGACGCACCTTAGTTTTTGGGGAGGAAAATAGGGGGGGGGGAATCTACCTACCAGGTATTCATCTGGCTAGCGTCCTTAGTCTGGTCAGCTTCAGCACATTATTTTATCCCCTGGTTAGAGCTGAAAAAAACCTTTTTCGGAAGGAATAGCAATGAAAACAAGCCTGCAAGCGGGAAAGATCATTAGCACCTTGTTAGGGCTGGAAAAAAAAGCTTCGAAAAAGCTACATTCGGAGTGTAAGACGCACCCAAATTTTCAGCCTCTTTTAGGGAGGAAAAGGGTGCGTCTTATACTCTGAAAAATACGGTAATTTTTCAAATAAATGGAAATTCTCTAGCAAGAGAAAGGGGGATAATATGGATTCCGTTCTACTTTCTCACAATTGTGAGGCTATGCTTCTTGTTTGCGGCTGCGGCTCCTTAACCCCTTGACATGTAGGAATTTCACATATTTCCACGCGTTAAAAAGCCAGGCATTTTTTTTTATTTCGTAGGCCATGCGCAAAGCGTGCTTTTTTTAAAAAAGCCAGTCTTTTAGAAAAGGCATCCTGTTTTTCAATGCTCAAGGGGTCTCTCATGGATAGACCCCCGCAGGCTCAAATCCTCTCTTGCTTACAGCCATGCGATCGGTTAAGATTGCGAACCTGAAGACACTAAGGGAGCGGCCCGGCTGGTGGGGATTGGCAGAGAGACGCTGGTCGCATTCAGGCCGAGGCTGTGGGTGGTGCTGGCCAGGCTGGTGGCCGAAGAGCTGGTAGCCAGGGTTGCGGCAACCGAGAAAGTGTTGGAAGGCGGGAGCGCGGTGGCGTTCTCGACGCTGTTGTGCTGGAAAGGAAAAAGAGGAGGCGGGAGGTTAAAAACTGAACCAAGGAGCTTCCTCACCAAAGGTAAGCTTCATTAGCAAATGACATACGAGGGGGCTCCTTGATGATCTCTTGAGCTTGGTTGTTTTCTTGCAGACGTTTCATGACCCAACTAGGTAACATCATCAGTGCTGAAAGGAAGGGGTTGTGCTCTCTGTTTATGACCCAAAGGTGCTTTTTCAGGAAGCAACTGGATTTCCTTGATTTTCTTTGAAGAAAGTTTCGCTTCTCATGCAAGAAGCTTCTTCTGCTCTGACTGAAAGTCCAGTTGCTTCCTGAAAAAGCACCCTTGGGACAACCATGACCTAGATGGCTGAGAATCTCTACAGCAAGGGTGTTAAACACAAGGCCTGCAAGGGCCATATCCAGTCCGCAATGTGATAGGATGTGGCCTGCGGGGCTGTCCTTGTCAGGATGAGAATAACTCTCATTAGAGGCGAAAATAGATCTTTTCCTGGAACTCTGACATTTGAAATGAAACCGCAGTTTAAAGTTCTAAGTAGAAATATTTATTTCGGTACAAAAACAATAAATTCTCATTAATTACATCTTTGCTATAAAAACACGTCTTGCTTCCACAGAAGCTGGAACAGAAGGACTGATCAAAGAAAGGAATGTACACATGCGTACTAGGAACATATCAATCACGTGCTCAGGAATAAACCATTATATTAGATAGGGATGCAGCTCCCTGCATATACATGTAACAGGCACTAATCAATGTGTGACAGTCCTGGAATATGCAGAGGGCCTGCCCACGTCGCTTCGGCCCGGTCTACACAATGCAAAGAGGAAACATGCCAGCAGTTTGGGGAGTTGTGTCAATCTGGCCACGCCCACCCAGTTGGCCATGCCCCCTCCGGAGGTCAACCACAGCCCTGATGTGGCCCTCAATGAAATTGACTTTGACACCGCTGCTCTACAGGCTCTCTGTTTATATACGAGTGCTTTGGATAAATGGCTGTCCAGTCTCTTCTGAAAAACCTCCAGTGATGGGCGCATCCACAACTCCAGGAGGAAAGCCATTGTCCCATTGATTTAATTGTTCTCGCTGTCGGGAAATTTAGTTTAAAGCAGTGCTTCTCAATTATTTTCTGTTATGTCCCCCCCCCCCAGGAAGAAGTAAACATTTCGCGTGCCCCCAACTTTCCACTGGGACGATTGTTTGCAATATTCGGCATGTTTTTGCTGAAAAAACTCAAGCGGCTTATCAGCGTGATTAGGGTGTAATGTGTTTAAGTGACGCCTTAATTTATTTGGCTTCATGCTGTCCGCTGCCAACATTTTTAGACACAGTAAACATACCGGTCTTTCCTCGTCTCCCACCGTAGTCACAGTGAAGCCAAGCGCTACATACGCTTCGTCATATTTCCTCATCTTAGCTTTCAGGAGACTTAAGTTTGTCTCAGTATCTCCGTCTCTCTCCTCCTTTCTTTTCATCCCTGTTAAATATTTTTCCATGGTGTCTCTTAAGGGTTTGTTATCTGCACTTCATATCTCCTGCTCTGTGCTGTGTGCTATTGTTCGGTGCAAAAAACCCCTACTCCCTGCGGCAAAAAAAAGCATGTTCCGCCCCCCCCCCCCCCGCATCGCTCCGAGCCCCCCAGGGGGTCGCACCCCACTATTTGAGAAGGACTGGTCTAAAGGAAGGTGTTTGTTTTTCACCATGAAACGAAATTCATTTAGCAGCTTTTGAGCTCATGATAAAGGGAAAAGTTCAAAATTGTATCATTTAACGGTTCAGGTAAGAGTACAGGTAGTCCTCGACTTACAACAATTCATTTAGTGACCATTTGAAGTTAAAACAGCACTGAAAATGTGACTTGATGACCATTTTTCACACTTACAACCATTAACAGCATCCCCGTGGTCACGTGATTAAAATTCAGATACTGAATTTTGGCAACTGGTTCATGTTTATTTTATTTTATTTTATTTTATTATATTTTATTATATTTTATTTTATTTTATTTTATTTTATTTTATTTTATTATTTTATTTTATTTATTTTATTTTATTATTTTATTTTATTTTATTTTATTATTTTATTTTATTAAATAAATAAATAATATTATTTATTTATTTATTTATGTAAATAAATAAATTTATTTTATATAAAGATGAAGATCGGGGTGAAGATCGAATTCCCCCATGAATGAATGTTCCTTTTAAAATTATGAAATATTTTTAAAATTTATGTTATATATTGTTCTTATTCTTCTTGTACGCCGCCCTGAGTCCTACGGGATTGGGCGGCCTATAAGAACTTTAAATTAAATTAAATTAAATTAAATTAAATTAAATTATTTTATTATTTTATTAATTTTATTTATTTATTTATTATTTTATTTATTTATTTATTTATTTATTATTTTATTTTATTTTATTTTATTTTTTTATTAATTTATTTTATTATTTTATTAATTAATTTATTAATTTATTAATTAATTTATTTATTTATTTTGCGATTCTTATAGGTCGCCCTACTCCCTGGTGGTAGGGATCCCATGGTCACGGGATCCCCTTTTGCGACCTTCTGACCTGCAAATCCAATGGGGAAGCCAGATTCACTTAACAACTTTGTTACTAGTTTAACAACTGCGGTGATTCGCTTAACCACTCTGAACATAAAGGTCGTAAAATTGGGCAAAACTCACTTAACAAAAGTCTCGCTTAACGACAGAAATTTTGGGCTCTGTTGTGATCGTAAGTCAAGGACTACCTGTGTTCATGAATCAATGCAGAAAAATCACCTGGTGGTCAGTCACTGAAACAAAAAGATTTGTAAATAAGACACTAACGGATCTGATGCAACCTCCTGACACTGTTTCCATGGAATTTGGAGTCAAGAAAAAAACATTTAAGGAGGAGTGAGTGTTAAAGTCATAAATAACCACTCAACCCAATACAGCAAAATCAACACAAACCCGAAAAAGAATTACACTTCCATGTGAGGGAAGTCAACCCTCCTACAAAGAATGAAGTATTTTGAGAAATATTTTTTTAAAAAAGCAGACTATTGTATTTCCCCTAAAAGAGAAATAGAAATCTTAAGGGAGACAGAAATTCAAAGCTTCAGCTCCCTGCCCCCAGCAGATATTTGGTGCCCATTGATACTATGATCCGCAGGTCAGCGGTTCAAATCTCACCGGCTCAAGGTTGACTCAGCCTTCCATCCTTCCGAGGTAGGTAAAATGAGGACCCAGATTGTTGGGGCAATGTAAATATACATTGCTTACGGGTGTGAACCGCTTAGAGAGTGCTTGCACTGTGAGGCGGTATATACATCTCACTAATAAATAAAATAAATAAATAAGGGCCAGCCTATCTACAAGACAAAAGACCTTCAGTTCCAGGGTGATGGGTTCAAGACATGACCCTCCAGGACATATTAGGATTATCTAGCAGCAGAACTCACCACATGGCACAATCACCTGGGGACATTGCATCACCCCCCAGGCTTCAACCAAACTTGATTCAGACAAACATTACCCCACATGGCCCCATGGGAGTCTGACTACAGCCAATAGAATACATGCCCTTGCCACAGGAACAGGAAGCTCAAGGACAAGAACAGCGGTGAAATCTACTTACCTTCCCTACTGGTTCAGAAGCACACGTGTGCGCGCTTTTTCACCCTCGCTCTGCTCACGCACTTTTTCACCCTCTGCGCATGCACATGCGCAGAGGGTGAAAAACAAAAAAATGGCGACGTCCGGGCGGGTGGGCAGAGCCTTGCGCTGCCACCGCTACCAGTTTTCCAAACCACCGGCAGTTGCCGCTACTGGTACATCCAGACTAGGCCGAATGGTAGCATTTCACCTCTGGGCAAGGCCCAAAAGAGGGTATAAATAACTCTCACTCTCCACTCCACGTGGTCAGCTGCCCAGGACCTCAAACCCATGTGGTCCTGTCCATCAATAAACCATCTTTCCAATCAGCCTCCATGTTTCCAGTGTCTTTCTCCCCACTTGGAACTGAACCAGATGGAGATTTCTTCCAACACACGCATCAAGAATATCTCAGAAAGGTTAACTTTCGCTCAAAATTGGAAAAACAAAAATATACCCACAGAGGAAGAAATTTTACACAAAATATTATCATGTGCGGAGATGGACAGGCTAACGTTAGAAATGAAGGGAAAAGACGAAACTGAATACTTTGAAACCTGGAATAAATTATACCATTGGTGGGGAAAAAGGAGAACCAAGATTAAAAATTAAAATGGTGGAGATGTAAAGAAAAACTGTAACTCACTTTTTGCAATTTAAGCTAAACAACGATGTAAAAATCAGCGGAATGCAAATATGTATACTAGATGAAGATTCGTCATGTACTTGTTTTTTACATTTAATGTATGTTTTGTCTTTTTATCTGTTTTATAAATAAAAAACTTTTTTTTTTTTAAAAAAAAGAATATCTCAGAAACCACCAACAGACTCCTACAAACACATGGAATCAGTGTAGGACACAAGCCAACTCAAGCCCTTCAAAACATCCTAAGCAGACCAAAAGACCCAACAATCCCAGAAGAAGAAAAACAGGAGTCATCTACAACATACAATGTAAGGACTGCAACAACCACTATGTAGGACAAACAGGCAGAAAAACTGGCAGAACGCATACAACTGGCAGGCAGAAGACAGGTTCGAAAATTCTTTAATTTCACAACGTATAGACAGATTTAACCATAGTTTCAATTGGGAAAATGTGACTATCCTAGACCGGGCCAAGTCCCAAAAATGCCAGGGAATGTCTAGAAGCCTGGCACTCTGCCATCCATAGACACAGGGACATTAACAACATCTATAGACTATGCAGAAGAGACAATCAACCAACCCAAAAGAGAACAAAAAGACTCCAGCGCTTCTCCGCCAGTAATCGGCACTCACATCATCATAGATTAACTTCAGACCAACAATCAAGTAAATTAATCCCCCAATCAAGAAACTGCCAAAGAGCAAACAGCCCAACCAAAGAATCTCTAAACCCACAAGAGACAGGCAAGACACCAGAATATAAACTGACAGCAAACGGCATCCTTCCTAACACTGATGATGTTACCTAGTTGGGTAATGAAACGTCTGCAAGAAAACAACCAGGCTCAGAGAGCACCAAGGACCCCTCAAAGTCATAAATTCTTCTTTTGGACCTTAAACAGACAAGCCTCTGGAAAGTGACAGAAAAGCAGTTATGGGTGTCTAAAATAGTAGATGGAAAATTTATCTCAGGGAAAATAAATACTGATAAAGATGTTATGGCATGAGCATATTTTATGATTTGGGAGAGAAATTACTCTTACCTCCCATTAATTTGCTTCTAATATCTGTCAAGCCTCACATAATGAACAAGTTAAGAATAAACATGGGAGAATGTAAACAATGCTGAAAATCTATTAGCTTTTCAAAAGGGGAATTGCTGATTCTTCCTTGCAAATACACAATTGAAACAGGAGAAGCTATTTATTTGCGTTGATCACTGGAACGCTAAACTGTTGTGCTAACCTAGCTTAACAATATTTTGGTATTTTGCATTTATTTATTCTGTCATGGTTAAGTAGTGTATATTGGAGGTGGTGACCCTTTGAGAGCTGTATGTAACGAAATTTCATTTTCATGTATGCCGATCAGTGGACATTCAAAGTGACAATAAAGTTATTCTAAGTCTAAAGCCTAAGTACTATTTTTGCCTGTTTTAAAACAGCACAACAGAATTGTGTTTTAGTAACAACAGGGTTGTCCCTAAATCAGCGGATGTCCAACCTTGGTGACTTTTAAGACTTGTGGACTTCCAACTGGCTGGGGAATTCTGGGAGTTGAAGTCCACAGGTCTTAAAGTCACTAAGGTTGGATTCACCTGTCCTAAAATGTAAGTTAATGTAAGTTAAATGTAAGACACCACAAAGACATACATTTTCTGTGAAATTAAACAGGATACTTCAAAAATTTTCACTTCTGGACAGGACTCACCGTGTGTGACGAGGCAGAAGAGAGGCTGCTTGGATGATCTGAGAGAGAACTGAGGAGAAACCAAAAGCAAAAGTCATTTTACATTCAGTCCATTCTTATCTTAAGCATCTCATAAACATTCCAGTCTCTGAAATCCCTCAAAGTCAACAATCTGTATGGAGAGTGTCAGTTCAAGAGGTTAAGAAGAAATCTTTAGAAGAAAACCCCCACACAAAAGTCTACCTGCCTGGTGAAAGCTTCAGCTATTGAAGATTTTTGGCCTCAATGTTGCTGGACCTAAGCCTCCATAGAATGAATGGCTGGCTGGATGGATTTATATCCCACCTTTTTATTTTTATTATTATTATAAACAACTCAAGGTGTCGATCATATTGTCCTTCTACCACCTATTTTATTTATTTATTTATTTATTTTATTTATTGGTGACATTTATATACCGCCTCACAGTGCAAGCACTCTCTAAGCGGTTTACAGAGTTCAGCATATTGCCCCCAATAATCTGGGTCCTCATTTTACCCACCTTGGAAGGATGGAAGGCTGAGTCAACCTTGAGCCGGTGAGATTTGAACCGCTGACCTGCGGATCACAGTCAGCTAAAGTGGCCTGCAGTACCCCACTCTAACCGCTGCGCCACCTCGGCTCTTATATTTTCCCCACAATCCTGTGAAGTGGATTGAGCCAAGAGTCAGTGATTGGGTCAAAGTCACCCAGCCAGCTGTCATGGCTAAGGTGGGACTAGAACTCAGGATCTCCTGGTGATTGGTCCAAAGTCACCCAACCGGCTTTCATACCTAAGGTGGGACTAGAACTCACAGTCTCCTGGTTTCCACCACCATCTCCCTCCCAATGCATCCCTTTCTTGATGCATGTGCTTCTGTTGCCAGAATTTCCCTAGCCAAATGGCCCTTCCCATTGGTGGGGATTCTGGGTGCCCCTAAGCTGAAGAAGCTGTTAAGATCTTCTTCCTTGTTCTTCTCAGTAGTGCTAGGCCAACCAAGAAAAGGAGGCAGTTCGGATTCATCCCAAGTCTTAGCAGGATGGGACACTTTATCAATGAAATAAGCTAACATATCAGGATGTCCATGACGTTCTCTGTCCAGACAGCTATTGGTGTAAAGGAATGGGGTCTGGATTCCCAGGAGGCAGGGGCCACATTCCAGAGGAGCAAGAAACATAAATGTTTACATAGTTTGTGTGAGAGAAAGAGGATGAAGACAGCTCCTCCCTAATAGTTCCCAGGGTATATGCCTTATGGGGTGTTACATGCTTTAGTTTGGCAAGATTCTGTCTACAGGTGAGGAACAATAAAGGAATCTGCTAGGAATGATCACAATGTGTGGTTTCTTGGGTTTTGGGAGCTTGCCTTCCTTCCTTCCTTCCTCCCTCCCTCCCTCCCTTCCCTTTCTCCCTCCCCATTACTTCCCCTCCCCCTCCTTCCTTCCTGTCTTTCCTTCCTTCCTCCTTCTCTCCCTCCATCACAACACATTCCTTCCCCTTGCTTTCCTTCCTTCCTCCCTCTTTCCTTTCTCCCTTCCCGTTACTTCCCTCTTTCCTTCCTGTCTTTCCTTCCTCCCTCCCTCCGTCACAACACATTTCTTCCCCTTGCTTTCCTTCCTTCCTTTCCTCTCCTCTCCTCCCCTCTTCCTTCCTTCCCTTCCTCCCTCCCTTCTTTCTCCAGATTTCCAGAACGGAGAAGCTACATTCTAGAGGAGCAAGAGATTGTGCAGTTTAGATAGTTTGTGTGACAGAAAGAAGGTAGATAGCTGGTGTGAGAGAAAGAGAGTGAAGACAGCTCCTCTCTAATAGTTCCCAGGGTATATGCCTTAGGGGAGGGGTGTTAGCATGCTTTATTTTGGCAAGATTCTGTCTACAGGTGAGGAACAATAAAGGAATCTGCTTAGGAGAATCACAAAGTGTCTCTCTTGGTTTTTGGAGCCTGGCAACTGCCCACAAAGCCTTCCCCTCCATCTTCTGCCGTACCTGCTTAACTGAGAGAGGGAGCTGTTGGCCAAGTCACTTGATGGAAGTGCTGCCGTGTGAGAAGGTGCTGAAGGCAGAAGCAAAGAGGTGGAAGCCGTGGTGCTCGGCAACGAAGGACCTTGGGCAGGTAGCGACGGAGGAGACGTTTCCAGCTTTGACGTGGGAACGGACGAAGCAGCTGCAAAGTTGGGAAAATAGTATTCAGAGAAGGGCTGAAACTGCCCCAGCAAGATTGTGGAAGTGAATTTTGTTTGGGCAACAGAGAGAGGCGGGGTGGAGAGAAAAATGGAAATGTAGCCAATCATTTGTGCCAATAAGGACTTGGGTTTTTGTTTTTGTTTTAGAAGGTGTGTTTCTACTATGGTAGGATTCTTCTCACACAGTTCAGGCACCCTTTCAGCTACCTACTCCATCCCCTTCCAGGTGGATGCAAAAGAGAGTCATACTGCAAGGAGATTTCTCTGCCATTAAAAGTTGCTCAGCTGAAATGTTGTTGAAGAAAAGCCAAAGATGCAAGCAAGACAGTCTATCCCACCATCGCTGTTGTCCCAAAGGTGCTCGGAGAGAGTGCTAACGACCAGATGACTGTAAAGAATCTAAATCCTTCCATTCCCCACCATTCAGTCAGAACTGAAGAAGCTTCTTGGATGAGGAGCGAAATGTCTTCAAGGAAAAACAAAGCCCTGTGACCTTTTTTTTTAAAGCACCTTTGGGACAACCATGACCTGGATGACTGAGAATCTCTATAGATGCCATCACTATGATTGATTTAGGAATGATGACACAACAGCAAAATGTATTTCAAAATTCTAGTCCCAATTATGGTTATAAGCTGAGGACTTACCTGTCTCAGCTTATAACCACAATTGGGACTAGAATTTTTGCTCCTTAAGCAAGAAGATCATTAAGGAAATTGCACCTGATTTTATGACCTTATGACCTTTTTTGCCATGGTTACTAAAGCAAATCATTGCAGTTAAGTGAACCACGTGCCCAGTGCTCAACTTTCAATCAAGTGACCATGAGATTCTGTGTTGGTCGCAAATGCAAGGACTTGTTTCAGTGTGGTTGCAATGGTCACTAAATGAAAGGTTGTAAACCCAGGACTACCTGTAATGGATAGAGAGCTGACTTACTGCTGCTCATTTCTAGACTATTAAAACTGCTTTCTGCTACCTGAAATCCAGCAGGAAAAATTGAAGGGAAAATAATCCAATATTTAGGGTAAAGAAGAGTAACATGGACCCTATAATTTAAATTGTGAGCTACGGCTGGGAGAGGGGTGGAAAAAGAGAGATAGGGGCCTACCTTGTTTTGCTTTTATTCTACTATGAAAGCATTTTAGACAGTGTTTCTCAATATTCGATGTGTGGACTTCAACTTCCAGAATTTTCCAGCCAGCCATGCTGGCTGGAGAATTCTGGGAGTTGAAGTCCGTGCATCTTAAAGTGGCCAAAATTGAGAAACACTATTTTACACTAAACGAGAAAGAGGTAAAAAAATTCAACCACATTGAAAAAGTCAGCTTCTAGCCTGCAGCGGGGCAGTCTGCACAATGAGCTTTTAATATTTTTAAAGTAATGCAACTAGGGGGTTGATGAATAAGTAAGTACATGGAGACACGGAACTGTAACTTATTGGGGGTGGGGAGAGATTTGGGAAGCAAATCAGCCCACCTGTTTGCCAAAACAAGGGGGGGTGGGAACGCAGGCATGGATGTCATGCAGAAGCTGCCAAAAACTTTTAAGGACAGAGCTGAGTTTCATCTACTTACTGTCAAGAGCTGGCTGCATTCGAACACCGTTGTGTCCATTCTGAAAGTCAAAGAAAGGAATTAGCAGCGTTTTTAACCCAAAAATTAAAGCAAAAATACAAAGTATATCAAATGATCCTCATGTGTTCAATCTCATTCCTCTCCCAAATGTTTAATTACAGATTTAGCTAATGTTCTCGACTTACAACTTGTCACTTATCCCAAAGGTGCTTTTTCAGGAGGCAACTGGACTTTCTTGTTTTTTTTTCCTTTTGAAGGTGTTTCGCTTCTCATCCAAGAAGCTTCTTCAGTTCCGACTGGGTGGTGGGGAAGGGAATCAGCTCCAGTCCTAGCGGAAGAAGCTTCTTGGATGAGAGGCAAAATGTCTTCAAAGAAAAAACAAGAAAGTCCAGTTGCCTCCTGAAAAAGCACTTTTGTGACAACCATGACTTGGATGACCGAGAATCGCTAGACTTTTAACCTGTCACTTAGCAACCATTCAAAGTTACGATGGACCTACTGCGGGTGGGGGTACTTATCACCTGGATTTGAAGTTCTGACGGTCAGGGTAGCGCCCCCCCCCATGGTCACATGACATTTCAGGTGCATTAGCAATCTTTCCTACATCTCACAATCATGTAACTGTGTTTTATGATGGTTGAGCATTTACCGGTGAGCAATGTCTTGCTCAATATTGAGCAATAAACCAGCATTTATTTCTGGGGTTGTTGTTGCTTTGGCAAAACCGTCCCCTAGTGAACATGGATTGACTTAATGACTGCAGCATTAACCATCATTGTAAAAAAAAAAGGCTTCATGATGTCTTGACAACTGTCACAATTTACGACCATAATGGGCAGGCCTCATTACGGTGGTAACTCAAACCTAAATACCAATTGTTAGGAATTACAGTGGAAAAAGCCCTGAATTCCTGCCCCGCTTGTCAGGTTTCCTAAACAGCATGTAGAAAAACATAATAAATCAAAATAGATTGATAGATTAAGTGCCATTAAGCAAAGTTGACTCTAAATGACTGCATGGGTAGATTCCGCCTACATACTTATTATTCTGGAGGGTACAAATCCATCAAGGACTTAAATTGGGGCCTTCACTGCAGCCCTATCATTTGCCTATCGGGCAGGAGGATTTTTGGACTGCTTGGCTGATTATAATCGATCCTAAAAGGAAAATGCGATCCTCCAGCATAGCAATAGCAATTAGAGTTATATACCGCTTCATAGTGCTTTACAGTCCTCTCTAAGCGGTTTACAGAGTTCAGCATATTGCCCCCAACAATCTGGGTCCTCATTTTACCCACCTCGGAAGGATGGAAGGCTGAGTCAACCTTCAGCCGGTGAGATTTGAACAGCTGAACTAGCAGTCAGCTGAAGTAGCCTGCAATGCTGCACTTTAATCACTGCGCCACCTCGGCTCTAAGCATCTTTTATTATTATCAGAGCTCTCCTGTTATGAGGGTGGGTTCTGGGCTGCCAGACCCTCAGGAGCCAGGAAGGTGACACAGATGTGCATTCAGTAGTTTAGACTATATGAGTATTCAGTGGTTGCCAAAGATGCATCATTTTTCTGTAGATCTATTTTGAAACTCATAGTATTCATACGTAAGAGCAGCGTGGTGGCCTAGTGGTCAAGACCCTCCCCTCCCACTCGGAAGGTTGACAGTTCAGTCCTAGGTAGCAGCAGATGTTTCTCTCTTAGGGTGCGCAAAAAAAAATCTGCTGTAAATGCTACATAGGCGATAGGAAGGGCATCCAGCCAGTAAACTCTCAGCTCCATCCAGTTGCCCTGACTCTACCCGGAATTAAGGGATTACAGGGTTATTAAAATGGAGTTTTATACTATTCATATGTCATCAAACTAAAGAAACCAAGTTTGTAGTAATGAGCTTGCAACAGAAGACAAGCTAGACTTTGTTCAAATGTTGTCAATTTTAACAGTTTCCACAGGACAGTACCCTATGACTTTTTGTTAATATAACTGATTTATCATTTTTTTTATTGAGAAGTGGCACAGGCAGATAAGTAGCATGTTTATATCTTCTTTTTTTCTATTAATTCTACCAAGAAAGACTTCTGGGTGTTAGATGACACCTGAGGAATCTAATCGGTTGGTTTATCAAATGGCAATGGACCCTGAATTGTCATAAAGAAAACTGGCCATATGCACAAAATCTAAACATTCATTTTGCGTATCAGGTAGCATATAAAATGGAAATATTTAAAAAGGACATGACTTGAAAACAGTAAATGATCAATATTTTAACCAGGAGTGAGGAAGGAAAAGAATGATTCTCACACAAAAAATGATTCTCATATGATCGAGGCAAGAATGGGGTATTTGAGTTTGGGACTGTAATATTATAAATTATAATTAGAAAAGAATATTTATAGTTCAGGGTTGAACTGTGGGGTCCTTGGTGCTCTCTGAGCTTGGTTGTTTTCTTGCAGACATTTCATTACCCAACTAGGTAACGTCATCAGTGCTAGAAGGGAGGGGGGGTTGCTCTCTGTTTATATATTGTTCACTACAATACCCTAATCAAGGAACTACCAACTCAGACAAACAATCAAACAGTAAGCACCAGCTTAATAAAGGAACCACCAAGAACTCTCCCACCCACAATGAGAAGGCAAGCCACTTCTATATCAAGAAAATAAACCCCTCTCCCTTCTAGCACTGATGAGGTTATCTAGCTGGGTATTGAAATGTCTGGATCGAAACAACCAAGTTCAGAGAGCACTAAGGACCCCACAATATTATCATTGCTGACTGTACCTTTCATTTTCGAAACACTGGTTATTTTGATGCATGACTGTGTTTTTGTATATATGGAGTGGTGCGGTGGCCTAGAGGTGGAGCTCTGGCCTCACAATCAGGAGGCTGTGAGTTCGATCCTAGGTAGAGGCAGATGTTTCTCTCACTGGGCACACTGAGAATATATCTGCTGAACAAAACTCCACATTGGCGATAAGAAGGGCATCCGGCCATTAAAACTCTCTGCTAGTTCCATTTAGTTGCCCAGACTCCACCCCGCAAGGAATTATGGGGTTGTTAAATGAAGATGATGATGACTGTTTATGTGTGTGTGTGTGTGTGTGTGTAACATTTTTTGCTGATAAATGAAAATAAAGGGAGACTATTATAGATCTATTTCGAGCTATTTTGCTCTCTTCAGATAGCCATACCCTTAGTGGGATTTGAACCTGGGCAGTCTGCTTGTAAGGCAGCAGTTTTAACCTCTAGGCCAGGTTCTCTTCCCTATCAGCTCATATATATGCTTGCGTATACATTTACTTCTCTTCGGTTAGGTTCTCACAAGATGCTAAATAAATAAATAACGGTATTTTTTCCATCTTGTATGTTGTTGCTTGTGAGCTGCTTAGAGTTTGGCAAGTGAAAGGACATAAAAACATCTAAATAAAAGTAAATCTAAAGGAAGACAGTTGGGAGGGAAGTTCATCCGATGCCAACGTGCACCCTCATCTTAAGAAGTCCGCCAAAGGCAATCGGTGATGTCTTTCCCTGAGCATACTTACCATGACAGCCACGGAGGCAGGTTCTGACGGAGGCACCGAACTTTGGTATGTCACCCTGTTATGCGCAGAGGCCTGGTCGAAAGAGGAGGAGGAGGCGGGGGCCGTCACAAGGCTAGTGCTCTGGACAGAGCAGCTCAGGCTCGTTGTGACGACAGGGGTGACGTAGGCCGACTCCTGTACTGTATTGGACATTGGCAAAGAGGTATTCAGAGGTTCACTGGAAAAGGTAAAAACCAAGTATTGTTTTGGTCAAGGTTTATTCAGGATTCACTAGGCAGCTCACCAGCTATGCTAAAAGGGATACGCAGCCGGGGAATACAGGCAGTCCTCGTCTTACAACAGTTTTGTGACCGTTCGTAGTTACAACAGCATTGAAAAAGGGGACGTACGAACGTTTTTCACACTTAGGATCCCGGGATTTAAAATTCAGATGCTCAGCAACTGGCTCATATTTATGACGGTTGCAGCATCCCCGGGGGTGGGGTGGGGGAGCGTGTCACGTGATCCCCTTTTGCGACCTTCTGACATGCACAAGTCCATGAGGAAGCTGGATTCGTTTAACAACCCTGCGGCTAACTTGACAGCTGCAGTGATTCATTTAACAACCGCGACAAGAAAGGCTGCAGAATGGGGCAAAATTGACGTTTCGTTTAGCAACCGAAATGTGGAGCTCGATTGTGGTCGTAAGCTGAGGACTACCTGTACATGAATAGGGAGAAAAAGGAATATTTGACAAACATTTCCACAACTTAAAAAGACCAAGCGGCCTTACGAGAAGTTTGAGTCCTGGCAGAGGCGAGGCAAAGTCAAGACTTCAAGGAAACACAGCAGTTTATTTATTCAAGACCAATAGCAATAGCAATAGCACTTAGACTTATATACCGCTTCATAGTGCTTTACAGCCCTCTCTAAGCGGTTTACAGAGTTCAGCATATTGCCCCCAACAATCTGGGTCCTCATTTTACCCACCTCGGAAGGATGGAAGGCTGAGTCAACCTTGAGCCTAGTGAGATCTGAACAGCTGAACTGCTGAACTAGCAATCAGCTGAAGGTCGCAGTGCTGCTTTTAACCACTGCGCCACCTCGGCTCCTTACTAAGGCTTTATAAAGCGGTACTAACACTTCACGTGATTTTGATTCTATGCCTCTGTTTATACAACCCAGGGCTGTATGAGCTTCAACCTCTGAAAAATGCATTCTGAACGGTGGGGATCCATGAAGTGAAAAAGCACCACAAAAGCTAAATGCATAAAAAGGCAAATAACAGGATTAAGATTGTTCTCTCCCCCCCCCCCCCCGCCCCACCCAAGTTTAACCACAACTCTATTCACACTTTGGAAAGCATTAAAGACCTGGCTGCTTTCCCAGGCATGGAAGGGAAGGATTTGGCCAGTGCTGTTGGGTTTGCGGTGTTTTCAGAAGCGCCGGTTGTGTTTAAGTTGGCTGTGACATGTGGGAGGTGGACGGTTATGTAAATCAATTGAAACAAAGAAGAAAAATATGTGTAAAAGGTTATGTATGCTTTTGAGGCTCCTGAAAATGCTTAGTCAGAAAAGATGTTAAGAGAAAAAACAGCATGGAAATCTGAAAAAGGAGGCAGGAGAGTTCAGCCACGAGATCTGCAGTTTAATATTCTGTCTCAAGAGGCAGATCGAAAGCACCGAGGCAGAGGAATTATCACAGTGGTGCCTGGATATTCTAACATTTCAGGAAATGTCTTGACCGATTTAGCATGTTTTTCAGACGTTGAATCGGAGCAGGGACAACAGAATATTTGTAGCTGCTGAGGATTGAAGTGTAAGGGTGCTTGGGGCTCTCTGAGCATGGTGGGTTTCTTGCAGACGTTTCACGACCCAGTGGGGGAACATCAGCAGGGCTAGGAGGAAGTGGGTTTTGTGAGGAGGAGGAGGAGGAGGAGGAGGAAGAGGAGGAGGACTGTAAGATCCTTGGTGCTCTCTGAGCTTGGTGGTTATCTTGCAGACATTTCATTACCCAGTTAGGGAATATCATCAGTGCTAAAAGGGAGTAGGGATGAGGAGGAGGAGGAGGAGGAGGAGGAGGAGCAGAAGGGAGGAGGAGAACTACTGTAGAGTTGTTGATGCTCTCTGAGCTTGGTTTTCTTGTAGGCGTTTCATGACCCAACTAGGTAACATTATCAGTGCTAGAAGGAAATGGGGTTTGCGAGGAGGAGGACGACGACGACAACTGTGGGGTCCTTAGTGCTCTCTAAACTTGGTGGTTTCCTTGCAGACATCTGATTACCCAACAAGGTAACATCATCAGTGTTAAGAAACTATTTTCCTCTCCTGCTTCCTTCTTCCCAACCTGTCAGCTTGTGTGTGTCATGCTTGAATCCAGCATCATCCAAGAAGAAATGGAACTGGATGCCCCCAACCCTTCTGAAGTTCTTAACCTTCTCTGGTACCCCCATTTTCAGGAACCCAGAGGGAAGCTTCAGCCTTACGTTCCTGCTTCTCAAATCATCTGAGTTCAAATAGGCTCTGTGTCAGAGCCCAGGAGAGCCATCCTAACACCGCCACTGCTCAAACGGCCTCCTTTGTGCCTGTCGCATCCTGCATCCTTGTGACGATGACACGGGTGAGGCCACCCGCCTCTCTTTGTCCCCCACCCCTAGACTGAAAATCCTAGACTTACTTTACAGGCTTGGTGTACAAGATATTATTGGGTGCTGGGCTGCTTTCGTAGCTTGAAGCAGGTCCAAACTCTGAGACCGCAGGTTCCAGCCCGAATTCAAGTGCTCCAAATTGTACGTTTAGGCCCGAAACGTCAGTCGATCCAGGCATTTCCACCGCAGAGGAAGGGATCTGAAAAGGGACATAGCAGATTGCAACCAGGAATGCCAGAAAAGGAACATTTCCTGTTTAATGCATTGATCATCTGTCATTGGAAAGGATCTGTCAGACCTGCCTCAACTTGGTCTTCTAAGTCAGGGGTCCTCAACTACTGGCAGAGGTCCGTGGCGTGCCAGAAACCAGGCTGCGCAAGCAAGCAAAGCCCCATCCGCGGGATGCAGGCATCACGCGAAACCACGTCCCTTCTGGTCCCCGGGAAAACCTCTCTCCACAGAACTGGCCCCTGGTGCCTGAAAAGTTGGGGGCCGCTGTTCTAAGTAAAAATGATCCTTAACTCCATTTGTTGAACAAAAATATAATTTACTAGAAGTCAAGTGAATTATTGTATAGGTAGTCCTCAACTTACGACCACAACTCACCCCAAAATTTATGTTGCTAAGTGAGAAATGTGTTAAGTGAGTTTTGCCCCATTTTACGACTTTTCTCATCACATTTGTTAAGTGAACCACTGCAGTTGTTAAATTGATAACCTGATGGTTCAGTGAATCTGGATTCCCCATTGGTTTTGCTTGTTAGAATCAGGGACGGGTTCCTAATTTTTTTACTACCACTGTGGGCATGGCTTATTTTGTGGGTGTGGCTTGCCAGCCATGTGACCGGGAGGACATGGCTTGCCGGCCATGTGACCGGGTGGGCGTGGCTTCTCGGACTGCTGAAGGGAGGGGAACTGAGATAGGTCCTGCCGCCCATTCCCCCTCCCCTCAGCAGCTCGAGAAGCCTCAAACGTGCGAAAATGCCTGGGATCATCACCGCACATTCATGGCTTCTCGGACTGCTGAAGGGAGGGGAATGGAGAGAGTTCCTGCCGCCCGTTCTTTCAGCGTCTCATGTGCTCCCTCAGCCATCCTCCCCTGCTTGGACTCACTGTGGGGTAGGAAGGCAGCACATGCACAGTGCCGGAAGCTCGGCTTCTGGGCATGCGCAGAATAATTTTTTTAAAAATGGCGGCGCCCAGGCACCAGCAACCGACCGCACCGGTACTGTGATGTCTCCAGCGGGCCGCTACCGGTGCTATAGAGTGGACCGCACCTGTAAGAACCCACCACTGGTTAGAATGTCACAAAAGGGGAATTACATGACTCTTCAGATGATCCAGTAAATTGAGACAGGGTGTCATGCTCGTCTCGACTTGAGACGTTAGGAAAGAAAGACCCTCGACTCCCTTTTTGAAATGAAAGGTTTACTTTTACTAAAGTCAAGCGGTTACGTGGTGAGGAAAGCTGGATAGGAATATTCTCGCGCAAAGCTTGCATTCTTCCCTCTTCCCTCTTCCCCCTCCCTCCCTTGACCAGTCCATCATTGTCCAATGATATTTGAATTAGATGTTTTGGGAACATCTTTGAGGTTTGGCACCTGTTTGGAGTTCCACATTCCATTCTCACAGCCCAGTCCTTGATCGGCCAGTCTGTTCCGGATTGACATCTCTGGTTTCTGTCACCCTGCCTCCCCAATCTACCCTGTATTTTATGGCAGGATGGCACGGAAGTGGAGGAGTGGTGCGGTGGCCTCGAGATGGAGCTTTCGCCTCACAATCAGGAGGCTGTGAGTTCAATCCTAGGTAGAGGCAGATATTTCTCTCTCTGGGCACGATGAGAATATATCTGCTGAATGTAACTCCACACTGGCAACAGGAAGGGCATCCGGCCAGTAATCACTCAGCTCCATTCAGTTGCCCAGACTCCACCCCGCAAGGGATTATGGGGACATTAAAAAAAGATGATGATGATGATACAGAAGTGGAGAATGCGGAAGATAGCAGACCTGACACAGGCCGTCTTCATTTGTGCACAGATCAGCCACTTACCAGAAATTCCCGAACTATCTCTTGACCGCTGCAAAATTACTCACTTTTGAAACTGGGGGCGTTCTCCGCTTTGATGGCTTGATCTGCTTTTGCTGCGTTTGGTGGGCTGGCACCCCTTGATTTTCTGGAGATAGGCTGGAGAGTGGACCACTTTTGTTGCCAGCTGCACAGCTATCCACCGGCAAGGGCTCCCGGGCTTTCTGGGAGGCGAAATATTCCAGTCCAGGCGGTGGGGCAGCGGCTGCCGGTGGGGGTGGCGGTTGTTGCTGCCGCTGGGACAGTTGACTCAGGACCGGGGACGGCTCAGGTTGGGATTTGAAGTCTGGACAGGATTAGCGAGAAAAAAGAAACATGGAAATCCATCATCAAACCTCACTTATTTATTTTATTATTTATTTTATTTCTTGGTTCTTATATGCCGCCCTACTCCCGAGGGACTCAGGGCGGGGTATAGCAAAAATACAAGAACACCAGTAAATAAACATAATTAAAAACCAAGTACAAAAGTTAAAATTGATATTCAAAGGCATCCATCAACCAGACATACCTGGGGGAGAGACAGATGGATTAGTCTCTACCCCCTGCCTGCAGGAAAAGCCATGTCTTGACGGCTTTTCGGAAGGCCAGCAGGGTGGGGATGGTTTGGGTCTCTGGGGGAAGTTGGTTCCAGAGCGCGGGGCCCCCCCACAGAGAAGGCCCTCCCCCTGGGGCCCGCCAGCCGGCATTGCTTGGCTGACGGGACCTGGAGGAGGCCGACTCTGTGGGCCCTAACCGGTCGGAGGGAAGTATGAGGCAGAATGCGGTCCTGGAGGTAGCCTGGTCCTAAGCCATGAAGGGCTTTAAAGATGATGATCAACACTTTGATCAACACTTTGAATTGTACCCGGAGTACTTGAGTAACACCTGAGACCGGGGATGGGGAATGATGGCCCTTTTATGACCTGTGGACTTCAACTGCCCGAATTCCTGAGCCAGCTGAGGAATTCTGAGAATTGAAGTTCAGAAGTTTTAAAGTTACCAAGGAGACTGGTCCATAAGCTTAGGCCTGCCAGCCTCAACTCTCACTCAAACTTCCTAACAGTGAGGACAATTAACCAGTGGAACAGCTTGCCTCCAGAAGTTGTGGGTGCTTCATCACTGGAGGTTTTTAAGAAGAGATTGGACAGCCACTTGTCTGGACTGATATAGGATCTCCTACTTGAGCAGGGGGCTGGACAAGACGACCTCAAGGTCTCTTCCAACTTTGTTAATGTTACTCTTACTGAGAACAATTAATCAGTGGAAGCCTCCAGAAGTTGTGAGTGCTTCATCACTGGAGGTTTTTGAGAAGAAACTGGACAGTCACTTGTCTGAAATGGTATAGGATCTCCTGCTTGAGAAGGGGGCTGGACTAGAAGATCTCCAAAGTCCCTTCCAGCTCTATTCTGATTCTGAAAAGTGGTTTACAGAGTCAGCATATTGTTCCCAACAATCTGGGTCCTCATTGTACTGACCTTGGAAGGATGGAAGGCTGAGTCAACCTTGAGATGCTCAGGATTGAACTCCTGGCTGTGGGCAGAATTAGCCTGCAATACTGCATTCTAACCACTGCACCACCATGGCTCTTTCTGTCTGTCTGTCTGTCTAGCTACTTTATCTATCTATCACAATAGCAGTCGCACTTAGACTTATATTCCGCTTCACAGTCCTTTAAGCGGTTTAAAGAGTCAGCCTCTTGCCCCCAACAGTCTGGGTTCTCATTTTCCCGACCCCAGAAGGATGAAAGGCTGAGTCAACTTTGAGCCAGTCAGGATTGAACTCCTGGCTGTGGGCAGAATTAGCCAGCAATACTGCATTCTAACCACTGCGCCACCATGGCTCTGTCTGTCTGTCTGTCTGTCTGTCTATGTAGCTATCTTATCTATCTATCTATCTATCTATCTATCTATCTATCTATCTATCTATCTATCTATCTATCTATCTATCTATCTATCTATCTATCTATCTATCTACCTACCTACCTACCTACCTACCTACCTACCTACCTACCTATGATGAGCCGAGGTGGCGTAGCGGTTAGAGGGCAGTACGGCAGGCCACTTTAGCTGACTGTGATCCGCAGGTCAGCGGTTCAAATCTCACCGGCTCAAGATTGACTCAGCCTTCCATCCTTCCGAGGTAGGTAAAATGAGGACCCAGATTATTGGGGGCAATATAAATAAACATTGCTTACTGGTGTAAACAGCTTCGAGAGTGCCTGCACTGTGAGGCGGTATATAAATCTCACAAACAAACAAACAAACAAACAAATAAAATCTATCTATCTATCTATCTATCTATCTATCTATCTATCTATCTATCTATCTATCTATCTATCTATCTATCTATCTATCTATCTTTTATTTATTAATTTATTATTTATTTGGGAATTCTTCTATGCCGCCCTACTCCCTAAGGACTCAGGGCGGCGTACAGCATTTTAAAGAACACCAAACAATAAAATCATTAAAAACAATTTTAAAAAGTTAAAAAAGGTATACAAAACCATGCATACATGGGGGAAAGTAGTCTCAAAATCACCCCACCTGCAGGAAGAGCCATGTCTTAATGGCTTTTCAGAAGGCCAGCAAAGTGGGGATATTTCAGATCTCTGGGGGAAGTTGGTTCCAGAGAACAGGGGCCACTACAGAGAAGGCCCTCCCCCTAGACCCCACCATCATCACAATAGCACTTGCACTTAGACTTATATACCTCTTCACAGTGCTTTCCAGCCCTCTCTAAGCTGTTTACAGAGCCATCTTCTTGCTCCCAACAATCTGGGTCCTCACTTTACCCATCTCAGAAGGATGAAAGTCTGAGTCAACCTTGAGCCAGTCAGGATCGAGCTCCTGGCAGTGGGCAGAATTAGTCTGCATTACGGCATTCTAACCACTGTGCCACCATAGCTCTTTTTAACAACAACAACACCCCACTGTAGGAGTTGAAACCCCCAAAAGAATGTTTCATCGGAGAATGTTACATTCCATTTGAACAAAATACGTGACTGTGTGTGTAAACAAGATTTGGGAGGGGGGGGCAGGGGTGTTCTACTGACTTGCTTCTTGCAAGCCTGAACACTTACCGAAATGGCTGAGGATCGAAGGCTGTGAAGTAGAAGATTTGACATCCCAGGATGAGGTTGGAGTTGTGGACACTGCCGAGGCTGTACTGAGAGGACCCTGTGAGGCGAACTGGCCCAAACCTGGAGATTTCAGCGGCTCCAAAATCTGAGAACCGGTAGAGTTGGCTAACTTTGAAGAGCTAAGTTCTCGGAATCCAGAACTCAGCATCGAAGACTAGGAAAAAGGAAAGCCGCAAACGTGAGCAGACACTGAATAACAACCACACTGCCTGTATTAAAATACTACAGAATAAGAGAGTCTGAAGAGACCTCAGAGGTCTTTCTAATCCAACCCCGTTTAAGCACGAGAACCTTATAACATTTTAGACAAATGGTTGTCCAATTTCTTCTTAAAATCCTCCAATAGTGAAGCACCCACAACTTCTGGAGGCAAGTCGTTCCACTGATTCATTGTTCTCACTGTCAGGACATTTCTCCTTAGTTCTAGCATTATATTAATGCACTTTATATTATAAGGAGCAGGCATGAATTAGATATCACCAACAATAAAAATGCATTTATTAAATCTAGATTCAAAGGCTCAGGAATAGTTGATTTCCACATAAACCAGTCAGATATGTCCCTGGAAAGAAGTCCACATAGGAGTCTTCCAGATTGAAAGTACTGGGCACCTCACCAACAAGGCAAATTTGTAGTACCGTATTTTTCGGAGTATAAGACGCAACTTAGTTTTTGGGGAGGAAAATAGGGGAAAACAATCTGCCTACCAGGTATTCATCTGGCTAGCGTCCTTAGTCTGGTCAGCTTCAGCACATTATTTTATCTCCTGGTTAGGACTTAAAAAAACCTTCTTCTGAGAGAGTAACAATGAAAGAGCCTGCAAGCCAGTAAGAGCTGGGAAGATCGTTAGCACCTGGTTAGGGCTAGAAAAAAACTTATTCAGAGCAAATAGAGCAATGAAAAAAACCCTGCAAAGACTTAGGGCTGGAAAAACATTCTTTGGAGAGAGTAACAATGAAAAAGCCTGCAAGGTAAGAGCTGGGAAGATCTGTTAGCACCTAGTTAGGGCTGGAAAAAAAAGCTACATTCAAAGTATAAGACGCACCCAAATTTTCAGCCACTTTTAGGGAGGAAAAAGGTGCGTCTTATACTCCGAAAAATACGGTAGTTATTATGCACAGGGTGTGATCTGTGCTCCTCACAAGAATCACATTAAGTAGATCACTCCAGTTTCCAATTGGAAGGAGCCAGTAAGCTGTAGCATAGCCTCCCTGGAAGGTTACAGGTACAAAAGTTATCCATTATGGGTGGAAAGGAATCTTTGTAGCTCAGGGTTGAACCGTGTGGTCCTTAGTGCTCTCTGAGCTTGGCTGTTTTCTTGCAGACGTTTCATGACTCAACTCGGTAATAGCATCAGTGCTAGAAAGGAAGGTGTTTGCGGAGAGGAGGAAGACGAGAAGGGGGACTGTGGAGTCCTTAGTGCTGTCTGAGCTTAGATGTCTCATGACCCAACCAGGAAACATCATCAGTGGTAGAATGGAGTGTGGTTTGTGGAGAGGAGGAGGAGGAGGAGGAGGAGGGGGAGGGGGAGGAGGAAAAAGGACTGTGGGGTTCTTGGTGGTTTTCTTGCAGATATTTTATTACCAACTACACAGCACCCACAGCGCACTGATGACGTTGCCTCATTTGGTCATGAAACGTCTGCAAGAGAACCACCCAGCTCAGAGAGCACCAAGGAGCCCACAGTCATTGTCCTCCTCCTCTCTGCAAATCCCGCTCCCTTCCAACCCTGATGATGTTACTTAGTTGGGTAATGAAACGTCTGCAAGGGAACCACCCAGCTCAGAGAGCACCAAGGACCCCCCAATTATCCTTTGCGAAAGACAAAACAACGAGTTCTCATCACAGTTCAAAGCTGTCCCATTTCTTTTTTCGGGATTCGCAGCAAGATCTTTGAGTTCTGAGTTTGGGTTCCGAGTCACCCAAAGGAGGGACGTTACCAGGTTTTGTGCCGAGTAAGTGTTCACAGTGCTTGGATTGCTTGTTCCCGAGGCCGTCGGAGGGTTGTGCTGGGAATTGGTGAAGACAAGTGCCTGGCCGAAGCCTTGCTGCTGAGTAGCATCGAAGGAGGTGGCCTCCGGGTCTTGATTCTGAAGCAGAGTCACCAGATCAATGCTAGGGATCAAAGGGAAAGAGAAAGAAAATCAAGAAAATGGAAGGAAGCTAGAAGACAGGCCAGGAGGAATTCAAAGGACCCATAGATTCCAGAGAACACACAGGAGGGAGACGAAGGAATTCATGGTCAAAGACTAGGACTGAAGAATCTGGGTTCAAGCCCACCCCCAGCGACAAGAGCTCCCTAGGACCATGATGGCAAAGCTATGGCATGCGTGCCAGAGGTGGCACACAGAACCCTCTCTATGGGCACGTGCCATCGCCAGCTGGTCTTTAGGTTTCCGGCACGCATGTTGGTCTTCGCACGCGCCAAAGTGCCGGAAACCCGAAGACCAGCTGGCCAGCGCGCACGCATTCCGGTTTCAGCACTCAGTGCTGAAAAGGTTCGCCATCACTTCCCTACGTGAAGTTGGACCAGCCAACCTCTCTCAGCTCAATTGAACCCTTAATCCCAAAGGGGCTTTTTTCAAGAGGCAACTGGACCTTCTTGGTTTTTCTTCTTTGAAGACGTTTCGCTTCTATCATCCAAGAAGCTTCTTCAGCTCTGACTGGATGGTGGGGAATGGAAGGATTTATACTCCTTGCAGACAGCTGGTCATTTGCATCCTTTTTAAAGAGTCGTTGAGGCCAAGGTTATTGTATCCTCAGGGTCACCTGAGTAGTGCAAATGGTTCCTGTAGTCTGCAATTTTTTCTCTGGAAATCCATTCCTACTCCCACACCATTCAAAGGGTGTTCATCCCAAATTGTATAGCTAAAAGTCTGTAGAGATTCTCAGTCCTCCAGGTCCTGGTTGTCCCAAAGGGGCTTTTTCAGGAGGCAACTGGACTTTCTGTTTTTTTCTTTTGAAGACGTTTCGCTTCTCATCCAAGAAGCTTCTTCAGCTCTGACTGGATGGTGAGGAATGGAAGGATTTATACTCCTTGCAGACAGCTGGTCGTTTGCATCCTTTTAGAGGGTTGTTGAAGCACTTGAAGGTTTATCTGTGTCCTCAAGGTCAGCTGAGTAGTGCGAATGGTTCCTTTAGTCTGAAATTTTTGAAAATTCGTACTCCCACACCATTCGAAGGATGAGAAGTGAAATGTTTTCAAGGAAGAAAAAACAAGAAAAGTCCAGTTGCCTCCTGAAAAAAGCACCCTTGGGACAACCATGACCTGAATGACTGAGAATTTCCATAGACTTCTATCCCTTAGGTTCGCCAGGGCGAGGGAGCAATGCTGCCTTGAAATCTTAGAGCAAAGGGGGGATATAAATCTAATAAATACATAATAAAGATATAGTCCCTAATACAGGTAATCCTCAACTTACAACAATTCACTTAGTGATTATTCAAAATTACAACAGCACCAAAAAAGTGACTTGTGACCATTTTTCACACTTATGACCGTTGCAGCATCGCCTGTCAGCTCCTGCATACTGGCCGTCTGGGAGCTGCCATTCGGTGGGGAGAGGCTGCACTGGTCTTTGAGCAGCTTGGACACTAATGCAAGAAGCGATTCTCCTTTAAGAACTGCAAGATGAAGAGGGATACTGGCTTATGGAGTAGCAGGGCTCATTTCCGGACCAAGGGGGGAGGGAAGTGCATGTGTGAGTGGGTGGGTGGTGATTAATGAATATAAGGGGATGGGGAGCACGGGTGAGCAGCCCTAACAAGAGTTTATCTTTGAGATTGTCAGTAAGTACCCAGGAAAGAAGTAAAGCAGACATTAGCAAACCAGGTTTGTGTTTGTTTGTGTTCCTTTCTCTTTTCTTTTAGTTCTGGAACCTGACATCACCATGGTCACATGATTTACATTCGGATGGTTGGCAACTGACTCATATTTATGACGGTTGCACTGTCCTGGGGTCATGTGATCCCTTTTTGCAACCTTCTGACCAGCAAAGTCAATGGGGACCCCAGCTTTGCTTACATTCAGACCCCCTGGGTATGAATGTTGGATGTTTTTTTAACTTTTATAATTTTTTAACTGTTATGTGATTTTATATTTCGATAATGGATTTGACATGTTGTTAGCCGCCCAGAGTCCCCTGGGAGTTGGGCGGCATACAAATCTATTTAAATAAAATAAATAAATAACCGGGTTGCTAATTTAAAAACTGCAGTGATTCACTGACCAACTGACTTGGTTAGCAACATAAATTTTGAGTTCAATTGTGGTCATAGATTGAGGGCTCCCTGTATATCACAGTAGTAGGGTTCTTTTTTATATCGTGGTGACCAAACCTGGGTGCAGTATTCCTAATGTGGCCTTACCAAGGCATTACAAAGTGGTATTAACACTTTGCATGATCTTGATTCTGTCCCTCTGTTTATGCAGCCTAGGACGGCGTTGGTTTTTTTGGTGGCTGCTGCATATTATTGGCTCATATTTAAGTGATTGTCCAAGATCCTTTCCAGAGTTACTGCTACTGAGCCAAGTTTCACCTAATCTGTAGTATGTTTGGTTTTTCTTGCCTAAGTGTAAAACCTTGCTTTTCTCTATTTTGAAGCGACATCTCTACATTAGAAGCAACTTCACTGTAGTGGTGGGGGCATTAAAATTAAGCATTTGTGTTGCATTTTCAGTGAGCGAGCTCCAAGTGTAGCTCTGATGGAAGCAGACTCCAAAGGAACCAGAGCAATTTATCCCCATCTTTAAATTAGGAAGGCATAAAAAAAATAGGCTTGTCAACTTGAGGTCTATATAGAGCAGAGGTCTTCAAACTTGGCAACTTTAAGACTTGTGGACTTCAACTCCCAGAATTCTCCAGCCAGTATAGCTGGCTGGAGAATTCTGGGAGTTGAAGTCCACAAGTCTTAAAGTTGCCAAGTTTGAAGAGCTCTGATATAGAGCAAGGTCCTTGAACAGATTATTCAAAAGCTGCTGCTTGTGAGCGCCAGGAGAGGAATGTAACAATTAGTCACGGCTGGCTGACTTTATCTCCATTTTTTTTGACAAGAGTTACTAGCTTAATAGATTGGGGGAATGCCATGAACATAGTGTACCTTGACCTCGTCAGAGCATTTGACAGAAGTGTCTCAGGATAGCCTCATTAATAAAATGGCAAATTAACGGCTAGATGGATTTATAATTGGCTGAATGACTGCAGCTAGACAGCCGTCATAAATCACTCCGTTATCAGCTTGGAAAGTGAGCGTCAATTGGAGGGCCAGGGGGCTCTACCCTGGGTCCTGTGAAGTCCAACATTTTTATCAGTGAGTTGGGGGATCCAGGACAACTTGCCACAACCAATTCCCCGTGGCCAACTCCCGTGGGACAACAAAAGTTAGATAGAAATGGTGGAATAGGACCATCAAAGAAAGGAGGAATGAGGGGCAAAACGAAAAAGGGCATCCCATAATAGCCATTAAGAGAGGCAACATAGGAAAATACGTACCTTTGACCAGAAGCGACATGGTTCTCGGCTGGAACTGATGAAGCTGTGAAGACCTTTGTTTCTGAAAGCTAAAATATCAGACAAAAAAAAAGAGCAGAATAATATATTTTGCATTAATTTCCCCCCTCCTGCAGGAGATAGCAACAAAAAACACTAGGTACTGAAAAGATTTAAAATACAGACAAAATTATATCTCATTTGCAGGCAATAATTTACATGGATATGGGCAATGATGAAAAAACAGCACTGCATACGTGTTTAGGGGAAGGGAAGTGTCTAAAAATATATCAAATAGCTTCCTTTTTGTTCCTGGCAAATTAAAGATTTCCCCCCTCAACGCCTGTACGTCAGACTGAAGGCAGCCTTCCTCAATATATCAAAGCCTCAGCCCCCACCCGCTAATGAATGTATATTCCAAACCAGAATAAAGTTCTTCAGGGAAGATCTGAACCTTTTCTGTACAGGTAATCCTCGACTTATGCCCACAATTGAGTTAAATATTTCTGTTGCTAAGCAAGACAGTTGTTAGGTGAATTGTGCCCCATTTTGTGACTTTTCTTGCCACAGTTTTGATCATGTGACCACAGGGATGCTGCAGCGGTCGTAAGGGTGAAAAAGGGTCATAAGTACCGTATTTTTCAGAGTATAAGATGCACCTTTTTACCCTCAAAAAGAGGGTGAAAACTTGGGTGCGTCTTATACACCGAATGTAGCCCTACCCAGCCACCCCCACCCTTTGGCCTCTGCCTGCCAGCAATTTACCTCTTTGCAGCAAACAGGGCAAAGCACAAGAAGAGCACAAGAAGAGATAAACTGCCTCCTGACCTATAGCTGACGGAGGCTTGCAAGCCACGTGGTAAAATGAAACTAACTATGGTGGCTGTAATGTGATAAATTGCTGGGAGATAAACTGCTGGCAATATTAGATTGCTGAAATTGCAAGGAGGCAAGCTATAGCTGCTATGGCTCAGAGCTAGAGCTCTTGCCTCACAATCAGGAGGTTGTGAGTTCTATCCTAGGTAGAGGCAGATTCTGTTAATATGTTATTTTGTTAAATGTTTGTAGAGTGTTCAAATTATTAGACTTATTTTTTAAAGACTGCTTTATTATTGTTCTAGACAACTTAACAAAATGAAGAAGCTTTTAAAAATAAATGCTTGCTCTGAAGAGGCCCAGTGCTATTGTATCTTCTTTTAAATAGCAGAGAATACTTCCAGAAAGCCACATCAATTTTAAAGATCTGTAAAAGTATAATCTGAAATGTCCTGTTTTAGTATTAAGTATTAGTATTAAGTATTAGTATTAAAAGAAGGCAGCTGAGAAACCCTGACTTAGTCATGTTTGGAGTAGATCTATTTAAATAATTGGGAGGAGTTAGTGTGATTACATTTAAGAAAACTTTCTGGGATTAATATACTGCCATAAATGTACATTTCTCCAATTCTTTGCCATTTCTATGGGTCAGGCACACATGCACAGAAATACATAGCAAACAGTGTATATCATCTGTACTGTTTGCTGTTTGCTGTTTGGCAAATTGCTGGGAGGCAGAGGCCTTTTTTCCTTGTTTTCCTCCCCCAAAACTAAGGTGCGTCTTATACTCCGGTGCGTCTTATACTCCGGTGCGTCTTATACTCCGAAAAATACGGTAACTTTTTTCAGTGCTGTTGTAACATTGAACGGTCACTAAACAAAAGCGTTGTAAGTTGAGGAGAGACTGCCAGGTATAGATAGGTCACTCTCATCCCAGGCAAACAGTGTGTATAGTGCCAGTTTCACGCAAGTGAAATCCTCATTCTGCGTAAATCCTAGCCAAATGCTGAATTTTTTTCAGCAGGGAGAGGCTTCCAAGGACCGAGTCTGAAATCTTTTCCATGCAAAGAGGGAAGTTTGGGAGCCACTGTCATGTCCCTCATCGGAGCCTGAATCTGCGGGGGAAGATGAGCTGGAACAGGAGCCGACCGAGATCGAAGGGAGCGGCTCCCTTGGCTTTGGAGGAAAAGAGGGAATGGAAGGGCTTTTCGGGATCTGAAAGGCTTGTAGACAGAGGAGCAGGAGAGGCAGAGCTCAGGCGAAGAGCAGGGACCGCCCCCTCCTGATCCTAGAGCACGGAGAGAAGAGAGAAGGCGAGAACAACGCAGACTGAGCCGGCTATGAGGAAGGAGAGTGCCCCACCCCCCCTTCACAAGGCACACCTGGGGACTGAGGTGTAAGGAGGTGCCGGTGGGAGGGGCATGTGTCGGGAACAAGCGTTGAAACTGTGGAACCTCGTGTGCACTTGCCGAAGTCTGGAGATTGCTGTGCTCTGTCTTGTGGGGCTTGCCCGGTTTGCCTGCTTCGCTGAACTTCTGGCTCCGGTTACTCTTTGGCTAACTTTGCTAACTGGACTTCTTGCCTTGGTTACTGGTTTGCTAACCATGCTTACTGGACTGCTGGCCCTGGTTACTGGTTTGCAAACCTTGCTTACTGGACTACTTGCAGCCAGAGGCTGTTGAAGGTGCATGTGAGAGCTTTGCTCCACGACTTGTAGTAAATGTGGGGACGTTTGGGGGCAAAGTTGGAGCAATAAAGGGGAGTTAGATCTGTTCTCTGGATGTGTTGCTTCTGTGCCACGCCCGGGTCATCACAGCCATTTTGATGTAGGGGTTAAGGTGCTAGCCTAGAAACCTAGAATTGGAGTTCTAGAATTGGGAGTTCTAGTCCTGCTTTAGGCATGAAAGCCAGCTGGGTGACTTTGGGCCAATCACTAGGAGATGGTGAGTTCTAGTCCTGCCCTAGGGATGAAAGTGGGCTTTGTAACTTTGGGGCCAATCACCAGGGGATTGGGAGTTCTAGTACCACCTTATGTAAGAGAGTCTGCAGAGTAACTTTTGGCCACTCCCACTCTCTCAGCATAGTCCACCTCAGGGGGTTGTTGTTGTTTTGGGGGAAAGGAGGAGGCAAGCATATTGGGTGTTTCGCTGCTTTGAGTTATGTATAAAAATAATAAAGGTGAGATAAAAATCTAATAAAGAAAGAAAGAAGAATCCATCCAGTGGATCCTGTTTCACAGGAGGCGTTTAGTGGTCGTTAGGTCAGCCTCCCAAGTCAAACCTTTACTGAGTTACTACACAAGAAACTCACAAAGCTTCACGTCTATGAAAACTCACAAAGCTTCTCAGCCATCCCAAGTCATGGTTGTCCCAAATGTGCTTTTTCAAAAGGCAACTGGACTTTGTTCTTGAAGACATTTCACTTCTCAGCCAAGTAGCTTCTTCAGTTCTGGGTGAATGGTGGAGGATGGAAAGATTTATATTCCTTGCTGTCATCTGGACATCAGCACACTTTCTGAGAGTTGTTGAGGCCGCCTGGAGGTTTATTGGTGCCCTGAATAGTGCAAATGGGTGTGAACTCTTCTTGGAACTGCTAAAAGGACTATGTTGCAAACGGGAGATGGGTAGTGTCATATTCTCCCGCTCTGTTGAGAGAGGGCTTACTGTAGATGGCCTCTTTGACCCCTCTTTCAAACCATCGGTCCTCTCTGTCCAGAATGTGGACTTTGCTGTCTTCAAAAGAGTAGCCTTTGTCTTTCAAATGCAGATGGAACTGCTGAATCTAGTCCTGATGGGTTTGTTCTCCTAAGTTGTGCCATGCATTTGTGAAGTGGTTGGTCACAGGTAAACCTCCAAGTGGTCTCAATGACTCTCAGAGAGAGCACTAATGACCAGACGACAGCAAGGAATATAAATCTTTCCATTCTCCACCATTCACTCAGAACTGAAGAAGCTTCTTGGATGAGAAGTGAAACATCTTCAAGGAAAGAACAAGGTCCCGTTGCCTTTGGGGGTGGGGGAAAGCACCTTTGGGGTCACAAAGCTTCAGCAGCAAGGAACAACATATCACACCCAATTTTCTATCAGAACTTCTTAGTTTTGTGCTTCCCTCCTAGGACTACTGGAGACCTGATTTAACAGTGACTGGGAATATCCAGCAAGCACCTGTTAAGGAATGTCCCAAAGGTGCTTTTCCAAGAGGCAACTGGACTTTCTGGTTTTTCTTTGAAGATGTTTCGCTTCTCATCCAAGAAGCTTCTTCAGCTCTGACCTGATGGTGGGGAATGGAAGGATTTATATTCCTTGCAGACAGATGGTCATTTGCATCCTTTTAGCAAGTCATTAAGATCACCTGGAGGTTTATCTGTAGTCCTCAGGGTCACCTGAGTGGTGCAAATGGGTGGAGCCTTCTTGGAACTGCTGAAAGGATGGTGTTATAGACTGGAGGTAGATGATGTCGTATCTCTCCCCCTCTGTTGAGAGAGGGCTGTTCAATTTTGACATAGACAGCCTCTTTGATCCCTCTTTCAAACCATCAGTCCTCTCTGTCCGAAATGTGGACTTTGCTGTCTTCCAAAGAGTGGCATTTGCCTTTTAAATGCAGATGTACTGCTGAATCTAGTCCTGATGGGTTTGTTCTCCGATGTTGTGCCATGCACTTATGAAGTAGCTGTTTTGTTTCCCCAATGTACGGATCTGCACACGGCTCACTGCATTGTACTGCATGTACCACGTTGCTCAGTTTTTGCCTGGGTGTTTTATCTTTGGGGTGGACAAGCTTCTGCCTTCGTGTATTCTCGGGTGACCTGGATGACTGAGAATCTCCATAGACTGTTAAGGAATGGTTATTTCAAGAGGCCACAAATGCCCCAATCAATTGGTAGGTCAACGCACCACGGAATCCTTGCAAGCAACTCCCAAAGCAAGAGAGGATGAAAAATGTCTATATATCCTAAAATAAACCAGCCTATAACTATCTTCTGCTTGTGGGTGGAGCTGCTTGCTCTGGTTTGTCCAGAAAGGTAAACAAGACTGTGGCAATTATGAGGTCACTTGATCTCTACAACAGCTGAAAGGTTTTGGGTTACACAGAAGCCCGCAAGAGTTCTGAGAAGCAACTTAATCTGCTTGTCAGATGCTGCCCAGAATCTAAGTGAGGCACAACATCAACAGCAACAACAAACCACCAAGAATGCCTTTCTGGAAACTGACAATTCCTTGAAACCAGCAGCTGGTTAAGTTGGGAGTTTTGCTGGAATCAAATGACCAGTCAGGTTCTCCCAGCCAAAATTTCCACTCTTGAGAAGAAAGCTCGGTTCCAGCCAGTTCTGAGGACAAGCCACAGACAACCATCCCTTAAATCAGTGTTTCCCAACCTTGGCAACTTGAAGATGTCTGGACTTCAACTCCCAGAATTCCCCAGCCAGCATTTGCAAATGCTGGCTGGGGAATTCTGGGAGTTGAAGTCCAGACATCTTCAAGTTGCCAAGGTTGGGAAACACTGCCTTAAATGTATGGTTTGTTATTTTGGGTTATCTGAAGAAGCGCTTCTCGATCAGACCAATGCAACACCTATGGCAGTTTCAGCCATCATCTGCACAAGGAACACAATACAGGTAACCCTTGACTCACAAGCACAATTGAGCCCCACATTTATGTTGCTAAGTGAGACAGTTGTTAAGTGAGTTTTTTCCCGTTTTATGACTTTTCTTGCCACGTTTGGTTAAGTGAATCCCTGCAGTTGTTAAATTAGTGACAATGTTGTTAAGTGAATCTGGCTTCCCCAATGGCTTTGCCTGTCAGACGTTCGCAAAAGGGGATCGCATGACCCCGGGACGGTGCGACCGTCATAAATACAAGTTGGTTGCTAAGCGGCTGAATATAAATCACGTGACCATGGGGATGCTGCAAGGGTCATAAGTGTGAAAAATGGTCATAAGACACTTTTTTCAGTGCTACTGTAACTACGAATGGTCACTAAACGAACTACTGTAAGTCAAGGACTAGCTGTACAGGTAATCCTTGACTCACAAGCACAACTGAGCTCCAAATTTCTGCTACTAAGCTAGACAACTGTTAAGTGAGTTTTGCCCCATTTTACGACCTTCTTTGCCATAGTTGTTAAGCGAATCACTGTAGTTGTTAAGTGCGGTTTTTGAGTTAATCCGGCCTCCCCCTTGACTTTGCTTGTCAGGTCGCAAAAGGGGATCACGTGACATCAGGAAACTGCAACTGTCATAAATATGAGTCAGTTGCCAAGCCTCCAAATTTTGATCACGTGACTGTGGGGATGCTGCAATGGCCATAAGTGTGAAAAACGGTCATAAGTCGCTTTTTTAATGCCACTGTAAACTTCAGATGGTCACTAAATAAATGGTTGTAGGTTGAGGACTACCTGTAGCTGTATTTTCCATACAAGGACGTTTTAAAAAAGTGCAGATTTTCAGAAAGTTGTGATAACACAGGTTTTAGGAGATCTGTCTAGTCTCCGCTTAAATTCTCTGAAAAAAATGTATTTGAACAATACGCCTGGATTAAAATTAGCCAAATAACGTTCAAGAAGATATAAAAGTGTTTAAAAGTCAGGCAATGTATTCTGCAACCGTCTTTTCAAAGAGAACCGAGACTGCACAATAACAGAAGCAAAGAAAACCTAGACTTACATCTTCATTCCAGTCTTCGGCCGTCCATTCTTCTATTGAATTCTTCCATGCTCCTGCAGAACAAAGGGCTGGTCAGAAAAACGGCTCATAAGGAAACCAGTACCTTGTTAAAATTACAATTCCCAGGCAGACGAACCCAAAATGGACAGTGGTTGGGGGTGTTAGGGGTCCTAGTCGAGGGCCATAAGTTTTCCACATCTTGGATTACAGATGTGATTACCGGTACATCTGACAGATTAAAACATATAGGATGAAACCTATGGGCCACCAAGCAATATTACTGCAAGCGATCAGACACAGGCAAAGAAAATGCCCTCACCGAAGCCAAAACAATCAAAATTTTGTTTTGGGACCAAGTCTTATCTGCAAAGGAAGGCCAGAGCTGCCTGCAAACCTGTAAAATCAACTCTCAGCCACTCCGTGTCCTGTCCACCACAGAGATGTGAATGCTCCAACACTGGAAATTTTTAAGAAGATGTTGGACAACCATTTGTCTGAAGTAGTGTAGGGTTTCCTGCCTAAGCAGGGGGTTGGACTAGAAGACCTCCAAGGTCCCTTCCAACTCTGTTATTATTATTATTACTGTGTTTCCCCGAAAATAAGACCCTGTCTTATATTTGTTTGAACCCTGAAATAAGCGCTTGGCCTTATTGCCATGCACTCAAAAGCCCGATTGGGCTTATTATCAGGGGAGGTTTTATTTTGGGGGGAAAAGGGTATGTAGGTGGGAGAGCTGAGATTAGGAAGGAACATCTGTTTCTCAGGTCGCTTGAAAAGTTTTCTGCTGTGGAGGTACTCACTATAGCAAATGATCAAACTAATAAAAATGATGAAAACGTATGAAAGAAGAGGAAAAGGATGCACAGTTCAAAAGAGCCATTATGGCCTAATGGTTAAGGCATCAGGCTAGAAACTGGGAGGATGTGAGTTCTAGTCCCGCCTTAGGCATGGAAGCCAGCTATGTGTGTTTGGGTCAATCACCAGGAGACTGGGAGTTCTAGTTCCGCGTTAGACACGAAAGCCAGCTGGGTGACTTTGGGCTAGTCCTCTCTCTCTCAGTCCAATCCAGCTCACAGGGTTGATATTGTGAGGAAAAGAGGCGGAAAGTCTATAGATAGTCCTTGACTTACAACAGTTTGCTTAGCGACCGTTTGAAGTTACAACGGCACTGAAAAGAGTAACTTATGACCATTTTTCACACTTATGACCGTTGCAGCATCCCCATGGTCATGTGATTTACATTCAGATGCTTGACAACTGGTTCATATTTATGACCGTTGCTGTTTTCCAAGGTCATGGGATCCCCTTTTGCGACCTTCTCAGAAGCAATGGGGAAGCCAGATTTACTTAACAACCACATGTTACTAACTGAACTGCAGTCATTCACTTCACAAATGTGGCAACAAAAGTCACAGAATGGAGCAAAACTCCCTTAACAAATTTCTCGCTTAGCAACATAAATTCTGACCTCAATTGTGGTCGCAAGTCGAGGACTACCTGTGTAAGGTACGTTCGCCATCTTGAATTGTTTATTTTTTTAAAAAAGAAATAAAGGCAGGATAGAAACTAGGGTCCTCTAAGCTTTGGTTCAGGGCAGAGGTGGGTTCCTGCCGGTGCGGTTAATAGCTGTTGTTCGGCGCAGAGCCGAAGACGCTGCTGCTGTTCGCGGCGTGGGGGCTTTCCCCGGGCGCTGCCACCGCCCGCATGGACGCTGCCATTTGCGTTGTTTTGCCCTCTGTGCATGCGCAAAGCGTTCTGCATGCGCAGAGGGCAAAAGAACGCAATCGGCGGCATCCATGCGGGCGGGGAAAGCGCCCAGGGAAAGCTCCCGTGCCGCGAACAGCAGCAGCGTCTTCGGCTCTGCGCCGAACAACAGCTATTAACCGCACCGGCAAAAACAGGCAGGAACCCACCTCTGGTTCAGGGCATCCTTACAAAAGCTGCTCTCCAGCCCACACTGCCAACATCTTAAAACAAGCCCTCCCAGCCTGCTACTGTGATAAATCATTTTTAAACTATGCAAATTAACAGCTCATGGCAGAAACAGAAGAGCCAAGTCAAGTTCAGAGTGAGGACACCCACATTCTGGGTCACCGATGGCAAAGTCCTCAGGGAGTAGGGCGGCATAGAACAACCTCCAAATAAAATAAAAAAATAAAATAAAATAAAGTCTCCAGCAGCCAAAATGATTTTTTCAGCCAAAATCAAAACACTTCATTTTTAGAAATCGTCTCACAGGTGGTTATTGATTTTGTTTGTGTGTGTGTGTGTGTGTGTGTGTGTGTGTGTGTGTATGTGTATATGTATTCAGTTGTTTTTTTTTCTTATTTTGGAGTCATAATACATACAAACTGTATCAGGCAGTGAGGATTATTGTCACGCAAAGATACTGAAACAGATTTCAAGTAAAGGTGTTTTAAAATTACTTAGGCAGATTTTATACAGTATGGAAAACTAGGACTTTGAAGATATTAAAATGTTTTCCTAAAAGAGGAATATTCCCACCCAGGTGAAATATAAACTATGGATTCCCAAAAACAAAAGGAGTTTTTTTCCTTTTTCGATGCTTCCAAACTACTGGCAATTTTTCCACCGCTCATGAAAATTCAAAAATAATGACAACAAATTTATCTGGACTTTACATGTAGATGACATTTATGTACAAGTGAATTTCTTGGGGGCTATTTTGACCCCAAGCCACCTTAAACTAAAAAGATCACAGCCTGGCATGCTTCCACTGGTTTGCAAACCAGGAAAACTTGACTGTGGAGCTATCGTAAAAACATATCTTGACATCTGTCCTGCAAATATGTTAAGACTGTGTTTATTTTGCATTCCTGAGTATCTCTTCTGTTCTAAGTTTAGACTAAATAAGTTAACAGAGGAAAGAAATTTTGAAAAATGGGTGCTGCGGTAGCATGTGGAAAATTTCAAACGAGCCACTCTTCCAAGGTTGCCACAAAGAAGAGGGGATCCACCTATTCACCAAAGCACCTGAAGGCAGGACAAGAAACAATGGATGGAAACTAATCAAGGAGAGAAGCAACCTGGAACTAAGGAGAAACTTCCTAACAGTGAGGGACAATTAACCGGTGGAACAGATTGCCACCAGAAGTTGTGAATGCTCCAACACTGGAGGGTTTTTAAGAATAGATTGGACAGCCATTTGTCTGAAATGGTATAGGGTCTCCTGCCTGAGTAGGGGCCTGGACTAGAAGACCTCCAAGGTCCCTTCCAACTCTGTTATTCTGTCTCTTCCTCGTGGCACAGAGCACAAAAAAGAAGAATTCACAAGCAGCTTCAACAGAAAAGATCAAAGAAGTGCCACGTTTCGTATAAAGTGGCTGCAATGCTCTCTCTCTCACACACACACACACTCACACACGCCAATGGAAAACTCTTTTGAGGGGTCCTTGGTGCTCTCTGAGCTTGCTTGTTTTCTTGCAAACGTTTCATGACCCAAACTGGGTAACATCTTCAGCACAGATGATATTAACCTAGTTTGGGTCATGAAAGGTCTGCAAGAAAACAAGCAAGCTCAGAGAGCACCAAGCACCCTTCTCACGTCAACACCGGGCTACAAATATTCCCCTTTATTGAAAACTGTTTTGCAGGTAAGATTACAGGCAGCGTGTATGCCTTACCTTAACACTATTCTTAGAAAAAGATGCACATTTTGCTGTTATCGGGAAACGCACAGCGATTATCACCCTGCTATTGGCAATTTGGGACAGGCTTATAATCTGCAACCTTGTCGTTCCCTCACCTGTTCCTTCAGCTGCATCGTTTTCTCCCAGTTCCCAAGACTCCTGTTTTGCCCCAAAGCCGTCGGTGGCTGAGGAATCGGTGTAATCTGCAGGGTTAAACGTCCTACAGGTCAAGAGAGGTGGAGAAAGTCAGAACTCTTAGAGAAAGCGAGGCTTCGGTAATTGTCTGCTCAGCCTAGCCCACCATTTTCCCTTCCAACCTAGAGAGGCCTCAGAGGTCACTCTGAGGGGTCCTTGGTGCTCTCTGAGCCTGGTTGTTTCCTTGCAGACATTTTATGACCCGGCTAGGTAACATCATCAGTGCAAGAGGGGGGAGCAGGAGAAGGAGGAGGAGAACTCTGGGGTCCTTGGTGGTCTCTGAGCTTGTTTGTTTTCTTGCAGATGTTTTACTACCCAACATGGCACAACTAGAGCCGTGGTGGCGCAGTGGCTAGAGTGCAGTACTGCAGCCTACTTCTGCTGACTGCCAGCAGTTTGGCAGTTCAAGTCCAACCAGCTCAAGGTTGACTCAGCCTTCCGTCCTTCCGAGGTGGATAAAACGAGGACCCAGATTGTTGGGGGCAAGAGGCTGACTCTGTAAACCGCTTAGAGAGGGCTGTAAAAGCACTGTGAAGCGGTATATAAGTCTAAGTGCTATTGCTATTACTAGGTAACATCATCCGTGCTAGAAGGGAGGAGGAGGTTGGGAGGGGGAGGGGGACTGTGGGGTCCTTGGTGCTCTCTGATCTTGGTTATTTTCTTGCAGACATTTTATTACCCAATTAGGTAACATCATCAGTGCTGGAAGGGAGTGGGGTTTGCTCTCGATGTATATTGCCCTGTCAGTGCTGGTGGGAATGGTCTTAGAGATTCTTTGTTTGGGCTGTTTACTGTTAGCTTGCTTGGCAGTTCCTTGATTGGAGCTTGGTTTACTTCTTGATTGTTGGACTAATGTTAATCTCGGTTAATCTATGCTCAGCTTGGTGTTGACTACTGGGGGGAGGCATTTGGGTTTTTCTGACCCCTTTTTCATTTGTTGATTGTCTCTTTTCCACAATGTGTAGATGTTGTTTATGTCTATGTGTCTGTTGAGGGATGATCTGTCTGAGTGCCAAGCTTCCAGGAATTGTCTAGAGTTTTTGGACTTGGCTTGGTCTAGGATGGTCATAGTTTCCCAGCTAAAACTATGGTTGAGTCTGTGTATATGTTGTGAAATTAAGTGTTTTCATCCTGTCTTCTGACTGTCAGTCGGTGTTCATAGTCTTCTGCCCGTTTGTCCTACATAGTGTCGGTTTCAGTCTTTACACTGTATGTTGTAGATGTTTTCAGTCTTTCAGGTCAGTATTTCAACCTTCCACTATCTCTGGGGATTGGAGCCAGGATCTCATGTGCTCTCCGGAGGAATCCAGACCATGGAAGGGCCACCAAGATTGGCCACATCCAGGAACCCTCCATGTTTAGCATCCACAGAAGTAGAGGAAATAGGATGAATAGGGAGAAAAGAAAAACTCTTTTGATTTAATTGCCAGTATGGATCTGAAAAGCATTTCCTTTTGAACTGGTCTGGTCCTTACCAAAATGCTTCAAACGGGCTATTTCACAAAGTGGAATGTTTGGTGGGTCTTCACACTCACAACTGTCTAAAACAAAACATCCATAAAGCAGATCAAGTCATAGATCAATGGGACAATATTGATACTTTATACGAAATTTCCAGGTTGAAAAGGGGAACTGGAAAACTTTGCGTGGATGTAGAGACACAGGAAGAAAAACAACCAGTAGTGTAACAGCACAAAATAGTTCCAGTTAAGATTTATTAGTCAGCACTGAAAACAATCCCTTTAAATGTCAAGGTTGCCGTGATATTTTTGTCCATTCAAGCAGATCTGCTAACAAAAAAGTTGTCCTCTATGACAGCTTATTCACTGCCACTTTACTTATTATAGCAAGTTATATAGCTGCCCACTTCACAATTGTGACTCTGGACAGTAAACACAAGATCAAAATAATCAAAGGTCACGAAAGCAAAAAGAACAAAAGAACACGGAGCAAACCTCAATCCCTTCTAAAACTGATGATGTTATCTAGTTGGGTAATGAGATGTCTGCAAGAAAACTACCCAGCTCAGAGGATACCAAGGACCCCAGAGTAAACAACAGCCTAATCAGTGAACTATCAGGAACAATCTTATTAATAGTGACAGGGCAAACCGTTTATACATAAACAAAGGCCTCCTCCTCTCTGCAAATCCCACTCCCTTCTAGCACTGATGATGTTACCTAGTTGGGTAATGAAACGTATGGAAGAAAGCAAACAAGCTCAGAGAGCACCAGGGACTCTACAAGAGAACCACCGTTTCCGAACTGTATTCACCTAGATCTTAAAACCAAACTATCAATGCATGATATCATTTATAGCTTTATGTACACTGAAAGCATGAAGACAAATTCCTTGTGTGTCCAATCACACTTGGCCAATAAAGAATTCTATTCTGTTATTCCATTCTATTCTATTCTATTCTATTCTATTCTATTCTATTCTATTCTATTCTATTCTATTCTATTCTATTCTATTCTATTCTAATTCTACTCTACTCTACTCTACCCTACCCTACCCTATCCTATCCTATTCTATTTAAAAGCTGTGGTTGTGCAATGGTTAGAATGCAATATTGGAAGTTAACTCTGCCCACAGCCAGGAGTTCGCTCATGACCGGCTTAAGGGTGACTCAGCCTTCTACCATTCCGAGGTCAGTAAAATGTTGGGGCTAATATGCTGACTCTGTAAAACGCTTAGAGAGGGCTGTAAAGCACTGTAAAGCGGTATATAAGTCTAAGTGCTATTGCTATGATGTAATGATATTTTATTGATTGGTCATCTCCTCAAAGAGCCTGAGAGGGAATAAATGGCCTCAGGTCATCCAGCTAGCTTCCATGCCTAAGAAAGACTTACAAACTGGCTTTCTGGATTTCTGATTTGACTGCTTTTGTCCTTTCTCAAGTTCCTTTGCTAAGAGAAATAGGCAGAAAGTCCTGCTCAACAAAATTTGAAGAATTTCCAACCATGCACAGTTAAGCAGTATTGTCCTCATGTAATTAAAATACAAATCTTACATCTGTTATTAAAAACCTACCCCATGCCTTGGGCTGAAAATCTCCCAGTTCCTCTTCCTCTGGCCCGTCCAAATCCTAGAGAAAAAGAAAGAACTTAGTTTCAAAGGGCAAAGTGAGTAAACAAAATTTCAAGCGGAAAACAAGGAAAGAAAGAAAAAAAAGCACTTTTTTTCCTCCTTCTAAGGGCAAAATGCATCTTGGACAAGGAAGCAGAGCCAGGTTTAGGATTAAGGTAACTTGGTAGAACTAATATTTATAAGGACGCTACAGGAAGAACGGTTATCCTGAGAAAATCTGGTTCTACTTCCTTGTCCAAAATGTAGGAATGCAGGATCAAATTGAGGGAAGGCTCAGTTTAAAAAAGCCACAAGACCAATAGAAGAAGAGGATATTTGTAGCTGAGGGTTGATCTGTGGATTCCTTGGTGCTGGGTTGTGTTCTTGCAGACGTTTCATGACCCAACGAGGGAACATCATCAGTGCTAGAGGGAAGTGGGTTTTGCTCATTGCTTTTATATCTTTCTATCTATCTGTCTGTCTGTCTGTCCGTCCGTCCATCCATCTATCATTATCCATCCATCCATCCATCAATCTTTATCTATCTATCTATCTATCTATCTATCTATCTATCTATCTATCTATCTATCTATCTATCTATCTATCTATCTATCTATCTTTATCTATCTATCTTTATCTATATCTATCTATCATCTATCTATCTATCTATCTATCTATCTATCTATCTATCTATCTATCTATCTATCTATCTATCATCTATCTATCTATCATCTATCTTTATCTATCTCTATCTATCTATCTATCTCTATATCTATCTATCTATCTATCTATCTATCTATCTATCTATCTATCTATCTATCTATCTATCTATCTATCTATCTATCTATCTTTATCTATCTATCTATCTTTATCTATATCTATCTTTATCTATCTATCTATGTCACACAGTGATTTTTATTGCCTGATATGTATATGCAGGGAGCTGCATCCCTATTCATTATAACGGTTTATTCCTGAGCACGTGATTGGTATGTTCTTGTACGTATGTGTGCATTCCATTCTTTCCTTCTGTTCCTGGCTTCCATTGAAGGAAGACCTACTTTTATATTAGAGATGTAAACAAATGAGGATTTATTGTTTTTGTACCGAAATAAATATTTTACTTAGACTTTTAAACTGCGGTTTCTTTTCTGATGTCAGATGTCCGGGAAAAGATCAAACTTCTCCTTTGTGAGATTAATTATCACCTCTGTCAATCTATCATCATCTATTTTTATCTATCTATCTATCTATCTATCTATCTATCTATCTATCTATCTATCGATCGATCGATCGATCGATCTATAGATCTATCTATCTATCTACAGTATCTATCTAATGTCTAGGGCAAGCCACTTGTACAGGTAGTCCTTGACTTACAACCACAATCAAGCCCACCATTTCTGTTGCTAAGCAAGATAGTTCAGTGAGTTTTGCCCCATTTCTTTCTTGCCACAGTTGTTAAGCAAATCAGTGCAGTTGATAAGTGAGCAACCTGATTGTTCAGGGAGTTTGTCTTCCCCACTGACTTGGCTTGTCAGAAGGTTGCCAAAGGGGATCACATGACCCAGGAACATTGCAACCGTCATAAGTATGAACCAGTTGCCAAGCACCTGAATTTTGATCAAGTGACCAAGGGGATGCTGCAAAGCTCGCAACTGTGAAAAACGGTCATAAGTCACATTTTTCAGTGCCGTTGTAACGGTCACTAAATGAACTGTTATAAGTCAAGGACTACCTGTATATAGACTAGAGAGCAAACCCTTCCAGCACTATTTGGTTCATCAAAAATCTGCAAGAAAACAACCAAGCTCAGGGAGCGCCAAGGATCCACAAGAATTTAGCGACCGCAGCCTAGGCCTGCAAATGCATCCAGTCCCATAGAAATGACCCCATTATTCAGATTTACTTGACTGGGTTGTTAAGTGAATCCGGTTTCCGCCATTGACTTTGCTTGTCAGAATGTCGCAAAAGGTAATAGAATGACCCCGGGACACTGCAGCCTTCATAAATACGAGTCAGTCAGTTGCCAAGCATCTGAATTTTGATCACGTGACCATGGGGATGCTGCAACAGTCGTGGTGTGTGAAAAACGGTCATAAGTCACTTTTTTCAGTGCCGTTGCAACTTTGAGTAGTCACTAAATGAACCGTTCTGAGTCGAGGATTACCTGTATTGTAGATTCATTGCATATTAATGTTTTATCCCACTGGTGTAGTTGGTATAGACTGGACTGCTGTAGACTGGACATTAAAACATACGAAGAACGGTTGCAGGAACTGGGCATGGCTAGTCTAGTGAAGAGAAGGACCAGAGGAGACATGATAGCAGTCTTCCAATATCTGAGGGGCTGCCACAGAGAGGGGGGGGTCAAACTATTTTCCAAAGCACCCAAAAGCCAGACAAGGAGTAATGGATGGAAGCTGACCAAGGAGAGATTCAACCTAGAAATAAGGAGGAATTTTCTGACAGTGAGAACTATCAACCGATGGAACAGAAGTTGCCTTCGGAAGTTGTGGGAGCTTCATCATTGGAGGCTTTCAAGAAGAGACTGGACTGCCATTTGAAGCGAAACATTTTCAAAGGGGAAAAAAAAGTCCAAATTGCCTTATCAAAAGCACCTTTGGGACAACCATGAGCTGGATGATTGAGAAGCTCCAGAGACAATGTTGAAAACATGCTTATTAGGGCTGCCAAGTTCTCTGCCAGGGTGCCAAGTCCAACAGCCCAGGCTTCGACCATAATTTGCATTCTCAGCTGTGCTTCTGGACCCCAAAGTTGACGGTCAGTTGGCAGGCCCTGAAGGGGACCACTAGGCCAGTTGCTCTGCTGAGAAACGGGAATTTTGTGGTTCTCTCGGTGAAAAGCACAGAGGTAATATATATTACATATATACCATGTATATATAATACCACATATATATAATACACATGGTCAGATATATATATATATATATATATATATATATATATATATATATATATATATATATATATATATATATATATATATATATATATATTTTCATTCCTCTGGCTTCTTCCTCAGGTTAAGTCTTCACCGCAGAACGCAAAGGGCTCGAGAAACTGAGCTTGTCACAATAAGTTATGATTTGCGGTGCCAGTCCAAATTGTAATCCTGCTGTGCTTAGAAGTTCAAAATACCACTGGGGGACTTTGCTTAGTTTTAGTACCAGGAGATTAACATGCAAATCCTGGGCAGCAGAGGCTGGTTTCAACACCTGGCCAAGCCAAGATTTTTATTTTACATTCAAGGTGGGAGAAGAAAATAAAATTTAATCAGGGGCAGTTTACTAGAGACTTTTGCTGATAGAGCTCCACAATCTTCTGCACCAGCCAGCTGAGTTGAGACTTAATTACAGGTAGTCCTTGATTTACAGCAGTTTGTTTAGTGACGGTAGGAAGTTACAACGGCTCTGAAAAAAGTAACTTATGACTGCTTTTCACACTTACGACCGTTGCAGCATCCCCATGATCACGTGGTCGAAATTCGGATGTAACTGGCACATATTTATGACGGTCGCCATGTCCCGGCGTCATGCGATCCCCTTTTGCGACCTTCTGACAAGCAAAGTGTTCTGACCCAGCTCCCTCAAACACAACAATCCCTCTGAAGTGAAATCAAAAGATGCCTTTATTAGGAGCGCCATCAGCCCCGGCAAAAAGTTTCTCTCTCACCACAGGCTAACAAGTCCGTCCGGCAGGGAGATGAATAGTTGTCTGCCACATCTATTCATCTCCTCCCCCTGCCTTTTGTCCCCAGAGCTAGGGTGGGGCTTCGCTAGCAGCGGTGGCTCTTCCCTCCCAAGGATCAGCCCACAAATTTCCACTGTTCTCCTCTCCTCTGCTTTCTGCGCATCGATATGTCAGGCACTGGACCCAGCTGTTCCTCCTCTTCCTCATCAGCCACCTCCAGACCTGGGGGCTGTTGTCTCTCCATCTGAGGGCTGAAGGACGGCCCAGGCTCTGTCTCTGCCTCTCTCTCTCTCTGACAGCTCCATTCCCTCTTCCCCCTCGGAGCTCTCAGGTTGCCTTGATGCTGACCCTGACTCCCACGCCTCCTCCTCCTCCTCCTCCTCTGATTCGGCTGGCGGAGGGGCCGGCAGCCAACAGGCCACAACACAAAGTCAATGGGGAAGCCAGATTCACTTAACGACCGTGTGACAAACTTAACTGCAGTGATTTACTTAACAATGTTGGCAAGAAAGGTTGTAAAATGGGGCAAAACTCACTTAGCAACATGAAGTTTGGCCTCAACTGAGCTTGCACATTGAGGACTAGCTGCACAGTTTCAGTCTGCGCTCCTTTGTGGTTATCTGATAAAAGAACAAATTCTGCCAATTCCAGTCATTTTTAAGCATGTCACACGATGCTTTCATTATTTGTAAGACGTTCTTCTCAGCCACAATGTACCTTAAACACAACACACCTTCACAAACACAAAAGCAAACAAACCCCCGGCAGACCTTCCGTCCCAAGAAGTTGCAAAAAAATCCATTGCGGAAGCTTTTCACCCAAACTCTTCCTTTTGAGGTGGGTTTCTTTTAAAAAAAAATTTACGAGAGGTGGCTTAACCACTTGGATCACGAGCAGTTGAGGGATATAAATACTGGTACTTTACCTCTCCCCTTGCCACGTTTGCCACGATCGGAAGGCCTGTCCCCAGGTGGCGTTTCTACTCCATTTTCTTCGACTCTAACTAGAGAGGAGAGAAATACATAAATAAAATCTCAGAACATACCTATCGTTTTTAGATCAGATCGTTCAGTCAGATATTTTCAACTGTACACAAACGTAAGATAGCAAGAGGGGAAGCAGGGAAGGTGCAAGGATTGGTGGCAAATGTTGCCCATTGTCTTTGTCCTAAGGCAGGGGTCCCCAAACTTGGCAACTTTAAGACTTGTGGACTTCAACTCCCAGAATTCTCCAGCCAGCATAGCTCTGTGTGTGTATGCGTGCTTCCCTATCAGGCTCTACTGCAAACATACAATGAAGCAGCTCAAGCCCATCGTGCTGTGCTCCTAGTCGAGCTGCGAGCAACTCTACAGACCCATCTCATCCTGGACATAAATTGTTTCAACTTCTACCCTCAAAACAACGTTACAGAGCATTGCACACCAGAACAACTAGAAAGAAGACAGGTTTTTCCCCCATGCCATCACTCTGCTAAACAACTAATTCCCACAACATTGTCAAACTATTTACTAAGACTGTATTACTATTATTCTTCTCATCCTTCCTATTACCTATTACCTATCTCCTCCAACTTATGACTATAATCTCGTTGCTTGTATCTTTACAATTTATATTGTTTTATTTAGTTTCCTAGTATGATTTGATTGCTTATTTAGTATCCTATGACTATCACTAAGTGTTGTATCTTATGATTCTTGATGAATGTATTTTTTACGTACACTGAGAGCTTATGCACCGAAGATGAATTCCTTGTGTGTCCAATCACACTTGGCCAATAAAGAATTCTATTCTATTCTATTCCTATTCTATTCTTCTTTTCTATTCTATATTCTATTCTTTATTCTTTTCTATTCTATATTCTATTCTTTATTCTATTTCAATATTCTATTCTATTCTTATTCTTATTCTTATTCTATTCTATTATTCTATTCTATTCTATTCTATTCTATTCTATTCTATTCCTATTCTTTATTCTTTTCTATTCTATATTCTATTCTTTATTCTATTTCAATATTCTATTCTATTCTTATTCTTATTCTTATTCTATTCTATTATTCTATTCTATTCTATTCTATTCTATTCTATTCTATTCTATTCTATTCTTCTTTTCTATTCTATTCTATTCTATTCTATTCTATTCTATTCTATTCTATTCTATTCTATTCTATTCTATTCTATTCTTCTATTCTATTCTATTCTATTCTATTCTATTCTATAAGAGCCGAGTTGGTGCAGTGGTTAAATGCAGCACTGCAGGCTACTGCTAGTTCAGCAGGTAAGCGGTTCAAATCTCACCGGCTCAAGGTTGATTCAGCCTTCCATCCTTCTGAGGTTGGTAAAATGAGGACCCAGATTGTTGGGGGCAATATGCTGAACTTTGTAAACCGCTTAGAGAGGGCTGGAAAACACTATGAAGCGGTATATAAGTCTAAGTGCTATTGCTATTCTATTCTATTCTATTCTATTCCATTCCATTCCATTCCATTCCATTCTTTCATTATTCTATTCTATTCTATTCTATTCTATTCTATTCTATTCTATTCTATTCTATTCTATTCTATTCTATTCTATTCTATTCTATTCTATTCTATTCTAAATTCTAAATTCTAAATTCTAAATTCTAAATTCTAAATTCTAATCTACAGCCACCCCGTGCCTCGCAGTCCGAAGTCTGGGACTTACACTCTCGACCACGGCTGCCCCCTCTTCCTCGTCTGCTGGAAGTTCCCCGTCCACGGCTCACTTCTCTGTCCCCTCGCTTTTCTCTGTTCTCTTTGTTTTCTGAGCTCTCTTTTCCAAGGGTTTTCTTCTTGCCTCCTACCGTCTCCCACGAAGTCTAGTTAGGTGGAGGAGGAGGAAAACAAGGCAGAACAATTCAAAGTTAAAGACGGCCTTACAGAGCCTCGCCCAACCACCATCTCCAAAACCTCTCGGAGAACTTTTCTGGACCTTTCCAGGTACACCCGAGACTCACAAAATCTAGAAATTGACAACACTGGAGCAGTATTCTTAGAAAGGAATGTACAGGTAGTCCTCAACTTATGGCCACATTTGAGCCCAACATTTCAGTTGCTGAGTGAGACAGTTGTGAAGTTTGCTTGTCAGGAGGCCTTTTGTGAACTTCTGACAAGCAAAGTCAACGGGGAAAGCCAGATTCACTTAACAACCGTTTTACTAACTTAACAACTGCAATGATTCACCTAACAACTATAGCAAAAAAAAAAAGTCATAAAAGGGTCCAAAAACTCATTTAACAAATGTCTCACTTAGCAACATAAATTTTGAACTGGACTGTGGTCGTAAGACTACCTGTAATTTTTAGTCCTAGGAAGGGATGAACAAAAATAGGACACTGGGGAAAGGGTTTGTTTGTTTATTCATTCAGTTGTTCATTTATTTTTGTTTGTTTGTTTGTTTGTTTGTTCGTTCATTCATTCATTCACTTAATTTCTACAGTTGCCCATCTCCATCAATGACTCTGGGCGGCTTACAACTAAAAAAAAATACTTTACAATTTAAAATGCTACTGTTCCCCCTTTCACACCTAATGGAACTTTTTTTCTCCAGCCTGTCATTCGGAACGAGATTTCTTCCCTCTCTAGCCTTGCTGGGATCTCCAAGACACTGGACTTAGTTAAAAAATAAAAAATTAAACCAAACTGCTAAAGACATTTGTGTGTTTCTGCACTGCACATGCCCTCATTTCTTTGAGACACTGCACTTATTCCTCCTTTGCAAGGCCAGAGATGAGGGTAGCTGTACAGATTTTCACATTTGGGGCTTCCGTGCAAAAAATGTCAGTTGCTCCCTGTGTTCAAATGTTTAACAGGAGAAGAGAGTTAACCAACAGCTCATTTGTCAGTGCTTAAAGTGCCAACTGGCTAGAGACAAGAGCTAGATAAATGGGGAAGAAAAAAGGGGCCCCTTGTTTGTGCAATGCTAAATTGCATTTTATGCAGCTGTCCGCTCACAATGCAGGGCACACAATGCCTTCCCTGAACCAGGTGACTGGATATTCCTGGAAGGGAAGCAGAGTTGCGTGATTCAAGCGATTCCAGGAACAACCAAAGGTGCTGGAAGAACGGGCATGAATCACAGCCCCCAAAATAGGCAACGAGAAAAAAAATACCCCACTGTAATTTTTTTAGGAAGTGTCCATTCAGGAGGAATTCCACCCCATATGCACTATCACTCTGACTCCTCCGGCTTATAACCAGCTGAACCCCAATAACCAACGTGATCCCTAATAAACCCACAATGCTCTCAAACCGGGATGTTTATAAGCCTTCAGAGGAAGAGAAATCTCTCTGAATGCTACTAAGCAGAAAAGCAAAAAGGAGACAGATGCAGAGGTATAAATCCCAGCCTGCAGACAGGGCAGATGTAAGGTTGGGACAAGCAGGAGGTGGAACCGCTGCCTTTCGCATTCCTGGAGAACATTCTAGTTTAGGAGGTTCCTATCTGGGTTCAAGAGGAAATAAAAGTCGTATCTACCTGACCCACCAGAGTGGGGAGGCAGGGAATGCTATGGGTCTCCTCTCCTAAGGAAGTCCATCTGGTGGGAGGACGGAGAAGGGCCTTCTCCGTGGTGACTCCCTCCCTGTCATTTGAAATACCATCATTTCCCTGTTATCTCTACTCGACCCACCAGAGTCGGGAGGCAGGGTATGTTACAGGTGCTGTCTCTTAAGGAGGTCCATCTAGTGCAGGGGTAGGCAAAGTTGGCTCTTCTATGACTCGTGGACTTCAACTCCCAGACTTTCTGAGCCAATCATGCTAGCTCAGGAATTCTGGGAGTTGAAGTCCATGAGTCATAGAAGAGCCAACTTTGCCTACCCCTGATCTAGTGAGACCAAGAAGAAGGGCCTTCTCAGTGGTGGCTTCCTCCCTGTGCAATATCATCCCTGCGGAGGTAAGATTGCCCCCCCACCCATCTTGACATTCTTTTAAATGGCCCTCAAGACACGTCTGTGGAGATTCTCAGTCATCCAGGTCATGGTTGTCCCAAAGGTGCTTTTTCAAGAGGCAACTGGACTTTCTGTTTTTTTTTCTCTTTGAAGACGTTTCGCTTCTCATCCAAGAAACTTTTTTCCACTCTGCGTCGCTTCTCATCTGAAGAAGCTTCTTGGATGAGAAGCGAAACGTCTTCAAAGAAAAAACCAGAAAGTTCAGTTACCTCTTGAAAAAAAGCCCCCTTGTGACAACCCTGACCTGGGTGGCTGAGAATCTCTACAGACTTTGAGCCATACAATTTGAGATGAAAACCCTTTGAACAGTGTGGGAGTAGGAATGGATTTCCAGAGGAAAAATTTCAGACTACAGGAACCATTTGCACCACTCAGGTGACCCTCAGGACACAGATAAACTTCAAGTGGCCTCAACGACCCTCTAAAAGGATGCAACTGACCATCTGTCTGCAAGGAGTATAAATCCTTCCCTTCCCCACCATCCAGTCAGAGCTGAAGAAGCTTCTTGGATGAGAAGCGAAACATCTTCAGACAAAAAACAGAAAGTCCAGTTGCCTCCTGAAAAAGCACCTTTGGGACCCTCAAGATATGGTTTTGTTAATAAGTCTGGGAAACCCAGCGTGACATGGAGTCCATCAAGTGGTGTGTTTGATTGTAGTCACAAGAGGTGGAAATTTATTGGGTTTTTTATTTGGGGTTATATTTCTATAGGCGACCTAGAGCAGTGTTTCCCAACCTTGACAACTTGAAGATGTCTGGACTTCAACTCCCAGAATTCCCCAGCCAGCATTCGCTGGCTGGGGAATTCTGGGAGTTGAAGTCCAGACATCTTCAAGTTGCCAAGGTTGGGAAACACTGACCTAGAGTCATCGTAAGTGAGTTGGGCAGCCATAGAAATTTTCAAAACAAACCAACAAACAAACCAGGGGGGAAAAAAATCTGTTATCCCGTTGCCAATGTTGTCTTGGTTGCCTTAAGCAAGAATGCAAACTGAACATTAGGGAGAGTGTTCTTAACTTCACAAAAGAGCAAGGGTTTCATTTTTCATTATCTTAATGAAAAAGAAAATAGTCCTGGCTTATTTCATGCACACTAGACCATAAACATGAGGTTACATGGATGGCACAGTTCTTTAGGAGGGAAGAAAGGGATAAATTGGAAGGCAGTGAGCAGATAATTAAGTAGCATAAAAATATCTGCCTTTTTTTTTAAACCACACTGCTTGTCCCTAATGTGGGTCAGGTATGCTTGAATAATACTTGCTGAAATTTCAGAACCCAGAAAGAGGAGAAAGTCAATATGGAGTTGGGTGTTTCAGTTTCCTGCATGGTTCATCGTGATGTTTTAAAATTCTGCTTTCTTGCAGAATTTAAAAAAAATTGATTAAAAAAGCACACAGGATCCTGACCAGGAGAACAAATTTAACCTTAATATTTGCAGAACAGTGATGGGAAAATATTAAATATTGGAGGCTGTTTAGTCAACTTTTCTGAGCTCTGCAAGATTTAAAAGGGTTAACATTTTTTAGCCTTCACATTTCTCACTAAAAGCAGGAAGTCTTCCTCAGAAGTAATCTTCTAGAAAGGCAACTTATTAAAGAACTCTAAAAGACTCTAAATTGAGCACTTACTGTATCTGAGCTCCCTTCCAGCAAGAGGTTGATTGCTCTGTTCACGTCGCCATTACAATCGTGAAGAGCTACGATGCAGTCATCCTGATTCTTCCCTGTCACTTCCATCAGCTAAAATATAGAGATATATATAAATAAAAACCCACATACAAATACATATTAAAAAGCAGCTCGGAATAACCAAGGTGACTTTACACAAGGAACCGAAACAAAACATGGCAGTGAATGTGTCTATGTGGGGGTCTAATTAATATAAAATTACAGCTGCTAAGATAGGTTACAGCAGGGGCCACCAAACTTGGCAACTTTAAGACTTGTGGACTTCAACTCCCAGAATTCTCCAGCCAGCATAGCTGGCTGGAGAATTCTGGGAGTTGAAGTCCACAAGTCTTAAAGTTGCCAAGTTTAAAGACCACTGGGTTACAGTCTATGGCAAGTTATAGATTAGCTCAGAATCACTGCTACTAACTTTAGAATTTATGAATTTAATTTAACTTGGACTCAGAGTGATAACTTGCCAAGTGATAAAGTTAAAAAAATGCAAACAAAAACCAAGATGAGATCTTGGCACAATCTGGGATAGAAAACAAAAATAATGAACACATCCAAGGGATCCCATCTATCTCAATCCAAGGTGTGGGAGAATAATCTAGTCCCCAAATATGCTTTCATTTCTTCAAGAACAATATATCCAAACACCTGGGCAGAACTTGAAACATAAAACACTATTGGGATCCTTGGTGCTCTCTGAACTCAAGTGTTTTCTTGCAGATGTTTCATTACCAAACTAGGTAAGAGCATCAATGCTAGATGGGAGTGGGGTTTGCAGGAAGGAGGAGGACGAGGAGGACGATGACTATGAGGTCCTTGGTACTGAGATTGGTGGTTTTCTTGCAGATGTTTCATTACCAAACTAAGTAACATCATCAGTGCTAGATGGGAATGGAGGAGGAGGAGGAGGAGGAGGAGGACAACGACGACGACGATGACGACGACGACAATTGTGGGGTCCTTGTTACTCTCTGAGATTCATGGTTTTCTTGCAGATGTTTCATTACCAAAGATTATCATGATGTTGCCTACTTTGGTCATGAAACGTCTACAAGAAAACAACCAAGCTCAGAGAGCACCAAAGATCCTACAATTAACACCGAGCTACAAATATTATCTTCCATTGATACATGACTTTATAATCTGTACAATTCTAGGCCAAACTAGTACCCTAAATGGGAGCCGTCCAGAGTTGCTGAAAGACGAGTGTGACAAGATGAGAATAACTCTCATTAGAGGAGAAAATAGATCTTTTCCTGGAACTCTGACATTAGAAATGAAACCGCAGTTTAAAGTTCTAAGTAAAAATATTTATTTGGTACAAAAACAATAAATTCTCATTAATTACATCTCTGCTATAAAAAAGCACGTCTTGCTTCCATAGAAGCTAGGAACAGAAGGACTGAACGGAGATAGCATGCATGCGTACTAGAGCATATCAATCACGTGCTCAGGAATAAACCATTATATTAGATAGGGATGCAGCTCCCTGCATATACATATAACAGGCAATATAAAAATCACTGCGTGACAGAGTGGCTATATAAATATTATTTATTTATAAATAAATATTGAATCCGGGGACTCAAATGATTCAGTTTGCCCATTCCACCCCTCCCCTCACACACAAAAACTTCCTATCAAGGAGGGATTGATTTCACCTTCAACCCATGTTTCAGTTTCTCTGCTTTTGCTTCACAAGTCGCACGGCTCGGAGCCAAGAGAGGTTTTTAGGGATTCATATTTCCTGCATGTACAGAGTGCAGACAGGAGCTCCATGCATTTTCATGCTTGCACCCGTGGGGAAGTGGGGAAAAGGGATTAAAAACATCTGGGCAGGTCGAAGGCTCCCTGGGAGTCAAAGCCAGGACGACAAATCTCAAGGACGGAAATCCACCTCCACAAAAAAAGATCCCAACATAATTTTAACAGGATTCATCACTTAATGCGGATAGTCCTTGACTTACAACCATTTGTTTAGGGACCATCCAAAGTTACAGTGAAACTGAAAAAAGTGGCTTATGGCCATTTGCCACACTTACGACCGTTGCTGCATCCCCATGGGCACGTGATCAAAATCCAGACGCTGGCTCGTATTTATGACGGTTGCACTGCCCCTGGGCCACGTGATCCACGTTTGCGAACTTCTGACAAGCAATGTCAATGGGGAAGCCAGATTCACTTAACAACTGCAGTGATTCACTTAAGAACTGCGGCAAGGTAGGTCATAAAATGGGGCAAAACTCACTTAATAACCATCTTGCTTAACAATGGAAACGTTGGACTTAATTCTGGTCGTAAGCCGAGGACTCCCTGCATCTTGTTATTTGTGGCTTTTCCACAAATCCCAACCGCTGATTTTTTTTTCTTGAAAAGATACAAGTAGTCCTTGGCTTATGACCACAATTAGGACTAGAAGGTCTCTTGCTAAACAGGGCAGCTGTTAAGTGAGACGCACCCAATTTGAGAACCATTCAAGCCACCTTTGTTAAGGGAATCACTGCTGTTGCTAAGTGGATCGTGATGTCATTAAGCGAATCTACCTTTTGCCCATTGACTCTGATTTTTGGAAGCTATCTGGGAAGGTTGCAAATGGTGATCACACAACTCCAGAGGCTGCAACTGGTTGTAAATACATGCCGGTTGCCGAGTACCTGACATTTTGATCATGTGAGAATGCCGCAACGTTTTCCAGCGCTGTGATGTCCTCAAATTGCCACTAAATGAACGGCTGGAAGTCAGGGACTGCTTCACAGCAACATATCAGAAAGCAGAAGAAGCTCAATTTCAGGAAGCAAAAGGATTTGGATACGGCTTTAGAATAGACAGGCAAGTCCTCCACGTACAGCCACAATCGAGCCGAACGATTCTGTTGCTAAGCGAGACATTGGTTAAGTGAATTTCGCCCCGTTTTACCAGCTTTCTTGCCATAGTGGTTAAGTGAATCGCTGCAGCTGTTAAGTGAGTAACACAGTTGTTAAATGAATGCGACTTTCTGTTGTGGCCTGTAGGCTGCCGGCCCCTCCAGCAGCCGAATCAGAGGAGGAGGCGGCGTGGGAGTCAGGGTCAGCATCAAGGCAACCTGAGAGCTCCGAGGGGGAAGAGGGAATGGAGCTGGCAGAGAGAGAGACAGAGGCGGAGCCTGGGCCGTCTGTCAACCCTCAGATGGAGAGTCAACAGCCCCCAGGTCTGGAGGTGGCTGATGAGGAAGAGGAGGAACAGCTGGGACCAGTACCTGATGCGCGGATACACAGAAGGCAGAGGAGAGGAGAGCAGCGGAAATCTATGGGCCGGTCCATGGGAAGGAAGAGCCACCGCTGCTAGCGAAGCCCCACCCCAGCTCTGGGGACAAAAGGCAGGGGGAGGAGATGAATAGATGTGGCAGACAACTATTCAAATTCTGGACGGACGGACTTGTTAGCCTGCGGCGAGAGAAACTTTTTGCCAGGGCTGCCGGCGCTCCTAATAAAGGAATTTATTTATTTATTTATTTATTTATTTATTTATTTATTTATTTATTTATTTATTTATTTATTTATTTATTTATTTATTTATTTATTTATTCGAAGTTCTTCTATGCCGCCCTACTCCCTCAGGACTCATTCCTGAGTTCATTCAGAGTGTTTGTCGTGTTGGCAAGCTGGGTCAGAAAAGGGGATCGTATGACCCTGGGACACTGCAACCGTCATAAATAGGAATCAGTTGCCAAGACTCTGAATTTTGATCACATGACCATTGGGATGCTGCAGCAGTCGTAAGTGTGAAAAACGGTCATTAGTCACTTTTTTTCAGTGCTGTTGTAACTTTGAATGGTCTCTAAACGAACTGTTGTAAGTCAAGGACTACCTGTACAAGACTGGACTCCACTCAACTACGTGCAACAGCAATCCCCCCCTCCCCCCTTCCCCAAAGCAAAGCTGGGGTGGATACTTGCTTGTTTCACTTTATCTTCAAAGTCTGCATCGTTCTTGTCGTAGATCATCTGAGCCAGGCGGATTTGCTCTGCTGTGGCCTGAAAAACACAAAAGCATCCATGAAATGGAAGACACAAATTCGCATTCAAAATCAGGGTGCTGTACAGCTACTCCTCGGGTTACGACCGTGTAATTCCCCCAGAGATCCAAATTATCCCCACCCTGCTGGCCTTCCAGAAAGCCGTCAAGACATGGCTCTTCCTGCAGGCAGGGTTTGAGACTGATCTCCCCCAGTAGGTATGTTGTTGAACGTCTTTTAACTTTTTTAATGTTTTAAAATTGTTTTTAAATGAATGTTTAGTGTTTAGTGTTCTTTTAAAATGTTGTACGCCGCCCTGAGTCCTTAGGGAGTAGGGCGGCATAGAAGAACCTAATAATAAATAATAATAATAAATAAATTGAACCCAAAATTTATGTTGCTGTTTGAGAAGCTTGTTAAGTGAGTTTTGACTCATTTTATCGCTTTTCTTGCCACGTTTGTTAAGTGAGTCACTGCAGTTGTTAAGATAGTAACCTGGTTGTTAAGTGAATCTGGCTTCCTCATTGACTCTCTTGGTCAGAAACTCACAAAAGGGGGTTCTCCAGGACTCGCAACCCCTGCTCGAAGAGCAGGTGGCGGTGGTGGCCAGGAGGGTGTGCAACTGCAGGTTGTGTGCCAGTTACACCCTTTTATGGACCAGCAATCCCTACTCACGGTCACTCATGCCCTAGTCACTTCCCGTCTTGACTACTGCAACACGCTCTACATTGGGCTGCCCTTGGAGAGCATCTGGACGCTCCAGTGGGTGCAAAATGCAGCGGCCCGCATGGTTTTGTGCAGACCTCAGTGTGCACATGTGTCACCTCTTCTGTGGGAGCTGCATTGGATGCCGATTTGCTTCCGGATGGAATTCAAGGGGCTGGTTGTCACCTTTAAAGCCCTTCGTGGCTTGGGACCAGGTTATCTGAGGGACAGTCTGTTGCCGGTCACATCCACCCGACCCACCAGAGCAGGGAGGCAGGCAATGTTGCAGGTCCCATCCCCTAGGGCAGGGGTCTGCAACCTGCAGCTCTGGAGCCGCATGTGGTTCTTTCATCCTTCTCCTGTGGCTCCCTGTTGCTGAAAATATGCGTCACAACCGCCAATGTGTGACACCTGCCAGCAGCAATTTATTTATTTATTTATTTATTGCATTTGTTTATATTTCTATGCCGCCCAACTCCCGAAGGACTCTGGGCGGCTTACAGCACACATAAACAAATCAGTATAAAAATATCAGAAGCACAAGTTTTTTTAAAAAAATATATTTAAAATTTAAAAACATTTCAACCATTCATAACATTCAAGGGCCAACCTCTTTAATTCATTCCATAAGGTCACTATCCCCAGGCCTGTCGGAAAATCCAGGTCTTTCCGGCTTTCCGGAAGGCCAACAAGGTGGGGATGGTACGGATCTCCGGCGGTAGCTGGTTCCAAAGAGCCGGGGCTGCCACAGAGTTTATTGAGCTTTTCGACCCATCTTTTTTTTTTCAGAGTTCAAAATGTTTTTGTTGCATGCAGAAATAAAAATTTGTTTTCTCTGTAGCGGTTCATTGATTTCACAAATGCAACACACTATAGTTTTTTTATACATAGCATAAAGGTAAAAAACGATATATGCAGTGTTATCTTCATTTTAGATGTCAAAAAGGTTTTGTGGCTCCCGGTGTTTTCTTTTCTGTGGGAAACGGGTCCAAACGGCTCTTTGAGTGTTTAAGGTTGCTGACCCCTGCCCTAGGGAGATACACTTGATGTGACCCAGAAGAAGGTTTTTCTCCGTGGTGGCTCCTCTCTCTGGAACACCATCCCCCAAGAGATTAGAATGGCCCCCTATTCTAGCATTCTTCCGGAAGGCGCTAAAGACCTGGTTCTGCCAGCGGACCTGGGGAACCCAGAGTGGAGTGGAGCCCATTAAATGGCCCGTGTGATGTGTTGTTGCCTAGGTGAGGGGTTATTTTATTATATTATTTTATTAATTTCTTATATGATTCTCTCTTTTATTAGTTTTATGGTTTTTTACATGAGGTTTTTATACATGTAAGCCGCCTTGAGTCCCCATGTGCAAATACACGGCAATATAAATTTCCAAAAATAAATAAATAAATCATGTGATCCCAGGATGTTGCGACCGTCATAAATTTGAATCATTTGCCAAGCATCTGAATTTTGATCACGGGACAATGGGGATGCTGCAATGGTCATGAGGTGTGAAAAATGTACATAAGTCATTTTTTTCAGTGCCGTTATAACTTTGAACGGTCACTAAATGAACTGTGGGTTAAATCGAGGACTGTCTGTACTCCCCCCACTACTTACTTTCCTGCAACTTACTGTTGTATTTTTAATTCAGAGAGGGGGGAAAATAAGACAATTCCTAACAACAGTCCAACAGAAAACATTTCTTAAGATATACATGATTTAACAGAGCACAGTAAAATGGACTGATAATATTTTATCAAATGAAATATATTTCAAGGAGATTAGGAGCCGTAATCAGCACTCCAAAGCATAGTTAAAAGGCCTTAAGAGCTTTTGAGCTTATAAGAGGGTGGGGATGGAAATCTGTAAGTCCTTATAATGGTTTTAAGCACATCACATTATTAAGGATGGTTTGTTGAATAACACTTGGCTGAACAACAACAGGGACCTGGCCAGAGCTTAACACTAAATCTTCCCTCCTTTAAGCAGAGCCAATTAGAATTATGTTGGAAAGCAAAATAATAAGTTATTGGAGGTGTAGAACCTCGGATTAGCACGGCTGACCCTTAGGTAACTTCCTCCGTTGGCTTTCAGGGTTCACAGTCCAACTGTTAAAAACATTTAAATCATCATAAAAAGAAGGGGAAGCTGATATTCTGTAAAACAAAGCAGCGTTCGGAACCATTATCCAGTTGTTTCTGGGCCTATGAGCATTACTTAGAAAATAAATAATGGTGGGTGGCTGCAAATTATTGCTTTTGGGGGAGGTATAGAAAATAAAATAAATTAGATCAACACCTTACAGCTGTGGCTAGGGGAGCCTTTGCACAGGTTCGCCTGGTGCACCAATTGCGGCCATACTTGGAGAAGGAGGCTCTACTCACGGTCATTCATGCCCTTGTCACCTCTAGACTGGACTACTGCAATGCGCTCTACATGGGGCTGCCCTTGAAGAGTATCCGGAGACTTCAACTGGTGCAAAATGCGGCTGCGCGTGCTGTGGTGGGTGTCTCAAGATACACCCACGTAACACCCATACTCCGCCAGCTGCACTGGTTGCCCATTAATCTCCGGGTGCAATTCAAGGTGTTGATCATCATCTTTAAAGCCCTACAAGGCTTAGGACCAGATTATCTCCGGGACCGCATTCTGCCTCATTCTTCCCTTCGACCGGTGAGGTCCCACAGAGTGGGTCTCCTCCAGGTCCCATCAGCCAAACAATGCCGACTGGCGGGGCCTAGGGGGAGGGCCTTCTCTGTAGGGGCCCCTGTTCTCTGGAACCAACTCCCCCCAGAGATCCGAATCATCCCCACCCTGCTGGCCTTCCGAAAAGCCATCAAGACATGGCTCTTCCTGCAGGCGGGGGGATTCTGAGACGACAGTACATCCGATGTCTCCCCCATGTATCTATAGGTGTTATATGTGTTTTTAATTGTTTTTTTGTTTTTAATAATTTGTTTGGTTGTTTTCTTAAAATGTTGTATGCCGCCCTGAGTCCTTAGGGAGTAGGGCGGCATAGAAGAACCTCCAAATAAATAAATAAATAAATAAAATAGGTTCTTCATCTTCATCGCTCTTAAGTTTATCTCCTGGCAAATAAATACATGCTGATTGATATTTACCACTTTAATATTTTTATCTTCTTTTTTACAGGTAGCCCTCGACTTATGACTGCAATCGAGCCAAGAATTTCTGTCGCTAAACAAGACAGGTATCAAGTGAGCTTTGCTCCATTTTACGACCTTTCTTGCCACAGCTGTTAAGTGAATCAAGGCAGCTGTTAAGTAAGGAACGTGGTTGTTAAGTGAATCTGGCTTCCCCTTTGACTTTGATAATTTTATTGTCATTTTTTTTTACTGCGAGCACACTGGCACACATTAAAAATGAAATCTGCTTGTCAGAAGGTCGCAAAAGGGGATCACATGACCCCGGGACATGCCATAAATACATGCCAGTTGCCAAACACCAAGATTTTGATCACGTGACCATGGGGAAGTTGCAACGGTCCTAAGTGTGAAAAACGGTCATAAGTCAATTTTTTCAGTGCCATCGTAACTTCAAATGGTCACTAAACAAATGACTGTACGTCAAGGACTACCTATGCTTGGTTGTAAGCTGCCTCGAGTCGCCTCTAGGGGAGTTTGGTGGCATGTAAATTTAATAAATAAATGGGACTTTCCAGTTGGTTATACCTCCCAATGGAGCTGCTCTAGCCAATGAATGCGAACCACAGTTGATGATTTGCACTTACCATCTAAACAGAACTCCAAATGTACTGAAAGCAATGGCCTGAACTCCAACCTGGATGTAAACTAGTTTGATTAGACCAGGAAACACCTGGCATCCCTTGAGAGTCCACACATAAGAGTTTCTGGCCACAGTTAAACCACACCGCTAAATATATTTGCATTTTTCATTTCAACGCACCAGCTTTAATTTAAGAAATTGAGCAAAAGGAAATCTCAGCAAGACTACACGTTATGCCACTTGGGGATAATGTCTGAGAACTCTCTGGCATGCGCGAAAGGCTTGCAAGCATAACGGCGATGAACAAAGCTGAATTTTCTTTCTCCCGTCTTGTTATTTTTTGATTAGCCCAAAACTCTGGAGAAAGAAAAAAGCATAAAACTGAAGAAGCATTAAGGAAAGGAAAGCGGGGAAAAAAAGAACAAGCCCTTTTAAGCTTGTAATTTGAAGAAGGACAATCCATCGGCTGCATCTGACGAGGGGTTTCGGTTACCGCTCTAATTGGAGGCCCCTTTTTTGCTGTGCTAAGTGGCTCTTCAGGTCATCCAGTAGTCAGAAAAATTAAAATAGCAGGAGAATGGACAGGAGGATGGTTTCCATGAGGTTTCATTATAGCTTTTCCTCATTGCCACTAGTTGAGAGAATACAGACAGTCCTCGACTTAGGACAACAACAGAGTCCAAAATTTCTGTTGCTGAGAGAGACCTAGGTGAGTTTGACCCCGTTTTACCACCTTTCTGGCCACATTGGTTAAGTGAATCAGTTCAGTTGTTAAGTTAGTAACATAGTTGTTAAGTGAATCTGGCTTCCCATTGACCTTGTCTGAAGGTCGCAAAAGGGGATCATGTGACCCCGGGATGTTGCGACCGTCATAAAAATGAGTCAATTGCCAAGCGCTTGAATTTTGATCATGTGACTGTGGGGATTCTGCAATGGTCATAAGTGTGACAAAATGGTCAGAAGTCACTTTTTCCAATGCCTTTGTAACTTCGAACGGTCGCTAAATGAACTTTTGTAACTCGAGGACTGTCAATAGGTACACTGAAAAAACAGAAGAGGGTTTTTCAGCTTAGACATAGTCTTCAAACTTTGGTGCTGATTTTGGGGCACCCACACCTCAAATCTACAGAATACCTCCTGGCAAACATCATTACACACTTCACAAGAGTGATATTCTTCTTGCTTGGCCATCAACATTGATAGGTAGGTTAAGGATGTGGAGACAAAGCTGCCAAATTCCTACCTGGACTACTGGTTTCTGTGGTTGTGTCGGCTGCGCGGCTGGAATCTGTGTTTTTTCTCGAGTGCCCCGAGTACGTTCACTGCCCACCGAAGTCATCATATACAGTATATACAAAACAATGTATGTACAAAATAGAAAATCTGAAACAAGAAAGAAACAGACACTGAGGCACGACTTTCAAGACCAAAATGTAGATGACAGTCTAGGATAGGGGTCTCCAAGTGGTGGGCCAAGGCCCATTACCGATCAGTGGTCTATTTGCAACCGGGCCGCGTGATTGGCTGGCTGGTGTAAGGGCGTGCACGCAAACAGGCCCATTTACACAAGCGTTGTAGGTGTTCACAGCCCCATTCACGTAAGTGCTTGTGGCCCCACTCCTGCGAGCAACAGGTACTTATGCAAGCGCACACGTCTGCCCCTCCCACAAAATCATCTCCTCTTCCCCCCCTGCCCCCCGGAAAGATTTGGGAACGCTGGTCTAGCATGAACAGAAAAGGGACTGAGCTGTGTTTGCATGTTAGATTTGCATGTGGCACTGGGCCAGGGTCTAAGTAAGAGGGAGGGAGGGAGGGAGGGAGGGAGGGAGGGAGGGGAAGAATGAGGGCGACGAGGGCAAAAAGAGACAGGGAGGGAGGGGGGAGGAAGAGGATGGAAGCGAGAGGAGGGAGGAAAGAGGAAGGAAGGAAGGGAGGGAGAGAGGGAGGGAAAAAAGGGAGGGAGGGGGAGGGTGCGAGGGGAAGGAATGGGGAGGGTGGAGGGAAGAGACAGGGAGGGAGGGAGGGAGGAGTGGGGAGGGAAGGAGGGAGGAAGAGGAAGGAAGCGAGAGGAGGGAGGAAAGAGGAAGGAAGGGAGGAAGGAAGGGGGAGGGTGTGAGGGGAAGGAATGGGGAGGGTGGAGGGAAGAAAGAGACAGGGAGGGAGGGAGGAGGAGGAGTGGGGAAGGAGGAAGGAAGGAAGAGGAAGGAAGGAGGATAGAGACAGGAAGGAAGGAAGGAAGGGAGGGAGGGAGGGAGGGAGGGAAGGAAGGATGGAAGGAAGGAAAAAGGGAGGGAGGGTGTGAGGGGAAGGAATAGAAAGGAGGTAAAGAAGAGAGAGGAGGGAGGGAAGGAGTGGGGAGGGAAGGAAGAAGGAAGAGGAAGGAATAGAAAGAAGGAGGTAAGGAAGAGAGAGGAGGAGGGAGGAAAGAGGGAGGAAAGAGGGAGGGAGGGGAAGGAAGAACAAAAAGTATCTGGAGAGTGTGGAATGTGGGAGGGAGAATTTTGTACAGGATGTGGTTTCCTAAAAGAAGCAGGGAAGGCGGGTATGGAGAAGCCACCAAATTCTGCACAAGTAATGTTTGTCTTCCTCCACAATTAAAATAACAACATAAAAGATAAAAGGACAATGAAAATAACAGCATAAAAAGATACAAAGTGGTGAATTCTTTAGACTTTAACCGTCACCTGTGTGTGCTTAATTTACATCTTAAAGGGGGGAAAAAGCCCTCAAAAGAATCCACCGTGCTTACTCAGCAGAAAGGAAAGAGATGACAGATCTGTCCTTCTGAATATTGCTTAATATGAGCGAGCTATAAGCCTACACACATAACACACACACAAACACAAACACACACCCCTACACAGTGTAGCACATATCAGAGACTGCCTTCCCAAGCTCATCCCATCCAAACATCAAGAGATGCTAAAGAGGCACCCCCTTTGTGTGAACTACAGATACCCCTCACTTAACGGCTGCCCATTCAATGACACCTTAAGAGATGACAGCAAAGATACGTCAAATGTCTGAAGATAGGACAAGCAAAGACAATAGGGAAAGTAGATTCACTTAACAACTGGCGTGGTTCACTTAACCATTAATGTTTTGCCCTATTGTACCACCTTCCCTATCACCGTTGTTAAGCAAATCACCGCATTTGGTAAGTTAGTCACACACGGATGTTAAGTGAATCGGGCTTCCCCGTTGACTTTGCTTGTCAGAAGGTCGCAAAAGGAGATCATGGAACCCCGGGACCCTGAAACCGTCATAAATATGAGTCTATTGCCAAGGATCTGAATTTTGATCACTTAATAACCATGTAATGGTTATTAAGGTTGAAAAACGGTCCTAAGTCACTTTTTTCAGTGCCGTTGTAACTTTGAATGGTCACTAAATGAACTGTTGTAAATTGAGGACTACCTGTATAGGGAAAAACTGGATGCATCTGTAAAATTCATTATCAGTGACTTAGTAAATGGGCTCAGTCAATTCCCCCTGGACTAAACCACAAGTTTTGGGCTCATTCTATCCATATTATCATTCAGAAAAATGAGATGTACTGTTGGGAACACATCAAACATTCTCCTGCTGAGCATTATAGGCGACGCTCAGATGGCAATGAATAAGCCATCTTTCCAGGAACTCCATCTGCAAGTCTTAGTCAATTACTGGTATGAGCCTGAAAGAAATGATTTAGTTTTCTGCAAGTAACAGGAAATTTATAGAGTAATTGAGGCAATATATAAGCTTATTTTAGGTGCATGGAGGATTGTGATGGAATCTGGCCCCAATTGCCAGGAGGCAGGGGACACAAGAGACAATGCAATGAGCTTTGTCCCATGTTACGACTTTCCTTGCCACATTTGTTAAGTGAATCATTGGAGGTGTTAAGATATTAATAATGGTTGTTAAGTGAATCTGGCTTCCCCGTTGACTTAGCTTATCGGAAGGTCGCAAAAAGCTTGGAATGCATTTTGAGCATTGGATCTTCAGGCCTGCCACATTTAGAGCTGTGGGAAACCGGGAAGGGGATTGTATGGAGTGGGGAGATATATAGTCAAAATAACATTCCTTTCTCCGAGAGTCAAGGTCACACTGCCCTGGACCTGGAGGGGTGTGACTGGATGGTGCCTTGATTGGACAATGTGATGGACGTGTGGGTGCTGGGGCAGGGGCTTGGACTTTCTTTTGGGTTGGGGGAAAGGCGGAAGCTTTCAGATTCGGGTTTTCCCAGATGTGCCAATATGACACCTCTAATAAAATGGAACTGAGAAAACTCAAGCAATAGCAATAGCACTTTACTTATATACCGCTTCATAGTGCTTTACAGCCCTCTCTAAGCGGTTTACAGAGTTCAGCATATTGCCCCCAACAATCTGGGTCCTCATTTTACCCACCTCGGAAGGATGGAAGGCTGAGTCAACCTTGAGCCTGGTGAGATTTGAACAGCTGAACTGCTGAACTAGCAGTCAGCCTGCAGTCGCAGCATTTAACCACTGCACCACTTCAGCCTCAGAGTCTTCTTTCGTTGGGGATGTTACTTGAAACCCGGACATGGGGATCACGTGACCCCGGGACACTGCCAATATGAACCAGCTGCCAAGCATCCGAATCTTGATCACTGACCACGGGGGTACTACAACAGTCATAAGTGTGAAAAACGGTCGTAAGTCGCTTTTTCAGTGCCGTTGTAACTTCAAACTTGTTGTAAGTCGGTTGCAACAAACGGTTGTATATGCCTTCTGGGGGTGTTAGCATGCTTTATCCTGGCAAGATTCTGTCGATAGGGAGGAGCAATGAAGAAATGTGCTTGGAACAATCACAATATGTCTTCCTTAGTTTTTGAAGTCTGACAAGAATAGAAATGAGAACTTTCTTTTCTTGGTCCTGAGCTTTGCATGCAGTAAGAGTCACATCCTGAGATCTTCACACAGTTGTTCTCCGGTATCACAATAAGGCAACTCCTTTGAAGACAGGCTCTCACAAGAGGCAGCCAGCATAAATCCAGATTTTTTTTCCCCCTCTGAAGAAAGGCAAAGTTCTGTTTGTGCTCAGAAACTTTAGAGAGCCGAGTTGGGGTGGCATGAAGGAAGAATTCTTGACAGGTCTTTATCCGCAACAGTGATGGGAATTTGATGGCAGACTAGCTAATTGTGGGTGTCTTAAAATAATATTCAGAGGAATACACAAGACAGATGGTTTTTTTCCAATGAAATATAAACAATATAAGAACCCTGAACTGGTGGAGATTCTTAGACATTTGTAAAATTTGGGTGTTTTTTTTTTTAATAGGATAAAAGCAAATTTCACAAACCAAGCATGCCAACACAACCCCACTCAAAAAAAAAAGCCAGTCATCTTTCTGAGTCATTTTTTTAAGCTTCTCAGCATCTCCAATTTACCAGGAATTGAAAAGACATAGAGCTGGGTCATTAATTTTCGGAACAAATTAGATACAAAACCTCCCTTGCATATACTGCACCGAAGTAAGGGTGTTCTTACAAACAAACTGCTTTCCTATTTGCTTTGGCAGCACCTCAAATAGAAAGTCCCTACAGAGAGTGGTAAGAACAGCAGAGATTATAGGAAACTTGCTTTCCGTTATTCAGGATACCGCTTAAAAGCGCTATGTGAATAAAGTTCAAAGCATTGTTAGAGACTCCCACACACCCACTCCACGGTCTGTTTCTGTTTCTCCCCTCTGGGAGGAGGTTTCGGAGTATTTCTAGCAGGACTACCTGATTCTGTAATGGCTTTCTTTCCTATGCCATCCGTCTGGTAAACGCGCAAGATTCGTTTTTCTCGCAATAAACATGTATATCTAAACTAGACTGTGTTGTTTCTCTGTGTCATAGAATATATGTGGGTATATGCATAATTTTGTATCTATCTATCTATCTATCTATCTATCTATCTATCTATCTATCTATCTATCTATCATCTATCATCTATCTATCTATCTTGTCATGTTCATGTAGTGTATATTGGAGCTGGTGACCCTTTGAGAGCTGTATGCAACGAAATTTCATTTTAATGTATGCCAATTAGTGTACATTCAAAGTGACAATAAAGTTATTCTCTTTGTTCCGTTTAAACTTCACAATAATTCTGCAGAAAGATCGTAACAGCAAGCAACCACTTGTTCAGAATAGAGTAGAATAGAATAGAATAGAATTTAGAACAGAAGAGAAGAGAATATAGAAGAGAAGAGAAGAGAATATTGTCACTTTGAATGTCCACTAATCGGCATACATTAAATGAAATTTCGTTGCATGCGGCTCTCAAAGGGGCCCCACCTCCAATATGCACTACATGAACATGAGCAATAAATTCTGAAGGAGTATCAAAGGAGTACTTTGTGTGCTGCCCTATAAGTGTCACCCATTAAAAATGGTCATGGGAATCATCTGAACAACTGTCCGTACTCCACACAGATATCCAAGTCTAATGAGCTTTTAAAGCTAACAGGCAAGCTACCAATTAAGCATTTGTTTGGGGGGGGGGGGAGAAAGCACAGCATTGTGAAATTGGTTTTCAAGGAATTTGTTTCATTGATCTCCAAATGTCTCGTGTCAATTAGATTTTTTTTCTTTAATTCTAGTCAGAACTGGTTAATTGTTCACAAATACTGGTAGTTCTAAACCTACGACTAAAATCTTCAGTTGCTGAGCTAAGTGTTTATTAAGTGAGACATCCCTCCATCAGGCATTCTTTTTGCTCTCAAAGTTGAAGTCCAGAAGTCTCAACGTTGCCAAGGTTGGACAGCCCTGTTCTAAATTATCTAAATAAGTCCCTATATATTAGGTTGCACAGAGGAATATCATCCAAATGATATTTGCCTGTTTGAACCTGGGTCTCTGTGCAGCCTGATGTCTCCAAAATATTACAGTACAGGTAAGTCCTTTGGAGGGACCACTCCTTTGAAGCTACGAAGGTGCTGAAAGAGGAGGCTTCTAAGCCCATCCTCAAAACTGCTGCTGTCACAACACCCCTGCGGTCAACATCATCACAATTCGAGCACTTGGCAACCGATTCGCATTTACGAAGGTTGCAGCCTCCCGCAGTTCACCATTTGAAACTTCATCACCGGCTTCCAAAGGGGCAAATCCCATAAGGAAGACAGCAGGAAGTTGCACGTCGCAATCACGCAACGTCGTGCTTAACGGTGATTCGCTTAACAACCGCAGCGAGGATTGCCGTCGTAAGCCGGTGAGGTTATGTGTTTTATTTAACAACATAGTGACGCTTAGTGACAGAGTCCCAACCGTGGTTCTAACCTGGAGCTTCTGAGCACCTAAAGAGAGGTTCAAGGTACAGAATAGAATACAGAGTAACAGAGTTGGAAGGGACCTTGGAGGTCTTCTAGTCCAACCCCCTTGACCAAGAGGTCTCTTGATCTTTTGTCAAGGAAAGGAAGGTCCTTCAATCACATCAACCTGAAACACCGTCTCCCTGGTTACCTTCTAACACCAACCTTATTTTGTCAGACAAGGTTTTAATTTCTGGACTTATTTCTTTGTGTAACTCGAATTCTATTATGTAGGTTCAGAGACACTGGAAAACAACTAAGTCAAACATCTGAGTTCAGGAAAGAAAAGAAATATCACAGAGCCATCCCCGCAGATCAAATGAAGCATATTATACAACCCTTGTGATTTCCAAGCATCAAATGATTCAGTTAAGAAAGATGAGCTACTCACCATCAAAATAAAGCAAAATAAACCCCCGAGAGATCATTTCTCAAGATAATTAAGAGGTGAAAAGTTTACACATACAGGTAGTCCTCGACTTATGACCACAATTCAGACCAAAATTTCTGTGGTTAAGTGAGACATTTTAAGGGAGTTTTGTCCCGTTTTATAACCTTTCCGGCCACAGTTGTTAAGTGAATCACTGCAGTTGATAAGTTAGCAACCCAGTTGTTAACTGAATCTGGCTTCCCCATTGGCTTTGCCTGTCAGAAGGTCGCGAAAGGGGATCATGTGACCACAGCAACCATCGTAAATATGAGTCAGCTGCCAAGCATCTGAATTTTGATCACCTAACCATGGAGATGCTGCAAAGGTCATAAGCACTGTTCCCTCTAAGGTGCGCGGCCGCGCACGTGATCAGAGAACGCCACGCGTAAGTTTCTAACTTCCTGCCGGCATTTCCTAATGGGAGAGGCTGTGTGCATGCGCGGCCGCGCAGATGAAATGAGAACGCCGCACACCATTTTTTTCTATTACAGGGAACGTTGGTCATAAGTGGGAAAAACAGTCATAAGCCACTTTTTTCAGTGCCGTTGTAACTTTGAACGGTCACTAAATGAGTTATGCTGTTGTAAATCGAGGTTGTAGTGCCTGAACTTCTCATCCTGGCTCATCCTGGTATGATAATCTCATACGTCAGAGAGATTATCCTGAAATAATTGCTGATACTTTAATCAGTTGAATTTCAGACAAGGAGCACTGAACCCTAAACTTGAATTAATAGAACCCAATTGCTGACACAATACAGGTAGTCCTCGACTTATAACAGTTCATTTAGTGACCGTTCAAAGTTACAACGGCACTGAAAAGAGAGACCTAGGACTATTTTTCACACTTATGAGTGTTGCAGCCTCCCCATGGTCACGTGATCAAAATTCAGATGTTTGGCAAACTGACTCACATTTTGTTGTGATCCGCCAGCAGCCAACAGACAACAGGGAAGGTGAGAATAATGATGGTAAAATATTGCCTTTCTAGATAGTTTGACAGTGTTGTGGGAATTAGTTGTTTAGCAGAGTGATGGCATGGGGGGGGGGGAGCTGTCCTTGTGTCTAGTTGCTCTGACTTGCAGTGCCCTATAGCAGTGATGGTGAACCTTTTTTCCCTCGGGTGCCGAAAGCGCGTCCGTGCGTGCTATCACACACGTGTGAGTGCCCACACCCATAATTCAATGCTTGGGGAGGGCGAAAACGGCCTCCCCCGCCCCCGCAGAGACCCTCTGGAGGCCGGAAATGGCCTGTTTCCCGACTTCTGGTGGGCCTGGTAGGCCTGTTTTTCGCCCTCCCTAGGCTCCAGAGGCTTCCCTGAAGCCTGGGGAGGACAAAAACGCCCACCCACCCCCCGCAGGCCCTCCGGAAACCTAAAATGCCCTCCCAGAGCCTCCGCGCGAGCCAAAAATCAGCTGGCCGGCATGCACATGCGTGCTGGAACTAAGCTAGGGCAACGGCTCGCGTGCCAGCTGATATGGCTCTGCGTGCCACCTGTGGCACGCGTGCCATAGGTTCGCCATCACTGCCCTATAGTGTCATTTTGAGGAAAGAAGTTAAAACAGTTTATGTCCAAGATGCAAATGGTCTGTAGATATTTTCATAGCTCTCTTTCTGGTTCGTGCTATATATGGGACCTCAATGGAAGGCAGGTTGGTAGCCATTGTTTTTTTTTGCAGTTCTAATTTAAGATTTACCGGAGATCAATAAATATTATTAAACTAAGAATCAATCATTTAAATAAATTCATCTGTTAAGCACTAGTCCCTCCCTCTAATATTGCAACCTTTGAAAAATGTCCCTCGGGCAAATAAACTGTGAAACAGAAAGGTACGCATTCACAAGGCCTTTACTTAAATCATGTGTTTATTTCTATCTATGGAAATTCAGAGACATAAAACAGAGAAAGCCCATAACGTAAACAGTGAATTAGTTAAAAGCACAGACCTTAGAAACCCACCATTATAAACAAGTTACACTAATTGCATAGAATAAGTAACAAAGAAGAACAAAAAAAGAACGTGGAAGCATTATACTAATGGTTGATACTGGTGGCTCGAGCCAACCTTTTTCTGGTGTTGAACGGAAGACGATGGCTACATCAGTTTGGCCTCCAAAGCAACAGCCTTCCAAAGCCTGGATGCCACAACCGAGAAGGCCCTGCTCAAATAAGGTGCCCCTCACCTTTCTGGAAGCTATATAATGGGAAGGTTCAAGTATCATGCACCAAATGAAGTCCTGAACTATTACAGGTAGTCCTCGAATTACAACAGTTCATTTAGTGACCGTTTGAAGTTACAACAGCACTGAAAAAAGTGACTTAAAACTGTTTTTCACACTTACGACTGCTGCAGCCTTCCCAAGGTCACGTGATCAAAATTCGTACGCTTGGCAACGGGTTCATATTTATGACACTTGCGGCATCCTGGGGTCATGTGATCCCCTTTTGCGACTTCTGACAAGCGAAGTCCACGGGAAAGCCAGATTTACTTAACAACCGTGTTACTAACTTGAAAACTGCAGTGATTCACTTAAAAAACATGGCAAGAAAAGTCGTAAAATGGGGCAAAACTCACTTAAGGTATGTCTCGTTTAGTCACAGAAATTTGGGGCTCAGTGATGGTCATAAGTGGAGGACTACCTATATTACCAGAGTCTGCTAAGCAGAAAACAGAAAGGTTCTTGACGTTTTTCCAAATTTAACACGATAAATTTTCATTTGCAGCAGCTGAGAAATTCCTGGCATTGATTATTAGCAGCCTCGGGCAGTTTCCTGGCACAATGGCAGCAGCTTTAATTTACAATCCTTGCTCTAAATCAAGGTATACTTGTAAACCAATTAACAAAATAAAGTTAATATTACGTTTTAAACACACATTGCCTCATTCATCATTAAGCAGAATTGGAAGCATGTAATCGTCTGTACACTTACAACAATGGTTAATTATAATTCAAGGAAAAAGGATTTTAAGTTAAAGACCCCCCATTGTAAAATGAGTTTTCTCACTACATTTGATCTTGTATCTCAATACTGTCAAAAAGATAATATTATTTCAGAATTTCCCCCCCTAAAATATCCCAGGATTACAATTGGATTACAATTTTACTAATTTATCACATTCAGGATCCCAACAGCCACTACAACAGATGAACATTGTACGGTAAACCATCCTTTAAAATCCTCAAAACTCTAGGTGTAGCTGCTTAATAGATTCCAACATCCAATGACCTTACCTTGGCCACTCCGTGCCACATTTTCTTCAGTGGCAAGACTGAAAACTAGCAATATTTATCTTCTCCTTCTATTCTTCTTTCAAGCCTACTGTGGTAAGACTTTAACTCACCTCTAGCTCTGAATTTGTGACATCATTCTGTTGTCACAGAAAGAGATCTCAAGTCAAGATGGGCTCACAATGTAGGGAAGAGTGAACAACTTCAATAGTCCTGCATGTTTTCCCCTTTTGCAATTCTGAGAGACCCCAACTATTAAAACATACCAGATGGCTGTCTTCATCTAAAGGTGGAAAATAGAGTAAAACTATAGTGAAGCCTTAACATAGGGCTTAAGACAGCCACATAGAAAAACAAAAACCTACTTTCCCCAAAAAATGTTAATTTAGTTGCTTGGTTTATTGTATTATTCTGTGGCTTACCGTTTTATGGATTTTGAAAGCCTGCCTTGAGATTTACAGATAAATTGAGGGTAGAAATAGTTTAATAAATGAACAAGTTAAAAACCTTGTACGTTGCTGCTTGCTATTGGAGAAAACACCAATGTACAAGGGGCTGGGGGAAAATTAGTATTTCAGGAACCAATACAAAGAAGGACTAGGAGTGACCTGATAGCAGTATTCCAGTATTTGAGGGGCAACCACAAAGAAGAGGAGGGGTCAACCTATTCTCCAAAGCATCTAAAGGCAGGACAAGACACAGTGGATGGAAACTAATCAAGGAGAGAAGCAATCTAGACCTAAGGAGACATTTCCTGATAGTGAGGACAATTAACCAGTGGAACGACTTGCCTCCAGAAGTTGTGGGTGCTCCATCACCGGAGGTTTTTAAGAGGAGACTGGACAACCACTTGTTTGAAATGGCATAGGCCGTGATGGCGAACCAGGTGGCACGAGGAGCCATATCTGAGGGCATGTGAAGCGCTGCCCTATGTCAGCTCCAGCATGCATGTGCACGCTGGCCAGCTGATTTTTGGCATTCCGGAGGGCGGGGGGAGGCCATTTTCGCCCTCCCCAGGCTTCAGGAAAGCCTCCGGAGCCTGTGGATGGTGAAAAACGGACCCAACGGGCCTACCGGAAGTTCAGAAACGAACTTCTGGTTGGGTCGTTGGGCCATTTTTCGCCCTCCCCAGGCTTCAGGAAAGCCTCCTGAAGCCTGGGGAAGGCGAAAAACAGCCCAACGGAAAGTTCGTTTCCAAACTTCCGGTAGTCCGGTTGGGCCTGTTTTTCGCCGTCCACAAGTTCCGGAGGCTTTCCTGAAGCCTGGGGAGGGTGAAAAATGGCCCAACAGGCCCACTGGAAGTCTGGAGGCCTCCGTGTGCGCATGCGCGGGGGGGGGCAGCACAGTGGGGTTGTGCGCGCATGCGCGGGGGGAAGGGCATTGCATTATGGGTGTGGGCTCGCGCCAAGCAAAAAAAGGTTCGTTATCACTGGCATAGGGTCTCCTGCTTGAGCAGGGGGTTGGATTAGAAGACCTCCAAGGTCCCTTCCAGCTCTATTCTGATTGATTGAAAGGGCAATACAAAAGGATGTTCAAATTTAATCATCGTGTATCTCAGGGAATTTACCAAGTTTGATTAACTCCACAAAAGGGCAGGGGAAACAGCACATGTTGTTGGACAAACGACTTTGTCTACAGCCTCTTGCCTAATAACTGAATGCACTAAATTGGTTTCAATGCGTTCGGAATTGGGCCTGCGACCAACTGGTTTGGATGAACAATGGAATTCAGATCCTCATGAACTTTATCCAAAAGATCATTGGCCACTGCAAGTAAATTGACATTGAACTATGTTTTTCTTCTGATTTGACTATAAATAGTGACGGGGTACTTTGAAAATCTCTGAAAGGTGTTCATTTAAAGATAAAACTTGTGCAGGAAAGAAAGTTTCAACAAGCTTTAACCTACATAGGAGCAGATTTGGCACTCGGCCTCCTCGGTATGTGTTCAGGCAGTCTCTTCAACTCCTTCAGATTTTTGCTTACTATGTTGGTTTATTATAGACAAGACAGCTGCTAATAACCGGAGCGAAGTGGAGGAGGGGAGCTTTGCCCCTAGAAGACAAACCCCCTGGATGCCATCTGTGCCACCCAATTCTCAGTTCGGGCCGGATGAAATCTGTGCCACTATGCTGGCTAAAATCTCAGCGTCTTCTCCAAAATGTGCTGATTTCACCTCGGTTCCAAAGAGAAAGTCTGAGCTAAGCATTTTTCTTTCATGTTTCTATTTCCTGGCTATTAGCCCTAGGAATAAAACTACTGACGCTTTCGACTATAATCTTAAATTTATTGCCCCGCCGGGGGGACTGAAAACACGGATCAAACTGAATCATTACAGGTAGTCCTCGACTTACAACAGTTGGTTTAGTGACCCTCTGAAGTTACAACAGCACTGAAAAAAGTGACCAATGACCGTTGCAGTGTCCCCGTGATCAAAATTTTGGACGCTTGGCAACTGGCTCATATTTATGACGGTCGCCGTGTCCTGTGGTCACGTGATCCCCTTTTGTGACCTTGTGACGAGCAAAGTCAATGGGGAAGCCGGATTCACTTAACAACCGTGCAACTAACTTAACCACTGCAGTGACTCCCTTAACAACTGTGGAAGGAAAGGTTGTAAAATGGGGCTGAACTCACTTAACAAATTTTTCACTTAGCAACATAAACGTTGTACTCAGCTATGGTCATAAGTCGAGGACTGCCTGTATAGTACAGACTCCAGGCCCCCACATGAACCACTGAGAGAGGGAAAAGGCAGAGGGAGAGAGCAAGTAAGGCAAGATCCCAAGGGCAGCCGTGTAAAACAGGCAGTTAATGGGCTGCGGCATTGGGAGGAACTGGTACAGGTAATCCTCGACTTACAACCATCTGTTTAGTGACCATTCGAAGTCACGACACTGAAACAAGTGACTTAAGACCGGTTTTCACACTTACAACCATTGTAGCAGCATCCCCAAGATCACGTGATCAAAATTCAGACACCTAGCACCTGGCATGTATTCGATGGCTGCAGCCTCCCAGGATCACGTGAACACAATTTTCAAACATTCCAGCCAGCGTCCAACAAGCAAAGTCAAGGGGGGAAGCCAGATTCGTTTAACAACTGCACGATTCACTTAGCAACGGTGGCAAAAAGTCACAAAATGGGGCAAAACTCACTTAACAGCTGCCATGTTTAGCAATGGAAATTTTGGGTTCCATTGTGGCCATTAAGTCGAGGACTGCCTGAATGATATAAACCTGTAAGGATACAAAGATATACCCCCCCAAAAAAGCCCTTTTGTTATATTTTGGCTATGCGAGACAGTTAAGTGAATTTGGCCCCATTTTACAACCTTTCTTGTCAGTTAAGCGAATCACTGCAGTTGTTAAGTTAGGTTGTTAAGTGAATCCAGCTGCCCCATTGACTTTGCTTGTGAGACGGTCGCAAAAGGGGATCGCGTGACCGGGTAAGCATCCAAATTTTGGTCACATGACCCTGAAGATGCTGGGGGGGGCGGGAAGATGCAGTCGTTAAGTGTGAAAAACCATCATAAGTCACCTTTTCCAGTGCCGTTGTAATAGCAATAGCACTTAGACTTATATACCGCTTCATAGTGCTTTTCAGCCCTCTCTAAGCGGTTTACAGAGTTCAGCATATTGCCCCCAACAATCTGGGTCCTCATTTTACCCACCTCGGAAGGATGGAAGGCTGAGTCAACCTTGAGCCTAGTGAGATTTGAACAGCTGAACTGCTGAACTAGCAGTAGCCTGCAGTGCTGCATTTAACCACTGCGCCACCTCGGCTGAACTTTGAACAGTCACTAAATGGATGGCTGTAAATCAAGGACTACCTATATGGAGCTGGGCAGGAACCACGGACTGTCCCCACAGCTGAATCTCAAAATATTCAGTGCAAAATAACCTTATCAAACCCCTGTCCAGATTCAAAGGAAGTCTGCACTGCTAGACTCAAGCCAGGCTTAACAACCGGGCCTTTTTTTCTTCAACTCTAAAGAAGGATGTGACTCAAGATTTGGGCCCTCATCAAAGCATTTTGTTTCTCTCTCTTCCGCATCCACAAGCTTGGAACTTAAAAGGGAAACGGGTGGTGGTTCCTGACCAGCCAGAACCTCAAAAAATAAATGCATGCATCCACCCCCACACAACCCCCCAAAAAATAAAAAGCTCCAATAAACTGTGGAAGGATTTCTATTAGAAAGAATATGCACAAAATTACAGGGAAGCAAACTTACGTTCTTGAAAACTACAAATTTGGGCTGTTTCCCACCACGAGTGAAGAAGAAAAAGAAGGCCAATTCTTTGAATGAATGAAAAGTCATTAGGAAGAGTGCAGAAAAAGAGGAAATCCCCCTTCCCACCTCCCACCACCACCCCCGCATAGGAAATGGAAAGAACTACCTCTGTAGTGGAATTTGTTCTCGACTATGTATTTTAGGCATCAGTTTAAACCAGGAATGTCCAACCTTGGCAACTTTAAGGCCTGTGGACTTCAACTCCCAGAATTCCCCAGCTGGTTGGAGAATTCTGGGAGTTAGTCCACAGGTCTTAAAGTTTCCGTGATTAGACATTCCTGGTTTAGAGGCTGGATTGCTTACGTTTGGAGTTATCTACTTACTCCCTTCTAGTACTGATGATGTTACCTAGTTGGTTCATGAAACGTCTGCAAGAAAACAATCAAGCTCAGAGAGCACCAAGGACTGTTCACTTCAACCATGAGCTACAAATATTCTGTAATATCAGTAAGGTTGTACAAGTAGTCCTTGACTTACAACAGTTCATTTAATGACCGTTCAAAGTTACTGAAAAAAGTGATTCACGACTGTTTTCCACATTTGCGACCGTTGCTGTATCTCCATGGTCACATGATCAAAGTTCAGTAACCAATACAAAGAAGAACATGATAGCTGTATTCCAGTATTTGAGGGGCAGCCACAAAGAAGAGGAGAGGGTCAACCTATTTTTCAAAGCACCAGAAGGCAAGTCAAGAAACAATAAGTTGGAAATGAATCGAGAAGCAACCTGGAATTAAGGAGAAACTTCCTGACAGTGAGGACAATTAACCAGTGGAACAGCTTGCCACCAGAAGTTGTAGGTGCTTCATCACTGGAGGTCTTTAAGAAGAGACTGGGCGTTTACTTACCTTGATACGCCCGTTCTCGTTGGTTGAAGCTAGCCTTCAGATAGGGTGATCCACAGCCAATCACATGAAGGACTGAGTCTACCAATCAGAACTGAGCCTCTGTCCGCCATGTTGGTTCCAGGCCCAGTTTTAGATGAAGATGGAATGCAGACTCGACGTGGATTGTGCCTGTTAAAGGTAATAAGGAAGAGAAAAACACCCCCAGGCCCCGAAGGGAAGAGACTGACAGGCCATCAGTAGAATAATCAAGGTGTTTATTAGGTAAACAAGAACAATGCAAGGAAAAAAGGCAACAGAGCCAACAAGGAAAAAACGGGTGGGACTGAAGGCTAGCTTCAACCAACGAGAACGGGCGTATCAAGGTAAGTAAACGCCCATTCTCCATTGGGGGTTGAAGCTAGCCTTCAGATAGGGACATACCAAAGCCAAGTCCCTCGGGTGGGAATCACCTGCCAAGAAGGAACCAGGAACCTTAGGACAGAGGCGCCACCACCTGTTGTAGTACCCGTCTACCAAAAGCCGCCTCAGCCGAGGCGTAGAGTCTATTTTGTAGTGTCGAATGAATTGGGACGGCGACACCCAGGTCACCGCACGACACACCTCCTCCAGGGAAGCCTGAGTTTTCCAGGCCGCGGAAGTGGAAGCACTGCGGGTGGAGTGAGCGGTAATTTTATCCGGAACCGGCTGACCCGCTAAGGTGTAGGCCTTAGCTATGGTGGCCCGGATCCATCTGCCAATTGAGGGAGATGAGACCTTGAGCCCCATGGAGCGAGGAAGGAAGGAAACCAACAGAGCCTCTGATTTACGGAAGGCAGCTGTACGGTCCAAGTAGATCTTTAGAGCCCTCCTGACATCCAGCGAGTGCCAAAGGCGCTCCCTAGGGTGACGGGGATGAGCACAGAAGGAGGGCAAAACGAGTTCCTGGGAACGATGAAAAACAGAATTGACCTTAGTGAGGAAGGATGGGTCCAACCTGAGTACCACTCTATCTGGGTGGAAGATACATAGATCCTTGCGGATCGAAAGGGCTGACAATGCGTCTAGCTGACGTAATGGCCAGGAGGAAAGCAACCTTATATGACAGTGAACTAAGGGAAGCTTCCCGGAGAGGCTCATAGGGAGGCCCGGTAAGTGACTCTAACACCAGGGGAAGATCCCAAGTAGGGAACCGGTGAATCACCGGAGGACAGAGGTTGGAAGCTCCTTTGAGGAACCTGTGGACTAAAGGCACGTGAGCCAGGGATTGGACGTTAGGACAAGACAAAATGGACGACAAGGCCGCCAGTTGTCGTCTAAGGGTATTAGGGGAGAGACCCCTGGATAACCCTATCCTGAGGAAGCGAAGGAGCATGGGAATGGGAACATGCAAGGGGGAGATGCCCTCCCTCAAGCACCACTCGCAAAACACCCTCCAAGTGGTCTGGTATACCCTGTTGGTAGAGGGTCGTCTAGAGGCTAGCAGGACCTCAATGATGTTCTCATCAATCTTCTGACGCCTCAAGAGTTCCCGCTCAACCGCCAGGCGGTCAATTGCAACCATTGCACGTCCGGATGGACCACCTCCCCTTGGCGGAGCAGGTCCTGGAGCGGAGGAAGTTTCCAAGGAGGAATTTGGGAGAGGAGCAGGAGGTCCCCGAACCAGACCCTCCGCGGCCAGTGAGGGGCTATCAGAATGACTTCCGCCTTGTGTCTGAGGACCTTCTGGATGACCCTGGGTAACAGAGGAAGAGGAGGGAAGGCATAGAGAAGGCCCTGGGGCCACGGAGCTCGGAGGGCGTCGACTGCTTCTGCACCCCTGGACAGGAAACGGGAGAAGAAACGAGGAAGCTGGGAGTTCTGTGGAGTAGCAAATAAGTCTATTAGGGGAGACCCAAACCTGTAGACTATATCCTGAAACACCCTCGGGTTTAGCTGCCACTCCGACTGGTCCAGCTCCGTGCGGCTGAGTCAGTCCGCCTTCTTATTCGCCTCTCCCGAGATGTACTCAGCAGAGAGAGAGAGGAGGCGTCTCTCCGCCCAGAGACCGAGGCGTAAGGCCTCCTGCATTAATGCTTTAGATCGTGTCCCCCCTTGTCTATTCACGTGAGCCTTGGCCGTAATGTTATCCGTCAAGACTAACACGTGGGACCCGGACAGGAGGTGTTTGAACCTCCTGAGCGCTAGAAAAATGGTCCTGAGTTCTAGTAAATTGATAGGGCTGTTGGCCTCAGCCGAGGACCAACTATCCTGGGCCAGATGGCCATTGACGTGGGCCCCCCAGCCCGTCAGGCTAGCATCAGTGGTGAGAGTAACTCTGTCAGGAGGGAGAAACAGGGACCCCTGGGAAAGCGCCGGAGAAGCCCACCAGAGAAGCGATCTACGGACCGCGGGGGGAACGGTGACCTTGAAGGTCGGAGGCCCTCTGCCCGGGGTTTGAAAAGGAAGGAGGAACCACTGAAGTTCCCTGGAGTGCAGACGTGCCCAGGGGACAATGTCGAGACACGAGATCATCTTTCCCAGGAGCGTCGCCAGCAGTGCCACCGAAACCTTGGGGCTTCGTGAAATGTTATCAATGATGCTCCGGATGCTGTCCTGGCGCTCCTGAGAAAGATAAACTCTGCACTCTCGGGAATCGATGACTGCACCTAAATGGAGAATGGAGGAGTTAGGAATCAGACAACTCTTTGAGAGGTTAACAGAAAAACCATGACGATGAAGTTCGTCTAGGACTATCTGGAGGTGCTGCTCCGCGAGAGAACGGGAGGAAGCTTGTAATAAAATATCGTCCAGATAGCACTGGACCCGTATGCCCTGGGAGCGAAGCCTCGCCTCCAAGGCCGCTAAGACCTTGGTAAAAACTCTAGGTGCGGAGGAGAGCCCAAAGGGAAGGGCTCTATACTGATAATGCCCTCCAGCAAAACAAAACCTAAGATACTGTCTGTCTGAAGACCTAATGGGAATATGGAGATATGCTTCTAATAAATCTAAGGAGACTAAGAAATCACCAGGATGGATTGCCCTGAGGATCGAACGGAGGGATTGCATTTTGAACTTACGGTACTTAACAAAACGGTTGAGCCGTTTCAGATCCAGAATGGGGCGCCAATCCCCTGAGGACTTGGGAACTAAGAACAAAATAGAATAAACCCCTAGACCTCTCTGAGACCTGGGAACCGGCTCTACGACCCTAATCTCTAGTAAATGTTGGATGGCTTGGTCCATCAGAAGCCGTTTGAATGGCTCCCTGGAAACTGAACAGGGAACAAAACTTGGAGTAGGGGGGTTAGTGAATTCTAACGATAGCCCAAAGCGAACCGTTTTCCTAACCCACTTGTCACGAGTGGAGAGATCCCATGTATCAGCAAACAGGGCCAATCTGCCTCCAATAGGCAATTCCCCCCCCCCCCCCGACTCACTTGGAGCGACAAGGAAATTTGGATCCCCAGCCTCTGAAGGGGCGTTTGTAAGGTCTACCCCTGGCAGATCTATCTGAATAGTAGGACCTTGCCCCGTACTGACCTGGGGTTTGGGGCTGGTTGGAACCCTGGTTGGCCGGCCGAAAGGGCCGCCGGGAGTAAGGAGTATGTCGAAAAGACCCTTTCCTGTTATAAGAGGGTAACACCTTCCTACGGTCCTTTGACTCAACCAGAAGGGGGTCCAACACCTCACCAAACAGTGACTGGCCCACAATGGGCTTGGTTGCTAGGCGCCATTTTTGGCCTGCGTCTGCAGACCAATTGCGAAGCCAGTTAATTCGCCGTCCAACCGTCGAGGCCGCGATGGATTTGGTGGAAAATCTGGCCGCCCTCAGGGTAGCGTCCGCCGTAAACTGGGTAGCCGCAATGACCTTGTTGAGGTCCTGGTGGATCCGAAGCTCTGAAGTTGGAATCAGCTCCTGAAGCTGGCGTAACCACAGCAAGGAAGATCGGGCAAAAAACGAGGCAGAAGAAGATGCTCGAACCGCCCAAGCCGATGCGTGATGGGACTTCAGCAGGGTCTGTTCTAGACGACGATCATCTGGTTTCAGGAGCTCCTCGGAGTCACCCGGAATAGGATTCGGGGAATGTAGAGCCGCCACTGGAACATCCACGGACGGTGGTGCGATAAGCGATGCCAGCTCGGCTGCGATGTTAAAAAACTTCTTATCCTGCGCTGAGGGCATGGGCCCCGAAGCTGGAGCTGTATATTGTCGCTGAACATTGTCCAGGAATATCTTGGGAGCAGGTATTACATCAGATTCTGGCAGCTGCTCCGAGAACACCGGGACATTGGTGGCAGGGACAGAGGTGTCAGTAGCCGCCGGAGTTGTAGGCAGGCCCGCCACATTCCTGGCCTTATGCAGCAAGGATTTGAAGAGAGCCGGTGGAAAAAGGCCCACTGAAGCTGGCTGCTCTGGCTTGAGGCCTTCGTCCTCTGACAGGGCAGTGGGGTCACACTCACCCTCTTCCAACTCTGGTGGTTCACTGAGTTCGCTGGAGTCATCAGAGTATTCCCCCGTGAGGTCTTCACCATCTAGGGGCTGAGAAGCCGCTCTGCTGGAAATTCTGCCCGGAGGCGCCTGAGATGGCCAATTCATCTGTTGGAATCCGGCCAGGCTTTGCTGCACAGTGGAGGCCACTACCATTTGCCAGCTAGGTTGACCAGGTAGGGCAGAAGGCCCAGGTTGGAGCTGAAGAGGACTGGGCCCTTCTTGGACTGAAGCCATGCCTAGCGTTGGGGTCAGGTTATCCCTAGGGGCCACAGTTGGGGGCTGAGTAGGCCCAAAAGCTGAAGCCACCTCTTCTGGAGGCATCTGTGGTGTGGCCACTAAGCCACAGTCCTCCCAGACATCAATGCTTACCAAAGCAGAGGTCGGGGCATCCAGCCTATTGAGGTCCTCCCCCCCCCGACGATGGAGAGATCTGTGGAGGAGGGAGGGAGGTCGAGCGCCGGGCAGCCCTGTCTGTCAATCTGCGGAGCGCACGATCGCGCCTCCGCTCGTCGCGCTCGACCGCTTTGGAGGCAGGCGCCAAGCTGGCCTGAGGAGCCTCAGCGGGAGCGTGCACAAGGGCCTCGACCTGCTTGCGGGTCTTGGCCGTCTTCTGCTGCCGCTTGCCGGATGGCCGGGAGGACGAGGAGGTTGAAGAGGCTTCTGCCATTGGAGCGGCAATGCACCAGCAAAATTCGGCCAATCAAAATGGCCGCCGCGACCCAGCTGGCTAAGGGCGGGAAAATTGAAAAATGGCCGGGCCGGCAGCAAAAAGGGAGCGAAAAATTGGAGCGGCAAAAAGACGGAGCGCCGAGCAGCTGAGGCGGCTCCGCTGCGGGCAATAATGAGGCGAGCAAGCTCTTGGTGCCTCGCCCACCCACACTGCTTCAGGAGGGGGGAAAAGTCCCAGCGCCCCCTCCCCAAGATTAGTCAGAGGTGCAAGCACCGATCTGAGCTGGCAAGCCGAACGCCGCGGCGTCTTAAAGGCAAAGTGCGGTTTTTATTTTATTTTTTTTATTTTTTATTTTTCGCCCAGGAGGGAGGATAGGTACAAAAATAAAGGAAAAATAAGGGCTGATTTAGCCCAACAACTCACAGGAGAAGATGAAGCCAGCAATCAGATAGGAGAAACAAGATCCACGTCTATCCTAATGACTGACTGAGTCTAAAACTGGGCCTGGAACCAACATGGCGGACAGAGGCTCAGTTCTGATTGGTAGACTCAGTCCTTCATGTGATTGGCTGTGGATCACCCTATCTGAAGGCTAGCTTCAACCCCCAATGGAGAATGGACAGCCACCTGTCTGAAATGGGGTCTCCTGCTTGAGAAGGGGGTTGGACTAGAAAGCTTCCAAGGTTCCTTCCACCTCTAGTTTTGATTCATTGATGTGCTTTCCAACTCTATGATTCTATGACAAATGGCTCCTTCAAATGCAAGGGTGCTGATATGCCAACTACTGTGTTTCCCCTAAAATAAGCCCTCCCCAAAAACATTTAAACACATGCACAGCTGGTCCCCGCCATTTCCTCTGGTTAGAGTTAGGGAGACAGAGCTGGAAATCAAGTAAGACGGCAAGTGGAGCCCCGTCTTGCTCCACGCGCCCCCAAAATAAGGCCAAGCACTTATTTCGGGGTTCAAAAAATATAAGACAGGGTTTCATTTTCGGGGAAACGTGGTATGAAACATATTGGGCGAGACGGCCCACGACAACGTGTGTTCCCTGGTTCCCTATAAGATCTGCATGAATGTCACGATGTGAATAATTGCCAGTTGTGCATCTCTACTATTTTCTAAGGTTATTGTATTTATAATCAAGCAGACATGTGATATGTTTTACTACGCATGCGTGCATTCCAGGAGTTTTGTCAACTCCCACTTCCTTTCTTTCCTTTTCTTCCTCCATGCCTGCCGAGGCAGACGTGAATCCATTAGCGGAAAAAATGTAGCTTATTAAGGGTTTATTTTTATTACTTTTGTACTGAAATAAATATTTTGTTAATTAGATTTGAATCTCGGTTTTATTTTCTAAATACGAATGACTTCGAGGAAGCAAGATCCATAGATCGCCTCTGATAGGAAAAATTCCTATCTTGTCAATGAAGCAACTCCAGAGGTAATAATCCCTGGGACAGCTGAATTGGGACCAACTGAGTTTTGGGGACCCCTGCTGTACCCCTGAAAACCTTTATAATTGACTGTGTGTATATGTTTACTTCTCTTCCGTCACGTTCTCATCATATACAAAATAAATAAAGTGTGCAAGGGAGGCTACAATTAAGTCAAGGGTGGCACAGAAGCAGAGAGAATCTGTATCTCTTTCCTGCCAGCCCCCCCCGTCATCCAGAGTTGCTGCAACCCAAGAAGCTTGCTCCTCACGGCCAAAACATCCTAAGCTATTTTGGATTTTGATCTCACCAAAGCATGGAAACACAAATTGTTCAGGGCTTGTTTTTTCTGAACCACAAAATGCTTTCCATTTTTCATGTACCCTTCTTTCTAAACAGCGTCCTTTGCTATTAGCCACATGGTGTCCAAGGCTGGCCCTTGAGCTGTTCACAAGCTTCACTTTTGCTCTGGAGAAAAAAAAACCAGAAATCACAATTTCTGATGGGCTTTCAGATATTAAAGGAAATTTTGATCCAGACTTCCAGTGCCAACAGCTGGAGCTTCAGCGTTTTTCAAGGATTCTTTACCCTCCCACTAACAGAAATTTACAATAATTGAGTCTCTCAGTTCTGAAAAGACACAACTGAGTTATATAGCAACATACCGTCACCATCTATCTTTATAATTCTAATTCTACCTTTATAGACGGATTAGCATTTTGAAATCTGCCTGGAAGAAACTGATCAGTTCTGGACAAATGTTTTATGCTCCTTGGGATAAACTCCTGTCACAATTAGTTTTTAGAGACATAGTTTCCTATAAAAAGCAGAAGGAAGTTGAGAAATGTCTCAAAATATAAATTTGGTCCAAAATGAAAATCACAACAGAGAGGTCTAGTGCCTAGTCACAGATTAATCAATAAACTGAAAGAAAGATTTAGTAGGGATCTGAAATAGAACCTAGTTGGCCTTAGATGACCTTGTGATAGTGTGAAGATTAAATTTTTTTTAGTGGAAAGCAGTATTGTGGAACTATAGTAATAAGGATTTTCTGCTTTACAAATTTGAGAGAGAACCTATCTTATGCAATACGGTAATCTTACTCCCAATAAATAGCTAGGAGTATTTCCCTTCATTCCGTCATACAAATATTTATAAAAGTCCATAGTTAGAACCATCCAATATTTGTATTCCCAAGCACAATAAAATTGCATACAAAGCATAAGGTAAAAAGCAAGCCAGCATAAATATTTAAACAGACCAATGGAAACATTTTTTTAATTCTTAAAAAGGATTTTTTTCCTCATGGATAAGGAATGATCAAAGCTTATTCAATACTACAGGAACTTCACCAATACTAACATTAACTGTTTTATCAGATTATCTGGCTGTTCTGTTAGACCATGGAATAGTGTGGTAATAAACAGGACTTGAATTTCCCCCAAAAAACATTTCATTTAACACTAGTTTGAGTAATGACACAAACGAAAACCCCAAAACACACTCTACGCAGAATTCCTATTCCACACAAATGGTACTAGGGAATATACAGCCAAGGCATACACAATACAGCTACACACACTATTTTCATGTCTCCCTAGGCATGAATGTAAGCTAGTTTGCTTACATTCATGCCTAGGGAGACATGACAATAGTTACTGTAAAACCAAGGTTACACAGAATTATGTTCATGGCTCAGAAAAAAATTGGACACTCACATTTCTAAAGTTGTTTTAACCTTACTTTTTTGCAGAGGTTTTTAAGCCTTGGCCCATAGGGAGGTTGCAAATCAAGCAGGAGGAACAAGCCTGGTAACATAGAATTCCTTCTGAATTCATTTCACGAAGTTATCAAGCTGACCCTAACCTTAAAATACATTTTTAATTGGATCACTGCTACCTGATCGTGTGGGAAATTGCCCTGGCTTGAAACTTTAAGACAACAAAGAGCTTTTTTAAAAAAGGCACAATCCAGTACAACAATTCGTTTAGTGACCGTTCAAAGTTACAATGGCAGTGAAAAAAGTGACTTAGAATAGAATTCTTTATTGGCCAAGTGTGATTGGACACACAAGGAATTTGTCTTTGGTGCATATGCTCTCAGTGTAGATAAGGAGAATAAAATACATTCATCAAGAATAAAAAGATACAACACTTAGTGATAGTCAAGGTTACTACCCTTTCCCCCCCCCCCCCAAATAAGACATCCCCTGATAATAAGCTCAATCGGGCGTTTGAGTACATGGTTTAATAAGGCCAAGCGTTAATTTCAGGGATCAAAAAATAATAATAAGACAGGGTCTTATTTTCGGGGAAACACAGTAATAAGCTATCAAATCGTACTAGGAAACAAATAAAAACAATATAATTGAAAGATACAAGCAACATGGTTATAGTAATAAGTGGGAAGAGGCAGATACTAGTAAGGAAGAGAAGAATAATAGTAATGCAGCCTTAGTAAATAGTTTGACAGTGGTGAGGGAATTATTTGTTTAGCAGTGATGGCATGGAGGAAAAAAACTGTTCTTGTGTCTAGTTTGTCTTGGTGTGCAGTGCTCTATAGTGTCGTTTTTAGGGTAGGAGTTGAAACAATTTATGTCCAGGATAAATTTTCACGGCCCTCTTTTTTTTTGACTCGTGCAGTATACAGGTCCTCAATGGAAGGCAGGTTGACAGTAATTGTTTTTTCTGCAGTTCTGATTATCCTCTGAAGTCTATGTCTGTCTTGTTGGGTGTCTGTCTTGTTGGGTTGCAGAACCGAACCAGACAGTTATAGAGGTGCAGATGACAGACTCAATAATTCCTCTGTAGAACTATATTAGCAGCTCCTTGGCAGTTTGAGCTTTCTGAATTGGCGCAGAAAGAACATTCTTTATGACCATTTTTCACACTTATGACCACTGCAGCATCCCCGAGGTCATGTAATTTACATTCGAATGCTTGAGAACTGGTTCATATTTAGGACGGTTGCAGTGTTCCAGGGTCATGTGATCCCCTTTTGTGACCTTCTAACAAGCAAAGTCAATGAGGAAGCCAGATTCACTTAACGACCATGTTACTAACTTAGCAACTGTAACAATTCACGTAACAAACACAGAAAGGTTGTTAAATAGGGCAAAACTCATCAAATTTCTCACTTAGCAACCTAGATTTTGGGCTCAATTATGGTCGTAAGTCGAGGAGTATTGAAGAAGGGATGTTTCAACATAGAAATATTTTAATCTCAGAGAGAAATGTGTAGGTGCCCACATACCACCTTGATTTGAGAAAATGGAAAGGGAAGTTATTTTGGCCACGGCTGGATTACTGAACAAGCTAAAAATGATCTTAGTAGCCCAGAGCTTCTACCGGTATAATAGCAATAGCACTTAGACTTATATACCGCTTCATAGTGCTTTACAGCCCTCTCTAAGCGGTTTACAGAGTTCAGCATATTGCCCCCAACAATCTGGGTCCTCATTTTACCCACCTCGGAAGGATGGAAGGCTGAGTCAACCTTGAGCCGGTGAGATTTGAACAGCTGAACTAGCAGTCGCTGAAATAGGTTGCAGTGCTGCTTTTAACCACTGCGCCACCTCGGCTCCTAAACACAACCTATAACACAACCTATGGCAGACTACATTTCTTTCCATAAAAATCTACCAGTTCAAAGGACATCCCTCAATAGCATTGGTCTAGTCATAACAATTTTTGCTGTGTGAGAGTACCTTTGACAGTTATTTCTGCTGATGGGGTGAATTATTAAAATATAAGGACCTTGGTTTCAGAAGATATAACTCCACATAAATACAGATTGAGGAAGAAGAGTAAATTAGTTCAGGGTTATGTGCTGAAATGTTATCAAGAGATAAAATGTTTTTAGAACCTGCTGGAAAGTTTCATGCTTAATTACCGTATTTTTCGGAGTATAAGACGCACCTTTTTACCCCCAAAAAGAGAGTGAAAACTTGGGTGTGTCTTATACACCGAATGTAGCCCCACCCACCCAGCCACCCCCACCCTTTGGCCTCTGTCTTCCAGCAATTTACCTGTTTGCAGCAAAGAGGGAAGAGCCTGTAAAGCCAAGCAAGTCACAAGCAGCTTTCCGACGAACAGCTGATTTGCCAGGTGGGAAAATGAAAGTGAAACTGATTTGCAAAGAGGCAAATAGCTGGGAGAGACAAGCAGATTTTTATTTTCTGCTGAACTGGATGGAAGGGGGTAAGTGAATAACTATAAATGTCTGTAGAATGTTCAAATTATTAGACTTATTTTTTAAAGACTGCTTTATTATTGTTCTAGAGCCAGGGGTCTCCAACCTTGGCAACTTTAAGACTTGTGGACTTCAACTCCCAGAATTCAAGAAAGAGCCAGCTTTGTTAGCTTTGCTGGCTGTGGAATTCTGGGAGTTGAAGTCCACAAGTCTTAAAGTTGCCAAGGTTGGAGACCCCTGTAAATCTAGACAACTTAACAAAATAAAGAAGCTTTTTAAAATAAATGCTTGCTCTGAAGAGGCCCAGTGCTATTGTATCTTCTTTTAAATAATAGAGAATAATGTATACTTCCAGAAATTTTAATTAATTTTAACAGCTCTGTACAAGTATAGTCTGAAATGTAACAGTGTCCTGTTTAGTATTAGAGTTTAGTTACCTTGGAGTAGATCTATTTAAATAATTGGGAGGAGTTAGTGTGACTACATTTAAGAAAACTTTCTGGCATAATGTACATTTCTCCAATTCTTTGCTATTTCTATGGGTCAGGCACACATGCACAGAAATGCACAGCAAACAGTGTATATCATCTGTGCTGTTTGCTGTTTGGCAAATTGCTTGGAGGCAGAGGCCTTTTTTCCTTGTTTTCCTCCCCCAAAACTAAGGTGCGTCTTATACTTCGGTGCGTCTTATACTCAGAAAAATACAATATGCCTTGATTATTTCCTAATGTGCAGCTTACAAACATTTAAAGCTTAGAATATATAAGAAATCTTAAATCTGTGTTTTTCTTTTTAAAAGACTGGGGGAGTTGAGATTAACTGTATTCTTCACCCTACCAAATGATTTTAAAATAATAGCTTGAAGGAATGCAGATCTAATGCATTCAACAATGAGTTTTCAAGGAAGCAGGAATTCAATCCGAAGGCATTTCGTCAACAGCAGAAAAAGCTGCATGGTAATGCTTTCGCAATCTCCATTCCTTTTGTTGTTGATTTTTACTCACAAACAACTGCACATCTTGTCATTACAGAAAGGAGAGGAAATACTGAAGATGTCACAAATCCAGCAATAGAATTTTTCACAATCGAACAAAAAAGTGAATGAAATTTACTAAGCAAACAAATACACTGGAAGAAGAATTGTGTCTAACAATCTATTCTAAGTTGTACCTACGGTGAGGCAAATTTGGCATTGTTTTAGTGATACAGACACACAGGAAACAAAAAATAAATAAGCCTGTGCATTAAAGTCATGCCTAAATTAATAAATTTTAGGATGTACTGATAAAAATTACCAACATTTGGTAATCTTTACCATCAAGTGAGAGTGATCTAGGAGCCCTAGTGGACAACCATTTAAATATGAGCCAGCAGTGTGCTGCAGCAGCCAAAAAAGCCAATGCAATCCTAGGCTTCATCAACAGAGCGATAGAATCAAGATCACGTGAAGTGTTAGTACCACTTTATAATGCCTTGGTAAGGCCACACTTGGAATACCGCATCCAGTTTTGGTCGCCACGATGTAAAAAAAGATGTGGAGACTCTAGAAAGAGTGCAGAGAAGAGCAACAAAGATGTTTAGGGGACCAGAAGCTAAAACATATGAAGAACAGTTGCAGGAACTGGGTATGTCTGCTTTAAGGAAAAGAAGAACTAGGGGTGACATGATTACAGTGTTTTAATATCTAAGGGGCTGCCACAGAGAAGATGGGGGTTAACATATTCTCCAAATCACTTGAAGACAGGACAAGAAGCCATGGATGGAAACTAATCAAGGAGAGATCCAACCTAGAATTAAGAAGAAATTTCCTGACAGAACAATTAATCAATGGAACAGCTTGCCTCCAGAAGTTGTGGTTGCTCCATCACTGGAAGCTTTTAAGAGACTGAACAACCATTGGTCTGGAATGGTATAGAATCTTCTGGTTGAGCAAAGGGATTGGACTAGAAGACCTCCAAGGTCCGTTCAACTCTGTTCTTCCGTATTTTAAGATCCAATTTTGAAGTTCACCAATGAGTACTACTATAAAAGGTCAAATGTGTTAATTAACTACAGCAGTGATGGCGAACCTATGGCACGGTTGCCACAGGTGGCACGCGGAGCCATATCTGCCGGCACGCGAGCCGTTGCCCTAGCTCAACTCCAGCGCTCATGTGCGTGCACGCCAGCTGATTTTTGGCTCGCATGGAGGCTCTGGGAGGGTGATTTTGGCCTCCGGAGGGCCTCCGGGGTGGCGGGGGGAGCGTTTTCCGCCCTCCCCAAGCTCTAAGAAAGCCTCTGGAGCCTGGGGAGGGCAAAAAATGGGCCTACTGGACCCACTGGAAGTCAGGAAATGGGGGGGTGGGGGGGTCACGCACGCATGCACAGGGGGGTGAGGCAAGTGGGGGGCTTTGAATTATGGGTGTGGGCATGCACGCGTGTGCAATAGCGCGTGCACACACTATTTCGGCACCCGAGGAAAAAAAGGTTCGCCATCACTGAACTACAGCAAGGAACAGTCCTAAAAAGGTTCCATTGGTTGAATTTCAGAATTATGTTGTGATCTAAACAAAAATAATTTCCAGTTTGGGATATATATTTTTTACAGATAGCAACAGATCTCATTTCTTTGTTGTATTTTTAAATGGCCCATTCACAGGCCGAATATCAGGAATATAAAGTGAGTGAACATGCATTACAGTTCTCCACTTTTGACTACTTCATACTGAAATTTATTCAGCAAAGGATACATATAATCCCCTCCCTCTCCCTCAAAGACCTTTTCATTAATAGCAGGTCAGACTGCTTTTGGTCAAGGAGAAAACTAAAAGCTTAGTTCTTTATAATAGTGATTTTACCTCTGTGTATTGAGGTTATCAGCCGACATGGAAACCTCATTAACTACAGGTAGTCCTCAACTTACGACCAGAATTGAGTCCAAAAATTTCAATTGCTAACAAGGCAATTTTTTTAATTATTTTTTAATTTTTTACAAACATCGATGTGTAAAAAGTGTGACACCTGAGTGTCTTACATTTTAGTACAAATAAAATATTCTTCATATTTACTACAGTTGACAATCTTATATAGTTCTAATAGTAATACACATATTTGTATTAAATTATAATCTTCCATTGTTTAATTATTACATATTTCAGTGTTATTTTTATGCCAATCACCATATTGTTCAAGCATTCTCAATACTACCATCATTCAGATTCTTTCCCCTCTTATTACTACTTCACCTTATTATATAAAGATGTATATTCCACTGACCTCCCTCTCTCTAGCTTCCATCCCCTTTCTAACTTTTAATTATGCCACTGTTATCTTTAAAAATATTCCCTTTCTATCCACATTTTAGTACAAATAAAATAATATTCATCATATTTACTTTATTTGACAAGCTTATATAGTTGATAATAATATACTTATTTTTGTTGAATTATCTTTCATTATTTAAATATTTAATACTTCAATATGTTATTTTTATGCCAATCATATTCTAGGTATCGTTCCTTTTACTACGAATAAAATATTAATAATATTTCTTACATTTAACAAACTTATATAGTCCTAATAATAATACACATATTTGTTAAATTATAATCTTCCATTATTTAATTATTCAATATTTCAATGTTATTTTTATGCCAATCACCATATTATTCAAACATATTCAATACTACCTACCATTATTGAAATTCTAAGTTCGCTTCTTGTTATTACTTCACCTTATGTAAAAATGTGTGTTCCATTAATCCCCCTCTCTCTAACTTCCATCCCTATTTTAACTTTTAGTTATACCACTATTGTGTTTTTTAAAATGTTCCCTTTCTATCCATCGTCTCTTGTCCGCTTTAATTGTTCGTTTCATAGCTTATTTCTCTCTTGGATCTTTTTCTCTATCTGCTGCCACTTCTTGGCCAATCATTTTAAACATTTCTCCCTTCTCTACCCTATTCCATTGTCTAATTTTCAACTTATTTATTCTTGCCCCTATCTCTCTTCCAAAAAAGTCTTCCTGCAACTCCAGTTCCTCTTTTACTTCCCTTAAAATACTCTCCCCTTGGCTTATTTCATCGATCATTATTATTTTTATTTATAAAAATTGCTAAGTGAGTTGCACCCCATTTTACCAGAATCACTACAGTTATTAAGTGAATCGTGGGGTTGTTAAGCGAATCTGGCTATCCCCACTGACTTTGCTTGTCAAAAGACAGCTGGGGAGGTTGCAAATGGCAATCACATAACACCAAGACAATACAATTGTTAAAAATTCTAGGCAGTTGCCAAGCACCCAAATTTTGCTCATGTGATCACGGAGATGCTGCAATGGCCGTAAGTGTGAAAACTGGTAATATAATCGCTTTCTTCAGTGCCGTTGCAACTTTGTACAGTCACTAAATGAATGGTTGTAAGTCAGGGATTATCGGTATTTAGTGCAACATATAGACTTTGGCAAACTTTCGAGATATTTAAGATCTGGAGAAATCCTGACTTCTCCAACTAGGCTTCAAATCACTGCATACATTTTTCATCCAGTATGTCTGGTATAGAGAAATATGTAGGAGGTGAGGTACATATGTAGTACAGCTCAATCTAAAAGCTAGTTTGGCAAAACAGAGAGAACGTCCTCTGAATAAGTTTGTTAAAAAAAGTCTAAAAGTTAAAGAGCTTCTTCCCAAGATTTGAAGAATGCAGCTGATATAAAACAATAGAGTCACTTGCTAAATAAAGAATTGGTGTCTGGCTAGAAGTTACTAAAAATTTAACTGCAAAATACAAATATATCACAGAAAGGGAAGGAAGGACAAACAAAATTCCGTGTGAATTTCTGGTTGTTGTTGTTTTTTTAGTAAACTCACTTAAAAAGAATTTTCAGTATGCGCTTCAAAACAAACCCCACATAAAACAGCAACAAAAAACAATTTGAAATTTATAGCAAAACTTTTAAATACTGGTGGAATAAAAAATGCTAAAGCACTATTTCTTCCACTACTCTACTTTAGTAAGTGTATTTCTATAGTTTGCAGATTTATCATTTAACTGTACTCCAAACAGACCAAAAGGCATCCAATATTTGCTTGCTGTTTTATTTAAAAACAAAACAAACTCAGAATTTTGCAGAAAATATGCAATAACACTCCAAAAACTACTATGAAGAATCAATCAGAAAGTAAACCAAATAACAGATTTTAAAGGCTTGCTTTTTTTTTTGATCCCTTCATCCTTACACCGCCTGTTTCTTAGATGGAAGGGTGGGTATGGCATGACAATTATTTCAAAAGTCAAGATGGGCATTCTACTTTTCCAGCCAAAATTATCCCTAAACCCATTCGTTCATTTTAATTTCCTTTTCATAAGTTCACTCAAATTAAGAGAAGAGAAAACCTGTGAATTGTTTGTTGTTATTGTTAGTTGCAAAGTCGTGTCCGACCCATCGCGACCCCATGGACCTTCCTCCAGGCCTTCCTGTCCTCTACCAATCCCCCCCCCAGTCCATTTAAGCTCACGCCGACTGCTTCAGTGACTCCATCCAGCCATCTCATTCTGTGTCGTCCCCTTCTTCTTTTGCCCTCAATCTTTCCCAGCATTAGGCTCTTCTCCAGTGAGTCCTTCCTTCTCATTAGGTGGCCAAAGTATTTGAGTTTCATCTTCAGGATCTGGCCTTCTAAAGAGAAGTCAGGGTTGATCTCATCTAGGACTGACCGGCCTTGCAGTCCAAGGGACTCGCAGGAGTCTTCTCCAGCACCATAGTTCAAAGGCCTCCATTCTTTGGCGCTCAGCCTTTCTTATGGTCCAACTTTCAGCGCCATACATTGCAACTGGGAAAACCGTAGCCTTGACTATACGCACTTTTGTTGGCAGGGTGATGTCTCTGCTTTTTAATATGCTGTCTAGGTTTGTCATAGCTTTCCTCCCCAGGAGCAAGCGTCTTTTAATTTCTGAATTGTTTACTACCAAGCAACTACCGTACTTACCGTAATTGTTTCTAAGGCTCACTTACTGGAGACCAGTTAACAATCAGGAAATTCACTCCGCAAGAAAAACTAGTTTCAATTTTGCAGAATCATCTATTTTAGATATAAGCAACTTGTGAATACTTTGACTTTTAATTCACCTGTCCAGGACAACAGTTCAACACCTGGAACACTCTTTCCCTCTGGATCAGTGTTTCCCAACCTTGGCAACTTTAAGACGTGTGGACTTCAACCTCTGGAACCCACCCATCCTTCCTTCCTCCTTTCTTTCTCTCCTTTTCCTCCATTCCTCTCTTCTATCTATCTCTCCTCTTGCATGCATGGCTGGCTAAGGGATTCCAAGAACCGAAACGCATAAATTTCAACTTTTGCTCAAGTTAAAAAACCACTAATCCTGCTTTCAACCCCCTAACAAATCTCAATGGTTAAGGCAGAGGAGGGCTAGGCTCAGAATATCTACAGAATTGGACATACAGGCAGTCCTTGACTTATGACCACCACCGAGCCCAAAATTTCCACTGCTAAGCAGAACAGTTGTTAAGTGAGTTTTGCCTCATTGAACGACCTTTTTTGCCACAGTTGTTAAGTGAATCAATGCAGTTGTTAGCAACACGGTTGTTAAGTGAATCTGGCTTTCCCATTGACTTTGCTTCTCAGAGGGTTGCAAAAGGGGATGCTGCAACCGTAATAAATACATGCCAGATGCCAAGCCATGCAATTTTGATCATGTAACCAATGGGATGCTGCAATGGTTCATAGGAGTGAAAAGGAGTCATAAGCCACTTTTTTCAGTGATTCGGTCACTAAGCAAATAGTTGTAGGTCGAGGACTACCTGTATACAGTTGCTAAGGCTACTCTGCCAAATAGATTCAGCCATGCTCCCTGCAGTTAAACCTGAAAAGTGCTTTTTTAACTCTCACCGCCCCAAAAAGTAATGAGTCACTACTGTTACTAAGGTTTCATTAGTCAACAAGAACAGACTTCAGAAACACAATAAGTTTATTTAAATTCTGTAAGTCTCCAGAAGTCACCAAGGTAGCTGTGAGCTGGACAGCTTTATCTACAGGTACTGTAATCCTCGACTTAGGACCACAACTGAGCCCAAAATCTCTGTTGCTAAGTGAGACATTTGTTAAGTGGGTTTTGTCCCATTTTACGACCAATTATTAGGAGAGTAACATGATTGTTAAGTGAATTTGGCTTCCCCATTAACTTTGCTTGTCAGAAGAACCGAAAAGGAGATCATATGATCCCAAGACACTGCAACGGTCATAAATATGAGTCAGTTGTCAAGTATCTGAATTTTGATCACATAACTATGGGGAGGCTTGTTAAGGTGAGAATAAACCTCATAGAGGCGATGTGGATCTTTTCTTGGAATTCAGACATTTAGAAATAAAGCAGATATTAAAAGTCTAATAGAAAATATTTATTTCGGTAAAAAACAATAAATCATAAATAGTTACATCTTGCTAATAAATCGTGACCGCTCCAGTCAGAATCAAAGGCAGAATAATGGCGAATCAGGAATGCACACATGCGCAGAAGATCAAGTCACATGTTCTGCTTGTAATGGTCTTAAATGTGAAAAATGATCACTAAATGAATTGCTATAACTTGAGGACTTACTGGTAGTCCTCGACTTACAATAGTTCATTTAACAACCATTTAAAATTACAACGGCACTGAAAAAAGTGACTTATGAAGGTTTTTCATATTTACAACTTTCAACATCCCCGTGATCATGTGATCAAATGCAAGATGTTTGGCCATTAGTTCATATTTATGATGGTCGCAGTGTCCCGAGGTCATGTGATCCCATTTTGCCACCTTCTGACAAGGAAAGTCAATAGCAAAGCCAGATTCACTTAGCAACCGAGTTACTAACTTATCAACTGCAGTGATTCACTTAACCACCCTGGCAAGAAAAGTCCTAAAATGGGGCAAAACTCACTGAACAAATATCTCACTTAACTTAAAGTCCAAACTCAAGGACTTCTCCGGAAAAGAGCCGGATTGAAACCACTCTCCCACCAGCCTGACCCAGAAAGACACAAACAAAGCAAGCAAAGGAGGCGACAGGCAACCCTTCTGTCCCATGCAGACCCCAGACTGTGCCAGGAGGGACTGGGGATGGGGTGGGGAAAGACCCCCTGTTCCCAGCAGGAGGGGGGAGATGGTCAATCCCGGGAAGGGAGCCAAGGGCGGCAGAGGCACCCACCCTGGGAAGGGATTGCTATCCTCCCAAAATAAAACTGGGCTCGGAGAAGGGGAAGCTGGGAGGGAGCACATTTTTGGATTTTCCATGGCAGATGCCAGGCAGCCAGGCAAGGGCGGGGCGCCCCACATAAACTTCTCGTCCCCTCAAATAGACTGCAAGATAGGGAATCGTAAATAAGAATTAAATAAAAGTAGAAAGTGACCTCGAAGGTTGGGGGAAAGCGGAGAGACTAGAGCTGCAGAGGAATGGAATAATAAATAATAAATAAAAGTAAAAAGTGATCTCAAAAGGAGGGGGGGAGAATAGGGCGGCAGCGAAATGGAATAATAAATAATAAATACATGCAGAAAGTGATGAGGGGGGGCAGAGAATCGGGTTGCATATAGAAATGGGATAATAAATTAATAAATAAAAGTAAAAAAGTAATCTCAAAAAAGGGGGGGAGAAGAGAATAGAGCGGCATAGAAATGGAATAATAAAGAACAAATAAAAGTAGAAAAAGGGATGGAAGAGAATTAGAGGGAGGGCTAGAGAAAGGGAATAACAAAATAATAATAAATAAAAGTAAAGTGACCTCGAAAATGGGGGGAGAGAATGGGGGAGGGGGGCAGAGAAATGGAATAAATAAATAATAAATAAATAAAAGTAGAAAGTGGTCTCAAAAGGCCGGGGGCAGAGAATGGGGCTGCATATAGAAATGGAATAATAGATTAATAAATAAATAAAAGTAGAAAGTGACCCCGGAAAAGGGGGGGGGGGAACAGAGGGGGATTGAAGACCAACCACCTTTGCTCTCCCCCTCCGAAAATTTCACTTATTCTGCCTCTTTTTTTTTTGGAAAAGGTTTTTTTTTTAACCAGGCAGCCCCTGGCAAAGCCCCCTTGATAGGCCCCATACCTGCCCAGCGCTGGGGAGCATGGGGAGTGTAGTCCGCGTGAGGGGAAATTTCGGGAGCCCTCCCCCATCCCCTCCCTTCTCTAGGTTTCCCCTCAGGAAGGGGGGTGGGGGGGTTGTTCCTAAAAGTCTCCCTCAGGGGGTCGCGGGCCCGCCTCCTCCTCCTCCCCCCCCCGCCAGGCGCCATTCTGAGGGGACGAAAAAAAAGGGGGAGCTCTGAGGCGCTTCTGAAGCCCCCCCCCACCCCCGCTTCCCCCCCGCCTTGAGGGAGAACGGACGACCACCCGCCCCCACGCCCGTGCGCGAGCCCGCGGACAACCCCCCCCCGCGGGGCCCCCGTCCGCGCCGCGGACGCGCGCGCTCGTTACCTGCCCAACGTGGTCACAAAGCGTCGGCGGCAGCACTGGCGGCGGCGGCGCCCCCCCACAGTCACGTGACTTCCCTCCGCCTCCCCCTCGTATGCTCCTCCTCCCCGTCTCCCTCCCTTCGCGCGGCACGTGACCAAGCCGGAGGAAGGCGCGTTGCCCCGTCTGGCCCGCCCACCCCGCGTCGGCGCCTGCGCAGCAGCCTCTCCGCCTCGCGCCCTCTTCTCCTCAGTAGCCTCCTCGGGAGGTTCCAGGATCGGCGTCTTCGGTCACGTGATGCTGACAGGGGCGGAGGAATAGGAATAGAAAGAAAAGAGGGGGGGGGATGTCGCTCCGGATTGGGGCTCCTCTAACTAACACGAACGATTTACTAGTGAATCGGGAGGGGGGAGGGGAGGGGCCGGATGACGTCACCAGCACGTGACCTTCACGACCAAAATAAATAGGCGGGATCGGCGGCTCCCTGAGGAAAAAGTGATAGTGTGAAAGTCTTCTCTTTGTGTGTGTGTGTGTGTGTTAAAGAGGCATTTTTTTACCCTTAAATTATGCAGCAAAATTCGTTTCATTTGGTCAATTTATATAGCTGCCCATCCCATGGGTGACTTTGAACCGGGTAAAAGCAAAAACAAATGCAACAAAATAACAGAAAACCAAAGAAAAATCATTAAAAGACCCAAAATTATATATGTACACACACACACACACACACCCCACAGAAATTATATAGAAAATGTAAATATGCGTATATGAATCCACCAAATAGCAATCACTCAACCCAACCCACCTCACAGGGTTGTTGTGGAGAAAATAGAGGAAGGACTTATTAGAAATGTTCACTGCCCTGAGTTATGACAATTCCCTTAACGGCAGTGACTTGCTTAACAACCCGGGTAGAAAAAGGTTGTACAATTGGGTGCAACTCGCTTAATGACCACTTTGCTTAGTAATGAAAATTTTGATCCCAATTGCCATCGTAATTGGAGGATTACTGTTACACGCATCATGGAAATTAAGACATTTGAATGCACAGTTGTATTGGAAGCCTTGCACAACAAACTGACAAAATAGCCTAGAATCCCACAATTAGAGGACATCTTAGGAAAAGGATAAGAAACAAAAAAATTCCTTGTGTGTCCAGTCACACTTGGCCAATAAACAATTCTATTCTATTCTAAATGCAGTTCAATGGTGAGAAAAGCAACATTTTACTCTTAGGCAAGTAAAGCCAAATGCACAGGGATAGAATAAAGGAGAATATTTGTAGATCAGGGTTGAAATGAGGGGCCTTGGGTGCTGTCTGAGCTTACTTGATTTCTTGCAGACGTTTCATGACCCTAACTAGGTAACATTATCAGTGCCTAGTAGGGTTATAAAACATCTACAAGAAAACTACCAAGCTCAGATAACACAAAAGACCTCACAGTCCTAAACCAGCAAGCTCAGAGAGCACCGAGGACCCCTCAGACTAGGAGGTACCTGGCTCAACAATAATAATTTCAAGAGGGATCTTGGAGTCTTGGTGGACCAGCACTTGTATGGTTAAGTACTAGTTCAGTCATCCATTTATTTATTTACCTGATGGATGGCAAATAAATTAGATGGTGGATGGATGGATGGATGGAGCAAGCAAGCGAGCGAGCGAGCAGGGGACTGCAGCCGCCAAAAAAGCCAACAGTCCTAGGCTGCATGAACAGACAGAAAGCATCAAGATCACGTGAAGACTTTATAATGTCTTGGTAAGTCCACACTTGAAATATTACATCCAGTTTTGGTTGCCACAAATATAGAAAAGATGTTGAGACTTTAGAAAGAGTTCAGAGGAGGCTCACAAACCTGAATAGGGGGCTGGAGGCTAAAACATATGAAAAACGGTTGCAGGAATTGGGTATGTCTCGTTTAATGAAAAGAAGGACTAGGGGTGACATGATAGCAGTTTTCCAATATTTGAGGGGTTGCCACAAAGAAGAGGGAGGTCAAGCTATACTTCAAAGCACCTGAAGGCAGGACAAGAAGCAATGGATGGAAACTAATGAAGAAGAGGACCAACCTCAGGGCCAGGTTACCTTCGGGACCGCATCCTACCGCATACCTCCCTACGACCGGTTAGGTCCCACAGAGCGGGTCTCCTCCAGGTCCCATCGACCAAGCAATGCCGGCTGGCGGGGCCGAGGGGGAGAGCCTTCTCTGTGGGAGCCCCCTCCCTTTGGAACCAGCTCCCTCCAGAGATCAGGACTATCCCCACCCTACTGGCCTTCCGTAAAGCAATAAAAACTTGGCTCTTCCGGCAGGCGGGGTATGAATGAAAGTTATTTTTAAATTTGGATAGTATTTTAATATGGCTTTTTAACAAAATTGTTTTTACCTGTTTATGTTTCTATACATGCTGTGAGCCGCCCAGAGTCCCTCGGGAGTTGGGCGGCATAGAAATTTTAATAAATAAATAAATAAATAAATAAATAAACCTAGAACTAAGGAGAAACTTCCTGACAGCGAGAACAATTAATCAGTAGAACAAATTGCCTGCAGAAGTTGTGAATACTCCAGTACTGGAGGTTTAGATTGGACAACCATCTGTCCAGGATGGTATAGACTAGAGTCTCTTGCTTGAGCAGGGGGGTTGGACTAGAAGACCTCTAAGGTGCCTCTCAGCCTTAGCATCCTATGATTCTAATCTGCTGATGGGGATTTGGTAGCCCTCTTGCCTTTGTTTGCAGGCAGGGATAATTACAGATCTCAACATTTTTGCAAAGCTTAATCTGTTCAGCCCTAAGGACGGTTATTAGGGAGCTTTAATCGTCATGCAGCGTTGCTCTTCTAATGAAGATTGCCTGTTGGCATCCAATGACTAGCCAGAGGGGAAAACCCCACAAGAAGACTCTTGATTCTGATAAATACAGCTGGAGTCACTTTTCATTCCAAAACTTATTTGTCTGCTTATTTATTTAAAGCATTTCTATAGCTGCCTATCTTTGAACCAACTTCCACTTACGAAACACAGTGGAACTTTTACAGGGAGAAATTTAGGGTGTGTATGGAATGTGATCCAGTTCTCAACAGTTTATGAACTAAATTTCAATTTTTTTACGTGCATATCTTTACATTCCCTTACACTGATGTTATCCAGTTGGCTAACGAAACCATCAAGCTCAGAGAGCATCAAGAAATCCAGTTTAACTCAAACTACATATACAGTATTCTGAGGTCCTTGATGCTCTCTAAGCTTGGTGTTTTCTCGCATACATTTTACTACTTGACTAGGTAACATCATCAGTGCCTAGTTGGGTAATAAAATATCTACAAGAAAACTACCAAGCTCAGAGAGCACCAATGATCTCAGAGTCCTCCTCCTCTCCACAAACCCCATTCCCTTGTAGCACTGATGATGTCACCTAGTTGGGTCATGAAACATCTGCAAGAACACCACCAAACACAGAGAGCACCAAGGATCCCAGAGTCTTCCCCTTCCTCCCCCCTTCTAGCATTGAAGATGTTACTGAATTGGGTCATGAAACATCTGCAAGAAAATAACCAAGCTCAGAGAGCATATAGGACCCCACAGTCCTCCTTCCCCTTCTAGCACTGATATTACCTAGTTCGGTCATGAAATCTGCAAGAAAATAACCAAATAACCAAGCTCAGAGAGCACCAAGGACCCCACAGTCCTCCTCCTCTCCCTTCTAGCACTGATGATGTTACCTAGTTGGGTCATGAAACATCTGCATGAAAATCACAAAGCTCAGGGAGCACCAAGGACCCAACAATTCACCCCTGAACTACAAATATTTTCTACTGAAACATCTACATATATATTATTTCATATCTGGCAATAAAACACTCTGACTTTTGCAGCTGGCCATTTGCCTTATCCCTCAGGCAAATTCACCCATCTATATGTAGGATAAAATCCAGCTCAGAAAGAAGACACTTAACTCCTTCATCAAGCACCAAGCGACACTGTAGAAATAAAACAAAAGTCCTTTTTAACTATAGGGCTTCCCTCAAGACAGGGTTTTTAAAAGGATTAAAAACATACGCAAAATACTATCGTTTTTAAATGCAGTCCCATCCTGAGAGTCCATAATTCAGTGTTCGAATTATGTGAAGGTTCTTCTTCCTTTTCCCCAAACTCTGCAGACTTTGAACGCCAGCGTAGCCTTTTCTGATTATTTGCCACAGTTATTAAGCGAATCATGGCTGTTGTTAAAGAGAATCATGCAGTCATTAAACAAATCTGGCTTCGCCCATTGACTTTGTTTTGTCAAAAGCCAGCTGGGAAGGTGACAAATGGTGAACACTGCAACCGTCATAAATATGAGTCGGTGGCCAAGCGTCTGAATTTAGATCACGTGAACACAGCAATGCTTCAATGGACCCGAAGTGTGAAAAACGATTATAAGTCACTTTTTTCAGTGCCATTGTAACTTCAGTCACTAAACAAATAGTTGTAGGTTAAGACCTGTATGCTTTATTTTTTCCAGATCTCAGAATAAAGGTGTGTTTTTGTCTACCAGTGGACTTTGTATGAAGGCAAACACCCAAGATACCCTCGGCTGCTGAAGTACAGGTAGACTTGGACTTATGACCATAATTGAGTGTAAAATTTCTGTTGCTAAGTGAAACACTTAAGTGAATTTTGCTCCATTTTGCGACCTTTCTTGCCACAGTGGTTAATTGAACCGCTGCAGTTAAACTAGTAACACGGTTGTTGAGTGAATCTGGCTTCCCTCTGGACTTTGATTGTCAGGAGGTCGCAAAAGGGGATCACACTCCAACTGTCATGAGTCAGTGGCCAAGCGTCTGCATTTTGATCACATGGACGGTGCTTAGGTTGTAACTGCGAAAAATGGTCCTAAGTTAATTTTCAATGCTGCTGTAACTTTGAACGGTCACTAAGTGAACTGCTGAAATTCAAGGACTGCCTGTAGTAGCATAGCTCCATCCTCCATAAGAGTTGGCCGTGTGTGTGTGTGTGTGTGTGTTTTGTTCCTATTTTAGAAACCTGGACTACAGAGGGCATGACTGACCTGGGTTATGGGAGCTGTAGCACCGAAGTTTGGGTTGAGTATGGTTTATGGAACCAAAAGCAAATCATACTTGAAGAAATTCTTGTGATTAAACCTCATTAATTGTTGTGTGACCAGAAACACACAACAATCATCTGAGGTTCACTTGTGAGTTCATTCAACCTTCTAAAGGGTGGGTATGAAGAGCCGAGGTGGCGCAGCGGTTAGAGGCAGGTACTGCAGGCCACTTTAGCTGACACTGATCCGCAGGTCAGCGGTTCAAACCTCACCGGCTCAAGGTTGACTCAGCCTTCCATCCTTCCGAGGCAGGTAAAATGAGGACCCAGATTGTTGGGGGCAATATAAATATACATTGCTTACTGGTGTAAACCACTTAGAGAGTGCTTGCACTGTGAGGCGGTATATAAATCTCACTAAATAAATAATAAAATATGTGCATTAAACTGTTTGACACAGATAATCCTCTGACCACCACAATTGAGCCCAGTTTCTGTTGTTAAGCGAGACAGTGATTTGCCGGTATGGTATGGTAGGGAATTTAGAATAGAATTTAATTTAGAAGAAGAATAGAATAGAATAGAATAGAATAGAATAGAATAGAATAGAATAGAATAGAATAGAATAGAATAGGCAGCTGCTGTGGCCTAGAGGTGGAGCTCTTGCCTCATTATCAGGAGGTTGTGAGTTCAATCCTAGGTAGAGGCAGATGTAGGGTCTCCTGCTTGGGCAGGGGGTTGGACTAGATGACCTGCAAGGTCCCTTCCAACTCTGTTAATCTGTTAAATTCAGAATAGAATAGAACATTAGAATAACAGAGTTGGAAGGGACCTTGGAGGTCCTATTCTAACCCCCTGCTTAGGCAGGATACCTTACACCAGTTCAGACAAATGGTTATCCAATGTTCTTAACTTCCGGTGTTGGAGCATTCACAACTTCTGGTGGCAAGCTATTCCACTGGTTAATTATTCCCACTGTCAGGAAATTTCTCCTTAGTTCTATGTTGCTTCTCTCCTTGATAATTTCCATCATATTTGCTTCTTGTCCTGCCTTCAGGTGCTTTGGAGAATAGTTTGACTCCCTCTTCTTTGTGGCAGCCCCTCAAATATTTGACGACTGCTATCATGCCATGTGTTGATTCCTATATGTCATGGCAAATCTATATGTCTCAAAAGAAGGGGGAAAAATCTTGCTCCTCTTTCTGATTAGCTAAAGAGGAAAATTCCATTTCTGAAGACGCCTGTCTGCACCCTCCCCTCTGCAATTTCTTCTCCTTTGGGGCATTCATAGTTGTTGTTGTTTATTTAAAAAAACACACCCTAGAAACACAAATCTATATGAAGCCATTTTTTTAAAAAACAAAACACCAGTCTAAAAGCTGGAAAGCAGCGAGCTTCAACCGAACATTATCTGAGATTGTGGATGAAGAACTCTGTTCGCAGAAGGTAGCTAATTGCCAGTTTTTAAGAACAAAAACAAATGTGTGTATGTATATATGTGTGTGTGTGTGTGTGTGTGTGTGTGTGTGTGCACGCACTGGTTTAGAAGCAGTTGTGAACTAGGTACCATATGTGTATAAGTGCTTTTACTGTGTGTAGATAGATAGATAGGTAGGTAGGTAGGTAGGTAGGTAGGTAGATCAGATAGATAGATAGATAGATAGATAGATAGATAGATAGATAGATAGATAGATAGATAGATAGATAGATAGATAGATAGATAGATAGATAGATAGATAGATAGATACAGTATAGATGGATGGATGGATGGATGGATAGATAGATACAGTATAGATAGATGGATAGATAGATAGATAGATAGATAGATAGATAGATAGATAGATAGATAGATAAGATATAGATATAGATAGATGACAGATTCAGTATGTATAGATAGATAGATAGATAGACAGACAGACAGATGATATATACACACACACACATATGTACACTTCGTAACGGAGGGTTGAGGTTATGTTCCTGGTTTTCAGGGATTGTCTTTAATGTGTCTCTATTGAATAAATGCAATAGACTTTATATATTTAAAATAAAACAACGACGGAGGTCCCACATTGGATCAGCGACGAAAACGGCATCATTGTAAAACCTGCACTTTTTAAAGATTGACCCAGAGTTAAGGGGAGGGCAGACCTAACTCTGTGGATTAGGTAGAAGGGCCTATTGTATAAATACATTTTGTTTTTAATTAGATTGTTTTTATTCCAGGAAAGGTGACCGACAAAGTACCTGCACATACATGTACACACATACGCATGTGCACGCACACACACACACACACAGCCCCTGGGCTTTCATAGAAAGCTCGGCAGCAGCCTATCGAATCGAGGGATCCTACCTCCCAGCGAAGTAAGAGAAGAAAAATGAGACTTATGGTCGGTCGGTCGGTCAGCCTAAGCTCGGGGGCGAAGAGGCCACCATTTTTAGGAAATGCAATAAAAAGGGCGTCAACCCTCAGTCTATTGTAGAAAGGTCAAAGCAGGTCAACAACCACCACAACAACATCAACAACCAAAAAAAAAAACACACCCCATTTTTAAAAATGTACAAAAACCTCTGGGACACCCGACAGGATCAACGGTTTCCCCTCCTTAAAAAAAATTATGTTTAAACCCCGAGTGGCATGAAGACCAGAAGACGGGAATGTCCACCACGCAAATCCTTTTGTTTTTAAAAAAGGAGAGAAAATGAAGGTGAGGGAGTGGGAGGAGAAGAAGAAGAAGAAGAAAGTCACGCTTCTAGAGGCTCTTGTTTTCGGGAGAAAGGGTCATTAGCTCCAGAGGCCGGCGTAATTCCCGTGGAGTCCGGAAGGAAGAGGGCCTCCTGCCACAAAAAGCTTCGTGCCCGATGAGTCGTAGCAGTGCGTGTAAACGGCGTTGGGGAAGAAACTGATGTCCGAAAAGTAATTCCTCCAGGTTTCGTCATGATTCTGTCAAAAGGAAGCGGACTTCGGTTAGAGATGCAACCAGCTGCCTTCCCAAGAGCTGGTCTGTACAGGCAGTCCTCGACTTACGACCACAATTATTGAGCCCTTCTCTTCCTCAGTGAGGCAGTCGTTCGCTGAGTTTAGCCCCATTCAATGACCTTTCTTGCCACCGTCGTTAAGCGAACCACTGGTTGTCGAGTTAGTCACGCGGTTGTTCAGTGAATCTGGCTTCCCCGTGGACGTGGCTTGATAGGAGATCGTGAAAGGGGATCACGTGACCCCGGGACACTGCGACCGTCATAAATACGAGCTCATTGCTAAGCATCCAAATTTTAATCACGTGACCACGGAGATGCTGCAACGGCCGTGTAAAAAACAGCGGCTTTTTAAAGTGCCACTGCAACTTTGAACGGTCACTAAATGAACTGCTGTAAGTCGAGGACTGCCTGTATACCTCCGGGACCAAGGAAGAAAGAGGAGAAGCTACAGCACAAGAGAGACGCAATTCCTCGTTTATCCCCAAATACAGATTCTGTGTTTATTGCATCAATTGTGTGTAGCAACAGGAGTTAACTGACCAGGTTGTCGCTTGAGAGGCTGGCCCAAAGACACCCAGTTTGCATTCTTGCCTAATGTGGGACTAGAATTCACTGTCCCCTACTGATTGGCCCAAAGTCACCCAGTCAACATGCCTAAAGCGGAACTAGAACTCACTGTCCCCTGGTGACTGGCTCAGTCACCCAGCCAGTTTTCATGCCTAATGTGGGACTAGAACTCACTATCTCCTTGTGTTTGGCCCAAAGTCAGCCAGCCAACATGGCTAAAGCGGGGGTAGAACTCACTGTCCCCTGGTGAATGGCTCAGCGTCACCCAGCCAGTTTTAATGCCCACGTGGGACTAGAACTCAGGATTGGCAGAAAATCACCCAGCCAGCTTTCATGCGTAAGGCAGGACTAGAACTCACCATCTCCTGGTTTCTAGCTGGTGCCTTCACCACTAGACCAATTGAGTGATTGTTGGTGAAGTTTTGGAATCCATCATACCTCTGTTTTAGCTGACCAACTATTACTTCCATCTTGATAACGCAGACTACCAAAGGACAAACCTATGCAAAGCACCTGGTTTCTAAGAGTCTCCGTAGTCTGATGACACCTCCTGTTGACCTCTCAACCCCCCTCCCCCCCCGGGGAGCCTACCTGACCCCCCGTTTCCTCCTCCTGCAGCTACTCACCAGCCAACCTTTGCCGGTTGAGAGTTTGAGAATTTCACTTCCTGCCAATTTTGATCCGTAGAAATTCTGTGGCGGTTTCTCATCCAGGAACCTCTGGGCTCGGATGTCGTAAAACAGCAAGGAGCCCTGTCCCGTCCCCACCGTGATGATGTGTTCGTAGAAGCTCACGGAGCGAATGCCTGTCGCGGAAGAGGGACAGAGGCATTATATGGGAACCGGAAACAAATCCTGGCCCTATAGGTAATCCTTGACTTAGGATCACAATTGAGCCCAACACTTCCATTTCTAAGGGGGATAGTTGTTAAGTGAGTCTTGCCCCGTTTTACGATTTTTGCCACTGTAGTTAAGCAAATCGCTGAACTCAAGTGAATGACGCGGTCATTAAGTGAATCTGGCTTCCCCCATTGACTTTGCTTCTCAGAAACTCCCCAAGGTTGCAAATCAGAATCCCCAGGATACTGCAACCATTGTAAATACAGGGAAAGAAAAGGGAGGGGAGGGGAGGAGAGAAGGAAGGAAGGAAGGATGGATGGATAGGATAGGATAGGATAGGATAGGATAGGATAGGATAGGATAGCATAACATAGCATAGCATAGCATAGCATAGCATAGCATAGCATAGCATAGCATAGGAATGAGCTGGAAGAGACCTTGGAGGTCTTCTAGTCCAGCCCCCTGCTCAAGCAGGACAACCTATACTGTTTCAGATAAGTGACTGTCTAGTCTCTTCTTAAAAAGAGGGAAGGAAGGAAGGAAGGAAGGAAGGAAGGAAGGAAGGAAGGAAGGAAGGAAGGAAGGAAGGAAGATCGATCCATAAGCATCTGCAGGGCTCCGAGTTGGAAGGCAAAAAGAGCTGGATCTCCACACATTTTTCACACCAGACCCGAATGTTCCACGGAAGGCATCCTTACCGCTTCCTCGCTCTCTGGAGCAGACAGACTTAACCTTGTGGGAAGGCTGTCGGGGGTCCAGGAGAGAGACGTGGGCCTGAGACCCAACGGCGTACACTGACCACTCCTGACCATAGGCCAGACACACGTTTTCCCGGCAGTAGGGTAGCTTGGTGGAGAGGAGCTGCAAAAGCGAGAAAGGGGAAAAAAAACCTTGATGAAAACCGGAGGACACCACGAACCACAGAAGCTCCGAAGGATGTTTAAATTAGCGAACCCAAATCAGAACCACTTCTGGATATATTTTACAGCCAGGTGACAAGAACACCATCCATAGCGGAGATTTCGCACAAGGTACGCAATCCGCAACACAACTGGGATGTGGACCAGACCACGCATAATAAGACAGGCTACTTCCCCCAGACAAGAGTTGAGGCTGGCAAGCCTAAGCTTTGGCTCTCCAAACTTGGCAACTTTAAAACTTCTGGACTTCAATTCCCAGAATTCCCCAGACAGTAGCTGGCTGGGGAATTCTGGGAGTTGAAGTCCACAAATCTTAACAGTTGCAAAGTTTGGAGACCCCTTTTATAGACCAAGGAGTGGCAATTAATTTTCCCAAGGGGCCACATGAAAAACTGGAACTCTTGTGGAGGGCCAAACCAATAGAGTTGTGAAGGGGGAGAAACTGGAAAAAAGTCACCTTCAAAATAAAACGCTGTTGTATTGTCTGCATGGTGTGTGCACTTATTTACATTTGATTTCTAATTTCCAATTGATCTCACGCGGGCCGGACAGGGACAGCCAAAGGGCCAGATGTGGCCCAGGAAACGTAAAATACCCAGGTCTATTATTAGATCTCCTGTTTGGGCAGGGGGCTGGACTAGAAGACCTCCAAGGTCCCTACCAGCTCAATTCTGATTTGATTCTGATTAATAGTATTCCTAAACATTGGCACCAGCCGTTGTAACTTTCTACAGTCATTAAGTGACCCGTCATAAGTAAAGGAGTACCTATAATGCAGAAATTTGCAACACAGATCACAAACAATCCTTTGTTTTTTTAAAAAAGCACTCCATTTTCGACTGATGTTATGTGTGCAATTTAAGTCAACAAAACTTTCCTTATTTTCTACCTCGGAAATGTGTACAGAACATTTCAAAGGGCGGTGAAGTTTTACAACACAACAGAATGTTTTTTTGGAACGCACAACTCTTTGAGAAGCTAAAATAATTTTGCCTGATGCCACCATGCTGTTCTTACGCTCTTTCTCAAAAACCAAAAGATATTTAAACAAATAAACCCAGTGGGGGGGGGGGATTATGAGTCCCCACAACAAAGTAAAAGAGGATCGCATCCTAGATTAAGAAGCTGGAAAAGAGCTTGAATGCTCTTTGTAGCTTTTCAACCAAGTTGCCAAGAAATGCTACGCTCACATGAGCCCTACCTCCCCCACTCTGCCCCCCCCCAATGCATCTAAGGGTCAGCACAACCCAGCGCAAAGCCAAAGTTCTCCCTTACACCCAAACCAGGAAATTCTAGTTTAATTTTTAACCTGCTGTGTTCATTGATCCAACGGAAGATCCTTCTTGTCTAACTGAGGGCAGGACAAGAAGTGACGGATGGAAACTAATCAAGGAGAGAAGCAATTTGGAATTAAGGAGAAATTTCTTAACAGTGAGATCAATTAACCAGTGGAACAACTTTCCTCCAGAAGTTGTGGGTGCTCCATCACTGGAGGTTTCTAAGAAGAGACTGGATAACCATTAGTTTGAAATGATATAGGGTCTCCTGCCTGAGCAGGGGGTTGGACTAGAAGACCTCCAAGGTCCCTTCCAACTCTGTTGTTCTGTTCCTTTGTTAAGACGTCCCTATGAAAAGGCGAATTCAACTGGAGGGAATAGTTTTAAAAAGCCCTTAATGAATAAGGTTTCAGGTAAGGTTCTAGGGCCTAGGCCAACAATGTTGCCTTCAGAAGATGTGACAAAAGGACTTTCCAGGAATGGATGGAAGAAGAGGGGGTCCAAGGCACCAGAAGGCAGGACAAGAAACAACGGATGAAAACTAATAAAAGAGAGAACCAACTTAGAGCTAAGGAGAAATTTCCTAACAGTGAGAACAATCAACCGATGGAACAGAAGTTGCCTTCAGAAGTTGTGGGAGCTTCATCACTGGAGGCTTTCAAGAAGAGATTGGACTGCCATTTGTCAGGAATGGTGGAGGTTCTCCTGCTTTGGGGGAGGCGGGGCTGGAGTAGATGACCTACAAGGTTCCTTCCAGCTGTATTGTTTTGTATTTGTATTGTGTATTGTGTATGTGTTGTGTTGTGTTGTATTCCATTCCATTCCATTCCATTCCATTCTATTCTTGTCTGAAATCAAGATAAGGATTACCTCTGTATTATATTATATTATTGTATTGTATTACAAGGCATGGCATTGCACTGCATTTTATGATAATTATATTAAGCCCGTATGCTTCGGAAGTGGCTTATAGGCTTTTTGATCAGCTGTGCAAACAAGAGTTGGCCTTTCTCCTATGGCTATCCATTAAGAGACTCGTTTAAGTAGCCTTGGTTTTGCATTCTTCCCAGCTGGGAATCCTTCTTTGCCCGCTGATGGATTTGGGTGTCACAAAGATTGCATTTGTTTCAGTATCTCAGGGGCTGCCACAAAGAAAGAGGGGGGAGTTCACCTAGTGTCCAAAGCCCCTGAAGGCAGGACAAGATGCAACGGATGGAAACTAATCAAGGAGAGAAGCAACCTAGAACTAAGGAGAAATTTCCTGGCAGTGAGGACAATTAATCAGTGGAAAAACTTGCCTCCAGAAGTTATGAATGCTCCAACACTGGAGGTTTTTAAGAGGAGACTGGACAGCCATTTGTCTGAAATGGTATAGGGTTTCCTGCCTGAGCAGGGGGTTGGACTAGAAGACCTCCAAGATCCCTTCCAACTAAACTGTTCTGTTCTATTAACTTCTGTGTGCAGGTGTGAAGGGAGTTACCTTGGACAGCATGTGTTCTGCTTTCCAGAGGTGGAAATATCCGTCCAGAGAAACAGCTCCCAGTTCCTGGAAGAGAAAAAATATTAAGCATTCAGGCAACCGGGACGTGAAAGTTTCTGCTTGCACCCCTAATAATTAGCCATTTGGCTTTTTCTGAAAACAGAGGCTGAGTTCATATGCAGGTGGTCCTCGACTTGCGACCACAATTGAGCCTGAAATTTCCATTTGCTAACCAAGACAGTTGTTAAGTGAGCTTTGCTCCTATTTTACGACTCTCTTCTCACAGTTAAGTCAATCCCTGAGGTTATTAATTGAGGAACACGGTCATTCAGTGAATCTGGCTTCCCCACTTACTTTGCTTATCACAAGGTCGCAAAAGGGGATCACGTTATCTCAGGACGCTGCAACCGTCATAAATGTGAGTCAGTTTCCAAGCAACCAAATTTTGATCACGTGACCATAAGGAAGCAAAAAAAAAAACCAGTCACGTCTGAAAAATCGCTTTTTTTCAGTGCCGTTGTAACTTTAAACAGTCACTAAATAAATGGTTGTAAGTCGAGAACTCCCTGTATTGCAGAAATCACCAGATTGCTTGGTTTTGGCTTAGCAACATATGAATGTAGCCACTGTCATGTCTAAATGATGGCTTACGGCTTAGCAGGGCACCAGACCAGGGTAGCTGTCTGTGGTCTAAAGAAACTGTTATAAGTCGAAGACTACCTGTAGAAATAGAGGGATTGGATTCCTCGACTTACAACAGTTCATTTAGTGACCGTTGAAAGTTACAACGGTACTGAAAAAAGTGACTTATGGCCATTTTTCAGTTACAACCGTTGCAACATCCCCACAGCCATGTGATCAAAATTAAGACGCTTGGCAACTGGCATGTACTTATGACAGTTGCAGCATCCCGGGGTCACGTGATCCCCTTTTGCGACCTTCTGACAAGCAAAGTCAACAGGGAGGCCAGATTCACGTAAACACCATGTGACTAACTTAAACAACTGCACTGATTCACTTAACAAAGGAGGCAGGAAAGGTCGTAAAAACAGGGCAAAACTCACTTTAAAAATGTCACATTTAACAATGGAAATTTGGGGCTCAGTTGTGGCCGTACGTCGAGGACTATCTGTTTTTCCAGTGTAATTGCTTCATTTTCCTCACCTTGTTCCTGTTGTTGAAAGCAAGCGCCCGGACTTTGCAGTTGGCGGGGTTGGTGTTCTCCTTGGGGATGTCCTTCAGTGCCCTGTGGGTGATGTGTGCATAGACGGGGACAGGTTGCGCCAGGTTGCGCCGTGCGTCACTCTTGGACAAGACGTCATCCGTCACTTCCCAGAGGCCCATTGAACCATCTCGGGAGCCTACCGGAAAGAAGCACGTACAAGCACGCATCGAACGCAGGTCCAGGAAAGGAGAAGATTGATTTATTCATTCAATTTAAAGAATGGTTGCTGGAATTGGGCATGTCTACTTTAATGAAAAGAAGAAGGAGTCAAGCTATTCTCCAAAGCCCCTGAGGGCAGGACAACAAGCGACAGATGGAAACTAAACAAGGAGAGAAGCAACTTAGAACTAAGGAGAAACTTCCTGACAGTTAGAATAGTTAATCAATGGAATAACTTGCCTCCAGAAGTTGTAAATGCTGCAACACTGGAAGTTTTTAAGAAGAGAATGGGCAACCATTTGTCTGAAGTGGTGTAGGGTTTCCTGCCTAAGCAAGGGGTTGGACTAGACGACCTCCAAGGTCCCTTCCAACTCTGTTATCCTATCCTATCCTATCCTATATCCTGACCTATCCTATTCTAATTTGTAGGCCGTCCATAAGTCTGGATGGCTTAGAATGTTAAAAAAGGATAAAACTATACGAAACATGCATATAGTGCAAATAAAATACTATAAAAATATGAATACCATATGCTTGGCACAACGTTTTTACCCCTTATCTCTGGAGAAGCCAGCTAGATGATATATAATCGATTGATAGACAATAGATCAGGGGTCAGCAACCGGCGGCTCTGGAGCCACATGTGGCTCTTTCATCCGTCTGTTGCGGCTCCGCCGCCAGTCGGCTCCACAATTGATAGGGCTTTCGGTTAGGACAGGTAGAGGAAAAAGGACGCCACGCAGGAGGGTGGGGGAACCAGACTTCCAGTCGGCAGAGAAAAAAGGATGCTGTGCAAGGAGGAGACTCTATGGTGGGGGAACCAGATTTCCGGTCGGCAGAGGAAGAAGGACGCTGCGCTAGAAGGAGACGCTATGGTGGGGGAACCGGACTTCCGGTCGGCAGAGGAAGAAGGACGCTGCGCTAGGAGGAGACGCTATGGTGGGGGAACCGGACTTCCGGTCGGCTCCGGAATTGAACGGGGGGCTTCCGATTAGGACCTTTGTGGCTCTTTGAGTATTTAAGGTTGCCGACCCCTGCAATAGATAGATTAGATAGATAGATAGATAGATAGATAGATAGATAGATAGATAGATAGATAGATAGATAGATAGATAGATAGATAGATAGATAGATAGATAGATAGATAGATAGATAGAACACAGGGCCTCCAACCTTGGCAACTTTACCACTTGTGGACTTCAACTCCCAGAATTCCCCAGCCAGCATGCATTGGCTGGGAAATTCTGGGAGTTGAAACCCACAAACCGTAAAATAGCCAAGGTTGGAGAACCCCTAATATAGAAAGCTGTAATTTTTATTATTCAACATTTTGTTTATATCTAGCCTCATGGCTGTAATGAATAAATTTGAACATGTCTCCTCTAAATAATAATAATAAAGTTTGAGTGTTACCAGAAACAGCCATCGTATCACTGATCCACGCAATAGAAAATATCCAATCTTTGTGCCCATCCTAAAAAGAAAGGAAGAATGAATTCAAGGCAAAGAAATCAGGTGACTGTAGCAGTGTCAGATCTCACCAATCATTGAAGAAATTTTAACATATTTTTACAGTACTTGAGTATAGGTACAGTACAGTCCTTGACTTACGACAATTGGGACCAGAATTTCCACCGCTAAGCAAGGAGTCTGTTAAGTGAATCATATCCGATTTTACTACCTTTTTTTGGCACCGTTATTAAGTGAAAAACTGCCGGTTGTTAAGTGAATCACGTATTAAGTAAATCCAGCTTTCCCCATTGAGTTTGCTTGTCTGAAGCTGGCTGGGAAGGTCACAAATGGGTATCATGTGAGCCCCGGGACAGTGCAACCATCGTAAGTACATGCCAGTTGCCAAGCAACCGAATTTTGATCACGTGACTATGGAGATGCTGCCACCGTCATTAAGCGTGATAAGTGGTCATAAGTCCCTTTTTTCAGTGCTGACGTAAATTTGAATGGTCGCTAAACGAACGGTTGTAAGTTAAGGACTAACTGCGTAATCAAAAAGAGAACAAGTTGACTCAATCAATTACCTTTCAAGGCCTCAACAATTCGGAAGGAGTTTAACCAATTCATCACCTAAGTTAGCAAGACAATACAGGTAGTCCCCGACTTACGACCACAACAGAGCCCAAAATTTCAGTGAGACATTTGCAAAATGAGTTTCACCCCCCCTTTACGACCTTTGTTGCCCCCGTTGTTAAACGAATCACTGCAGTTGATAAGTTAGTAACCTAGTTGTTAAGTGAATTTGTCTTCCCCATTGATCTTGTATGTCCAAAGGTCACCAAAGGGGATCACGTGACCCTGGGATACTGCAACAGTCATAAGTACATGCCAGTTGCCAAGCCTCTGAAGTTTTGTAAGCGTCGTAAGTGTGAAAAACGGTCCTAAGTCACTTTTTCCAGTGCTGTTGCAACTTTGAATGGCCACTAAACAGACTGCTGTAAGTCGAGGACTTCCTGTGTCCGATCTGACCTCTTGATGGCTAAACTCAAAGCTTTCCCATATCTTTGCAGGAACTTACATCTCCCACGCACACAGGATCGAGGGTGGGCAGGCGATAAATTGCAAGGCTGTTGGGGTTATCGCCCCCGGTGGCCAAGAGGGTCCTGGAAGGGTTGAGCTCGATGGCATGGATCCCACAGCCCTGCTGGTTGACGATGTGGGGCTCTCGATCCTTCAGGATGGGAATCTTGGTGATCTGCCCACTTTGGACGTCGACTACAAACAACTGCAAGAGACAAAAGGGGAGGGGGGACATTTCAGGAAGATATTATATATTAGAAAGCTACCCGGAAAGGTGAACAATGGGCTCATTTATAGCAGAGAATATTTGCAGCTCAGGGTTGAACGGTGAGGTTCTTGGTGCTCTCAGAGTTTGGTGGTTTTCTTGCAGACATTTCGTTAGCCAACTAGGTAACAGCATCAGTGCTAGAAGGGAGTGGGGTTTGCAGAGGGAGGAGGACGGGAGGGAGGGAGGAGGAGGAAGACTGTGGGCTCCCTGGTGCTCTCCGAGTTTGGTGGTTTTCTTGCAGACGTTTCATGATCTGACTAGGTAACGTCATCAGTGCTAGATGGAAGTGGAGTTTGCAGAGAGGAGGAGAAGTGGAGGAAGAGGATGATTGTGGGGTCCTTGGTGTTCTCTGAGCTTGCTAGTTTTCTTGCAGACATTTCATGACCCAAACAAGGGAGTGGGGTTTGCAAAATGATGTAGGAGGAGGAGGAAAAGGATGTACGATCCCTGGTACCCTTGCTTGGTTCTTTTTTTGCAGACATTTCATGACAAAACTAAGTAACATCATCAGTGCTAAAAGGAATGGGGTTTGAAGGGAGGAGAAAGAGGAGGACAACTATTGTGGGGTCCTTAGTGCTCTCTGAACTTGGTGGGTTTCTTGCAGACATTTCATGATCCAACTACGTAACGTAATCAGTACTAGAAGGGAGTGGGGTTTGCAGAATGGAGGAGAGGAGGAAGAAGAGACTATGGGATCCCTGGAACTCTTTGAGCTTCATTCTTATTTTTTTGCAGACATTTCATGACCCAAACAAGTAGCATCATCAGTGTTAGAAGCTGGGCAGAGTCCATTGAGTTGACAGGGGCAAGTCTTGGTTTAACATTATGGGAGGAGTTTGAGCCTGTTTCTCCTGAGGACGTGGACAAGGCTGTGGGGGCTATGAGTTCTGCCACCTGTTTATTGGACCCGTGCCCCTCCTGGTTGGTCTCGGCCAGCAGAGAGGTGGCACGCGGCTGGATCGAGGCGGTTGTCAACACTTCTTTGAGGGAGGGTTTCGTACCGCAACCGTTAAAAGTTGCGGTGGTGAGATCCCTCCTCAAGAAACCTTCCCTGGATCCAGCGGATTTGAAGAACTTTCGTCTGGTCTCCAACTTACCTTTTACGGTAAAGTTGTGGAGAAGGTGGTGGCCTCTCAGCTCCTTCGGTTATTGGAGGAAACTGATCATCTAGATTCCTATCAGTCGGGTTTCAGGCGCGGTTACAGCACAGAAACCGCCTTGGTCGCCCTGATGGATGATCTCTGGCGAGCCCGGGATGGGGGTAACTCCTCCATCCTGGTGCTACTTGACCTCTCAGCGGCTTTCGATACCATCAACCATGGTATCCTTCTGCATCGTCTTGGCGAGTTGGGAGTGGGAGGCACCGTTTTGCGGTGGTTCTCCCCTTATCTCGCTGAGAGGATGCAGTCGGTGTTAGCAGGTGGGCAGAGATCGTCTCCTAGGCCCCTTGCATGCGGGGTGCCTCAGGGTTCGGTCCTCTCGCCCATCCTGTTCAACATTTACATGAAACCGCTGGGGGAGATAATCCGCAGACACGGGGTGAGTTTCCAACAGTACGCTGACGACACCCAGCTCTACATCACCACCCCATCTAAATTCAGGGAGGCGGTTGATGTGATGTGCCGATGCCTGGACGACGTTAGGATCTGGATGGGGAGGAACAGACTCAGACTCAACCCCGACAAGACTGAGTGGCTCTGGATATTGCCCCCGAAGGACTATATCGACTGTCCCTCCTTGGTTCTTGAGGGAGAAAAATTAACTCCCTCAGAACGGGTTCGCAATTTGGGAGTCCTCCTAGATCCACAGCTAAAATTAGATCAACATCTTACGGCTGTGGCTAGGGGGGCTTTTGCACAGGTTCGCCTGGTGCACCAATTGCGACCATACTTGGAGAAGGAGGCTCTACTCACGGTCACTCATGCCCTTGTCACCTCTCGACTGGACTACTGCAATGCGCTCTACATGGGGCTACCCTTGAAGAGTATTCGGATACTCCAACTGGTGCAAAATGCGGCTGCGCGTGCTGTGGTGGGTGTTTCAAGGTACACCCATGTAACACCTATACTCCGCCAGCTGCATTGGCTGACCATTGGTCTCCGGGTACAATTCAAGGTGCTGATCATCATCTTTAAAGCCCTACATGGCTTAGGACCAGGTTACCTCTGGGACTGCATTCTACCTCATACTTCCCTTCGACCAGTCAGGTCCCACAGAGTTGGCCTCCTCCAGGTCCCGTCAGCCAAACAGTGCCGACTGGCGGGGCCTAGGGGGAGGGCCTTCTCTGTGGGGGCCCCTGCTCTCTGGAACCAACTTCCCCCAGAGATCTGAATCATCCCCACCCTGCTGGCCTTCCGGAAAGCCATTAAGACATGGCTCTTCCTGCAGGCGGGGGTGAGTTGAGACGATCTTATATCTAATGTCTCCCCCAGATATGTTTGGTGTGTGTGTGTGTGTGTGAGTAGGGTGGCATAGAAAAGCTACCAAATAAATAAATTTAAAAAAATAAATAGAATGGAATGGGGTGAGGAGAGGAGAGGAGGAGGAGAACTGTGGGGTCCTTGTTAGTCTCTGAGCTTGGTGGTTTTCTTGGAGACGTTTCATGACCCAACTAGGTAACACTATCAGTGCTACAAGGGAGTAGGGCAGGTGTCGGCAACCCGCGGCTCCTGAGCTGCATGCGGCTCTTTGGGCCTCTGCTGCGGCTCCCTGTCGGGTGATCCCATCACTGGCTGGCCCCTCCCCTCAGCCTCCCTTCCCAGTCACCCCTCGCCTGGCCTGAGAAGGTAAGGGTAACAGCAGGGGATGGAGAAGCGGCCACAGCTGATTTTCCAGCACCTCACTCTTGCTGGACCTTCTTCCGGCCCTTGTTGCTGGGCGTGCCTTGGTGTCTCACTTGAGGAGGGTCTCCCCGCTCATGCGCGCCCTCCTGGCCCCGCCACAGCTAGCCAGGGGGTTGTGAGAGGAGGAGGAGGAGGAGGAGGAGGAAAGCCTCCGCTGCGCATCCTGCTCGTTCCTCAGCCAGCCCGGATTTCCAAAAAGTTGCCAATAAGAAAGAAAAGGAGTAGCGAAGGGCCCGAAGGACAGCTCGCTGGGCTTTCCGAGAGAGTAAGAGACAGAAACAGAGAGAGGGGGAGGTGGGGAGACAGAGAGGGGAAGAGGGGGAGAGGGGGGAGAGAGGGAGAAAGAGAGGGAGAGAGAGAGGGAGAGATACAGAGAGAGGGGAGAGGGGAAGATGAGAGGGGGAGAGAGAGATACAAAGAGAGGGGGAGAAAGGGAGAGGGGGAGAGACAGATATAGAGGGGGAGAGAGTGGGGGAGGGAGAGTGGGAGACAGAGATACAGAGAGAGATACACAGAGAGAGGAGAGAGGAGGAGAGACAGAGACACACAGAGATAAATACCGAGAGGAGGAGAGAGATACAGAGAGAAAGGGAGGGGGGAGAGAGAGACATAGAGAGGTGTGGAGGGAGGGAGGGAGGGAGGGAGGGAGGGAGAGAGAGAGAGAGAGAGAGAGAGAGATATGGAATGAGAGAGAGAAGGGTTTTGTGGTTCCCGGTGTTTTTTTAACAACCGGTTCTCTGCCCTAATGACCGGCTGGGTAGGCATGGCTAGGTGGTCATGTGACTGGGTGGGAGTGAGTGACGTGGAGTTGGCCACGCTCACCCAGGTTTTGTGGCTTCCGGTGGTTTTTTTTTCCCCTGTGGGAAACGGGTCCAAATGGCTCTTTGAGTGTTTAAGGTTGCAGACTCCTGGCATACGCTTTGCTCTTCACCAAGAACACTCCCTACCAACGACAACAGGGCAAGTCCATAGTTTATAACGGGAAAATCAATACCCCACTCCTGATCTGAGGTCCGCACAACTTTCCCATTCATGCGTTACAAAGATGACGATGCCCATTTCTGCACATCGGGCATCGTCTTCCAGGAAACCACGTTCTTAGTACACCAGATAAATCAAATGAAATTCAGGAGTGCCCAAACCATGTTTAAGCACCCCGAGGCAGAAGCCCAGACGGACATTTCTGATTGTTCCAAAGTTAAGTCAGAAAAGCAAGTCAAGTGTGATAGTCAACAAGACACCATAAAAAAAAAATTAAGCCTCATCCAGGCTGATCCGGTTCGGCCGCATTTTCTCCAGCCCTGCTAAAGAACAGTCAACAAGAAGGGACACACCTGTTGTGACTACAGGGCAGACCAGGTCTCCTGACCTCCTCTACGGGGACGTGAGAAGCAAGATGTGGCAAAAAGAGGAAGTAGCAACAATGGCGCATTGCAAAATCTCCAAGAAATATCATTTACCTGCAAGCGAGAACTGGTGGGATCATAGAATAGAGAAAGACATAGAAAATGAAGAATTGCTCTGGGACTTTAGAATTCAAACAGACAGGCACGTAACACCTCGAACTTAACAACTGTCGATAAGACAGACAAAAAAGACTGGATAGTTGGACGTGGTGGTGCCTGGAGACAGCAGAAGAGAAGAGAAAGAGTGGAGAAAAATCACAAAATAACAAAGACCTGCAAATAGAAGTACGACGACTGTGGCCAAAGAAAGCAAAGGGAGTACCAACAAGTGATGAGAGATTTGGATTCAATCCCACAACAACTGGAGCACCACTCGAACACCATCGGCATTGACAAAATGCCCATCAGTCAATTGCAAAAGGCAGCTTGATTAGGAACAGCTTACATCCTGCGATGATATCTTTAATACCATAAAACATCAACATCTACAAAACTTCCAGATCTGCCTATCCCAGGTCCTTGGGAAGGACTCGATACGGGGATAAAAATGCCAGATCCGGTCTGAACATCTCGATAACTGCGATGAGCCGTAATTTGGAATGAAAAGATGGGGAGGAAGGGAGCTAGATGCACATGGAAAGGTGGGGAGAGGTGTCTTCTCTTAATCCAGGGGTCTCCAAACTTGGCGACTTTAAGACTTGTGGACTTCAACGCCCAGAATTCCCCAGCCAGCTTGTGGACTTCAACGCCCAGAATTCCTCAGCCAGCTTGGCTGGGGAATTCTGGGAGTCGAAGTCCACAAGTCTTAAAGTTGCCATTGGAGATCCCTGCCTCATTCCTATAGCCACCACCAGTCACCTGTATAGTCCAGAGTGATTTTATAAATTCACAAATTCAAAAAAAATTACCATTTTCCCTCTTGCCCTTCTGTAACCCTGGGGGACTAACAGCAGGCATTAAGTTTTGCGCCATCCATCCCCTGGTGGAAGAAAGACCAAAGCAATAACTTGGGAATGCGCACTTACCGTGTTGCATTTTGTCCCGCATACCACTTGCCGGTGGTTCAACCACTGCGACGCAAAGACTTTGTTAAGAGTGCCCAGGTGGAATTCTCTTTCCTTCAGCAACCCGGGCAGCTGCTGAGCGGCGTAGGCGTGCAGCAAGCGGTGGTAGCTGGACTCGTTGGAAAGCCGCACCTCTCGTCCTTTCAGGTAGCACACCAAGGACCGCTTCACTGGCGGAAGCCTCTTCCTTTTGTGAACTGAGTGATCCCAGCCGTACTGCGGGAAAATTAACAACAAGAAATCTCTAAACCAGATTAGATTAGATTAGATTAGATTAGATTAGATTAGATTAGATTAGATTAGATTAGCAGAGTTGGAAGGGAACTTGCAGGTCATCTAGTCCAATCCCCTGCCCAACACCATTTCTGACAGATGGCAGTCCAGTGATGAAGCTGCCACAACTTCCGAAGGCAACTTGTGTCCCACTGGTTAATTGTTCTATCAGGAAATTTCTCCTTATTTCCAGGTTGAATCTCTCCTTGGTCAGTTTCCATCCATTACTCCTTGTCTGGCCTTCAGGTGCTTTGGAAAATAGCTTGACCCCCTCCTCTCTGTAGCAGCCCCTCAAATATTGGAAGACTGCTATCATGTCTCCCCTGGTCCTTCTCTTCACTAGACTATCCATGCCCAGTTCCTGCAACCGTTCATCGTATGTTTGAGCCTCCAGTCCCCTAATCCTCTTGGTTGCTCTTCTCTCTTTTTTTAAAGTTTTTTTGTAAACATTTTCCACATATACATCAATACATATACCATTAACCATATCAAACTTTACATAGTTATACATTACTATCCAATAAACAATTAACAAGCATCCAAATCTTGCAGCTTTTATAATCTTGTTACCCGTCTGTTTTTAATACTTCATGTCACTCCCCTCCATCTCCCTCTTTCCTCTCCCTTCTTTCTCCTTCTCTTCCTACTTCCCTCTTCTCCTTCCTCCCCTCCTTCCAACTTTCTCCTCTTCTCCTACCTACACTCCTCCTTCTCCTCCTCTTCTCTACTTCCTCTTCCTCCCTCTTATTCCTTTCCTGAGTAAATCCATTTGTAATCCATCTTGTGGTTAACAGACAGGTAGCTTATCTCCCTAACTTCACTTAATTAACGGTACAACTCTTAAGCTTATATTTTTTCTATATCCATAATTATAACCATATTATTTTGTCTAGGTATATTCTTATTACTACCTTAATGCTGCCTCCTTTACTACCTACCGTATTTTTCGGAGTATAAGACGCACCGGAGTATAAGACGCACCTTAGTTTTTGGGGAGGAAAATAGGGGAAAACAATCTGCCTACCAGGTATTCATCTGGCTAGCATCCTTAGTCTGGTCAGCTTCAGCACATTATTTTATCCCCTGGTTAGGACTTAAAAAAACCTTCTTCTGAGAGAGTAACAATGAAAGAGCCTGCAAGCCAGTAAGAGCTGGGAAGATCGTTAGCACCTGGTTAGGGCTGGAAAAAACCTTCTTTGGAGCAAGTAGAGCAATGAAAAAAACCCTGCAAAGACTTAGGGCTGGAAAAACATTCTTTGGAGAGAGTAACAGTGAAAAAGCCTGCAAGGTAAGAGCTGGGAAGATCTGTTAGCACCTAGTTAGGGCTGGAAAAAAAAGCTACATTCGAAGTATAAGACGCACCCAAATTTTCAGCCACTTTTAGGGAGGAAAAAGGTGCGTCTTATACTCCAAAAAATACGGTAATTTTGTCACCTGGGTCTAACACAGTGGTTCCCAACCTTTTTGTGATCGAGTACCACTTGGAGGTCCCGTACAGTCGCCGCGTACCACCTGGTTCCAGAGAAGTTAAATTCGATCAGATATCACTTTATTTCCATAATTGTACCGTTCCTTTTTTGGCCCTGCGCCGCTGGGACCAGGTGGGTGGCGTGTGGCAACAGTTGAAAATCGTTGCCAGATTATCTTGTGTTAGGCAGTAAACATTTTTGTGAAGTAAAAAATAACTAACTAAAAATCGTTCATGACCCCGAAAGTGTTCGCGTACTACCTGGAAGGCCCTCGCGTACCACTAGTGGTACACGTACCACAGGTTGGGAACCACTGGTCTAACACCTTTAACTTCCCCTTTTCCTCCAATTTGATCCGTGTTATTTATCTTCTATACATATTTATTTTCCATCCAATCATAAAATTTCCCCCAAATATTATTGTCACGATGTGAATATTGCCAGTTTGTGCACCTCTATCTTTTCTAAGGTTTCCTGTATTTATGATCAAGCAGACGTGATGTTTTACTACGCATGCGTGCATTCCAGGAGTTTTTGTCAACTTCCATTTCTTTCTTTCTCTTCTCCATTTCTGCCGAAGGCAGACGTGACTTCATTAGCCGATAAGATGTAGCTTATTAAGGATTTATTTGTTACTTTTGTACTGAAATAAATATTTTGTTAATTAGATTTGAATCTCGGTTTTATTTTTCTAATGCGAATGACTTCAAAGAAGCAAGATCCAAGATCGCCTCTGATAGGAAACATTCCTATCCTGACAATTATAATATTCTGAATCATCCTTTTCTTTAATTGTCATTGTCAATCTGTTCATCTCCGCACAATCCAATATTTTCTTGATTACCTCCCCTTCAGAAGGGGCTTTTGTTGCTTTCCAATTTTGTGCAAATACAATTCTAGCTGCTATAATTATATGAATAATTAAATATGTATTTCCTTTATTATATTTCTCTGGTAATATACCCAACAGGAGTATCTCTGGTTTCAAATCTATACGCTGTTTCAAAATCTTTTCTATCCACATTTGAATTAAACTCCAATACGCTTTGGCTTCCGCACATGTCCACCACATATGTTAAAAAGTACCAGGTATTTGGTGACATTTCCAACATTTCATAGATTTGTCTTTAAACATTTTAGCTATCCTTTCTGGTGACATCTATAAAACATTTTATACTTATTTTCTTTATATGCTGTTGGCATTGTCAATTTGTGATTCCTTTCCCAAAGCTGCTGCCATTGGTCCAATTCTATCGTATAGCCAAAATTCCTTGCCCATTTTATCATTGTATCTTTCACTTGCTCTTGCTCTAACTTAATATACAATAAATAATTATACAATTTTTTATTAATCTTTCTTCCGTTCCTGTGAGTATGTCATTTAATTCTGTTTTTTCTAAATCAATACCTTCTGTTTTAAAGTCCTTATCATATCTTGATTGTATCTGCATTCTCATGTACCAATCCATCTTTATCCCTTGTTTCTCCAGTTCTTGAGTAGATTTCAATTCCCCCTTATCCGTTAAAATATCTTGATATCTTGCAATATTCCCCCAATTGAGACTATTTGGGTGGATTAATGCTTCTGTTGTTGATAACCAATACAGTATTTTCAGATGATGTTTCTCTTTTATCTTTTCCCACACCACGTACACAGCATTCCTTATACAATGTCTCTGGAAATAGCTGTGTATTTTACTTCTTCCATACCATAAAAATGCATGCCATCCTATGTGTAAATCGTGTCCCTCCAGAGTCAAAAGTCTTGTAAGCAAAATCCATTCTCTCATCCATGTCAATGTTGCCGCATAATAATATAACTGCCAATTTGGTAGTCCAAATCCACCTCTAAGTCTTGCATCTTGTAGCATTTTTATATTGATCCTCGCCTTTTTTCCCTGCCAAACAAACTTTAAAATCATTTTATTTACCTCATTAAAGAATTTTCCCTCTATCCTTATTGGTATTGTACAGAATAAAAACAACAATCGTGGCAATATGTTCATTTTAATTGTTGCAATTCTTCCCATCAATGATAATTGTAGATTTTTCCATTTTTCCAAATCTATTTCAATCTATTTCTTTAATCTGTAAGAATTGTCTTCCTTAATTGTTATACACCTTGCTGAAAACTGGATGTCCAAATATTTTACCTTTTTTGTTATCTGTATATTTAGCTTCCCCATTAATCCCTTCTTTTGTTTTTCCGTCATATTTTTAACTATTAATTTTGTTTTGTCTTTACTGATTTTTAATCCCGCCACTTCTCCATATTTTTCAATTTGTTGTATTATTTTAGGTCCCGTCTCTAATGGTTCTTCTACAATAAATACCAAATCATCTGCAAACGCTTGCAATTTATATTCCTCTTTTTTAATTTTCATTCCTTTTATATCTTTACTCTGTCTTATACATCTATTCAGTACCTCCAATGTTAAAACAAATAGTAGTGGAGATAAAGGACATCCTTGCCTTGTTCCTTTCATGATATCCACCTTCTCTTTCATGTCTCCATTCACCATTACATTTGCTGATTGTTTAGAATAAATTGTTTTAATTGCATTAATAAATCTCTTTCCAAAATCCATATTTTGAAGTTGCATTATCATAAATTGCCAATTCACATTATCAAATGCCTTCTGTGCATCTAAAAACATCAATGCCACTTGTTTTCCAGAGTGCACCATAGTATTCTAATGTATTCAAAATTATTCACATATAATCTGCCTTTTAGTTAAAAATCCATTCTTGTCTGAATGTATAAATTCACAAGAATTTTTAAAGTCTATTCGCCATTATTGAAGCAAAGATTTTATAATCCGCATTCAAAAGTGAGATCGGCCTATAGTTTTTGATTTTCTGTAAATCAGTCTCTTCTTTCGGAATTAGGGTTATAAATGCCTCTGACCATGAATCCGGTATCTTTGTCTCTAGTAAAAGTTCATTATAAAGTTCCAACATTACAATTCCTAATGTTTCCTCAAAAGTCTTGTATATTTCTGCTGGCAACCCATCTGAGCCTGGTGCTTCACCATTTTTCTGTCTTTTAATTGCCTCCGTTAATTCCATCATTGTTATTTTATCATCCAACAAGTTCTTGAACTTTTCTGGTATTTTAGGTAATTTTACTTCCGCCAAGTATTGTGTTATATTTTCTCCATTTGTTTTTTCTTGTTTATATAAATCCTGATAGTATGTCCACATTAGCTTTCTTTTCTCATTTTGATATTGTAGGTTCCCGTCAGTATCTTCCAGTTGTTTAATCGATTTTTTTCCCTTTTCTTTCTTCATTTTGTAGGCTACCCATCTCCCCGGTTTATTTGCGTGTTCAAAAAAAGTTCTGTTTAGACATTTTTATTTTCTTTGCCACCTCTTCATTTTCCATCATATTCATCTTATGTTTCTTGAGCTCCATCATATTTTTAATCTTTTTATTTTGTGTATCTTTCTGAATTTCTTTTTCTAGTTTCCTGTATTCTTCTTGTTAATCTTTCTTATTTTGCCTTCTCTGCTTTATTTCTTTTATTTCATATATGTTATAACCAATCCTCTGATATATGTTTTCGCTGTGTCCCATACAATTTAGAGTGAAATATTACTCTTTTTATTTTCTTTTTTAAAAATCTCATTTCTTTTTCCATAAATTGCTAAAATTCTTTTTCTTTCAATAATTCTTGATTTAATGTCCATCTAGCTTTTTTCTTTTGCCCTTTCCAAGTAACTGTAATTGGGTTATGGTCTGCCCACATACCAATTTCAATATTTACTTTTTGTATATTGGCTAATAAGTCTACTGACATCCGCAACATATCTATTCTTGACCAAGACATTTGGTTGCTCTTCTCTGACCTCTTTCTAGAGTTTCAACATCTTTTTTTATAGTGTGGTGACCAAAACTGGATGTAATACTCTAGGTGTGGTCTTACTAAGACTTTATAGAGTGGTGTTAGTACCTCCCTTGATCTTGACTTTATCCCTCTGTTAATGCAACTTAAGGCAACATTTGAGTTCCCCAAACATTAGTGGCTTTACGAACCGGCAGAGGGGAAAGAGAGGGGATGGTTGCGGCTCTGCGACCGGCAAACGTGTGGAGCTCCATTTCTGCGAGTGGCCTGCACGCGCGCCAGCCGCTCACTTAAATGGAGTGCGCTCGCCCGCTTCCATCTGGTAAACTCACAAGATTCGCTTTTCTCGCTGTGTAGATGTATACATCCGAACCACACTGTGTTGTTTCTCTGGGTCATAGATGTGTGTCTATGTGGGTATATGCATTTAATTTTTTTGTCCTGTTTACCTAGTGTATATTAAAGGGGGTGTCCCTTTGAGAGCTGTATGCAACGGAATCTCATTTTAAGGCGTGCTGATCAGTGTGCATTTAAAGTGACAATAAAGTTCTAATTCTATTCTAAGTGGGGATGCACACGCATGTGCTCGCCTGCTGCTTGTGCATAAGGATGCATGTGTGCGCGCTTACCGGCCGTTTCTGCACCCCAGTTGCAAATCCCGCACAGTCCACTAGTGAGCTGTGACCCACAAGCTGGGGTCTCCTGCTCTGAACAGTGTTTTTCAATCCTGGCAACTTAAGACACGTGGACTTCAACTCCCAGAATTCCCTAGCCAGCTGGGGACTTCTGGGAGTTGAAGTCCACGTGTCTTAAAATTGCCAGGGTTCAGAAACACTGCTCTAAGGGGTTAAAATAGGTCTGTTTGATTAGATCCAGAGGGAAGATCTGCTGTTGGGTATGTTTGCCCCACCGAAAGGCCTAACCTGATGCTCCATTTGCCCCCCTTAATGGACAAAAAAACTTGAAAAATAAAATTGGAACTCCGATGTTATATACACTGGCAGGAGCAAGAATGATCTATGCACAAAAATGGAAGGATACATGTAGTCCTCAATGTACGACCCACAAGGGAGCCCAAAATTTGCATCGCTAAGAGAGATGTTTGTTAAGTGAGCTTTGCCCCATGTTATGCCCTTTCTTGCCACACTAGTTAAATGAATCACTGCAGTTGTTAAGTGAGTCACACAGTTATTAATTGAATCGGGCTTCCCCACTGACTTTGCTTGTCAGAAGGTCGCAAAAGGGGATCACATAACCCCAGGACATGGCGACCGTCATAAATATGAGTCAGTTGCCAACTGTCTGACTCGTGACCATGTGACCATGGGGATGCTGCAACGGTGTGAAAAATGGTCGTAAGGCACTTTTTTTCGGTGACGTCATAAATTTGAATGATCACTAAACGAACTGTTGTAAGTTGAGGACTGCCAGTATTTGATTCCCACAGTGGACAAATGGTTACAAAAGCCGATGGAGGAAGCAGAGATGGCCAAACCGACTGCTTTGATTAAAGACAGAAATACAATTTCTTTTGTTTCTACTTGGAAACCGCTTCTGGACTTTGTGCTCGGGGTGGAAAAACGAGGAAAACTTGATTTTGGGTTTTGCAGATTAGATAGGTTTGTTGTTATAGAAATGGCTACTATATATTATTAGGCAAAAATAAAAAGCTGAGCCCATATGTTAATACAAGTGGTCCACGACTTACAACAGTTCATTTAGTGACGGTTCCGAATTACAACGGCACTAAAACAAGTGACTTACAACCGTTCTTCACACTCATGACCATTACAGCGTCCCCATGATGGCCAAAATTCAGATGTTTGGCAACTGACTCCAATTTATGACGGCTGCAGTAACCCGAGGTCACGTGATCCCCTTTTGCGACCTTCTGACCAGAAAGGTCAAGGGGGAAGCCGGATTCACTTAACAACCGTGTTACTAACTTAATAACTGCCCTGATTCACTTAACAAATGTGGCAAGAAAGGTCGTAAAATAAGGGAAAATTCGCTTAACAAACGTTTCACCTAGTGACAGAAATTTTGGCCTCAATTGTGGTCCTTACCCCTTATTCTACTGGGCTAAAAAGGGTTCAGAAGTCAGTATTTTTTTTCTTTTCCCTTTTACCATAGAGTTTTTCCTCTTCCATTTTCCTTCCTAAATTTCCCCATTATTTTCTTTTTTCTTCGTATTTTATACGTCGATAAGCTAATAAAATTTGTCAATTTGGCCCCAACTCTACTGGTTTTTCGGAAAACCATGAAGATCTGGGTCTCCCCCCCCCCCAATCCATGGGGGCCAGGGAGTTGAGTTCCTGGGGGCTCTGCTGTGGGGGTGCTTATTTAAAAAACCTAATTTTTCCCCATCAGCTGGAGCATTCCCCACCCCCCCAAAAAAGCTTCTGCCTGATTATCTCCCAATTTACTTTTAAACAGGCTGTTTATACAGTCCTCATTTGCATAGTTACATTTTGCATAATTTTAAATTGTTGCTCACCCCACCTGTAAGTCAGCAAAAGTCACTTAACAAATGTCTCACTTAGCAACAAAAAATTTGGCCTCAATTGTAGTCGTTAAGAGGTGGACTACCTGTACTCTAAAACTATTATGTTTTATAACTACAAAGTAAGGTTTGTAGGCCACTCAGAGTAGGCCACTGCAGACGAGATGGGCAGTACATAAATCTAATTTATTATTTACTATTATTATATGATAATATATGATATCTTATGATACATATTTTATGATATAAAAAGATAAATACTCAACCCTAACTAATAAAATAAAGTCCTGGTCCAAGCCCAAATGGCTGGCTGGGGCTTAGATCAAGTTTGAACTCTCGTGCGCTTCCCACAAAAAGCTTCGGCTAAACCAGCATTACTTAACCTTGGTGGCTTAAAGATGGGGAGACTCCAATTTTGCTTACCAAGTCCTTTTTTTTTACAGCAGGGCTCTCCAAACTTGGTAACTTTAAGACTTGTGGACTTCAAGTCCCAGAATTCCCCATGCTGGCTGGGGAATTCTGGGAATTGCAGTCCAGCCATCTGAAAGCAGAGATGGTGGAGCAATGCTGAGCTAAACCAGAGCTAGGCTGTCATTAATCAGCCCAACTCTTCTAGCCCCGCCTCTTCTGCCAAAGAGGCGTTACCCTTCCCTCCCCTTCCCTCCTGCGAACACGGGATAGAGAAGAAACGCGTTCACACGACCACAGCGCCAACCCGGCGCCCTACAGGCCGATCTTGGGGTGCAAGACTCCCCCTCCCCGTAGAGGGAAACCCCCCACGCCGGGACCGACCCCAAGGCCAGCCCGAGCCGCCCACCTTCCCCCGGGACGGGGCGCTCGACCCCCGCCGCCGCCCAGGCTCTCTGCGCCGGCTCCCTCCGCAGCCCCGAAGCATCGCCGCCCGGTCGGTTAAGGAGCTCCGAACGCCCAACCCGCCCGCGCCCCCAAGTCCCCCCCCCCACGGGGCTGCCGGGCGATGGGCTCTGTAGTCCCGGCTGGGGGCGATGGGCAAGGGGTCCGGAAGGAGGATGAGCGCTGCGGTTAGGAAGAGGGGAGGGAGCGATGGCCTTTGTAGTCCCGGCGGGGAGCGATGGGGAACGGGTCCGGAAGGCAACCGCCCGCGGGATGGAGGATGGGAGCTGCGGTCCTGCGAGCGCAGACGCGGTGAGAAGACGGGAGGGACTGATGGGGACTGTAGTCATCTCATCCCCTTGAATGGGAGCGATGGGAAGGGTCCGCCGCCCCCCCTCCCGCGGGGAGCATGGGACCTGCAGTCTCCAAGCGCGCTTAGAAGAGGGGAGGGAGCGATGGGCGCTGTGACCCCTCCAGGGATCCCCATTTCTGGCTGGGGCCCATGGGGAAGGTAGTCCAGCGCCCATCCTCCTCCGTGAGCGTGCTTAGAAGAGGGCCGGGGGACGATGGGGACTGTAGTCATCGCATCCCCTTGAGTGGGAAGGATAGGGGCTGTAGTTCCGGCTGGGAGCGATGAGGAAGGAGGCGAGCAGCCCCCCTGTCCGGCGGGAAGCATAGTAATTGTAGTCCCCAGTAGAGCTCAGAATAGGAAAGCGAGCGATGGGGACGGTAGTCATCCCATCCCCTAGAAGGGGAGCGATGGGCGCTGTAGTCCCAGCTAGGAGCGATGGCTACGACAGTCCAGCGCCCCTCCTACCCCCAAGTGAGCGTCCTTAGCAGGGGGAGAGGCCGATGGGCGCTGTAGTCATCCCATCCACGTGAACGGGAGCGATGGAGTCTGTAGTCCCGGATAGCAGCGAGGAGAACAACCCCAGATCCGAAACCTCCCCCTCCCCCCGGACGGGGCAGCGAACGATGGGAAAGGTGCCTCCACCGCCGCGGAGCGAATGGGACCTGTAGTCCCGCCACCCTCCGAGTGGAGGGCGGGGCCCGATGGGGCCTGCAGTCCCGGGCGGGGAGGAGCGAAGGGCGGCCACCCACCTGCTCTCCGCCGGGCCCTGCCGCGGGGGCGGCCGCTCTCCTCTTCCTGCTAACTGTCTTCCTGGCCATAACGGGCGGGGGCGACTCGGGCGCGGCCCCGGCCCGGGCCCCGCATGAAGGGGGAGGGGAAGGACAGGGACGCCCGCCGCCGCCCGCGACGGAGCATGGGATGCCGCCGCTCGCCGCCCGCCCGCGGTCGCTCCCGCGCCGTCCACCGGCCGGATGCGGCTCACGACATTTCGCGCCCGCCCGCGGCGGGAGGCCAGCAAAACGGGTCGACGGCGTCGCGCTTTACGGCAACCCGGCTGGGGAGAGTCTGCGCAGGCGCGCGAGACGACCACGCCCGCTCGCGGTTGCTCGGCAACGAATCCTCCGCTCGGGCCCGAGTTGCTTCTGCCCTCGGGGTTAACAACCCTGCACTGGGCAAGCGCGGGAGAGAGAACTCCGGGTTGGGCCGCGGAGGCCTCTCTGATTGGTCAAAGCGCGCGTTGGGGGCGCGCCATTGTGGTTGTTATGGCGCCCCCTATGCGTCGCCAGGGGACCTTCGATGGCTGAGGCCCAGCTAGGATTTCCTCCAGTTATTACAGGTAGTCCTCGAGTTACGACCACAATGGAGTACAGGATTTATGTTGCTAAGTGAAACATTTGTTGTTCAATGAGTTTTGCCCCATTTTACGAATTTTCTTGCCACAGTTGTCAAGTTATAAACTGCAGTTGTTATATTAGTCACAGAGTTGTTAAGTGAATCAGGCTTTCCCATTGACTTTGCTTGTCCGAAGGTCGCAAAAGGGGATCACGTGACCTTGGGACTCTGCAACCATCGTAAGGATGAACCACTTGCCAAGAGTCTGAATTTGGATCATGTGACCACGGGGATCCTGTAATGGTCGTTAAGTGTGAAAAATGGTCATGTCACTTTTTCCAATGCCGTTGTAACTTTGAACCAGGCATGGGTTTCACTCACCTTCACTGCTGGTTTGGAACTGTGAACGCACGCACACGCAGAACCTTCTGCGCATGCACGTGGGCGGAGCCTCCTGCCGCCGCCTCTACCGATTCGCCCGAACTGAGACGAACCAGTAGCAACCCACCACTGCTTTGAACGGTCACTAAATGAGCTGTTGTAAGTCGAGGACTACCTGTAATTGAGAAACACCAAGCGAGATGCATACAGGTAGTTCTCGACTTATAATAGCTCATTTAGTGACTGTACAAAGTTATGGCGGCATTGGAAAAAGTGACTTATGACCATTTTTCACACTTATGACCGTTGCAGCATCCCCATAGTCATGTGATCATGACTCTTATTTATGACGGTCGCAGTGTCCCGAGGTCACGTGATCACCTTTTGCGACCTTCTGACAAGCAAAATCAATGGGGAAGCCGGATTCACTTAACAACCCAGTTGCTAACTTAACAGCAGCAGTGACTCACTTAACAACTCTGGCAAGAAAAGTCGTAAAATGGGGGCAAAAACTCACTTAACAAAGGTGGTGAGTTTTGCCCCATTTTACAACCTTTCGTTCCATACTTGCTAAATGAATCACTGCAGTTATTAAGGAAGTAACACGGTCGTTAAGTGAATCAGGCTTCCCCACTGACTTTGCTTGCCAGAAGGTCAGAATGACACTGGGACACTGCAACCATCATAAATATGAGTCATTTGGCAAGCGTCTAAGTTTTGATCAGGTGACCATGGGGACCCTGTAATGGTTGTTAAGTATAAAAAAGGGTCATAAGTCACTTTTTTCACTGCCGTTTTAACATTCAACCGTCAATAACCGAATAGTTGTAAGTCAAGGATTTTGAGTCCAGCATTTTGTAAGTCCAGCATTTAGAGTGCCTTGTTTTTTTATTATCATTATTTTGGACTCTGTTCCCAATAGCAATCATGAAAACATTTGTGTATTATCATCTTATCAATTGCTTATTTCTTTCTCTCATCCGCTGCCTAGATTTTTTAATTTTGTTCCCGATTGGCTTAAGACTGATTCGTGTTTTAACGTTTCTATGAAATTTGAAAAGAACATACTTCTCTGTTCTGTGTAATTATCAGTAGCACATGGTTCTTGAAACGTAATATTTATTTATTTGTTTGTTTGTTTGTTTGTTTGTTTGTTTATTTGTCAAACATGTATAGGATAGTAGTAGTTTGTATAAACATAAGTAAAAAGTAACGATAAAAGAGGACAATGTGACAGTAGGACAGGGACGGTAGGCACAGTGGTGCGCTTATGCACGCCCCTTACAGACCTCTTAGAAACGAGGAGAGGTCGACTGTAGACAGTCTAAGGTTAAAGTTTTGGGGGTTTGGGGAAGAAACCACAGAGTCAGGTAGTGCATTCCAGGCATTGATCACTCTTTTGCTGAAGTCGTATTTTCTGCAGTCGAGTTTGGAGCGCTTTACATTTAGTTTGAATCTATTACGTGCTCGTGTATTGTTGTGGTTGAAGCTGAAGTAGTCAGCTTCAACCACATTTGTTGGAAAATTATTGCAATTGAAAGTATTGTAGTGTCTTCCCAAAAGTGCTTTTTCAGGAGGCAACTGGACTTTCTTGTTTGTTCTTTGAAGACATTTCGCTTCTCATCCAAGAAGCTTTTTCAGCTCTGACTGGATGGTGGGGAATTGGGTTGCCTCCTGAAAAAACACCTTTTGGGATAACCATGACCTGGATGATTGAGAATCTCCATAAATTTTTAGCCGTGCACTTTGGGATAGCAATGGCACTCAGATTTACTGTATATTTATTTATTTATTTATTATTGGTTCTTCTATGCCGCCCTACTCCCGAGGGACTCAGGGCGGCGTACAGCATTATACAAGAACACCGGTTCTTGTAAACAACGGTTAAAACAAAATACACCGCTTCACAGTGCTTTACAGCCCTCTCTAAGCGGTTTACAGAGTCAGCATATTTCCCCCAACCATCTGGGTCCTCATTTTATCCACCTTGGAACGACGGGAGGCTGAGTCAACCTTGAGCCTGGTGAGATTCGATCTGCCAAACTGCTGGCAGCCGGTGATCAGCAGAAGTAGCCTGCAATACAGCACTCTAACCACTGCACCACCACGGCTTTCACTGCGCCATTCAAAGGATGAACACCAGGGGCAAGTTGCTAACTTACCGACCCCGGGGCACTGCTCCGCGTTTCTCTATGCTTTGTGTGCGTGCGGGCGCTACGCACGCGCGCACCCTTGCGCGATTTTGCTTCTGCGCATGCACGGAAGCAAAATCTCACCAAAATCTTGCAAGGGGATGCGCACGCGAGAGAGATTTCGACGCAATTTTGCTTCCGCGCATACACAGAAGCAAAATCGCCCAAAAATTTGTAAAAAAAGATGGCGACGCGCGTGACTACCCGGTGGAGACGGTACCGGAGCAGTCACGCGCAAATTGGGTTATTGGCGGGTCCCTACCAGAGCTACGCACTGGACCGCACCGGTAGGAACCCACCCCTGATGAATGGTGTGGGAGTATTAATGGATTTCCCAAAAATGGCAGACTACAGGAACCATTTGCACCATTCAGGTGACCCTGAGGACACAGACAAACCTCCAAGTGGCTTCAAGGACTCTCTAAAAGGATGCAAATGACCAGCTGTCTGCAAGAATATAAAACCTTCCTTTCCCCACCATCCAGTCAGAGCTGAAGAAGCTTCCTGGAGGAGAAGCGAAATGTCTTGAAAGAAAAACCAGGAAGTCCAGTTGCCTCCTGAAAAAAGCATCTTTGGGACAACCATGATCTGGATAACTGTGAATCTCCATAGACTATTGTAAGGTCTTTCTGAGGCTGGAAAAGTACAGGTCCTCTTCAACTTACGACCACAACTCAGTCCAAAATTTATGTTGCTAAGTGAGAAATTTGGTAAGTGGTTTTTGCCCCTTTTTATGACTTTTCTTGGTACATTTCTTAAGTGAATTACTGCAGTTAAATTAGTAACACGGTTGTTAAGTGAATCTGATTTCCCCATTGACTTTTTTAACAGATTAACAGAGTTGGAAGGAACCTTGTAGGTCATCTGGTCCAACCCCCAAATTTTTCTCATTTATTTGGTTTTCATTAAGGAAACATTTTTAAAAAATCAGGAGGGGCATGAAACTTGAGACCCACTGAGAGAATTGTCCTACAATACATTGATGCTCATATGTACGGTATATGTGTGTATGTATGTGTACAGAGGTATGTTTGTGTGTGTGTGTGTATTATTCTATATATCGATGTCTGTCTGTATAAAATTCTTTATCAGAATTTTATACAGAATTTAATTTTTAATGTGTCCTAGTGTTTACATAGAGAAAGTGACAATAAAGGTTATCATATCCCCTCCCCTCCCCTGGACATGGAAGTTTGGAGTATCCCGGGTTGAATACATTATTATTAACTTAATTCAGGATTGAAATAAATCTGTCCAGTTCTACTAAAGCAGAGAATTTTATGGTCAAAAGGATATTAGAAAGGTGCAGACAAGCTCTTGGAATCAGGAACAAGCAAAATATTACAAAAGCCATCACTTATTAATACAAAAGAAGGAACTATGTTTACACAACATTCTAAACAAAATAACCAACTACATTTTAGTTTGGTGCCTGCTGTGAATGTGGGCTGTCTGATGAATTCTGAAGCGTTTTGCAATCCCAGAAAAATTTGACCAAATTATTCTCAGATTAATCATGGAAAATATGTCATGGAAAAGAGCCAGCAAGTGGAACCTATTTTCCACTGAGCTAATTAGGGGGGGGGGGGAATTAGGTTAGCATCTGAAAAAAGGATTTCCAAAAGCATAATTTAAATAGTGGCGAATTATATTCTTTTTGAGACTATTAGATTGAATTTTGAAGGAATGTTTTGGGCCACATGGAAATATAAACTCATACCTGCTTGTTACTCTTGTATTGGTTTGCTGAATTTATAGAGTGCTGCAACCTGAAACTCAAGGTGTTTCCTAACACTTATAATGCATAGCAATGAAACAGCTGTAGTAAATTAAATTCAAATGAAGTTGAATTAAAATTTAAAGCACACAACACTGACTTGGTGACAATTAGGCCATCCAGAATAACTCAGTTTTAAGTAGTTCCTGGAAGGTTAATTGACGGAGACAACGAAGATGTGTTGATTGGTGATATCTGAGCTTGGTTGTTTTCTTGCAGATGTTTCATGACCCAACTAGGTAACATCATCAGTGCTAGAAGGGAGTGAGATTTGTGGAGTGGTGGGAGGAGAAGAGAAGGAAGAGGGAGGAGGAGAACTGTGGGATCCTTGGTGCTCTCTGAGCTTGGTTTTCTTCTTGCAGTTGTTTCATGACCCAACTAGGTAACATCATCAGTGCTAGAAGGGAGTGAGATTTGTTTGTATACAAAGACTTGTCAGTGTTGATGGGGATGTTCTTTGTGCTTCCTTGAATATGCTGTTGTTTAATGTTTGTTTGTTTCTCTGAGTAGGTTCCTTCATTGGGGTATCATTTCATGCTTGATTGTTGGTGTGGTATTAATCCTGATGTTAATCCCTACTTATTTGGGAGCTGTTTTGATCTTTTTGTTTCCTTTTTAAATTGAAGAGGATTAGGAACCTCCAGGCCTCATCCTGGCCAACCTTTTGTTTGTTGAGTGCCTTCATGTCCTGGCAATTATCTGAACAAATCCCTGCCAGTTTTCTTGGCATGTTTTCAGAACTGCTTTGTTTTCTTCTTCCATGGCTGAAAGAAAAGGACTGGCACAAGTTTACCCAGCTCACTTTGGGCCTCAGGTAGGATGCCAAGCCCAATCTCCAACCTCTGCAGTAGTCCTCAATTTACAACCATTCCTTTAGTGACGGATAGGGTTGAATTCATGTCTTTTTGTTCATTGCAATGTGATGCTCCTCAGATTGGATCCTGCCAATTGCAGTTCCATTTAGGTCCATGTAGATTATGTTGCAACAGTCCAAATGGGAGATGACCAAGTGACCCTAAACACAGGTAGTCCTCGACTTACTACAGTTCGCTTAGTGACCGTTCAAAGTGACAACCGCACTGAAAAAAAGTGATTAGCATTTTTCACACTTACGACCCTTGCAGCATCCCCACGGTTTGGTGAAATTTTTGAGATGCTGCAATCCGTCGTTAAGTGTGAAAAATGGTCCCAAGTCACTTTTTCAGTGATGTCACTTTGAACAGTCACTAAACGAATGGTTGTAAGTAAAGGACTGCCTGTGTATATTAATATAATCTATTATTTTTAAAAACCCAAAACCCAACGAGTTTTTTCCCAACCGGGGTAGGGCGGCATATAAGAATTACAAAATAAATAAATAAATAAATAAATAAATAAATAAATAAATAAATAAATAAATAAAATAGAAAAATCCTAAAGGAGCTTCTCTCAGCACCTGATTAAAAGGTTTGGACCACATTTCCCATCGTCCCCTGCGAGCGAGGGGCGTTCCCCGCTCCGTCACTCCACTCCGGCTGAAGAACACGGCCCCTTCCCCCGCTCTCCCAGCTCTTATTGGCCCCCTGCTTCCGCGTCGCGTGACCGGGCGGTGACGCAGCGCATCGCCGTTGGAGGCGGAGGCGGAAGAGGCGGGGTGGGGCGGGGCTGGGACGGAGAGACAAGATGGCGTCGCCCCATTACCGAGGACTGTCAGGAGGAGGGAGCCGGTGGGCCTTCCCCGTCGTCAGCCGCGAATTCTAAGTCGGAGCCGCTGCGCGGGGGTCAGGAAGAGGAGAAGGAGGAGGAAGAGCGGCCGCAGGTCCGAGGCGGAGTCGCCGGGGTGAGTAGGCCTCAGCGCCGGCCTCCCCTTATTTCCCGGGCGCCGCTGAGGTAAAAAGGCCGTTTTCTCCGAGGGGAGGGGGCGCGGAGTCTGCGCAGGCGCAGTGCGACCGGGGGTGTGACGCTCGGCCCCGGGGGTCGTGAGAATCCGGCTCCTCCGGCTTTTCCTTCGGCCCAGCGTTGCCAGGGAGCCGGCCTGGATGTCCCTCGGCCCCCTGGATCCGACCTCCGCGTTGAGATTGGACTCCTCCGGCCTTTGAATGGGCCTCTTGCCACCCTTTCGGCCCGCCGCAGCCGCCCCGCTGACAAGGTAGCTCCCCTTTGCCCGCTGCCTTTCTCGGACTGTATTTTTTTGGGGGGGCGTCGATTTTGGGGGGAGGGGCTGCCCGGCCTCCTGCTTTTTGGGGGGGGGGAGGCTTGGGCGACCGAGCGAAGTTTCCAAAGCCTGATCTTGGTGGGGTGGATTAGGGAAAGAGAAGCGGACAGGATACTTCCTGGTTTGTGTGGTTGCTGCTAAAAAAGGGTTTGCGTGGCAGGATCCGCCTTCTCTCTCCCCCCCCCCCAATAGCTGGTCTTAAGGAGAGACCCCTGCCTGGGTGCTCGTGGGTGACCATAAACGATCTGCGGCCCTATTCTGTGGTTTGCAAGGGGCTGGAAATGGGGAAACGGATAGGACGCTTAGGACCAGCCATGAATGTTTTCAATAAAAAATGGGGAATATTCGTAGCTCAGGGTCGGATTGTGGGGTCCTTGGAGCTATCTGAGCTTAATTGGGGGTTGTTGTTTTTTTGCAGACGTTTCATGACCCAACTAGGTAACATAATCAGTGCTAGAAGCAAGGGGGTTTTGCAGAATGGAAGAAAATGAAGGGGAGAAGGAGAAGGACTGTGGGCTCCTTGGTGCTCTCTGAGCGGGGTGATTTTCTTGCAGATGTTTCATGACTCAAGTAGGTAACCGCATTGGGGCTACAAAGGAGTGGGACTTGATCCTTGTTTATGCCAACCAAGCTACAGGTAGTCCTCGACTTAGAACCTCAATTGAGCCCAAAATTTCTGTTGCTAAGCGAGACACTTGTTAAGTGAGTTTTGCCCCATTTTACGACCTTTCGTGCCACAATTGTTAAGTGAATCACTGCAATTGTTCAGTTAGTCCCACAGTTGTTCAGTGAATCTGGCATCCCCATTGACTTTGCTTGTCAGAAGGTCGCAAAAGGGAATCACCTCAAGCCACTGCAGCCGTTGTAAATGCGAGTCAGTTGCCAAGCGGCTGAATTTTGATCATGTGACCATGGCAATGCTACAATAGTCATAAGTATGAAGAAACGATCCTAGGCCACTTTTCTCAGTGATGTTGTAACTTCGAACAGTCAGTAAACGAACTCTTGTACGTAGTCCTTGACTTACAACAGTTCATTTCGTGACCAAAGTTACAATGGCACGGAAAAAAGTGACTTTTGACCATTTTTCGTACTTATGACCGTTGCAGCATCCCCATGGTCACATGATTTACATTTAGATGCTTGACAACTGGTTCATACTTACGATGGTTGCAGTGTCCCAAAGTCATGTGATCCCCTTTTGCGACCTTCTGACAAGCCAAGTCAAATTGGAAGCCAGATTCATTTAATAACCAGGTTACTAACTTATCAGCTGCAGTGATTCACTTAACAGCTGTGGCAAGAAAGGTCGTAAAATGGGGCAAAACGCACTTAAGAAATGTCTCACTTAGCAACAGAAATTTTGGGGTCATTTGTGATTGTAAGTCAGGGAGTACCTGTATATAAACAGAGAGCAAAGTCCACTCCCTTGTAGCACTGATGATATCTACTTGGGCAATGAAACATTTGCAAGAAAATAACCAAGCTCAGAGAGCATCAAGCAGTGTTATGGTCTGAAATTTTAATTACTAAGCAACATAGTTTGGACTAGATGAATCCAGGTTTTATACTGATTACAATCTGTGATTGGTATGCCTGACTGTGGGTTATAAATAAGGCGCTATCCGCATGAGAATTGAGTGCCCTTTTCCCCCTCTCAAAAATTCAGTACTTTAGTATAGCTTCTGTAAGAATAAGCAAGGACATTTAAAACATTATGGTTTTTTTGTGGAAAATGGTTACTACAGTGCCTAAAACTATGGCAGCATTTAAGCCTAATGATCCCTATGATATAAAATGGTTCGAAGATGGAGAACTTTCAGTTTGGATTTGTAGAAGACAGTTGGGCAAACAAAGGGGACCAAAGCATTTTCGAAGATTCTTGCAAAATAAACAATTTGTACAGTACAGATACTAGAATAATTAACATATTCCATGAAATATTGGAAGATTATAGAAAATATTGGCCTTCATCAAAACTGGCATAATAAATACCTTGAATGCAGAAAGGTGGATTGTGTTGTTTAAGTTCAGAGGTGAAAAGTCTTGCTGTCTTGTAACAGATTTCAGGAACTGTCAAGGAAGGCTTTTAAATAGGGAAAATGTTATTATAATTTATCTGTGGAATAATCCTTTGAAATGTTAGATATTAGAAGGGGATATTCATATTAGAACATGAATATGGGATTTGAACAGTACATTCTTTTTATTTTGAAGTATGTCTGATTTTATTTAGTCCTTCAGTTATTGAGTAGCTACAGTTAAAATATTTAAACTTTCCTAAACAACTTGAGCATTAACACTTTTTATAATACCATCCATTATTTCCAATATAGAAGTGTCTGCGTTAACATCCAAAAGATAACCCTAGGTCAGTGATGGCGAACCTTTTTTCCCTCGGGTGCCGAAAACACGTGCGCACGCGCTGTCACGCACGTGTGAGTGCCCACATCCATAATTCAATGCCTGGGGAGGGTGAAAACGGCCTCTCCCGCCCCACAGAGGCCCTCTGGAGGCCGGAAATGGCCCATTTCCCGACTTCCGGTGGGCCTGGTAGGCCCATTTTTCGCCCTCCCCAGGCTCCAGAGGCTTCCCTGGAGCCTGGGGAGGGCGAAAACACCCCCTCGGAGGCCCTCTGGAAACCTAAAATGCCCTCACAGAGCCTCCACACGAGCCAAAAATCAGCTGGCCGGCACGCATATGCATGTTGGAGTTGACCTAGGGCAACGGCTCGCGTGCTGGCAGATATGGCTCCACGTGCCACCTGTGGCACGCGTGCCATAGGTTCGCCATCACTGCCCTAGATTATCAGTAGGGTAATTATCACTGTGCTTCAGTTCCATTTGATTTTTCTGGTTTATATTGCTGCTTACATGTTTATACATTTTCTGAATAAATAAATATGCTGCTTACCTCCTTAATGATTTTGGACACCTTAAAAAGATCTATATACATGTGGTTTTAGGTTTCTGTTAAAGTTATATTTGCTTGAAACTCCCTTTAAATTAGTTCATAGTCCACTAACTTACATGTAATACAATATGTATAAAGTACAGGTTGTTCTGGACTTACAACTACATTTGGGACCAGAATCTCGGTTGTTGAGTGAAGCAGTCGTTAAACGTGATGTCACATGACTGATTTGCCAATGATCACAAGTCTGGCATTCCTCATTGCAGTTGTTAAGTGATCTTACGTGTTATTAAGCAGACAGATAACCAGGTAAGGAGTGGGAATTACCTCAGGGAAGTGGAGGAGACCTGCCACAGACCATTTTTGAATGTCTCTTCGCTCAGAAGCTGAAAATCCTCCTTGTCGAAAACAGGATTTTTCAGCCTCTTGTGTGCGGCCTGCACTGGAACTTCTCACTCCTCCCCAAAGCATCTTGCACTTCTTATTTACTGTGCTGCCTCTGATCAGCAGCTGAAAATCCTACTTGGATTTCAACTCCCTCTTGCCTCTATTCCCTTCCAAAGGAATTCAGCTCTATGCCTGCTTGGATTTCAGCAGAAAACTCTTTCAGCCTGGAGCCAACAGGCACAGAGTTCTTTCAACCAGCCCCAGAGGCAAGAGGGAGTTCTCTCTGCAGGGGGCAGCAGTTTGCAATTTTTCCTGCCGGCTTCCCCAATGACTTTCTGGGGAAAACAGCAGAGAAACTTGCAAATCACGATCACATGATTGCGGGTTGCTTGGCTAAGTGCAAATAGGTTGCAAAGCACTCAGATCATGATCACGGGGTGGTGGTGTGATGTGATGTTTTGTAATAGTTGGAAGTTCTTTACTAGCCGTAAAGCACCTTTTCCGAGGCTGTCTTTAATTTGAACCGTTGTTAGGCCTATCTTTATTGCACAAGTCCTTGTCGTAGCTGGAATTATTTTTTATGGCTCTTTTTATTTGGTTAGAATGAGAAAACTAGACTTCCAATATGTTTACTGGAAGAGATTTAAGAGACTTCAAAAGGTAGATTGTTTAACAGTTACACACATGAACAACAGGTTTTGGAAGTTTGTGATAAATCCTCACTGTGTTACGTAAGCTGAACTGCAAATATCACGGAGTTTTCCAAACAGAAATTTGTTCTCAGTATAAATTTGCTAGGCTAGTATTAATCGGTAAAATCAAACAGTCACCTATTTGAAGCCTAACACATAATATTTATTCTCAATCATGAAGATTTCTGAAACCAGATCTGATGCCAGATCTGACTAAAACTTTCCAGAAAGTCAAGATTGCTAATTAACAGTGTCAAAATATGTTCAATTTGACCTGTTTTGAATTCGAAACACTTACTTTAAACGTGAAAAAAGATGTTTTGATCCTTTTGGAAACATCTTATACTCAAAATAGTATTTTGAGCTTCAGATTCTTCCAAAATGAGCTATGTGTCCTGTCTTGAGCTGAAAAAAAACCCCCTAGTGTTCCATTCAAAATGGGGTGTTTCCCATGCTCTGTGCTTTTTAGAAAATAATAATTAAATTTATTTGCCACCTAACTCTCCATGGGGCTACTCTAGGCAGCTTGCAACCATAAAAAAATGAAGAAATAAAAAAGGAAGTTTAAACAAGCGAAAGTAAAATAATAGAATAATAAAATAAACAATGCTGTGTTTATGGACTGAGTTATTGCTGGCAACTCCCCTGGTGTTAGCGATTCCAGTTATAAAATGGATAATTTTGTAAAGAATGTTCACAAAAGGGCAGAGGTTTCCTTTCTGTACTTTTTAAAAAATTATTCTTGGCTTTTAGCTTTGCATGAAAGAGATGTCGTAACAGTTTGTCATGTTTGTGGGGATTAAGGATTGTTCAGCATTACGTTCTTACCGGTTAGACCAAATTTGAGATTTATCGTTACCTTTTAAAGTGGATAAAGTTCACAGTTTTTTATGCTTCCACATTATATCATAATACCGTCTGTTACACTAATTCAGTTGCGTAAAGTTAATATCAGATTGGCTAACTCACCCTTCTCATTTGCAGTTTGATTCCAACACATTTCTTACCTTTGCTGTGATCTGAAGCACCCCAATTCAGATTACTTTTTCTCTTATATAATTGTCACAGTTCCCAACATTGTCCACTATACAGGTAGAATTGCTTATTTGCTTTTTTTAAAATAAGCGTTTCAGGAGTGGCTATTTAATGCTATGTAAATAAGAGATTCTTACACCCAGCGAGAAATTAGGCTAATTAGAGAAATTAGCTGGTTTCAGTTATTTGCTCTTTCAATATGAAAGTACATGGCAAAATAGTACAGTTAAAACACCAAATTATTCAATTATTTCCCATTTGCAATTGTTTGGCTAGCTCAGTAGAATCCAGTTATCCCTTTGATTCTTGGTTCCAGTCTGTGAGTGTAAATACATGTGGAGTGTATCAGAGAAGCTAAATTCCTTGAGCGTGCTTTTCTTGTAACTAATACAACACCCCTGTATATTCATAAAGTATTATTTTCTTGTAGTACAGTATCATTTCTGTTCAGGTCCGTAATCTCAGCATGGCGTATAATGGGATAAAGTTACCTTTTAATGAGCTGGAATTGTTGCATTGATTAGAAAATTGATTTTATTGCAGACTGTCTAGCCTAATTTTCCTGTGGTAACTTTTTATCAAGACAGTGCAGTGATAGTAGAGCTGGGTGTATCTCAATGCAAGGAATACAAGTAGTCCTCAACTTACAACAGGTTGTTTAGTGACCGTTCAAAGTTACAACAGCATTGAAAAAAGTAACTTATGACCATTTTTCATACCGTGTTTCCCCCAAAATAAGACCCTGTCTTATATTTTTTTGAACCCTGAAATAAGCGCTTGGCCTTTTTGCCATGCACTCAAAAGCCCGATTGGGCTTATTATCAGGGGATGCCTTATTTTTTGGGGAAACAGGGTACTTAGGACCCTTGCAGCATTCCCATGGTCACATGATTTAAATTTGGGTGCTTGACAACTGGTTCATATTTATGACGGTTGCAGTTTCCCTGGATCATGTCATCATCTTTTGCAAACGTCTGGCAAGCAAAGTCAGCGGGGAAGCCGGATTCACTTAACAGCCGTGTTACTAATTTAACAACTTCAGTGATTCACTTAACAAATGTGGCAAGAACAGTCGTAAAATGGGGCAAAATTCACTTAACGAATTTCTCACAACATAAATTCTGGGCTCAATTGTGGTCAAACGTTGAGGCCTCTAGCTGTACTGTGTGTCTTTTAACTTTGCTTTCCACTGGGTGTAATTTCCTATTTTGAACTCTGTTTTCTGTCTGTATGATTGATAACAGAATAGGGTTCAGCTCCTTATATGGAGATATTGCCGTCTCTAGAAGGTAGGAATTGCGTAGTGGTTTTGTGAAAATTGGCAAATTTTCTCCATAGATTTTAGTTTTTATTTTTCTACCTTTTAAAGCCAGGTTCTTCAGTTCATGAGATGAAGGAAGTCTTTCATTAGGTCTCCTTATTCCACTATATGGATCATGGTGAAATAAGTCTTAAAATGAAATAGAGGGAGTCCTCATTTAGCAACCACAGGAGGGAACTGCAACTCGATTGTTAAGTGAAGCAGCAGCTAAGTGAAACGGCAACCGTGTTTATGATCTTGCTTCAGCCCTCCTTTGCTTTACAGACCTGCCATGGTAAAGGCAAGGAATGGATCACAGTTACTTTTTCATCAGCCATCATAACTGCAAACAGTTGCTAAATGAGGCAGACACTAAATAAGGACTATCTGTAATTGGATCTAAAGGAAAGCAGGCATGGGCAGAATAGTAATTTTTATTTTGCTGCTTATCCCACATTTTTGTCATAGACTCATAAGCCTAATAGTTTCTTATCCACTGTCACTTATGTCAGGTTTACGTTTATCAAGATGTACCCTGAAGATGTAATACATTGTGCTAATAAGCTTAGGGTTGAACTATAGAGTCATTGATGTTCTCTGAGCTTGTTTGTTTGGAGATTAAGGTGGGCCTTGACTTAATGACCCCAGTTGAACCCAAAAGTTCTGTTGCTAAGCGAAGCAATTAAGTGAGTTTTGCCCCATTTTCTAACCTTTCTTGTCACAGTTGCTAAGTGAATCACTCAGTTAGTAAGTCAGTAACACGGTTGTTAAGTGAATCTGGCTTCCCCGTTGAATTTGCTTGTCAGAAGATCACAAAAGGGGATCACATGACACCGGGACACTCCAACCGTAATAAGTACATGCTAGTTGCCAAGTGTCTGAATTTTAATCGTGACCATGGGGATGCTGCAACAGTTGTAAGTGTGAAAAACAAGTGCCGTTGTAACTTTGAACAGTCAATAAATGGGCTGTTATAAGTAGAAAACTACCTGTATTTCATTATCCAACCAGGGTAATATTAGTATGGGGTTTGCTCCCTACTGATACACACTGGCTTACCCTGCCATTGCTGGTGGGTGATCGTGGTTTTCTCCTTGGTAGTTCTTTGGTTAGGTTATTGTTTTTTGCTTCTTTGTCTGGTATTAATCCCTGCTTATCTAGGTGTTGGTTGCTGGAGAGAGTGTGTTCTGGTCTCTGTTTTCTACTTAGCTTTTTTATTGTCTCATTTGAATGGTGTGTAAATATGATTTATTTCTATGTGTATGTTGATGGCCGATTGGTCTGAATGCCAGGCTTTTAGGAATTCCCTAGCATTTTTGGTTTTAGCTTGATTTAGAATGCTCATAGTTTACAGTATGGTTAAATCTGTCCGTGTGTTGTGGGATTTAGGAGTTTTCATTGTGTCTTCTGACTGCTAGTTGGTGTTCAGGGATGCACTCTGCTGGTCTTCCACATAGGTGAGATGGGCAGCATATCAATAATAGTGGCTGATAGTTCTTACACCTTATGTTGTAGATGACTCTTGTTTTTTCTTCAGGGGCTACTGGGTCTTTTGGTTTACTTAAGATGTTCTGGAGAGCTTTAGTTGGTTTCTGTGCTATGGTGATGCCATGTGGTTGTAATACAGGTAGTCCTCGACTTATAACAGTTCACTTAATGACTCTTCAAAGTCACAACATCACTGAGAAAAGTGACTTAGGACCGTTTTTCACACTTACTTTGTAGCATCCCCATGGTCACGTGATTTACATTCTGATGCTAGACAACTGACTCACATTTATAACGGTTGTAGTGTCCCGGAGTCATGTGATCCCCTTTTGCGACCTTCTGACAAACAAAGTCAATGAGGAAAGCCAGATTCACTTAACAACTGTCTTACTAATTTAACAGCTGCAGTGATTCGCTTAACAAAGGTGGCAAGAAAAGTCGTAAAATGGGGCAAGAAACCTCACTTAACAAAGTTCTCACTTAACAAAGTTCTCACTTAACATAAATTTTGGGCTCAATTGTGGTTGTAATTCGAGGACTACTTGTAGACTGTTGGTTGTTTCAGAGATGTTTTCAACATACGGCAGTGTTATCGTTTTCATCCCTTGTGTTGGTTATGCTCTAGATTAGAAAGTCGAGTGATCAAGCATTTTTTAATAAAGTTGTGGGGGTATCTGTTTTGCTGGAAGATATTTCCTTTTTCTGGTGTTCTGGGTTGCTGCAGTGCGGAGGACAAAGTTATTCAGGTGATGAAACATCTTGTAGGCAAACAACCAAGCTCAGAGAGCCTCATAGACCTCTCAGCAACATGTACATGGGCAAGGGCCTTCTCTGTGGCAGCACCGGCTCTCTGGAATACACTACAAACACCCCCCCCCCCCAGAGATCTGCATTATTCCCACCCTGCCAGCCTTCAGAAAACCTGGCTATGTCGACAGGCCTGGGGCCAATGAATTCAATACAACATCGAGAACTCTTGGTCCCGTGAATGTAGGAATTGCATGGGGTTTTTAAAATTGTTGTTTTTAATGCTTTTTAATGCTTTTTTAATAATTAGTGGGGGGTTTTTATGTTTATTGTTTGCATGTAGATTTCTTATTGTTGTGAGCCACCCAGAGTCTCTGTGGAGTGGGCGGCATACAAGTACGAAAAATAGATAGATAGATAGATAGATAGATAGATAGATAGATAGATAGATAGATAGATAGATAGATAGATAGATAGATAGATAGATAGATAGATAGAAAATAAATAAATAAATAAATAAATAAATAAATAAATAAATAAATAAATAAATAAATAAATAAATAAATACAATGTCCTAAAGCTATATAACTAATAGAAAACAAGACACTAAGAATGTAAAATACATTTATAATTCAGTGATAATGAAGAAAGACAAACAAGAATAGGCCCCGAGACATCTTTTCAGAATTCATCCAGAACAATATTAAAAACTTGTAAAGGAAATATTTGTAGCTTGGGATTGAAATGAGGGGTCCTTGATGCTCTCTGAACTTGGTTGTTCGTTTGTTTTTTGCAGATGTTTCATTGCCCAAACTAGGTAACATCATCAGTACTAGAAGGCAATGGGGTTCACTCTCTTTTTATATACAATATAACCCCACTCCCTTCTAGCACTGATGATGTTACCTAGTTTGGGCAATGAAACATCTGCAAGAAGACAACCAAGCTCAGAGAGCACCAGGGACCCCTTCATTAAAAACTTGATTTGGTAATAGTTTGCCAACTGTAAGGCTTCCATTCTGAACTACTCTTAAAGTTGGCAAATTCATCTTTGATCAACTTAAGACCTTTGGGGAAAATGAGATTGAGAGGCCTAAGTAATGAACCCTAAGGAATACACGCTGTGCTTTGGAGTACTGTATGTTTTTGAGGTAATTGTTACCCCACTACTTGGATGAAGCTGACATGAGTGATGCGATCAACTTGAAGATCAACTTCCTGGGAATAAGATTCCAAGAGCTGATTAATATAAGTTGATTGATGATGTTGATGTGATCCATTCAGTCATGTCTGACTCTTGGCGATTCTCTGGGCCAGGACTCTCCACATCTTCCGATCTTGCACTGCTTCTTTGAGTTGTTTCATGTTCTGGCTAGTGGTCGCTTTGTCCAGCCACCGTGTTTTTTGGTGGCATCGTTTCCTCTTCCCAGCAAAATTGCTTTTTCCAGTGAATTCCCCTACATGACATGGCCAAAATAAGTGAGTCAGTGTTTCGTGATCTTACATTCTAGTGATGTGTCTGGTGTTATGCACTCCAGTGCCTGCTGGTTGGTCACCTTTGCTGTCCAAGATATACGCAGGTACCTTCTCCAGCCCCACAGCTCAAACGAGTCGATTTTCTTCCTGTCTTGCTTTTTAAACGTCCAACTTTCACAACCAGAGGTAGCTCCGGGGCAGATGATAGAGCGGGCTAATCTACATTTGGTTGCCATGATGTCCTTGTTTTTCCAATAACCTGATTACGTATTTTTAGATCCACTGCCTTCCCGTTGTTAGGCAGAAGCAACAATGTGCTTGATGATCCCATTGGTCATCAGCCACAAGAAAACTGGTCAAATTATTAACAGATTCAAGTCAAAGTTCTTCCCAGAAGCCTGAATTTGATATTCCAAGGCCTTACAGTTCTTGCTTAAAATGAACGTACAGAAGGAAAAACTTGTTACAAGCTGTTGCCCTTATTCCTTGGTCAGGGATATGTGGACTCTAATAGACCAGCTCCAATCTGAGGTTAAGGGGTCTGAATTTGCTATTGGCCAGTAACACACTGTGCCCCTCCCCCCTCCCCGCAAGACACTTGATAAGAAGGTGGGTATTTGGCCTCTTCTCCAAAGCACCTGAAAAGAAGCAAAGGGTGGAAGCTCCTGAGAGGGAGATCCAACCTGGAAATAAAGAGAAATATATTGAGGTTTTCAAGAAAAGATTGTACAACCCTTTACCCAGGATGGTATAAGGATTCCTGCTTTGGGCAGGGGGTTAGTCTAGAACAGTGGTGGCGAACCTTTTTCGGCTCGCGTGCCAAAAGGGGGGGGGGCGGGCGCGCGCTCGCGTGCCCACACCCATTCCCTCCCCCTCCACGCATGCGCACAACAACCCCCCCCATGCTGCCCCCTGCGCATGCGCACACCCCCGCACAAAAGCTTACCGGAGCCTGGAACGACGAAACCGGCAAACCGGAAGTGCGAAAAAACGCACTTCCGGTTTGCCGGTGTGCTGTTTTTTGCACTCCGGAGGGTTCAAGGAAGCTCCCTGAAGCTCCGGAATGCAAAAAACTACAAAACGGACATACCGGAAGTGCGGAAAAGTACACTTCCGGTTTGTCCGTTTTGTAGTTTTTTGCATTCCGGAGCTTCAGGGAGCTTCCCTGAACCCTCCGGAGTGCAAAAAACGGCAAACCGGAAGTGCGTTTTTTCGCACTTCCGGTTTGCCGGTGGGAACCCTCGCGTGCCGGCTTCTATGGCTACGCGTGCCACAGGTTCGCCACCACGGGTCTAGAAGGCCTCCAGGCTTCTTTCTAGCTCTATGATTCTGAGGTTGGCCAGGTCAAGGTACAGACATAAAGGCTACTTAATTGTAGAACAGGTAGTCCTCAACTTAAGACCACAATTGAGCCCCAAATTATCGTTGCTAAGCAAGACAGCTCAGTTTTGCCTCATTTGATGACTTTTCTTGCCACCGTTGTTAAGTGAATCACCGCAGTTGTTAAGTGAATCCAGCTTTCCCCTTGAAGGTCGCAAAAGAGGGATCACATGACCCCGGGACACAGCGACCGTCATAAACACATACCAGTTGCCAAGCTTTTGAATTTTGATCAGGTGACCACAGGGAATGCTACAGTGGTCGTAAGTGTGAAAAATGATCGCAAATCCCTTTGTCAATGGTGTCGTAACTTTGAACGGTCACTAAGCAAATGTTTGTAAGTCAAGGACTAACATGTATCTTGGAGAGGATATGTTTATCTCTGTCTCATCTCATACTCAAAACGAAAGCCAGGGTTATTTTCAGTTTTTTTTCTCACACCTCATTCCCTCTCTGAATTGTGTAATATTTTCTGCAAGTTCCCTCCTTAACAATTATTTCATATATTACCCAAGATATTCCTTAACAGAAGAGAAAGGGGGCAGGGCAGGGAACCTTTTGCTTTTTCCTTTAATTTGACAGGTTATGCCAGTCAGTTTTCAAGTCTCGTGAAATATGGCAGCCTCATGTGAGGTGACGGACATGCTGACTCATAAGCCTTTCCAAACAGGTGCCTCTGTTACTCATCTCGTGTCGGTTCTTCCAATTCTTCATTATTCCAGGTGGTGAAATATTTTCTGAACTTCTCTTTAGGTAAATGGGCATTCTATTGTAATAATTGAAGGTACCGTATTTTTCGAAGTATAAGACGCACCTTTTTACCCCCCAAAAGAGGGCGAAAACTTGGGTGCGTCTTATACACCGAATGCAGCCACCCCCACCCTTTGGCCTCTGTCTTCCAGCAAGTTACCTGCTTGCAGGAAAGAGGGAAGAGCCTGTAAAGCCAAGCAAGTCAGTAGCAGTTTCCCGATCTACAGCTGATTAGGTTTGCCACATGGGAAAATGAAAGTGAAACTAACTACAAAGAGGCAAATAGCTGGGAGAGACACGCAGATTTTTATTTTCTGCTGAACTGGATGGAAAGGGGTAAGTGAATATCTATAAATGTCTGTAGAATGTTCAAATTATTAGACTTATTTTTTAAAGACTGCTTTATTATTGTTCTAGAGCCAGGGGTCTCCAACCTTGGCAATTTTAAGACTTGTGGACTTCAACTCCCAGAATTCCACAGCCAGCTTTGTTAGCTTTGCTGGCTGTGGAATTCTGGGAGTTGAAGTCCACAAGTCTTAAAGTTGCCAAGGTTGGAGATCCCTGTAAATCTAGACAACTTAACAAAATAAAGAAGCTTTAAAAATAAATGCTTGCTCTGAAGAGGCCCAGTGCTATTGTATCTACTTTTAAATAATAGAGAATAATGTATACTTCCAGAAATTTTAATTAATTTTAACAGCTCTGTACAAGTATAGTTTGAAATGTAACAGTGTCCTGTTTAGTATTAGAGTTAAATCCTTAGTTACCTTGGAGTAGATCTATTTAAATAATTGGGAGGAGTTAGTGTGACTACATTTAAGAAAACTTTCTGGCATAATGTACATTTTTCCAATTCTTTGCTATTTCTATGGGTCAGGCACACATGCACAGAAATGCACAGCAAACAGTGTATATCATCTGTACTGTTTGCTGTTTGCTGTTTGGCAAATTGCTTGGAGGCAGAGGCCTTTTTCCCTTGTTTTCCTCCCCCAAAACTTAGGTGCGTCTTATACTCCGAAAAATACAGTAAGCTAAGTGATGATTTGAGGAGGGTGGAGGGAAGCACACCCACAGGAAGCAGAATGAGGAGCAGGTTACAAAGGAAGGGCTAGAAAGGAGGAGTAGGGATAAATAGCCTGGACTGTAAAACTGGTACCAACGTGCCTCCTTGAGGGCTGTGTCCAATTTTCAGCCTCACCCTTTAAGAAGAGTTCAGAGAAACCACAACAGATTGAAAGAAGGCTAGTAAAGGGGATGGGAGAACTTTAAAACCTAAACCTCCTGGAGAAAGTTTTAAGGAACTGTCTCTGGAAATTCTCAGTCCTCCAGGTCCTGGTTGTCCCAGAGGTGCTTTTTCAAGAGGCAACCGGACTTTCTGGTTTTTCTTGTAAGGCATTTTGCTTCTCATCCAGGAAGAACCCATGCATCTCATGGATGGGGCTTCCCTTGTTTGCCCGGTTTCTGGCATGCTTCGGACCAGTGCCGGTCAATGGACCGGGTGTTGGGGACCCCTGTCCTAAGAGACAGCTTGATAGCTCAAAATTAATTGGGCTGACTTGAAGACTATTGTTGGAAGGCCAGGTTAGGGACAGATTATTATGGACAAAAAACTCTGTGGTTGCGAAGAGCCAACACTAGCGTAAAATCATATAACCTTCAAGATGGTTATTCTCCAGCAGATCAGGACTCCCATAAGTTCCTCTAGTTCAGTGGTTCCCAACCTTTTTGTGATCGAGTACCACTTGGAGGTCCCGTACAGTCGCCGCGTACCACCTGGTTCCAGAGAAACTAAATTCGATCAGATATCACTTTATTTCCATAATTGTACAAGTAGAACACGCAAACCAACTACAAAAATAATAAGTATATAAGTATACAAAATAATAATAAAAATAGTAACATACACACTGAGATGCAGTAATGAATATCAAAGGGTAACTTGAGTCAAGAGAACATAGTGCTAACAATAACAGAGTGAGATTAACCTTAGCTCGAGAGCTCGCTACGACGCGCACCTTCTCGCGAGGGTTCTACTGCGCGACTGCTGAGAGTTCAGAACAGTCACCGTTCCTTTTTTGGCCCCGCGCATCCAGCAACTGGATTCTCGGGCCGCTGGGACCAAGTGGGTGGCGTGTGGCAACAGTTGCAAATTGTTGCCAGATTATCTTGTGTTAGGCAGTAAACATTTTTGTGAAGTAAAAAATAACTAACTAAAAATCGTTCATGACCCCGAAAGTGTTCGTGTACCACCTGGAAGGCCCTCGCGTACCACTAGTGGTACACGTACCACAGGTTGGGAACCACTGCTCTAGTTCATCTGGAATTTCTTAAAACTGAGACATGTCATTGCTCATCCAAATAACTGGAAATTTTGGGGAGGCAGAGAGTCAGCAAATGTCATTCTATGGTTTGTGCCAAAGTACCTCTGGCTTGTGGTGTGAATACAGCCATTGGCTGAGTTTCCACGGCACACTACAACTGTGTAGTTTGTGGGATCCCATTGATCGCCTTCACATATTGAACAAATCAGGTCCTCACTTAATATGGTTTGTTTTAGCGTAATGTATTGCAGATTTTTGCCAACCCAGATTTAAAGTTTACTGAGCTAAAGCTCCAGTCTAAGCATCACAGTTGCTCTTTTAATCTTCCCCCAAAGGGTTTTTTTTTTAAAATGCCTGGGCTGCCAAGGAATGTCAGGAAATAGCTTGAATAGCTGTATCTTCTCATAATTCTTGGGTTTGGGGGCGTATGCCAAGAACAAAGAACCCTCCTTGCTAGGAGAGTCACCACATCTCCCAAATTTGCAGCAGGCTGAGAGGCTGGGAACAAAAAGGCCTTTGAGCCGAGGCTGAATAGACCCTTTTAAATTTAGCCCTGTTTCTCCAAAAACCACCAGCCGTTTATTTGAAAGTTGGATGGGAGGGGCACAGATCTGCCCTCTGGGTCACTTATGTTTTGGCTACCGGGACTCTTTATCAATCGCAAAGCTCACAGGATCTCAAATTTGCTCCATTTCACTGGAGAAATAGATGGAGGGATCCCATGAAAACACAACAATTAAAGGACTGTTGAAAGAAACCGTAGCTTTTTGCCTTCTAGTTGTGCTTCACCTTTCCTGAATCCCTAGAACCGTGATGGCGAACCTATGGCACGCGTGCCGGAAGTGGCATGCAGAGCCATCTCTCTGGGCACGCCAGCCATCCCCCGTTGCTCTTCTGGGTTCCTGCTCTTCCCTTTTCTGTGCGCCCCCCCCCCCCGGTTTCGGCACTTGGAGCCAAAAAGGTTGGCCAACACTGCCCTAGAGGTTTGTGGAAACCGAATGCTGCCTTGTACACAGCTCCAGTGAGGCTGAAAGGAAGAGCCCTGGACTTACAGCCGTTCGTTTAGTGACCATTCAGAGTTACAACAGCGCTGAAACGTATGTGCCTTATGAGCATTTGTCACACTTCACAGTCTAGAACTCACCATCTCCTGGGGATTGGTCCAAAGTCACCCAGCTTTTGTGCTTTTAGTGCAGGACTAAAACTCATTGCTTCCTGGGGATTGGCCCAGAGTCGCCCAGGCCAGTTTTCCGGTCTAGGACAGGACTAGAAATCACCATCTGTGAGAATAACAACCCTTACAAAACACGATGCATCTCATTCTATGGATAGCGAGAAAACTTCAGTTTGCAAATACGACATGACATGGTTCAAAGACAAATATATATATATTCATATTTCTCCAGACTCTCAATCGGCTGAGTTTGCGAACAAGAAGTAAAACTGCGTCTACCGCACAAATTCAGTTGTGATCCATCATCTTGTTCTGTGTAGCTTCCAGCTCTCAGTACAGCCTATTTATAGAGAGAAGATTGTCTTGCGTATGGAGGGAAGATGCCAACAAGTGGCCAGCCAATACAGCTTGTCTCTGTGTTTTATGTGTTGACTTAAAATTGTAATAACAAGCTGTCCCGGTTGCTCCAGGCCTTTGCAAAATATCCTGTGTTTAGGAATGAAGTTGACTGTGGCGCTAACTGAACATCTCATTATCCCTGATCTGGTTTGCCTCAGTTGTGGTTTCCCACCATAACACAAAAAATTAGAAAATAACGCTTTTACACTAGTCTGTTTTCAATTTGATTTTAAGATCAGGTGTATAAAATTAGCTATTTGCTATTGGCTATTTAGCTTGCAAATTTTGCAGTACCGATAGTTCTTGACTTACAACCTTTTGTTTAGTGACAGTTCAAAGTTACAACGGCACTGAAAGAGGTGACTTATGATGGTTTGTCACACTTAACCATTCCAGCAACCCCCATGGTCGCGTGATCAAAATTCAGTTGCTTGGCAACTGGCATGAACTTATGACGGTTGCAGTGTCCCTGGGTCATGTGATCATCTTTTGCGAGCTTCTGACAAGCAAAGTCAACAGGGAAGCCAGATTCACTTAACGACCATGCAGTGATTCACTTCACAACTGTGTCAGGAGAAGGTTGTAAAATGGGGTAAAACTCACATAACTGTCTCGCTTGGCAACGGAAATTTTGGGCTCAATTGTGGTTGTAAGTCGAGGACTAGCTGTACTTGGAAAAATACAACTTGTAGTTTTCCTGATCAGGTGTGCTAAATTGTGCTGTACAAGTTCACACACTAGGATTACTCATCTGGTTGCCGTTTTCAAGTAAGGGAATGTTGCAAATAGAGCACAATTTTAAGGCAAATTATGACTGTGTCCATGTTTCGGAATAGAGCTGGAAGGGACCTTGGAGGTCTTCTAGTCCAACCCTCTGCTCCAGCAAGAGACCCTATGCCTGTGATGGAGAACCTATGGCACGTGTGCCAGAAGTGGCATGCAGAGCTATCTCTCCGGGCACGCAAACTCTTCCGGGTTCCAGCGTGCCGGCCAGCTGGTCTTCACGCGGGAATGGCGGAAACCAGAAGAGCAGCCGCCCGGTGCGCATGCATGTGCCGGGAAGATGATCTTCTGGTTTCCGGTGCAACATGCACACTGGCCAGCTGGTCTTCGCGTGCACATGCATGCCAGAAATCGGAAGACCAGATGGCCGGTGCGCATGCGCATGCTGGAAACCAGAAGATCATCTTCCAGGCGCGCGCATGCACTCGGTGCCGAAAAGGTTCGCCAACACTGCCCTATGCCATTGGCTAAATTGCTAAATACACCTGTCTTCAACTTATGACCACAATTGAGCCCAACATTTCTGTTGCTAAGCGAGAAATTTGTTAGGTGTCGTTTTGGCCCATTTTACAACTTTTCTTGCCATTGTTGTTAAGCGAATCACTGCAGCTGTTAAATTAATAACACGGTTGTTAAGTGAATCTGGCCTTCCCCATTGACTTTGCTTGTCAGAAGGTTGCAAAAGGGGATCATATGACCCCGAGACACTGCAACCGTCATAAATGTGAGTCAGTTGTCAAGCATCCGAATGTAAATCATGTGACCATGGGGATGCTGCAACGGTCATAAATCTGAAAAACGCTCATAAGTCACTTTTTTCACTGCCGTTGTAATTTGGAACGGTCCCTAAGCGAACCGTTGTAAGTCGAGAAGTGCCTGTAAATTAAATAAATAGTTGACTAAATTGGAAATAGTTTAGATTCAAAAACAGTGCTAGACAGCCATCTAGTTCAGAGGAAAAATCCCTCTAGCTTAAATATTTTGAAACTCCCCAGATTGGTGGATCTTTCATGCCAAAGTTGAAAAGCAGATAAAGAATTTCAAAGTTGGTTAATTTGAATCTAGGTTTACAATTGGAATCAGAGTTGAAAATGTGTGTTAAGTGCCTATTAAAAAACATGACCAGGGATCAAAGAGAGAATTATGAAAATAACTCCTGGTTTTATTTGCTTGCACTTGCTAATATGGAGATGAAATGTAAACTGTCAGTTCCGATAACCAACTTCGGTCTAACAGTGCAATAACCAAAGTCAAGGCAAGCAAAGTCATTAATGCAATTTAAAATCTGGTGATCCTTCCCTCCCCTCTTAGGCTGTCAGGGTAAAAATAGCTTTCAGGACTGTTGAAAGGAGCTGATTCAGCTCCTAAAGACTCCAGGATATCTCTAGCTTGATGCTAAGTCATATTTCAATTTTTAATGAAAACAAATATGAAAAAAAACCCTGGTTAAATAATTGTGTTGCATACAATACAATCACTTCTGAAATGAACTCTCTGTATAAACACTAAATAATTCATGTGATATCAAACAAGAAAAATATACTTTTATTAGAAAGGATGATGGACTCCTGCTGACCAATGAATAAACCATGAGTTTATTCAATGAATAAAGCATTGAACTGACACCTCCCAACCAGTGATGTCAATAAAATTCACCCTGGTTTGCCATTGTAGTGGGATTTCTATTTTATTTTCGTGTCTACCCTTAAGCCTTCCAACCTTTTTTTTTTTAACAATTTGCAGTTGAGCAGAATAAATACGTTGAAGACGTAGCTTGATGTACAAATTGCCTAAGTTAGGTTTGAAGAAAGCTTTCAAAAGAATGCAGTGGTAATCAGCTATTAAAGGTTAATAGTTTATAACCCACTAGATACCTGGATGGGTTTAAGTTAGACTAGGATAGTGATGGCGAGCCTTTTGGGCTCAATGTGTCCAAAAGTTGGAAAATGCCTAAGTTGATTCTGCTGGTCCCTCTCCTCCCCTTCTCCCTCCCCCTCTCCCCCTCTCACTCCTCCCTCTCTACCCCCACTCTCCTCTATCTCTCTTCTCTCCCCCTCCTCCTTTTCCCTTCTCTCTTCTATCTCTGTCTTCTATCTCTTTCTCTCCTGTCTCTCTCTCTCCCTCCTCCTTTCTCTCCCCCTCTCTCTCTCTCCCTCCCCCCCCCCCTCTCTCTCTCACACACACACAAATCTAGAAAGTCTAGGACAGGGTGCCACAGCCAACTCCCCACAGGACAACTTGCTGCAGGACAAGGGTTACACTAACATCGAAGAAATGGTAAAATAGAATCATTAAATAAAGGACGCAAAAAGCAGGACAACCTGAAATGTAGATGACAAAAATAAAAATATTTTTTTTGAATTATTTTAAATAATTCAGTAACATTGTTGAATTGTCCCATGGCGAGCTGACCACAGCGAACTGGCCATGGTGAATTGGCAGCGATAAGTTGGCCGCGGCAAGTTGTCCCATTCCTATTGAGCCTCAGTGGTGCAGTGGTTAGAGTGCAGTACTGCAGGCCACTTCTGCTGACTGCCGGCTGCCTGCAATTTGGCAGTTCAAATCCCACCAGGCTCCAGGTTGACTCAGCCTTCCATCCTTCCGAGGTTGGTAAAACGAGCACCCAGATTGTTGGGGGCAAGAGGCTGACTGTAAACTGCTTTGGGCTGTAAAGGACTGTGAAGTGGTATATAAGTCTAAGTGCTATTGCTATTCCGAATCTAGGCACTCTGAACAGCTTCACTTGCTAGAAGTGGGGAACCAGGCCTCCGCTTCATCCCTAGTACCACTGTTGCCTCTCAAAAAGGCCGCCTTGCACTGTTTGCACGCACGTGCAGGCCCCGTTCTCAACCAGCCTCCAAAAACCACACGACAACAGAGCCTGCTTTTGAGAATAGTTGTGGAATGTTGATGAACCCCAAAACCTTGGGCTGCGTCACCTTTGATAGATTCACCATCCCTGGATTAGGGTGTGGAAATCAGGTATTTGAAACCCCAGTGGACATGCCCCCGTAGTCACCAGCAGCAAAGCACTCTCAACTGTTAATTTTGAATCATAATCTCATTTGCAGGATATCTAGGCCATTCCAATCAGCCGTTTGGACACAGCGCCGCTCCCTTAATCTGACTTAGAGTTGAAATACATACCTGAGAGTCCAAAGTTAAATCCAGGACCACACAGTCTTCTTATAAAGCAGAGCTTTGGGGCATTCCTGTTGCATTAAGCTGAAGCCACGTCTACAATGGAGTTTGTCTTTATATGTCGTGTGCTGTATAACTCTTCTGAAGGTTGCTAACTCTGCTTTTTAAAAATGTCTTTCAGATTCTCAATGGCTTCTAAGAAGTCGGGGTCTGATTTTCACGGTAAGTGAACGGCCAGGGCTGGATCTGTGTTACCTATCTGGATGTAGTTTCTCCCTGGTTATTAAATGAAGAATTCTGACCATAGGATTTAATTATTCATGGAAACTTAATAGGCTTTAGAAATAGTCCTCACTTTACGACCATAACTTGAGCCCAAAATTTCCATTGCTAAGCAAGAGAGTTGTTAAGCGAGTTTTGCCCAATTTATCACCTTTCTTGCCAAACTTGTTAAGTGACTCACTGCAGTGGTTAAGTCAGTAACATGGTTGTTAAATGAATCTGGCTTCCCCGTTGACTGTGCTTGTCAGAAAGTTGCAAAAGGTGATTAGTCACATGACCCATGGACACGACAACTGTCATAAATACAAGTCAGTTGCCAAGCTTGCACATTTTGACCACCCGACTGCAGGGATGCTACAGTGGTTGTAAGCATGCAGCTTTTTTCAGCGCCATTGTAAGCCTAAATAGTCACTAAGCAAATGGGTGTCAGTCAAGGACTTACTGCATACTGAAGCAGTGGCAGTTTTGCAGATGTGCAAGTTGGCAAAGCAATTTACAACCCTTTGAAAACGAGGAGTTCAAGATTTGAGAGATCCAGTGAGGAGGATAGGGAGCAGCTCAAGCCAGTTAAATTGGTCAGTTGAATCAAAACACTCTGGAGAATGAACTTTTTTTTTTGCAAGTCACTTCCTGAGACGGGAACGAGAAACAGACCGGGCCTGCCTTTGAAGTGGTAATAATACTCATTTTGTGTTACAGCTGGACCAATAGTTCAGTCTGGCTGAGCTTAACCTTCCTAACGGCCTAGTTCAGTGATGGCGAACATTTTTTGGTTCGCGTGCCAAAAGGGGGGGGAATGCGGGGGATCACGTGTGTGCGTGCCCACATTCATAATTCCATGCACCCCTGCACATGCACGCATGACCCCCCTGCTCCCAGCATGCAATGGCACGCCCATTTTTTGCTCTCCCCAGGCTCCAGAGCCTTTCTAGGAGCCTGGGGAGGGCAAAAACGGCCTTCCCCACCCCCTCTGGAGGCTGGAAACAGCCTGTTTCCCGACTCCCAGTGGGCCCAGAAGGCCCGAAAATCAGCCGGCTGGTGCACACATGCACGTCGGACCTGAGCTCGCGTGCCCATCGATATGGCTCCGCGTGCCACTTGTGGCACCCGTGCCATAGGTTCGCCATCACGGGCCTAGTTGCTTATAGTTGCTTACCGCTCAGCCAAAAACTGAACTCGGGAGCCCATTTTCACTGGCAGAGTGCTCAGGCCGCCACAGGTGCCCCTGACACGAGTGACGTCAAACTGGCCATGCCCACCTGATGCTTTCAGCAGACTCAACTGGCTCTCAGTGTGCTCTAGAGTCCAGGGGTCTCCAACCTTGGCCACTTTAAGACTTGTGGACTTCAACTCCCAGAATTCCTCAGCCAGTTTTGCTGGCTGAGGAATTCTGGGAGTTGAAGTCCACAAGTCTTAAAAGTGGCCAAGGTTGGAGTCCCCTGGTCTAGACTGAGTCAAAGGTTTTAACCGTTATACTACCCTGAGCAAACTGTTGAAGTTGGAGATCTGAGTTGATCAATAGCTGCTAAATCACAGTCTGACTTCTTCCTTCCAGGGCCCTTCAGTTACCTTGATGATGTTCCCTTCAAGATAGGAGAAAAGTTCAGAAGACCAGCGAAAGTTGGCCTCCCCATTGGTTTCTATTTGCCAGACTCTCCCCAACTGATAAGGGAAGCCCAGGTGAGTCATAAACTCTGGACATTTTTTTTAAAATAAATGATGCTTTAACCTGTTTAATCTGATGAATCTCAATTAACATGATAAGGAACATATAGTACATTCTAGTTCCTAACTCATGCCTCTGATGAAACTCACCTCAGTTTAAAGCTCTTCTCCAGTTGGCCTCATTGGGTTGATTCTTTCTGTTCCCATAAAACGGAACTGCTTCGATTTGTTTGCACGTCTGCTGTGTTGTTTGTAGAAGCCAAATAACAAACAATAGATCTGCAATTGTCAGTACCTCTTTGTTAATCATCATCAGGGAGAACTTAAGTGGAAGTTGCAGTCAAAGGAAGAGGTCCTCTTTCTTTTGAAGTTCCTCCTCTCTTGAAGGTTTTAGATTGGTAGAAGAAAAAATGTTCCCATGTGGTGTTTTCACTTCATACTTAGCCTTTGCAGAAGTCATCTTAATAAGGGCTCCTTATTTGGCTCTCGATAGACTACCCAAAAGGAGCTGATGGTGCATTTATCAATAGGTGCTTTTCCTTTAGAGGAAATATCTTAGCTTTTGGAGTACTCCAGTATGTGGGGTCCTCGGTGTTCTCTGAAATTGGTTATTTTCTTGCAGACGTTTCACAATCCAGCTGGGTAATACCATCAGTGTTAGAAGTGAGTGGGGTTGCTCTTATTTTATATGCTAATACATAAAAATGAGAGCAAATCCCATTCCCTTCTAGCACTGATGATGTTATCTAGTTTGGTAATGAAATGTCTGCAAGGAAACAATGAAGCTTGGAGAGCAACAAGGACCCCGTGCTCATTGTCCTCCTCCTCCTCCCTCTCTCCTTTTCCTCCTCCCCCTCTCTCTCCTTTTTTTCCTCCTCTTTTCCTCCTCCTCTCTTTTCCTCCTCCTCCTCCTCTCTTCTCCTCCTCCTCCTCCTCTCTTTTCCTCCTCTCTCCTCCTCCTCCTCTCTCTTTTCCTCCTCCTCCTCCCTCTCTCTAATTTTCTTCATCTTTCTCCTCCGCTTCCATCTCCACCATCACCACTCCTCCTCCATTCCACAAACCTCCCTCCCTTCTAGCACTGATGATGTTACCTAACCGGGTCATGAAACACCTGCAAGAAAAACCACCAATCTTAGGGACCCCCAAGGACCCCCACCGCTGTACCCCAAGTACAAAATCTTCTCTTTCGTTGATTTTCCAGTCTGTTACCACGATTTCTTTCTCTCTCTCTCTCTCTCTCTCTCTCTCTCTCTCTCTCTCTCTCTCTCTCTCTCTCTCTCTCCTCTCAGTATGACTTCTCTCTCGAAAGGAAAACGATCGAGTGGGCCGAGAACATTAAAAGGATCCAAGCTGTCCAGCAAGAAATGGAGCGGAAAGCCAAGGAGACAATGGCCAATGTGAAGAGGGCCTCGGAGGAACATCTGCCCGAGGGTTGCGGCCCGGGAGCTGCCCTGCCTCTCCCCATCAACCCCATCCTGGCCGGCATGCATCACAACTCCATCCTCACTCCCACCCCGGCCAACAGCAGCGCGTTGAAGCAAAAAGTTTTGAGTCCCCCCCACTCCAAGGCCGACTTCAACCCAGCGGACTTCGAGTGCGAGGAAGACCCCTTTGACAAGTTGGAGCTGAAGACCCTGGATGACAGGGAAGAACTGAAGAACATCCTCCAGATCCACATCGACACCACGGGGCCCATCACGGCCCAACTGCTGGACGGCGGCTTGCCCAAAGTGGCGCCTCCGTCGGTCCTGCAAGACCAGGAGGTCTTGGCCTCTTTGGAAAGGGCGGCTTTGGACCTCAAGCCCCTCCACAAACCCAACGGTCTCGTGACCTTGCCCCAGCTGGGCGGGTGCGAGACCGTGACCTCGGTCAGTAACATCAAGTCCCTCTCCTTCCCGAAGCTGGAGTTGGACGAGAGCGACTTGCAGGCGGCAAGGCTGGTGAACACCTACCGCGTACATAACGGCACTTTCCTGGGCGCTTTCCCGGACAAAGCCAGTGAACTGAACGGACACCACGGGATCGAGGCTCCCACCTTCGGCGTGGACCCCGGCCTCGACACGCAAACCTTATCCTCCCTGTCCAGAGGTCCTTCCCAACCCACCTCCGTAGCATGTACAGAAGACATTCCGGCTCTCACTACGGCCACAACGGTAAGCGCTGCGCAACAGAGGGAGTGCGCTTTTGAGGGGGGTTGTTAGAGCATGAGTTTCGATGAGAAGAAGAGGGGGAGGGGGTCGTGATGGTGGGGGCTGTATATTTTTCTCTTTCACAATTTTTATTTTGTTCAAAAGATCAAGATCCAAGTTGGGGGGAGGAATCAAACAGACAGAACAAAACTAAACAAAAACAATATATTTGTGGCTGTTTTGTACTAAATACCACTTTATAAGGCCTTGGTAAGGCCACACTTGGAATACTTCATTCAGTTTTGGTCGCCACAATGTAAAAAGGATGTTGATAATTTAGAAAGAGTGCAGAGAAGAGCAACGAAGAGGATTAGGGGACTGGAGGCTAAAACATATGAAGAACGGTTGCAGGAACTGGGCATGTCTAGGCTAGTGAAGAGAAGGACTAGGGGTGACATGATAGCAGTCTTCCAATATCTCAGGGGTTGCCACAAAGAAGATTTGGGGGGTCAAACTATTCTCCAAAGCACCTGAGGGCAGCACAAGAAGCAATGGAGGGAAACTAATGAAGGAGAGAAGCAACTTAGAACTAAGGAGAGATTTCCTGACAGTGAGGACAATTAATCAGTGGAAGAACTTGCCTCCAGAAGTTGTGGGTGCTCCAACACTGGAAGTTTTTAAGAAGAGACTGCACAGTCACTTGTCTGAAATGATATGGAGGTTGGACTAGAAGACCTCCAAGGTCCCTTCCAACTCTGTTATTCTAAATAGTATGATCTTCTCAAATTTAGGTATAAATAAAGCCATGTTCCCCAACCTGGACAGATTTTTGGAAGGCAGAAATTGAGTGATGAAATACAGATAATCCTCGACTTACAACTTGACCAAAGTTACAGTGGCACTGAACATCACCCACCCAAAGCCCAGTTTCACACCTGCAGCTGGAAGGAGGGCAGAGGAAGGCAGCTAAAATAGGGGACTCAACATTTTCCATATGGAAAAAAAAGGAAAACTTTTAATTATCCCTAGCATATGTCAGTCTTTTTTTTTTATGGTGGATGGACATCCTATCGACCCCTTTATTGAACTGTTTACCGTTAGTTCCAGATCTCCTTCATCAGTCAGCTCTCTTAGCACTGATCCTGTTTTTACAGGATCAGAGCTAACAGTTAAAACCGCACTTATTTTTTGTTCCTTTGTAACTTCAAATGGTCACTAAGCGAATAGTGGTAAGTTGAAGATCACTTGGAACAATTTGGTATCAATCAGCAAACTTGGTCACCTCCGATTCCGGGTGGTTTGTAAGTACAGGTAGCCCTCGACTTACAACAGTTCATTTAGTGACCGTTTGGAGTTACAATGGTAGTGACTTATGACCGTTTTTTCACACTTACAACCCTTGCAGTATCCCTGTGGTCATGTAACCAAAATTCAGATGCTGGCTGGGGAATTCTGGGAATTGAAGTCCATGGAGCTTCAAGTTGCCAAGAACAAAAAATACCGGTGCCCATATACCTTCCTGCATGGGAAGTAGTAATTGCTGCGCTAGCCCAACCCCTGCAGTGAAGGGAGAGTGGATTTTCCTGTAGAGCCTGCGTCAATTAAACCCTAATCCTGTGGGTCTTACGGGGATTATTTTTTATTAGCGCTGCTTCTTTGAAACTCGGGTTTTGTCCCTGCGGGCTTAGTCTAGCGGTTTTATCTTGTGAAGCTTTTTTTGTGGGCTTTTTATGCTTTGGTATGAAGACCTGGGCAAACTTGGGACTGTGGGAAGTTGTGGTGGCGCACTGGTTAGAATGCTGTATTGCAGGCTAATTCTGCCGACTGCCAGGAATTTGATCCTGCCCTCCTGCACGCAGCCTTCCATCCTTCTGCGGTCAGATTTTTGGGGGCAATAAGATGGCTCTGTAAACCACTTAAAGCTGTAAAGCACTGTGAAGCGGTATATAAGTGCTATTGCTAACGTCTGTTGGTCTGTCTGTCTATCTACATCCATCCATCCTGAAAATAAGCCCTAGCCTGGTTTTTAAGCGTGCGCCTAATATAAGCCCTAGTGAACGGGGGCATGGCCAGCACAGAAGGCATTGAGCGTGTGTGGGCCGACAGTGTCTGTCAGCAGCCGCAGCCTGTGCAGCGCAGGTGTGTTGATTACCTGTCCAAGCAGCAGGCGGAGGCAGAGGTGGGGGGAGGTACACGACCTGGAGGTGCCACAGGAAAGCCAAGAGGCGGAGCGGTGGCCGTCCGCGGGAGGCTTGCCTTCCGTCCCTCGCCTCTGCCTCCATCTGCTGCCAGTGCCAACATGCGAAGAAGAGCCTCCCATGGCCACCCGCCCGCTCCAGCCCACCGACTTGGCTTTCCTGCAGCCTGTGTGGTGCGTCCAGATCGCCTGCCTCCCCCCCCACACACCTCTGCCTCCGTCTGCTGCTTGGGCAGGAAATCAATTCAGTGCTGCGTGCTGCATACCTCAGTGCGCCATTCAAGGGATCGGCGGGCTGCAGCTGCTGTTGGATACCATCTGTCCCTGCGCGCTTGCCGCCTCTTGTGTGCGTGCTGCAGTATGGAGCACCCAGCTGGGCTGATCACCCTGAAATCATGTTTCCCCAAAAATAAATCACCTTGAAATCATGTTTCCCCCAGTGCTTATTTTGGAGCCTCCAAAAATATAAGACCGGGTCTTATTTTTGAGAAAACACGATACTTTTAGAAAGCAAGTCAGCAGCTGAAAGCTAACATCAGGTTTTTAGTTCTACATTGATGCAAGTTTTATTTTTTTCAAAGCCAAACATTTTATGAACTCTCAAGCGCTTTCAAATGGTTTTCTGAGAAGCTCAGCCTCAGGTCTGTAAAATGTTTTCTGGTTGTTTGAGCTCATGACCATTTTTTGTTTTGGCAATGGACAAGCAGACTGGACCTCAAGCCAAGCTCTTCTCTCTTTTCGACTACTTTCACTTTAAAGATGCAAGGGAGATGAGCAGTTCCAAAATGTAATGGATCGATAAATAGATACGTAGATGGACTGTCAGGCGAAAGAGAGAGTTTTGGGGCTGCTACTTGGAACCCTGACATTGGGGCCAAGGTATAGTTCAAAAGCACTTCAAGTTTATTTCATGCTACCTCTACAAGAACCTGATCTCCTAACGGGCAATGTGAATTGGCGCCAGATAAGAGTCAGCGAAATTCAAAGTGGGCTGGACTTAGATCTCTTGTGGGAGCTAAGGGACTCGAGACTTACGACATGCTTGACCCCTCCCTCGGGCTCAGCCTGGTCTTCTCCTACAGGGATGGATGAATAGATAGATAGATGCAGAGAGAAGAGCTGAAGAAAGAGAAGAAGTAGATATAGTTAGAAGAGATAGGTAGATAGATAATAGATGACAAACAGATAAAATATAAGTAAGTAGGTAGATGATAGACAGACGATGGATGGATGGAGATAGAAGAGATAGATAGGTAGATGAGATAGATAAGGTAGGTAGAGGTAGATAGGTGGGTGGATCGATGGAGAGAGATGATAGGGATGGAGAGAGATACAGAGATGGATGGATGGATGGAGATAGAAGAGATTGTTTGGATAGATAGGTGGAGACAGAAGAGATAAATAGAAGAAATAGGTAGACAGTAGACAGGTAGATGAGAGATTAGATAGGTAGGTAGAGATGGATGGATGGATGGATGCCTGGCTGAAGGCTTCCACTTTGACTTAGGGGCACCTGCAGTGTTCTGCCTTCCCCTCCAATGTTCCCCTTCTTTCCCTTCCATTAGGTACCTCACCAAAGTTTCCTCACCTCTCAAGTGCCCAAGACCACCAGCAGCTGTGCAAAAGGGCCCAGCAGCATCTCCTATGGGGACATGCTGCAGGCCCTCTCCTCCAGCGAACTGCAGTGTCTTGAAATCATCGTGGGCATGGGCTACTCGTACGAAGATGTCTTAAAAGCGATGAAGAGGAACGGGCAGGGCATAGAACGGGTAAGAGGGAGATCATGTCCTGCCCATACAGCTGGGGAAAGGGAGCAAGGGATACCCAGGTCAACCTTGGCTGCAGTTTGAGTGTTCAGAGGCCCCGTGGGTTCCTTGTCGTTTTGGAGTCGCCTCGTGGTATTTACAGGATTGTGTTTGTGTGACGGCAGAGAAAAGACCAACAGTGGCTCAAGACTTATGGAGCTTTGATGGAGGGAGGGGAAGCCTGGGCAGTGGGGGGTTGCTGCTGGTTTGGACCGATTATAGAACCGGTAGCAGAAATTTCCTGCCGCTCGCCAAACTGGCAGCGATGACCGGCGGTCCACGCTCCCGAACCGGTCCTTCAGTCACCGCAGATTGCTAAAAAAACCTCTGCGCATGCGCAAAGAGAAGGGACATGTGCGAAACGTGCACTTCCGTTGTGATGTAAACCGGCAGGGAAGGTAAGTAGAAGCCACCTCTGAGCCTGGGAGGATACAGGTATCCCTCCACTTCCAACAGTTCAAAGTTACTATGGCCCTGAAGAAAGTGACAGGATCGTTTTTCAGAGTTATGACCTTCGCATCATCCCCATGATCCTGTGATCAAAATTAAAGTGCTTGACAACTGACTCATATTTATGAACATTGCCGTGTCCCAGGGTCATGTGATCCCCTTTTGCAAAGTCAATGGGGAAGCCAGATTTAGTTAACAACCTGGTCACTAAATGAACTGCAATTAGCAATAGAAATGTTGGCCTCAATTGTGGTTGTATGTTGTGCGCTACCTGTAGAATATGAACATGGGGCAGTATCCATCTTTGTATCTAAACAACCACCAGACATGACGAGACTCTTAAGTTTCAACAACATTTCATGGAAAACAACATGGGGTGAGTCAAGTGGTCTAGTGGTTAAGGTGATGAACTAGAAACTAGGAGACGGTGAGTTCTAGTCCTGCCTTAGCCATGAAAGTTGGCTGGGGAATTTGGGGTCAGTCACCAGGAGACAGGGTGTTCCAGTCCTGCCTTAACCATGAAAACTGGCTGGGTGACTTTGGGCCAAACATCAGAAGATGATGAGTTCTAGTCCCGTCTTAGGGATGAAAGTTGGTTGGGTGTCTCTGGGCCAGTCACCAGGAGACAGGGAGTTCTAGTCTGACCTTAGGCATGAAAACCAGGTGGATGACCTTGAGTCAGTCCCTCTCTCTCACCTCACCTCACCTGGTGGTTATGGTAGGGAAAATAGAAGAAAGGAGTATTAGCTATGTTCACCGGCTTGAGTTATTTATAAATATAATAAAAGGTGGGGATATAAATTAAACAGCTAAGTAATTCAGCTAGTCCTTGCCTTCAATCACAATTGAGCCCAAAATTTCTGTTAGGAGATATTTGTTAAGTGAGTTTTGCCCCATTTTACGGCCTTTCTTGCCACAGTTGTTAAGTGAATCACTGCAATCATTAAATTAGTGAGATGGTTGCTAGGTGAATCTGGCTTCCCCATTGACTTTGCTTGTCAGAAGGGGATCACCTGGCCCCAGGACACTGTCTTAAATCTGAGTCAGTTACCAAGCACCCAGATTTTGACCATATGATCACGGGGATGCTGCAAAGGTCATAACTCTGAAAAATGGTCATAAGTCACATTTTTTCAGTGCCGTTGTTACTTTGAACAGTCACTAAGCGAACTGTTGTTAAGTCGAAGACTAATTGTACTTAAGTGACAACGGGAACAAGAATACCATTCAAAATGAAATTTGTGGGTAGCTGAAACCAGTTATTGATAGGACCAGGTGAGAAGATCTTGGTCAATTCAGGAACTCGGCTCTAAAAAAGTTGAAATTAGACTCGCAGAACAAACCTTTGAACTCATTTCTCTCTGGATTCTCTCTCTAGATTCTGGAATACCTGGTTGTCCGTGGGCAACTCTGTGAGAAGGGCTTTGATCCGCTCCTGGTAGAAGCTGCTCTTGAAATGTATCAGTGCTCGGAAGAGAAGGTGAGCATTCACTGTTATAGCCATAGCACTTAAGACTTATATACCGCTTTACACCCCTCTCTAAGCATTTTACAGAGTCAGCATTTTGGCCCCAACCTTCTGGGTCCTCAATCGATCTCGGAAGGATGGAAGGCTACGTCAACCTTCAGCAAGTGTGGGCAGAGTTAGCCTGCAATACGCCATTCTAAGCACTGCACCATCATGGCAGGATGGATGGATGGATGGACGGGCGGACAAACTTAGCAATAGCACTTATATACCGCTTCATGGTGCTTTTACAGCCCTCTCTAAGCGGTTTACAGAGTCAGCCTCTTGCCCCCAACAATCTGGGTCCTCACTTTACTGACCTTGGAAGGATGGAAGGCTGAGTCAACCTTGAGCCAGTGAGAATCGAACTGCTGGCAGTGGGCAGAGTTAACCTGCAATACGGCATTTTAACCACTGAGCCACCAAAGCTCACTCTGGTTGTGATGTTGTTCAATCTCTTTCTGGAACAGGTTAAGGTTAGGGTGCTCGACACATGGTGTGGCTTCCACTGTAGCCATTGCTGGATCTGTGGCTTGTTCTCTGTGTGTGTGTGTGTGTGTGTTTTCATATTAAGTTTATCAGGATATAAAATACAAAATGAAATGAAAATAATGGGAAAATGGGAGAGGAAAAAGGGAAGGGAAAGAAGTGTAGGATAAAGATGGGGAAAGAAAGGAAAGCGTTGATTTCCGATTCTTTTTAGCACAGGAGAAAAAAATAACATTGCAGCCTCAACTTTTCTACTTTTATATGTTAGCATTGTAAAGACTGGAATTAAGGAGAAATCTCCTGACAGTTAAAACAATCAATCAGTGGAAAGGCTCCCCTTCAGAAGTTGTGGGTGCTCCATCACTGGAGGCTTTTAAGAAGAAATTGGACAGCCACCTGTCTGAAATGACATATGGTCTCCTGCTGGAGCAGGGGGTTGGACTAGAAGACCCCCGAGGTCCCTTCCAGCTCTATTCTGATTGAATTGATTGACTTGTGGACTTCAACTCCCAGAATTCCTCAGCCAGCCATGCATGGCTGGCTGAGGAATTCTGGGAGTTGAAGTCCACAAGTCTTAAAGTTGTTAAGCTGATGTACCATCTTTTTCACTGCCTCGGGCCCCTCTCGAAGCCAAAAGCTCCGTCACCCACGAAGACCCCATAAACTATCTTGACAGCTTATATCCCCTTCCTCCCTTCCTTCCTTTCTTCAGGCCACGGAGATTCTCCAGCTCATGAGCAGATTTCAAGAAATGGGCTTCGAACTGAAAGACATTAAAGAAGCTTTGTTATTACACAACAACGACCAGGACAACGCCCTGGAAGATTTAATGACCCGAGCAGGCACCAGCTGAAAGGCACAAGCGGGGCAGCCCCTCGCTGCTGCTGGCCACCGGACCGCCCCTGCCATCGCCAGCCGGGTCTTCTCTGGTGCTGCGGGAAGGGGAATGCCACGAGGATCCTGCGTTGGAGAGGCTGTTGCAGCTGAAAGAGCCGATCCCTTGCTACGCCCTCACTCCGGTCAGCTGTGCCCACCTCCCCCAAAAGAGAGTTCCAACCACTTTCTTCGATTAAAGTTTTAAGTGCCCTTCCCCCCCAACACGTTTGTTTCTTTGGGTAGGCCAGAGACTCCGGACTGAGTTGTGCAGACAAGTGTCAGGCTAGGTTTCCCCCCCCCTTCCCAATTCCGTCCCTGACACACACACCCCTTCCCCTTTCCCTTTGTACTGGACTCAGAGAAGCATCAACCAGACACTCGACCGTGAACTACTACCCTCGACTTCCTTACAACCGCTTTCATTTGTGTGCCTGCTCGTACCGCAAATGTTTTGAGATTTTTTTTAAAAAATCAGTTTGATAGAAGTGCAATGGAAGTCAGTTTTACTCAAGGTGGGGAGGGTTGGAAGAAGGAACTTAGTAAACTTAGTGCAACACTGGTTCACTAACTGCCGTCGCGGGCCCTAGAGAAACCCCACGGCTTTTTCTGGCGCGGCGGCCCGGGCTGCTCGTGAATTTCTACCAGTTCTCCTCCCCCCCCCCCCCAAGATAATAAGCTGTGAAATCTTTTGCCCCTCAGCTCTTCTGTCTATCTGACCCAGAGGTTTTTGGATCTGTCCCGCCCAAGCTGATCGTTGTCCTCCTATTTAAGCCACGTCCTTCTGGAGCAATGAAGTGACGGTCAGTTTTTAACAACCGTGTAAAATTGGCGACGGGTTGGCGGGGTCTCTTTCTTTCAAGCACTTTCTTTATAATATTCACCTCGTTGGTTCCGTTTTGTTTTGTTTTTCTTCACAGTTATAATTATTAATCTAGTCATAGGAATCAGCCTTTGGGTTTTGATAGCGAAAAAGTATTATGTTGTACATGTTTAAAGATTTAAATTCATAAAAAGAAATATATAAGTGGTCTTGATCCTCGAAGTAATTTGCTATTTTGGCTCTGCAGAAAGATACTAATAAAATCTTAAAATGTGTTCTCGTAGTGTTCTCGGGCTTTAGGAGAGATTAATCTCAGTTTTTCCCTTTATGAAAATCCAGTTTTATGATTTCCCCCATTAGCGTGCTATCAATTAGCATTATTTGGTCAAATTGCTGGCTTACTTTTCTTCATCCTAAAATAAGGGATGACAAATACTGCGCAGGAATCGATCTCATGACAGCTGCCTGTCTCTTTCCAAGAACTGCCATCTGGGGCTTCGTTCCTTGAGATTTAAAGAGAGGAACCCTTCATATATACAGATAGTCCTCGACTTATAACCCTAATGGAGCTTTGTAAAGCGGATCATTCTTGACAGGTCGGCTTTTACAACTTTTCTTGTAGTGGCCGTTAAGTGAATCACTGCCATCATTAATCCATGGTCCAGAATGGGCATTTTGTTTGTTTTTTACTGGAAACCAGAAGTAAACGTCGGTTTCAACCAAAAACTCATAAATTGTGGTTGCGTGATTGGGACGCTTCCAATGGCTGTAAATGCGGTGCGGTTGCCAATAGCAGTAGCACTTAAGACTTACATACCGCTCCACAGTCCTTTACAACACTCTGGTTACACAACATTACAATGTCAGCCTGTTGTCCCCAACAATCTGGGTCCTCATTTTACCAAACTGGGAAGGGTGGAAGTCAACCTGACAAGCATCCGAACATGCAGTCATGTGATCAGGGGCCATGGTGTCAGAACTTCATAACCTGGTCATAAGTCGAGGACTGCCTGTAATAATTCAGCAATAAAATTCTGTAAAACCCAAGACCACGTTTGTTTAACTTAAACCTGTTGAGCTACTGGCTTTTATGTCCTTGACCCAGCGCTCCCGGAACTTGAACCTGAAAAAAAAACACTCGTTGCAAAGTCATTTCCTTCCCATCCCAGGGAGGGGAGCAAGGGCTGACGGCAGGCATCCCAAGGGCCTTGTAGTCCTGAGTAACCATGAATCTGGGATAAAACACCTCATGACGCTTCGCCAGGGTTGTCAGTTTTGTTTGGGGTTTTTTTTAACCCTTCTTGCGGGGATCTGCAAACTGCTTTAGAGCCTATGGGGGTTTGCTGGCCCAGTAGTTAAATAAAAGAAATGTATAATTGTAGGCAAGCTAGTTGAACGTCCTCTGTTTTAGATGGCCTGGCCACAAGGTGGACTTATATGTAAGTTAGTGTGTGTGTTTGTGTGTGTATATAGAGAGCGAGAGAAAGAGCGCAATGTCCTAGATTCAGACACAGTTGGATAGGGCAGCCTTTGCATACATATATACATTTTGTGTGTGTGTGATGTGTATGTATATATATAGAGAGAGAGGGAGAGAGCACACTGCCCTAGATTCAGACAGACGGAAATCTTTATATACATATATACATACATTGTGTATAATCGCTTTTAAAGTAGTGACCAAAAAAGCATTAAGAAAACCCTACAAATATAAAAATACAGCAGCAAAGAACACACACAAAAAGTGCTTTTAAAAAAAGGAGGAAGAAAAAAAGGATAATGTGGAATCTGCAACAATCTACTCGGGGCTGGGACCATGGCAAAATTTGGAGCCGAGAACGTTCACACCGATCCTGAAGCTGCAGGGAGTTGAATATATAATAAAGCAGTACAGACCTTGAAACAGCTTATAAAGACGAGAAATGTCATCGCATAAAAGATGCCGATTCATCCTCTTAGAATCCTGTGTAAAGAAAAGAAAAACTACCAAATCCATGGCAAGCAATCGAATAGATTTTATTTATAATGGCGTAAGTCAAGTTCGGTTACAGAGAGCCCGCCCGTTTTAGCCATCCCTAAAATGTCCCATTTCTAAAGGACCAGCTGTGCTGAGATGTCACGTCGCTCAGTTCCCTGATGTGAAGGTCTGTAGTTGGAGGGGACTTCTGGCGCCATCGCACATTGGCATAACTATTTACGCTCTCGATCCCTCTCTTCACTTGTGAATTATTCTTGCAATCAAACCATCGAATTACATTTTGATCCGGGTACTTGATTTAGAGGGCATTGTTACAAACACAGCAAATTCCAAAGCAAAATTTCAGTATAAAATGACACGCATATATTCAAACTCATTCTAACTTAATTTACATAGCATTTGCCGCAATCAACATCCTTAAACCACATGAACCTCCTCCACGTATTAAAGGTAATTTAAAGACACTTTTTTGGTATGGTAAGGCAAAGTGCTTAATGCAAAACCACCAAGCTATCTCTACATTTTTTTTAAAAAAATGTAGGTGTGCTGCCCTCAGTCCATCTTCCCGGGTTTCTTATCTATTTTGATCCATTTCTGACAGTCTTGCTAAAATACTTTGCACCATTTCCTCTTTGCAACCGCTTTCTATTGTCATGGTTCTTGACCGCCGAAGAGCATGCATGACCATCGCATTCTGGGCCCTAAAACATACATGTAGGCTCGAGGTCAAATCGATGTGTTTCATCTCCTGCTTGGTGGGACCAGTCTGCAATGACCAAATGGCACCTAATATTGGAATTGGTCGGCGTAGTAGCAAGGATGGGCTATGTGCTTAGGCGAACTGAAGTCGAAATAATGGCTATCTAAGCAGCATTCTCGGTGGTCTCGGTGACTGGCTCCCAACTCTGGCTGAATCGCTCTCTCACCATGACCACCAAGCCCGTTCTACTTCTGTCCCCTAAATCTTGCTACTTAGGAGCCGGACAAGGAAAGAATCCAACAACCAATGGTGTATCTCACAACAATCTGATGCTCAAAGCCCACCAGGTTGGAAGATACCGGCTCCGTGCCCTCTGCCCCAGAGTTACCATTTCTTTCAATATTCTTTATTGCCGGTCTTTGAAACTGCAGAGCAGGGCCTGAAAGCCTGACTCTTACATGTCAGGAGAATCTTCTACTAACTGCACAACTACCTGCCAGATTCCTAATCTTGTGTAGTTGCTGTTGTAACAACCATAGAACTTGTTAGTAGGAATCGGAGACTCGTCCAGTGAACATTCGCACCAGCGCTAATATTTAGCGGAGCCAATGTGAAGATTTCAGGTAGAAAGGTTGCCTTTATTCCACCTGCAGGCTTTCAAGTCATCCCTTCTCCACCTTTTGTCCTTCAAATTCCAAATGATTAGGCTTTTAGTTTCGTGGTGGACTGACGGCAGCTAACGGAGAAGCTGAAGTATTCATGCAGAATTTTTGTTAAGCGGGAACACAGCTGCCTTTGTCCAACACTGGCGTTTGCTCACAGGTCAGACACTCCTCAGACCCACACAATGACAGCCAGACAGGAAAAACTGGATGACTTTGAGAGCAGGTGAGATCTCCTCCCCTCCTTTCTTTCAACAGATCCTGGAAGATCCAGCCTGAAGCAGTTTGGGGCTTTGCAGAAACCGGGAGGGAGAGGAACCGTCTTGGGCATCAGCCAAGTTCCCTTGTTAACCGACATGTAGGTTTCTTCCGAAGACATGCTAAGCATGGCAATCGGATCTCTTTGGTACTTTGAGATGCTGTCCGTGGCCGGTCTGGCTCTCGCGCTTCCGGACTAGGTGGAGGAAACCGGTAGCAGCGTGGTACCGCTTGAGGGAGCAGCAAAGCAGAGCTGCAGCCGGCTTCGTGCCCGGTGGATGCATTCGGCTTTCAGGCTCAGTATTTCGTCCAGTTTCATCAGACAGTCCTCAAATTCCTAACAGAAAAAGGAATGGCAAGAAATAAAGAGAGTGGGGTTGAAATGGGGCAAGACTCCCCTAACAACAGACATTTTGGGCTCAATTGTAGTCGTAACTCAAGGACTACCTGTATAATGATATTTTGATTGAGTTTTCCCTTTTTATTGTTTCAGAAATATCTAGCTTTTAGGATTTTCGTGCATTCATGCTGGGAGACGCCAGAGCCGTTTTGATACGAGACGGGTGGCAAACAAATTCAAGAAACAAATCAATGAATTAAAGGCACATTAAAGGGAGAAAAATGGGAGAGGGGGATAATGCTGCTCTTCGGAGCCTGTTGGAGAGGAGAACTTGAGAGCTTTTGAGAGCCTGCCTTTTCTGGGTGTTGAGTTCAATGTTTGGAAGAAATTCCCTTTACAAATCCTTCTACCTCTGCCGTCTAAGTCAGCAGTCCCCAACCTTTCCCGTGGGGAAGGGAAGAGGGGATGGTTCCACACAGGTGGCCTGGGAGTGCGCTTGTGTGTGAAGCTCCCTTACACTCCCTTACAGGGGAGTGACATGATCTGACAAGGGGGAAACAGACGGGCAACTCGAAAATGATGTATACAAGATTAATATGTTGGTTTATTGAATAATAATATAAAAATGTATGTTAATACTTGATAAGATGTTATGGTACATGTATTGATATACTGCATATACCTGTATGTGGGAGGTGGAGAAAAAAAATTTGCAAAAAAAAAGTGTGCAAGCGTGCGCCTGTCACTTGTGCAAATGGCGTTTTGCCCTTCAACAGCCCAGTTCCCAACGGGCCACGGCCTGGTACCGGCGTCATGCCCCGGGGGGTTGGGGGAGCCATGGTCTAAGTCATAGCATCGTGGGGTCAGGAGGAGCCACCGAGCAAAGCTCAGCTTCCAGAGGCCTGGGAGCCCATTCAGAAGACTCACCAAATCTGACATCATGCCCATCAAGATTTCCTCCCGAGAAGACAGGGCAGCCATTTCGTCCAGCTGCTCCTGATGGGTCCGAAGAACAAGCTGCCTGCTGGAGACAAGGAAAGAGCCCTCTGACCCAAGTGCCTTAAGGGGGACTCCTCGATTTACGACCGTTCCTTTAGAGACAGTCCGAAGTTACAAGGGCAGTGAAAAGAGTGACTTGGACCCTTGGCAACCAGTGTGGTTTGATGACCGCTGCAGGGTCCCTGGGTCAAGGCCTGTGTTTATGACGGTTGCCGTGTCCCGCGGTTGCCATTCCTGACTTCCCAGCCGGCTTCTGACAAGCAAATTCAACGGGGCAAGCCGGGTTCATTTAACGGCCGCATGATTCAGTGATTCATTTAACAACTACGGCAACATTTTTCTAACATTGTGCACAACTCAATTGCCTTGCTTAGCGATGGAAATTCTGATTCCCATTGTGGTCGTAAATCGAGGATGATCTTCAGCCACTATCAGCTCTAAGGTTTGGGCTCCATGATAGGCTAACTTACCCGCCAGGTATCTTCTAGAAACCTCCTATGGCCAACCTGAGCAAGCAAAGCCTCTCGTTCACATGATCAGGAACTGGGACAAAACTCTTAAAAATATCTGTGATCTTTGTACAGGAAGTCCTCGACTTACAACGGTTGTCTTAGTGACCGAAGTTTCAATGGCACTGACAAAAGTGACTTATGACCGATTTTCAGAGTTACAGCCGTTTCAGCATCCCCGTGGTCATGTGATCAAAATTTGGCAACTGATTCATGTTTATGACCGTTGCAGTGTTTGGGGGGGTCACGTGATCCTCTTTTGCGACCACCTGACAAGCAAAGTCAATGGGGAAGCCAGATTCACTTAACGACCGTGTGACTAACATAATGACTGCAGTGATTCCCTTAAGAACTTTTGTACCGGAGACAAATTCCTTGTGTGTCTTAATCACACTTTAGCCAAATAAAGTATTCAATTTCAATTCAACAATTGTGACCAAAAAGGTTGTAAAAATGGGGCAAAACCCACTTAACAAACATCTTAATGAACCACAGAAATTTTAGGCTCAATTGTGGCTGCAATACCTGCACTGATTGCTGAAAGTGAATAATTGCCTAACAGTATTTTTTGGCAGAAGCACGTTTAAATAAATCCCAGATCTTTTGCTGGGGAAACACAACAGAATGTGCTCCCTGCAAATACCAGGCTCCTCCGTTTGTGCCCCCATCAGAAAAGAGGAGGATCCAGAAAACTCTCCATAATTATGTATTTATGTATTTATTTAGTCATGTTTTATGTATTGTATATTGGAGGTGGTGACCCTTTGAGAGCTGCATGCAACAAACCTCATTTTAATGTATGCTGATTAGTGGACATTCAAAGTGACAATAAAGTTATTCTATCTATCTCTCTATCCATCTCTCTATCCATCTCTCTATCTCTCTATCTCTCCATCCATCCATCCATCCATCCATCCATCCATCCATTGCTAAGTTGTCTCTGTCTGTCTGTCATCCATCCATCCATCCATCCATCCATCCATCCATCCATCCATCCATCCATCCATCCATCCATCCATCATCTCTATCTCCTATCTATCTCAATATCTCTCTCTATATAAATATATATCTACCTGTCTATCAACTGTCTATCTTTAATCTATCTACATATTTACATATCACCCATTTATCTATACCTGCACACACACCTCCCTCCCTATCCATCCATCCATCCATCCATCCATTGCTAAGTTGTCTCTGTCTGTCTGTCTGTCTGCCATCTATCATCTAGCTATCCATCCATCCATCCATCCATCATCTGTCTCCTATCTATCTCAATATCTCTCTCTCCATCCATCCATCCATCCATCCATCCATCCATCCATCCATCCATCCATCCATCTCTCTCTCTCTCTCTCTCTCTCTCTCTCTCTCTCTCTCTCTCTCTCTCTCTCTCTCTCTCTCTCTGACTGTCCATCCATCCATCCATCCATCCATCCATCCATCCATCCACTCACTTTCCCAGAGCGTCGTCCTCTTTCAGGGCATCTTCAGCCACATCCAGCTGCCCACAAGCCTTCCGCGAGTTCTTTGCAGTCTCGGCAACCGTCCCCTCAGGTTCAGCCCCCGCATCCTGCTCTGTCTCCTCACAATTGTGTATATTCTGGCTTCCTTCCTCCCTGCAGGCTTCCTCCGAATGCCGCAGCTCCAGAGTCCTATGGGACAACTCTGACTGTGCTGGGGGGCTTCGTTTGTTCCCTGCCTGATCAGAACCGGATAAAGCATTTGGAGTGGAAGCTATTCCTCCCTTATCAACTGGGCTGGACGGGGCCAAGAGCACAGGGGTCTCTTTTCCCCCCAAACCCAGATGATCCGAATAGCTCCACGAAACAGCAATCTCTGCCACTTCAGGATTGGAGTCATAGATAGTGGAATATTCGCTTGTTTGTAGGTTCCCATGAAGCGAGGCCCTTTCCTCCGTGTGCCGAGGAAAGAGTTCGGCCAGAGGATCTTCACTGGCATAGCCACAAACACAGTCACCAAAAGCCGATGCGGCTTCCAAGATGGCAGCATCTCCTGGACAGTGACAAGACTGAGGGAGCCACTGGAATTTGGCCCCTGGAGAAAGATCCAGCTCGGTTCTTCTCCCCCAGTGGTTGATTTCGTAGATGCTGGACGCAGGGGGTGGCCTGCTTTCACGACCGTGAAGCCCGGCGTCTTCCTCCCAGTGCCTGCTGGGGCCAAGGACTTCTTCTTCGTCAGTCTTCTTCCTCCCTTGACTCTCGACCGATCCTGAGTTAAGGAAGGATACGGACAAAGGGGTCACCGAGTCATCAGCCGGGTCCATGGGGAAGTCTAAAGCTCCGCGGAAGTCTCTTTCTTTGGGGAGACCCATTTTTTCCAAAAATGGAGGCTCCAGCAAGATGGCAGCGAGAAGTGGACTTGGTGTTCTCTTCCTGGGCGGGGAGCAGTGTCCATCGGGGCAATCCGAGGATCTTGGCGGCTTCTGCTCAATGGGCCACCCTTCAGAATTTATCTTATGGCCTGTAAGGCCATCTTCCTTCGAGCAGTAAGGTTTCTCCGGGATGCCCCTGTGCGGGGAAGAACCCGCCGCTGATATTTCTCCTGAGCTCCAATCGCATAAACTTCTACCGCCTTCTTCGTAGCTGCTGGACTCTTCCTCGCTTGGTAAGGCTCTTCCTTCCTTCTCAAACGCATACCATTTACAAAACAGCTCCTGCTCGTCTTCTCCGTCCCGTTCTCGAGCCCCGAAATCTCTCCGATGGAGGAAAAAGGAGTTCTGGTTGCTTTGCTTTCGATCTTCCCTCTCCTCCTTCTTCCGACCGGGCCCGGGGGAGAAAGAGTCCTCGCTGAAGTCACTGTCGTCCAGTTCCTCGAGCTGCATGGTTTCATCCCGGCCTTGAGGGGACGCGGAGTCAGGGCAGGGGGCCTCTGGCCTCACCTGGATCTCCTGGGACTTGTACCGAGCTAAAAACTTTTCCAAGGGCTGGTAGTTCAATTTCTGCTGGAGGAGAGGAGGTTGCTGGAACTGCTCGTGATAGAGCCGCAGGTGCTGCTCCCGGTCTTTCTGATGGGAGGAAGCACCCATCCAGGCGGCCACGCACTGATCCGCAAAGAGTCTCCCGGGATCTTCTTCGTGATCCGACAGGCCATCTGAGCCGTGATGGGAAAAATCAGCCCTGGAAACCAGTTGCTTTTGCACCGGCTCGACTTTCGGACACTTCGCCCGCTGCCTGTCCTCCTGGCCACCTTCTCTCCTGGCCACCGAGTCCTTCCGGAGGTGGCTTTTCTCAGAAGTTACCGCAGGCTCCTCAGCCGGCTTCTTGGATGACGACTCTGCCTTCGGGGTCCCTTTTTCTGCGATGGGGCAACCGGGCCACGGAGCTCCCAAAGCTTCTTTGCGCCCCTGTCCTTTCGGAGTGGAGGAGAAAGGAAGGTGAGGTGGCTGAAAGAGCAAAGAGGTCTTCGCCTTGGACATCAAGGGGGTCGGCATCAGAGGGTGAGGCAACCCTAGCTTGACTTTTTTGGGAGAGCTCTTCCCTCCCACTTGGATGTAAGGAGAATTCTGGATACGCTTTGGAGACGTGTGTCCTGTTGCCCGGGGTCTGCTGGCAACAGGGGTGCAAGATTTCATCCCTCTCTTCAGCTCTTTTACCCTGCCAATGAAAAAAGCCAATAATTATATTATTTATTTGTATAGCAAGCTTCTTATCGGCCCATTTCCCTCAAAGAGAGGCTCAGGTCATGCTGAACGATTTCTAGGCAACTTTTCAAAGATGCCTGTCGGCCACCAACCCCTCCAGCAGCCAAATCAGATGAGGAGGAGGCGTGGGAGTCAGGTCAGCATCAGTGCAACCTGAGAGCTCTGAGGGGGAAGAGGGAATGGGCCTGGCAGAGAGAGAGAGAGAGAGAGAGAGAGAGAGAGAGAGAGAGAGAGAGAGAGAGAGAGAGAGAGAGAGAGAGAGAGAGAGAGAGAGAGAGAGAGAGAGGTGGAGCCCTGGGCCGTCCATCAGCCTTCAGGTCTGGAGGTGGCTGATGAGGAAGAGGAGGAACTGCTGGATGTGCAGAAGGCAGAGGAGAGGAGAGCGGTGGAAATCTATGGGCCGGTCCTCGGGACGGAAGAGCCACTGCTGCTAGCGACGCCCCACCCTAGCTCTGGGGATAAAAGGCAGGGGGCGGAGATGAATAGATGTGGCAGACAACTATTCAACTCCCTGCCAGACAGACTTGTTAGCCTGTGGTGAGAGAAACTTTTTGCCGGGGCTGCCGGCGCTCCTAATAAAGGAATCTTTGAGTTCACTTCAGAGAGTTTGTCGTGTTTGGGGAGCTGAGTCAGAATGGCTGCATTGACTCAAGGCGAGATGCTTATAAAGAATAAAATGCAGCGCCCATTGAGTGCAATCACAGCCCTTTAATCAGAATGAACAGCTGTGAGCAGGATGCCAACAAGTATGTAAGATTTTAGGCAAGGAAAGAAAAACCGGTAAGAGATTTGCCTAGCTGTAGGTTTTCCAAGTGTTTCAGATATGTTTGAGCCCTTTGAAGCTGACCAGGTTAGGAAACAGATTTCGCAAACATCCTGGAATCTCGGCTTCCTTCCCTTTGTGGCCACCCATGAAAGCTGGAGATTGGAGTCAGTAGCATTCTAAGTAAGAGACCCCACTGGGCAATAGAAGCCATTTGCAGTCCAGCCTGACCACTTGATCGTTTGGACCCGTGATGGTGAACCTTTTGGGCATGGAGCGTCAAAATATTCAGAAAATGCCTATTTTTATTCTGCTGACGTATTACGGATAAAAGAGGCTCGCTCCTTCCCCTCTCCCTCTCTTTTTTCCCTTCCTCCTCTCCTCTCCTGTCCTCCCTCCCTCTCTCCCCCTCCCTCCCTCCTTCTTTGCCTTTCTCCCTCCTCTCCACTCTCTCGTTTCTTCTCTCATATCCTCCATCCCTTCCTCCCTCTATTTATTCCTCTCCTCTCTCCTTCCCTTCCTCCTCCTGTCCTCCCTCCCTCCTCTTTCATTCTTTTCTCTCCTCCTCTCCACTCTCTCCTTTCTCCTCGCCTCCATCCTTTCCCCCCTCCCTCCTTTTATTCATCTCCAGAGGTGACATTCACATTTTTTCCCTACCGGTTCTGTGGGCATGGCTTGGTGCTGGTGGTGGTGGGGTCATGTGACTGAGTGGGCATGGGTAACTTGACATCACTCACATCAAGGTGGGGCGGCACCACCCCACCAAGCCACGCCCACCAAGCCACGCCCACAGAACCGACAGAAACGTTCGGCCAAGTCTTCTAGCGTTCAACCTGGCTGCTTCTTGTCTCCTCCTCATGTTTGCTCTGTGTGGATGAGCCCGAGAAGGAGGAGAGAAGCAGCCATGTTGAATGCTGTGGCAGAGAGAAGCCTAACGTTTCCCCCTCCATTCACAGCGGAGCTGCTGCTCCATTTATGGTCCCCCCTGGCCCCCGCCCTCCCGGGGAAGGACCTTAAAGGGACAGGAGAGGCTGCCCCAGCTCCCTTCCAAACAGGCTCCCTTCCCTTCGCTGCGAAGGGAGGAAGAAAAGTTCGGTCAGGTCTTCTCCTCCTCCTCGGGCATACACACAGAGCAGAAGGGGTGAGCGGCGAGCGGGCGAGGGTGGGCAGGGCCAACCAGGAGTGGTTTTTTTATTTTTTTATTTATTTATTTTACTCTCCCCCCTCCCCCCCCACCCCTCCTCCCCATCCCTTCCCCTCCAACTCCCCCTCCCCCCTCCCTGGACTTCCCAGAACATACACAGGGTATAATATAGTTTACACAAATGCAAAGCTAAAATATGCTAACAAATTATTAACTTCCAAATATCAAAAACTCTTAACTCCTTATACAGTAAACTGAACAAAAAATTAAGTTGAAATATGTCCTTCATCGTCTATTTTAGTCCATCCATCTTCTCCTTTATCAAGTATATCATTTAAATAGTCTTTAACATGTTCTGAAATTTTTGCCCTTTACAATATTAATTTTGAATGAGCCAGGAGTGGTTTTTACCAGTTTAGCGAACCACTTCAAATCGCCGCTACCGGTACCCGCGATCTGGTCCGAACCGGTCGAATTTCACCCCTGCGTCTCCACTCTTTCCTTCTTCCCTCCCTCCCTCCCTTCCCTTCCTCTCCAGACCCTGTAGAAATCACCCAAGAGGGCTCTGAGAGGGTCTCTGGAGTTTCAGAAAATGGTGTGACTTTCAGATGCTTCAGAGCAGTGTTTCCCAACCTTGTCAACTTGAAGATGTCTGGACTTCAACTCTCAGAATTCCCCAGCCAGCGAATGCTGGCTGGGGAATTCTGGGAGTTGAAGTCCAGACATCTTCAAGTTGACAAGGTTGGGAAACACTGCTTGAGAGGCTGCAGGAGAAGAGGAAGGCCAACTTCCAGAGGGTCCAGGGGCCTGCTGTAAAACCAAAAATGCATGCCCCTTCCCACCTGTGACTCCCATGACATAGTCCCGCCATCACTCTTCTCTGGTTGTAAGCCAGTTCTGCCACTTACCTGTCGGCGTAGCGCAAGGTATTTAAGGTGTGCTCTGTGGCCACATGGCTGGGTGACACGTTGGCGATCATGCACGTCTTGGAGTTGCCAACAAAAGAGTCCTTCAGGACCTCGAGCGGAAGGAGGAGAGACACAAAATTATTTTAGGCTCTTTGGTATATTAACTGCAGATAGTCCTCGACGTACGACCACGATGGAGCCCAAAATTTCTGTTGCTAAGTGAGACATTAGTTAAGTTTTGCTCCAGTTTATGACCTTTCTCGCCACAGCCGTTAATTGAATCACTGCAGTTGTTTAAGTTAGTAACACGGTCGTTCAGTGAATCCGGCTTCCCCATGGACTTGGCCTGTCAGAAGGTCGCAAAAGGGGATCACAGGACCCCGGGATGCTCAACCGTCGTAAGTACATGCCAGTTGCCAAACATTTGAATTTTGATCACGTGACCAGGGAGATGCTTCAATTGTCGTAACTGTGAAAAACGGTCATAAGTTCACTTTTTTCAGAGCCGTCATAACTTGGAACCATCACTAAATGAACTGTTGAATCAAGGACTACCTATACTTCTTGGTTATTCTATGTTTTCGATTTTTGGAAAAAAGAAAGAGAACGAGAGAGACGTTTGCAGAACTTGGGGGAAAGCCGAGTAGTACCTGGGTCAGTTTGCTTTGTCTGAAGGGAGTGTGAGCGTGTTCCTGATCGAGCGCACGGATGCATTCTTTCAGCTAGAGAGAGAGAAGAGAAAAAAACGCATCACACAAGACTCTACCCGTCAACGCTTGAGATGGGGCCCTTCACTCACAAAACCCACAGTTGGATTGCCCAAAGATAGGGGAGGGCATTGCAATTGGTGCCACCTCCTCCAGCATTCTGCAAGAGCTCCATCACGGTATTTCCTTGGCACATCAAGGGGTTTGGGTGGAAGAGAAACTCTGTAGCTCAGGGTTCAACTGTGGGCTCCTTGCTGCTCTCGGAGATTGGTAGTTTTCTGGCAGACATTTCATGACCCAACTAGGAAACATCAGTAGTGCTAGAAGGGAGGTGGGGTGTGGAGAAGAGGAGGAGGAGGAGGAAGAAGGATGGACTCTGGAGTCCTTGGTGCTCTCTGGGCTTAGTGGTTTTCTGGCAGACGTTTCATGACCCAAGTAGGTGACATCATCAGTGCTAGAAGGGTTTGTGGAGAGGAGGAGGAAGAGGAAGAGAAGGGGAATGACTGTGGGACCCTTGGGGGTCTCTGAGTTTGGTTATAGCTTGTCCTGTCAGTGATGGCGGGAGCATTGTTGGTGTTCCTTGATTACACGTCACTTGTATACAAACAGAGAGCTAGCCCTTTTCTAACACTGATGATGTTGCGTAGTTGGGTAATGAAACATCTGCAGGAAAACCATCAACTTCAGAGAGCACCAAGGACTTCCACACAAGGGCTTAGAGCAGGGGTGTCAAACTGGCGGCCTACGGGCCAGATGCGTCATGCGCTGGCCACGCTCCCGAAATGTCACATGATGGCAAGTTTGACTGTTAGAGTAACACTCTCGTTAGCTATAAGTGCTTCTGATCAGCGGGCCAGATCTTTGCTTTCTTTTCCCAAAACTTCTGGTGTTTGGGTTTCTTCTTCTTTCTCTCTCTCTCTTTTTTTGGGGGGGTAAATAATCATTCTTTGTAAGTTACCTCTTACAGGTTTTTTTTCCCCATTTGAACTAGTTCCTTCCTTCTCCTGATTTTTTTTCCCTTTTTATCAAAATATTATTGCACTCATTTTTAAAAACTGAAATTATTTACCCATCCCTGCTTGTACGAATATAGGAAACTGCTTCCTTTCTGAAGTCAGACCACCAGCTCATCAGTTTAACTCAACAGGCTGGAGGTCTCGGTCTCGTATCACCAGAGTCAGAGGGATGGAATTTATACCGTGCTGGGCTGTCCAGATCTGTCCAGTGGCAGCTGTTTCTCAGACAGGGCCCTTTCCCATCCTAACCCAGGGATATGCAAGTCAGAAGCCAGATCTGTGTCAGCCGGATCTCCAGCGTGGTTTTCTGAAGCTTGCTTGCTCTCGGCTGCCATAGAAACGGGGAGGGGGGGCATGGCATTTGGGTTGGGGAAGCAAGCTGGTGTGTAGAAGTGCCATGAGAACTGGAAGGCAGTTTTGCACTCATGAATTATGGCACTGCTGAGTGGAGTTGTTCAAGGCCAACTGTCCTGAGACACCAGATGCGAGAAATACCTGCAGAGGAGTTTTCCCATAACATCTTACCCGACTTTGATTGGATGCTCAGTGCTGGACCCTGGCAAGAGTGATTTGGAGTGACTTTCAATGTGTAACATTCACGTGCTTTGGTTCAGATCTTGCCTTGCTTTCGCTGCTATCAGTTCAAACTTAGTAAAAGTACCTCTTCTCTAAACAAATGGGGTTGGGGTTTTCTTAGCTTTTGAACGGAGGCAGTCCTGACATTAGGCAAGATCTGCTTTATCAGCCAACCCGGAGACTCTAGTCTACCATGGGAGCTGAGCACTCAATGTCAACCCATGGGAGCGACCAGGAAGAGTCCGGAGTCCTGAGAGCAACCCTTCCTCAGCCGCACTGGGTTCAAGATGAAGCAGAGAGGCGGCTGGAGGAATTGGAACTTGAGGAGCAACCGGTCCAAGCCAGATGGTCACTAGGTGTATGTCAGGCAGTGATTTTTATATTGCCTGTTATATGTATATGCAGGGGAGATGCATCCCTATCAAATATAATGGTTTATTCCTGAGCACGTGATTAATATGTTCCTAGTACGCATGTGTACATTCCTTTCTTTCGATTCTTTCCTTTTTGTCTTCTGCTTCTGTACGAAGCAACACCTGTTTTATAGCCAGGATGTGATTTATTATTTTTGTACCGAAATAAATATCTTATACCTTAGCATTTATACTGCGGTTTCTTTTGATAATGTCAGAGTTTCAGGAAAAGATTCATTTCGCCTCTGATAAGAGTAATTCTTATCTTAACAGTGTAGGATGGCTGGAGGACCCTGAGGAGCACCCACTGAGGGTGACTTTTAATGGAGAGCATCGAAGATCCCGCAGAGGGGCAAGAAGGAGAGCGTGGCAAAATCCCCCGGCCCGGCCCAGCCCTGACCAAACAAACACTTGAGTCATGAAGTGCAGCCTTCAGAAGAACTCAGCAGGGAAGAACCTGTGTTTACTTACTGCTAGAAGACTCTGGTTGATTTCTGCTCCTTCCATTTTTGTCTGTCGGTCAGAGTCTTTGGCATCAGCTGCCCTCTCGCTTCCAGCCAGGTCAATAAATGAGATTCTGGAAGACAAGGTTCATGATTTGTTGTTCATCTGCCCAATGAAGATTTTGTTGTGGCCCGCCAGCGGCCTGTGCAGCTGGTACCACAGTCAGACAGTGAAGAAGCTGGAGAGGACTCGGTACCAGAGGCAGAGATTCAGCCAGGGCCTTCAGAACCTCTAGAGGCTGCCATAAGTGAAGACGAAGAAGGGGAGCCTGTTCTCAATGCGCGTGTGAGCAGTGCTGCCAAAAGGCAGGAATGGCTCTTGAGGAGAAGGACTACTCGAGAGTAAGGCTTGGGGTAATTGGCCACTCCCATAGGCTATTTAAGTGGTGAAATCGAGGAAGGAATTTGCAGGAAGCAACTAAGTTCATTCCAAGTCCTGGTCGTTGAAATTCAAACCTCTGTGTCTGGTCGTTTGAACTCGTCAAAGTTGCCTGCAAAGTCCTCCTGGGCGTTTTGCCAAACAGCCAGGTTCGTGTGCTGTTATCTGGAAGACTCTTTGCCTGACTTGCCATATTTTTCGGAGTATAAGACGCCTATTTTTACCCCCAAAAAGAGGGTGAAAACTTGGGTGCATCTTATACACCAAATGTAGCCCCACCCACCCACAGCCACCCTTTGGCCTCTGTCTTCCAGCAATTTACCTGTTTGCAGCAAACAGGGAAGAGCCTGTTAAGACAAGCAAGTCCTTAGCAGCTTCCCGATCCCCAACTGATTTGCCACATGCTAAAATGAAACTGAAACTGCAAAGAGGCAAATAGCTGGGAGAGACACGCAGATTTTTATTTTCTGCTGAACTGGATGAAAGGGGGTAAGTGAATAACTATAAATGTCTGTACAATTATTAGACTTATTTTTTAAAGACTGCTTTATTATTGTTCTAGAGCCAGGGGTCTCCAACCTTGGCAATTTTAAGACTTGTGGACTTCAACTCCCAGAATTCCACAGCCAGCTTTGTTAGCTTTGCTGGCTGTGGAATTCTGGGAGTTGAAGTCCACAAGTCTTAAAGTTGCCAAGGTTGGAGACCCCTGTAAATCTAGACAACTTAACAAAATAAAGAAGCTTTTTAAAATAAATGCTTGCTCTGAAGAGGCCCAGTGCTATTGTATCTCCTTTTAAATAATAGAGAATAATGTATAACTCCAGAAATTTTAATTAATTTTAACAGCTCTGTACAAGTATAGTCTGAAATGTAAGTGTCCTGTTTAGTATTAGAGTTAAATCCTAATTTACCTTGGAGTAGATCTATTTAAATAATTGGGAGGAGTTAGTGTGACTACATTTAAGAAAACTTTCTGGCATAATGTACATTTCTCCAATTGTTTGCGATTTCTATGGGTCAGACACACATGCACAGAAATACACAGCAAACAGTGTATATCATCTGTACTGTTTGCTGTTTGGCAAATTGCTTGGAGGCAGAGGCCTTTTTTCCTTGTTTTCCTCCCCCAAAACTAAGGTGCGTCTTATACTCAGGTGCATCTTATACTCCGAAAAATACGGTAAGTTATTTTGTTTGAACTATTGCCAGCTGTTAAGGAGCTTAATTAACAGCTGTTGCTCAGAAAAGACTGCTTTATAATTTATTTGACTTTAGAATGACTGCTAAACAAGCCAATCAGTAGTTGTTATTATTAAACAAGGTATGTAGGGACGCTGTGTTGTGTTGGGGTTTGTTATCAGGAAGCCGGGTCAAAACAGTTTTACTTCCCGCAGTCAGGTAGAATTTACTGGAAAACAGTGATTTGCTGAAGGATACTAAAGTACATCTCAAATCGACTCTTTGATTCAATATTTCAAGGAAGATACAATAACCAATCAAAGCAGTAAAGGGGGATGTGAACACTTCCAGCTTGGGAAAGAAAATCAGAAATTAAATGGTGACATTGCCATGTCACCCAAATGTTTGGGCCATCTTCTGATGATCTACCATTATGTAGAAACAGACTGTGAGATCTCCTTGAATACATTTAGACATGTAAACGACTAGCTGCATTGAGCTGACGTTCAGGTGTTCAAGCTACCTACGTGTGTTGAAGGAACTGGTACGGATGCCCAGCCAGCTTACACCTTTTAAGACAGTAGCAGGTTCAAGGAAAGCCTGTTATTTCCCCTTCCTCTGTGCTCACCTGCCAAAGACTCTGTTTGCGGGGTCTTTCATCTGAATCTGGATAATGGCATGGGACCGGGAAGAATCAGAGTTGACTCCAGTGGCTCCTGTGCTGCGCTCTTTCCCTCCTTTCAGAATAACCTGGGGGGTGGAGGGTGTTGAAAGCAGGTAAGTAGGGGGGAGGACGAATTGCACAGTAATAAAATTGCGGGGTCCTTCATGTTCCCTGAGCTTGGCAGTTTTCTTGTAGACACGACCCAATTAAGTAAAAGTGCAAGAAAGGAATGGATTTGCCTTCTGTTTATATAGAAGTGGCTTGCCCTGTCAGTATGGGCAAGCTAAAGAGAGAGCAAACCCCCCTTCCCTTCTAGCATTGATGATGTTACCTAGTTTGGTAGTAAAACGTCTGCAAGAAAGCAACCAAGCTCAGAGCACCAAGGACCCCTCATTTCAATCCTGAGCTACATGACCTTCAAAAGAAGTCATAAATTTTTCCAACCATCCTCTGCTACCATGACGGATAGGAATTTTCCTATCAAAGAGGTGATATAGGATCTTGCTTCTTTGAAGTCATTCGTACTTAGAAAATAAAACCGGGATTCAATTCTAATTAACGAAATATTTATTTTAGTACAAAAGTAACAAAAGAATATAAACCTTAAATAAGCTACATTTTCTCAGCTAAGAATTCACGTCTGCCTCGGGCGAGGCTTCAAAGGAGGAAAAAAAGTAGGAGGAGACAAACTGCTGGAACGCAGACATGCGTAGTAAAACATATCACATGTCTGCTTGATTAGGAAATACAGTAAACCTAGAAATAGTAGAGATGCACAACTGGCAATCTTCACATCGTGACATCTCTTCTATTAGTTGGTTTCTCTTTCTCTTTTCCTTTCTCTTTCTCTCTGTCATCTTAATTCTAAACCAACAATCAAGCAATAAAAAAACAGCCTAATCAAGGAACCACCTAGAACCCTCCCACCAGCACTGACAGGGCAAGCTACTTGTATATAAGTAGAGAGCAAATTCCCCTCTCTTCTAGCACTGTTGATGATACCCGTGTTTCCCTGAAAATAAGACCAGGGCTTATACTAATTTTTGCTCCAAAAGACGCATTGGGGCTTATTTTCTGGTTTGGTCCTATTTTCGGGGAAATACGATACTAAATACGTCCGTCTGGCTGAAGATCTTAACTGGGGCTTAATTTTGGGGTAGGGCTTATATTATGAACATCCTGAAAAATCATGCTAGGGCTTATTTTCCGGTTGGGTCTTATTTTCGGGGAAATAAGGTATCTAGTTTGGTAGTGAAATGATTGCAAGAAAACAATCAAACTCAGAGACTACCAAGGAGATCACATGGGATAATGTCATTGTCAAGCATGAGGAAGACCTGAGACATGGGGTCTTCCAAGCCACACCTTCCTCTTCAACTTTCAGTCCCCCTCCCTCCCTCCCACCCCCCCACCCCACTGTGCCTCCAGAGCAGTTCAACTGGAGCTTCCAAAATTCTCCAAATTTTCCCTTCTTGTCCTCACTGTTGACTTCTTTCTCAAAATTCATCTGATAAAGTAGGAGGTGTGAGAACAGCAAGAGGCTGAAGACAAAGTTCCCCATTACCATAAACACAAGAGGATAAATTGAATAATACAGGGTGGAAAATTACCTCCAGGAGCAAGTTGACTGTGTTCACGTGGACTTCGCGCAGCCCAACTATTTGTACAACATGCTTACTATCTTCCCTCGCAAAAAGCCTGCAGAGAAACCCTCAAGAGATAAGTAGAGAAACTTCGGAAGAAGTTCAACAAATGGCTTTAAAAAATAAACTTTTAAAAAGTATTGGTTACAATGTCCACGGAGATTCTGTCATCCAGCTCATGACTGTCCTAAAAGTGCTTTTTCAAGAGGCAACTGGACTTGGTTTTTCTCTGAACACGTTTCGCTTCTCATCCAAGAAGCTTCTTCAGCTCTGACAGGATGGTGGGGAAGGGAAGGATTGATACTCCTTGCAGACACCTGGTCATTTGCGTTCTTTTCAGGTGAACCTGAGGACACAGATAAACCTCCAGGTGGCCTCAAGGACTCTCTAAAGAACGCAAATGACCAGCCGTCTGCAAGGAACATAAATCCTTCCGTTCTGCACCATCCAGTCAGAGCTGAAGAAGCTTCTTGGATGAGAAGTGAAACATCTTCAAAGAAAAAGCAAGAAAAGTCCAGTTGCCTCTTGGGGAAAAAAAAGCACCTTTGGGACTATTGATTACAATGATTTCCCATAAAATATGGTGTAGGCCAGTGGTCACCAACCAGTGGTCCGCAAGAAAATTTTGGTGGTCCGCAGAAAAATTATTTGCATTTTTTATATTGCACTAAATACTATTCATCTTTTTTTAAAAAAATCATATTAGTGGTCAGCAAAATTTAAAATTATGAATTTAATGGTCCCTGAGGTCCAAAAGGTTGGTGATCCCTGATTTAAAGAACTCTGGAAGTGAAGCAACCGAGCAACCCTTCCTCCTCCACACAGATATCCCCCCAACCCCAAAGCAGGGTTATGGTGGTTGTGGGATGGAGGCTTTGGGGATGGTGGTTTGTCACCTGTGGTGAGGAGGTGGCGCTCCGGCTTCAGTCTCTTTGAATGCCACCCATTTTGTTTTGAATGTTCACTGCCACTTACTGCCCTGCGTGCCAGCTGTAGGCAGTGTGATTAAGGCCCCCCCAACAAAGAGACTGCCTAGTAGGCAGACAGCAAAAGCACAGATGGTGCAATGTTGAGCAGCTAATTTCTTTGCTTTGTCCTGGGAAGCTCAATATTGATTGCTCAGGCACGGGGAGCTTAGTGGATGTGTGAACTGGAATACTTACTCATCTGATCTCTGCACCTCCAAAGTTTAATTAACTGTATGCTTCAGTTCAGTATTCAGGTGTTTGTCTGGAGGAGACCCACTTTTAAGACTTGTACACTACCCTGTTTCCCCCAAAATAAGACATTCCCTGATAATAAGCCCAATCGGGCTTTTGAGTGCATGGCAATAAGGCCAAGCGCTTATTTCAGGGTTCAAAAAAATATAAGACAGGGTCTTATTTTCGGGGGGAAACGGTAGTGGCTGGGGAATTCTGGGAATTGAAGTCCACAAGTCTTAAAAGTGGCCAAGGCTGGACATTTCTGATCTAGACTTTTCTTCCTGATTATCGGCAGTGTAGTGTCCATGCACTACTATCCTAAACTATAATATGAACTTGTTTGGTTTTCACTTAATCTATTGTGTGAGACTGTCCAATTGGAGCTTATTCGATAAACAAATAAGAGTGGCATAGCACAGGGATCACCAGTCCCTGGCTGTGGACCAGTAGCGGTCTGTTGTCCTCCAGGACCCAGGCTGCGCAAGCGAACGAAACCCCATCTGCGCACATTTGGGATCCAGGCAGCACACAAAACACACACACACACACACACACACACACACACACACGGTCCCTGAAAAAAAATGCCCTCTACGGAAGTGGTCCCTGGTGCCCAAAAGGTTAATCTGCCCAGGCCTCTGGTCTAGGCAGATTAAAATATTTCAGCTATTTGGAAATTATTCTGACACATCATAAAGGAATAACCAGTCAGCTGCAATGCTAATATAAAGAGATACAGCTAGTCCTTGACTTGCAACCATTCGTTTAGTGACCACTGAAGTTTCAACTGTACTAAAAAAAAGTGACTCCTGACCGTTTTTCATACTTATGACTTTTGCAACTTCTCCGTAGCCACGTGATCAAAATTCAGAGGCTTGGCAACTGGCATGTACTTATGACTGTTGCACTTTCCCGGGGTCATGTGATCACCATTTGTAACTTTCCCAGCCGGGCTCCGACAAGCAAAGCCAATGAAGGAAGCTGGATTTGCTTAACGACCACGTGATTCGCTTAACAACTGTGGCAAAAAAAGATCATAATAGGGGGCAACATTCACTTAACTTGCCTTGCTTAACAACGGACATTTTGGGCTCATGTCGAGGACTGCCTGCACTGATTTGGGATGGTGATGAACCAAAAGACGGAAGAGAAAAGACTTCTAAATGATAGCAAGAGGAATAAATAACTGTTTCTTGTGGGACATCGAATGAACGAACCTCCACTCTAAAAAAATATCAATGTGTCTCTGAAAGATGTGGAGCTCAGGTAGTCCTTGACTTACGACCACAATTGAGCCCCAAATTTCAGTGGCTAAGCGAGTCATTTGTTAAGTGAAATTTTACAACCAAACTTGTCCAAAGTTGTTAAGCGCATCACCGCCGTTGTTAAGTTAGTCACACGGTTGTTAAGCGAATCCGGCTTCGCCATTGACTTTGCTTGCCAGAAGGTCGCAAAAGGGGATCACGTGACCCCGAGACACTGCGACCGTCATAAAAATGAGTCAGTGGCCAAGCGTCTGAATTTTGATTATGTGTGACCATGGGGATGCTGCAATGGTCGTAAGTGTGAAAAACGGTCATAAGTCACTTTTTTCAGTGTTGTAACTTCGAAAGGTCATTAAATGAACTGTCGTAAGTCAAGGACCCTCTTTATGAAATAGGTCGAGCAAGTTGCACAATTCTGCACACATTAATAAAAAAAGCAGGCTAATCTCTCTAGCTTTGTGGGGTCCTCTGTGAAGCTGTAATTCCACCCAACTTCCATCTGATTTAGGTCATTTCCCCACCCACCCCCAAAAAATGTGTCTTCTCAGAGTTAAAATACCTCTTTCTTCCATTTAGCAGATCATAAAGCTGCCCGCAGTAGATCTCATAAAAGCTGATCCAGACATGGAGATCTTTCCTAGCCTGAGTTGTTTCCAGTTGCTTGAAGATCTCTTTCGCAGCCAAGGCGTAGAGGCCGGGGGTCTTATGAGTGCCAAACATGGTGTAGGTCTTCCCTGCCCCTGTTTGTCCGTACGCAAAGCAAGTGGCATTGCCTCTGCAACCAAGGAAAGATTAAAAATAATAACAATAAAGCTTTTGTTTATGACTTAAGTATGTTCCATGCTAGGTATGCTCTATATTTATTTGAATAGCGCTATCTTCTTTCTTTTAACGACCCCATAATCCCTTACGAGGTGGAGTCTGGGCAACTGAATGGAGCAGAGTGTTTACTGGCCAGATGCCCTTCCTGTCGCCAATGCGGAGTTTTGTTCAAAGTGTGCCCACAGCGAGAAATACCTGCCTCTACCTAGGATCGAACTCCCAGCCTCCGGATTGTGAGGCGAGAGCTCCACCTGTAGGCCACCGCACCAGTCATTTGAATAGCGCTCTCACACACAGAAAATGAAGCGGGAATAAAGACATCACAGAGATTAAATTATCCAAGGATATTCCTCTTTGTTGGAACACAGTGACCCGATGTGACACTTTATTACACATTTTTACACGAGAGAAAATATATTTGAAGAAATGATAGGGGAAAAATATGTCTGGGAATCGAGGTAAACTACAATGATCGGAACGGGCAAAGATTTCTCTCAGTGTTTAGGACAGCGCATTATTTTTGGTGGTTTCTCCTGCAAAATGGGTGGATTAAAGGCATTCATTTCCAAAGATATTAAGCAGAACAGACTGCAGAATTTGTGAGATCCAAAACCCATCTCCATTCAGAAAATCCATCGCCATTGAAATCCCTGTACACTATATTGATGAATTGTCAGGCCCAAACTCAGACGTGACACACAAAATCCTATCAAGTTCAACCTTTTTTTTACACCTTATGGGCAGAATCTGAGCTTGGTTGGTTGTTGTTGTTTTGCAGACATTTCATTACCCAAACTAGGTAACATCATCAGCATAGCACTGAGATTTGCAAGAAAACAATCAAGCTCAGTTAGGTAAAAGTGCAAGAAAGGAATGGGATTTGCTCTCTGTTTATATAGAAGTGGCTTGCCCTGTTAGTGTGGGTAAGCCAAACAGAGGCAAACCTCCTAACCCTTCCAGCATTGATGATGTTACCTAGTTTGGTAGTGAAACGCCTGCAAGAAAACAACCAAACTCAGAGAGCACCAAGGACCCCATATGCAGGGCTGCCAAGAGGCAGGAAGGTTTATTCTGGAGAAGGTCTCCTTGGGAGTAAGGTTGGGGGCTAATTGGCCACTCCCCTAGTCTATTTAAGAACAGTAGAGGCAGCTGGCAAGCTGCAGGAAACAACTCTTCGTAATCACCTTGTGTATTGGATTCAGAAAACCTCTCTTCGGCCCTGGTTTTCCTGTGTTGTCTGTTTGGCTAACTGCTTCTGGGAGTCTTGCCAAGCCACAATAAGAGTACTGATATCGGACAAGACTATTGCATCAAGAATTGAGTTATTGTACTTTGGACTTTTGTCAGGCTGTTAATGACTTTGAATTAACAGCCTTGGTTCCTTAAAGACTGAGTGAAAATGTATCTTTGTTTGAACTAACTACTAAGAAAGTTTACTAGTAGTCTTTATGTAATTAAAATAAGGTTAGCACGGACTTGGTGTGTGCTGCATTCTTCGTGGTTCGTAGCTGGGGCAGAACAGTTACCTAGTTAGATCACGAAACATCAGCAAGAAACAGCCAAGCTCAGAGAGCACAAAGGACCCCACAGTTATCGCCCTCTCCAGACCTTCTCCTCCTCTCCACAAACCCCACTCATTTCTAGCACTAATGACGCTACCTAGTTGGGTCATGAAACGTCTACAACAAAACTACCAAAACTACTCTTCTAACCTACTAAATATTACAGCCATTTGTTTAACAACCAAAGCCACAACAGCATTTGAAAAACTTACTCTTGAATTATGACCAGTCCTCATTCTTATGACCATCGCAACGTCGCCATGGTCATGTGATCAACATTCGGGCGCTTAGTAACAACCCACATGCATTTCCAGTGCTTGCGGCCATCCTGGGATCAGGTGATCACCATCTGCAAGCTTCCCAACCAGCTTCTGACAAAGTCAATGAAGCAAGCTGGGTTCACTTAATGACCACATGATTCAGTTAACAACTGCAGTGATTCGCTGAACAACTGTGGCTAAAAAAAAGATCATAAAATTGTGCACGACCCACCTAACTATCGCTTTATAGCAGTGGAAATTCTGGTGCCAATTGTGGTCGTAAGTCAAGGACTACCCATATCCTGAGGGATTCTGGGATGTGGGGCTATCCTGACCCTCTTCCTCCTTCCCCAAACCAGCTCAGGACTCTTAATCTGGGCCTCTCTCTTAGAAAACTCTTATTTTGTCAATACTCTCCCCCACTGCTCCTACAGGTGCACCTTCCATCACCTGGACAGATAAGCTTGCAAACTAAGTCACTAATGGGCTCATTTATTTATAATACCTTGGCCTACCTGAAAAAGGACAAAAAAAACCCCACACACAAACTACCTCAAATCCTGCAATCTGCAAATCAAAAGTCAAAATACTGTTCAGCGAAGTGGAAATGAAGAGATAGCAGCTGTCAGGCTGAGACGCTGAACTGATGCTTTCTTTCGGATTGGCGCTTGAGGCTCCGGACTTTACGGCAAGAGCAAAACTACATGAAAAAGCAAGCATAGCTCAACCCATGAGCCAGAAGCTGAGGGCAGTAGTTGGTTTGCCTACCACAGAGGTCTTCAAACTTGGCAACTTTAAGACTTGTGGACTTCAACTCTCAGAATCCTCCAGCCAGCATAGCTGGCTGGAGAATTCTGGGAGTTGAAATCCACAAGTCTTAAAGTTGCCAAGTTTGGGGACCCCTGGCCTACCATAATCTCATCTGAATGTTAAATTCACAGTATTGGTGCCGATGGCTTCTCCAGCCTCGTACATTAAATTCATTCGAAATTAGAAATAATCCTTCTCTCTCTGGTCCTAGGATAAAATACAAGCTATCAATGATTTTCAAAGGCTGGGTTATGCTAACACCATAATTATAGAGAGTATAATTCTTTGCTCTCAATGTGGTGAAGCTTCTAGTTTAGAGGTTTTTGCAGGGGCACCAATGAAATACCCAGCTACAACTCTTTAAAGGAGCTGCATCTTTTGGCTAGGGGGGTGGGGTGGGGGCACAGCTGCAGGCAGGTTTTACAACTGGGCCCAGCGGAAGCACCTGCCTGCAGCTGTGCCCTTCCCCGCAAAAGATGCAGCTCCTTTAAAGAGTTGTAGTACCACTGCAAATAGGACACAAGCTTATTACTTCACTGTGTGTGGCAGCAAAGAGTAGACAACTTTTGCCCTGAAAAGCTCCATCCACATCACTTCCTTTTAAAGGGCTAGACCAGCCTTCCCCAAACTGATCCTCTTGCGAAAATCAGAGTTCAATTCTCAAAAATCACTCGAAAACTGAAGATTGCTGAACTGGAGGATTGGAAGGCATAAGAAGAATAATGCCTTGAAATTCAAAAATGCCACAAAGAAGAGAGGGTCAATTCATTTTCCAAAGCACCGGAAGGCAGGACAAGAAACAACGGATGGAAACTAATCAAGGAGAGAAGCAACCTGGAATTAAGGAGAAACTTCCTAACAGGACAATTAACCAGTGGAACTGCTTGCCACCAGAAATCATGGGTGCTCCAACACTGGAGAAAGACTGGACAACCATTTGTCCAGCTCTATTCTGATCCTGATTCTGAAGACTGAAGGCTGAGATAGTTGAACAATGAAAATGAAGAAATATTCAACAAGGATACTCTACCCACTAAATACATGTTGAATAAGAGGATGGGCTGTCTTCATGTAGACGTCTTGATTGGAACAGGACTCCCCAAAGACTTCGTCGAAATAAAACACATGCTGCAAACAACACAAAGGGCATTTAGGGCAAGAAAAAGTGTTTCATTCCTTTAACTAGGCATAATGGCAGCGGACATAACCAAGGACATGGTCTCATTCAAAGTTATGAGGAGTTGGATTGTTCTGATAGGGCAAAGCCACATTAAACCCGCCAAGAAGTGGCACCATCAGCAACAGCAAATATACAGGGGGAAAACAATAACCTGTCTCATTTTATTTATTTATATCAAGTAGAGATGTCTAGGGAAGAAAGCAGTCAGTGTTGCTATAGAAAGATGGAAAGATTTAGATAATCTTAAAAAAGCAGTAGTGTAGTTCATTGAATTGAACAAAAGTTCAGCTATGCTAAGAATTGTAAAGAAAATTTTCTCTCCCCCTCTAACCCTTTCCCCCTCTCCCCACCCCACCCCTTCTATCTCCTTCTCCCTCTCCCTCTCTCCCCTTTCTTTTCCACTCCCCCCTTCCTCTCTTCCCCTCCCTCTCCCCATGCCCCTCTTCTCCTCCTCTCTCCCCCTCTCTTCCTCCCCTCTCCCCATGCTCCTCTTCCCCTTCCCTTCTCTCCCCTTCCCCCTCTCTCACCCTCCCCTTCCTCTTCCCCTCCCCTCCCCTTCTCCTTTTCCCTCCACTCCCCTTTCTTTTCCCATCCCCCTCTCCCCAGCCCTTCCTCTTCCCCTCCCTCTCCCCATCCCCCTCTTCTCCTCCTCTCTCACCCTCCCTTCTTTTCCCCTCCCCCTCTCTTCCTCCCCTCTCCCCATGCCCCTCTTCCCCTTCCCTTCTCTCCCCTTCTCCCTCTCACCCTCCCCTTCCTTTTCCCCTCCCTCTCCCCATGCCCCTCTCACCCTCCCCTTCCCCTCCCTCTCACCCTTCCTTCTCCCCATCCCTTCCTCTTCCCCTCCCTCTCCCTCCCCCTGCCCCTCTTCCCCTCCCCACTCTCTCTCTCTTTCACTTACTCACACCCACCCACCCATACCTGCAAGATGTACTGTGTGAGGTCCACTGCCTCTTTCTTCTCGTGGAGCAGAAGCGTTTCCTTGTCTTCCACCGTGAGGATGTTCACTTCTCCACGCCTCTCTTCTCGTAAACCGAGGGGGCGTTTTCGCACACACACACGGATCTTGTCTGTTTCGATCCACGGGGTCTCCTTCTCACCAGCAGTCATTCTACAAAAAGACAGGATTATCACGTCATACAGATGAAAACAGGCAAAAGGATAGGCACATACCATTTTTTTTAAAACAATAGTGTTTAGAATCTCCGGTATCAAAATGCTATTTTATTGTGGTAAATTTAATCTCTCATCAAATATATTCTCAACAGTGATCGTGAGAGGGATCAGAGTTTCTTAGCCGGAAAATCACTTAAATAGGAGCCAGCCGTGTGCTGCAGCTGCCAAAAAAGCCAACACAGTTCTAGGCTGCATAAACAGAGGGAGAGCAATAGCAATAGCACTTAGACTTATATACCGCTTCACAGTGCTTTACAGCCCTCTCTAAGCGGTTTACAGAGTTCAGCCTATTGCCCCCAACAATCTGGGTCCTCATTTTACCCACCTCAGAAGGATGGAAGGCTGAGTCAACCTTGAGCCAGTGAGATTTGAACAGCTGAACTGCTGAACTGCAGTGCTGCATTTTAACCACTGCGCCACCTCGGCTCCTTATGCAGTTCTAGGCTGCATAAACAGAGGGAGAGCATCATGCACATGAGAAGTGATAGTACCGCTCTGAACTGCACTAATGAGGCCACACTTGGAATAGTGGGTCAGTTCTGGTCACCACAATGCAAAAAAGAGGCTGAGAAGCTAGAAAGAAGGAAGAGAAGAGCCACAAAGCTGCTAAAGGAACTGGAGGCTAAACCGTACAGTGAATAGTTGCAGGAACGAGGTATGTCTAGCCTAACTAAGAGAAGGTTCAGCGGAGATATAATAGCTGCCTTCCAGTACTTGAAGGGCTGTTTCTCTACCTATTCTCCAAAGCAGGGGTCGCCAACCTTTCGGACCTCAGGGACCACTAAATTCATAAGTTTAAATCCCGTGGACCACCAATATGATTTTTTTTAAAAGGTAAACAGTATTTAGTACACTATTAAAAAGTGCAAATAATTTTTCTGCGGACCACCAAAATTTTCTCGCGGACCACTGGTGACCGCTGCTCCAAAGCACCTGAGGGCAGGACAAGAAGTGACGAGTGGAAAATGATTAAAGAGCGATCCAACCTAGAAATAAGGAGACATTTCCTGACAGTGAGAACAATTGATCAGTGGAAGGTTGTGGGTGCTTCATCACGGGAGGATTTCAAGAAGAGATTGGATACCTATCTGTCTGAAATGGTATATGTCTATGGAGCTTCTCAGTCATCCAGGTCACAGTTGTCCCAAAGGTGCTTTTTGTCAAGCGGCAACTGGACTTTCTTGTTATTCTTTGAAGATGTTTCACATCCAAGAAGCTTCTTCAGTTCTGACTGGATGGTGGGGAACGGAAGGATTTATACTCCTTGGTTTATACTTATACCTATTTATACCTACTCAAGGGCCTTCCCCTTTCAAGGACCTTAAGTATAAATAGGTATAAGTATAAATCTAAAAATCTATATAAAGTATAAATAAGTATAAATCAAGGAGTATAAATCCTTCCCTTCCCCACCATCCAGTCAGAGCTGAAGAAGCTTCTTGGTTGAGAAGCGAAACGTCTTCAAACCTCCCCCCCCCCCCCAGAAAGACCAGTTGACTCTTGAAAAAATAGCACCTTTGGGACTGAAATGGTATATAGGGGGTTCTTGAGCAGGGGATTGGACTAGAGGACCTCCAAGGTCCCTTCCAACTCTGTTATTTATGTTCTCTGTAGGACAGAACATTAGCCCCTTCTCCGTGAACAGAAATGCAAATGAAACATTATTACCTGGTGTAAGAATGAGGCACTCCGTAATTGTAGCCCGAGATATGAGCTACTCTCTGTACAAAGGAAATGTCCGTGTCTCCTAAAACATCATTAGGTGAACCTGGCGCTGGAACCACCAGCTGGTCCTCTGTCCAGGTTGCATTTGCTTTTAAGGAATCCTTCCTGGGTCTTTTGTGGACCGAATCGTGGCTGAACACCGAAGCGGCCTCCTCTTTACCCCCGGTTGAAGAACTGTGAGATAAGGCGCACGACCCAGATTCAATCTCTTTCCGTTCGTCTTTTCCCTCGGAATCAAAATGGAGCTGTCTCCGTGGGCCAGAGCGAGTGAGCTGGGGTCGCAGGCGGCGGGCACTTTTCTGGAAATCTTCCTGTTTTTTCCTGACCGCTTCCTCTTCGGTCTGCAGCATCTTGATAATTCGAATGAGCTGGAAGAGGCGCTTGCGGTCTTTCATGTTATGTACCCCGAGTTTGCTGTAATCCTTCATGGAGACCTTGGCAAGTTCGTCAATCTTCTGGAAGCCCAGGGCGGTAAAATGCGGGTAATATTTTTGAAGCTCTGCCTCACAGAGGCATTCGTACAGACACGAGGCCATCTTCTTACCCACGGTCGCCTAAGTCGTTAAGAAAAGCATGTCAGGCAAACTTAAAATATAATTGTATATCAGGGACAGTGGCTTTCTGAAATATGGGAGGGGTGGAATTCTAATCTCGTGCCAGTAAGTTGACTGGAAATGCAATAACTTGCAAGGCTACAGGTAGTCCAGGCCTTTATCAAATTGAAAGTTATGATGTCTTGGAAAAAATGCCTTAGGACTCAAAGTTCTCAAAGTGGCAACCATTGTTTGAATGCAATTCGGGTGCTCAGCAAACAGCTGGGGTTGACAATGGCTGCACCATCTTCAAATCACACCATTGTGATTGGCGACCTTCCCAGCCAGGAACAAGCAAATTCAATTGAAGAAGCCAAATTTGCTTAATGACTACAAGATTTACTTAAAGACCACACAATTTGCATAATGGCTGTAGTAAAAATGGTTCTAAAATCAGGTCTGGTCATGCAATGACTCGCTTAACAACCGCATCGCTTAGTGACCAAAATTCCCATGCCAATTGCAGTCATAAATCAAGGACTACCCATTTATCACGATGGTAGGAAAGTTCACAGGCGACACAACCCATTGTCGCACAATCCCCCACTGCCCATTCTTCTTCATCATCCAATTCTATAAATCAGAGGTCTTCAAACTCGGCAACTTTAAGACTTGTGGACTTCAACTCCCAGAATTCTCCAGCCAGCATAGCTGGCTGGAGAATTCTGGGAATTGAAGTCCACAAGTCTTAAAGTTGCCGAGTTTGGGGACCCCTGCTACAAATGGTCAATATTTGTCAATACAGGTAGTCCTCGACTTACAACAGTTCAAAGTTACAACGGCAGTGAAAAAAGTGACTTAGGACCATTTTCCAAACTTGCAACCTTTGTAGCATCCCCGTGATCGTGTGATCAAAATTCAGACAATTGGCAACTGGTTCATACTTAATGACCTTTGCTGTGTCTCAAAGTCACGTGATCCCCTTTTGCAACCTTCTGACAAGCAAAATCAATGGGGAAAGCAGATTCACTTAACAACTGTGTGACTAATTTATCAACTGCAATGATTCACTTAACAACCATGGCGAGAAAGGTCACAAAACGGGGCAAAACCCACTCAACAAATGTTTCACTTAACAACAGAAATGTTGGGCTCAATTGTGGTCAAGGACTACCTGTATTAAACAAAAAATAATTGATACAATGTGAAAGCGATATAGTATAGCAGAATACTTAAGCTATATGCTATTACCTGGAAATAGCATCCAGTAAAATATCCTTAGAATTTCAGTGAACTTAAACAGCAGAACTAAATGGACAAGGAAATCCTATTTTTATTAGGAACCCCAGCAAAATAAATATGAAATAATATTTACACATGTGGGTTTTTTAAAACAAAAACAAACTCAATTTGTTTATACTACCCTGCAGCAGTCTAACAATTAGGGAGTTAAAGGATAAAAGTTTGCCAAAATTCCTCCATAGACAAATGGATAACGCATTCTGGAAATATAACTTAATATGATCTAGAAAGTGTCTAGGGCATATTTGTACCCCTCCTAATACTTTTTATTTCTCCTTTATAAATACACCCAGTTGGGGTAATGTTTTATGTGGCTGATGAATAGAACTTTAATCTTCACAGTAAATACCCTTTTCCCCCCAAAATAAGACATCCCCTGATAATAAGCCCAATCGGGCTTTTGAGTGCATGGCGATAAGGCCAAGCGCTTATTTCATGGTTCAAAAAAATAGAAGACAGGGTCTTATTTTGGGGGAAATGCGGTATATCAGCCACTAAGATATAACAATTTGTTTCTTCTTGGTGCAGAACAGGAAAGATAGTCCCTCTTAAAAATTGCACCAAACTAGTTATTTTTGAAAATTTGATTCAGCAAAAGGTCTTGTTTATTTTGACCTAAATTCTCATTTTTTTTAAAAAAAAGTTACTTAATCTACCAGATAGCTTCATAGCTTATTCCCACCTCAAAATGTATATACAGTTGCAATTGCTTGACTCTTTTTAAAACATGACAATACCAGAGAAAGGAAACCACTGTTCAATTGTCTTAATACATTGCATTCAGCTGAACAATCTCTTCCTTATCCCGCTTACATTAACCAAGAGAAGCCTTCAAAATTACAGCCATAGAATTTCAGCTGGCGGAGAAGAGAGATTCCACCAGCTTCAAACCTCCCACTTAAATTTATAAACCTTAAAAAGGCAGAAGATATTACATTCCATCTTTTTTTTAATTAAAAGATGGCTTTCGTTTCCCTCACCTCATTTCTCACATCTATTAAAACCATCGCCATCCTTCGAGAGACTCAAAAGCAGCCTACTGAGATATTTCAGAATATATAGAAAATGAAATTAGTTAATCAGTCAATTCCATCCAGGTCCCAAAACTTTACAGGAAAGAAAGAGAACTACCATCACTTACTTGCTTTCCCACAGAGCTGAAGTTTAATGGTTCAGGCAGCAGAAAATCAGAATGCCTAAATTTAGAGCCATCTTTCTTAGATGCAGCTGTTGGTCCCATGTGCTACCCTGGTTAATGATCAGAGGTTATGAAATGGATATGGATGGATGTGTTGCAAAAAGTCACAGCACAAAGGAAAAACGATTTGCTTATATGAAGAGCTAAGGAGCTGCTCCCATCTTAAGTATTAAAATTGCTAGGCCAGACATGAAGGTAGTTTACTTCAGACCAAGCACATCTAAATGAGTTTAGTGCAAAATATTTAAGAATAACTTAGAAGGCAGAACAATTTTCAACCTGTGGGAGATTTCTCCTACGGTGAGGTGCACACGGAATCTTTAGTTTGAATTTAAATCAAAAAGAGAAGAGAGGTTTGATTAAAAATCTTAGGAATGTACAGGCAATCCTTGACTTACAACAGTTCGTTTAGTGATGGTCCAGGGGTGGGTTCTAACTTACCTTGCTGCCAGTTCGCTTCCTCCCGTGCCCTGCAGCAACAGAAATTTTGGGCTCCATTGTGGTCATAAATCGAGGACTACCTGTAACTAACGCATTTTATCTGATAAGGCAGAGATACCCACAACCATACAAAGATTTAAAAAATGGCTCCATGCTGTCCCCTTAAAAAAGAATAGCATTATAGTCACATCATTGAGGTCTCCTAAAAATGATTTGAGTCCTTAGATATTCTAAACCCCCAAGAAATTTCTCTTAGGATTAAATAAGCAACCAGGAGGGGAATCTGGGTTGGAGGGTGGGGTGGGGAGGAATTTTGCACCCAGATTTAAATTTCCCTTCCATCGAGCACAGCTGTTGTCATCTCGGTCTATTTTTCTCAATGAAAAACGATACTGGGGCTCCTAGGAATAACCTTGCCTTGTTCAAAGGAAATCATTCCATCGCATTCTTCAGAATGTGACCACAGGTAGTCCTCGATTTACGACCGCAATGGAGCCCAACATTTCTGTGGCTGAGACCTTTGTTAAGTGGACTTTACCCCATTTTACGACCTTTCTTGTCACATTTGTTAAGTGAATCACTTCAGGTTTTAATTTAGTCACACGGATGTTAGGTGAATCTGGCTTCCCACTTGACTTTGCTGGTCAGACGGTCGCAAAAGCCGAGGTGGCGCAGCGGTTAGAGGCAGTACTGCAGGCCACTTTAGCTGACTGTGATCCGCAGGTCAGCGGTTCAAATCTCACCGGCTCAAGGTTGACTCAGCCTTCCATCCTTCTGAGGTAGGTAAAATGAGGACCCAGATTGTTGGGGGCAATATAAATATACATTGCTTACTGGTGTAAACCGCTTAGAGAGTGCTTGCACTGTGAGGCGGTATATAAATCTCACAAACAAACAAATAAATAAATAAATAAACAAACAAACAAACAAACAAACAAATAAATAAATGGAGGATCACGTGACCCCGGGACATATTTATGCAACCGTCATAAATGTGAGTCAGTTGCCAAGCCTCTGAATTTTGATCATGTGGCCCTGGGAATGCCGCAACGGCCATAAGGGTGAAAAAAGGTCATTAGTCAATTTTTTCAGTGCCGTTGTAACTTTGAACAGTCACTAAAAGAACTGTTGTAAGTCGAGGACTGTCTGTACATTTCCCTTCTCAATTTTGTACCTAATGCTTAGGGGACAATAAAATACCCAGAAAATAACCTCATATTTCCAATAATGGGGAGGGAGGAAAGAACAAACAGTTAGACCAGTACAAGTAGTCCTTGACTTACAACAGTTCATTTAGTGACTGTTCAAAGTTACAACAGCACTGAAAAATGTGACTTATGACAGTTTTTCATAATTACGATCCTTGCAGCATCCCTGCGGTAACGTGATCAAAATTCAGAGGCTGGGCAACTGGTTCATACTTATGACCATTGCAGTGTCCCGGGGTCAAGTGATCCCCTTTTGCAACCTTCTGTCAAACGAAGTCAATGGGGAAGCTGGATTCACTTAACAACAATGTTCCTAACTTAAGAACTGCAATGATTCACTTGATAACTGTGGGAAGAAAAGTCGTAAATTGGAGCAAAACTCACTTAACAAATGTCTCACTTAACACTTAGAAATTTTGGGCTCAATTATGGTTGTAAGTCAAGGACTACCTGTATAGCTGAGGAGCTGAGATAGCGCAGTGGTTAAAAGCAGCATTGCGACCTTCAGCTGATTGCTAGTTCAGCAGTCCAGCTGTTCGAATCTCACTAGGCTCAAGGTTGACTCAGCCTTTCATCCTTCCGAGGTGGGTAAAATGAGGACCCAGATTGTTGGGGGCAATATGCTGAACTCTGTAAACCGCTTAGAGAGGGCTGGAAAGCACTATGAAGCGGTATATAAGTCTAAGTGCTATTGCTATTGCTATAGCCTCTCTTCTTACAGACAGTCCTCAACTTATGACCAGACCTGGGACCAGAATTTCTATTACTAAGTCAGGTCGTTATAAAGTGAATTGTGCAGTCATTAAGTGAATCCGGCTTCCCCCATTGACTTTGCTTCTGGGAAGCCAGCCAAGGGCGATCACATGAGCCCAGGTTGCCGCAACCATCCTTAACCATCCTGTGGCTTGCCAAGAGTCTGATTCCTGATCATGTGATTGTGAGATGCCGTAACAGTCCTAAGCGTGAGGACTGGTGGTAAGTCACATTTTTCACTGCTGTTGTAACTTCAAATATTCGCTAAATGAATGGTTGTAAGTGAAGGAATACCTGCATTTCCCTGGTGGAATGCCACCTGGCTGATTACAAGAAAACAACGCAGCCATGAAGTACTGGTAACTTCTTAGCCTTCCCATGGTATATCCAAACTCTTATAATTCTCCCTTCTGCCAATTTTCCCCACGTTTTCTAAGTAACAAAATTTGAGAGGAAGAAGGAAGGAATAAAAAAAAAATCTCAGAGTTCTATCGATGTCAAAGCAACTGGGAAGACCGCGCCAATAACATGTCCATGGAGATTCTCCACCATCCAGGTCATCATGGTTGTCCCAAAAGTGCTTTTTTCCAAGCAAATGGACTTTTTTGTTTTCCTTTGTTTTCCTTTGAAAATGTTTCACTTCTCATCCAAGAAGCTTCTTCAGTTCGCTTCTTGGATCAGAAGCGAAACGCTTTTAAAGAGAAAAAGGAAGCCCACTTGCCTTTCAAAAAAAGCACCTTTGGGTGCGCCAATGCAGGTAGTCCTTGACTTATAAGTTTGTTTAGTGACCGTTTAACGTTACAACAACACTGATGTGACTTATGACCGTTTTTCACACTTACAACCCTTTACAGCATCCCTGTGGTCATGTGATCTAATTTCATATTTTGGTTGATATTTATACCATTGCTGTGTCCCACCTTCTGACAAGCAAAGTCAATGGGGAAGCCAGCTTCACTTAACAACCGGGCTACTCATTTAAGAACTGCAATGATTCAGTTAACAAATGTGGTGAGGGAAGTTGTAAAACGGGGCCAAACTTATTTAACAAATGCCTCGCTTAGCAACAGAAATGCTGGGCTCAACTGTGGTCATAAGTCAAGGTGTATCTGTAAAAGCAACTGAACCTCATCAATTTCCTGCTTATTCTTCCATGCTAATCTTAGCCTGATGATCTCACTGGAGAAGCCGCTGCCCCACAAGTGATAGGGAGCATCTGCTTTACAGTAACAGCTGATGGGGGGGGGGGTGTCTGGAAGCCTCTCATTTTCCTGGTGCCTGCGTAAAACAAGACTGGGTTATCCCAGGAAGCTGAAAATAGTAAATTCTTTCCTGTCAGCAGAGCGTCCAGGAGTCCATTTGTAGGCTATAAGAAAATTCAAAAATAAAATAATACATAGAAATTTATATAAATGTAGAAGATTTAATTCTGCTTGGGCAGGGGGTTGGACTGGATGACCTGCAGGGTCCCTTCCAGCCTGAACTTGTTAAATGTTAGTTGCTTTAAGATAGTTGGAGAAAAATACATGCTGAACAGATATCCTTTTGTTAGTTAGAAGGGGCCCAACTAAAAGGGACATTCCTTAATGCCAAGGCAATAGAGATAAGAAAATGCTGTGCTTGCAAAATATTTTATGGGCAATAATGGGGAGGTGCTGATGAATATGTCAGAGGTGCTGTTGTCTCTAAGGCGTTACGGATTAGCTGTGATCGGTGACTGTATCCGATAGGAGGTGCATGGGGGGGGCATCGAGATAGAGACTATAAAATGTAATGCTTTTGAAATTTTGTGGCTTTTGGCTCAACCTAAGGTGATCAGATGTCCTGCTTTTGGCGGGACAGTCCTGCTTTTTAATAATTTGTCCCGCGTCCCGCGGCGTTTCAAAAAAGTCCCGCTTTTTGAATTTGAGCAAAGCGCCTCACTTCCCTCGAGCGGATCTTGAGGGAAACAGCTGCACTCGCACGCTAAGATCTCGCCAGCTCCGGGCCAGGCAGAGAAAAACCCCCACCGTGCTCCAACGTGCCCGAGGGCCCAGTTCAGCGCCTCGCACGCTCCGCCCCGCTTGACGGCAACAGCCAGGAAATGCGCTTCCAGAGGCGTAGAGGGAGCAGCGGCTTTGGCGGGTCTGGCCGTGTCCTTTCCCGGGTCTGCCACATGGGGGGAAGGAGTGGAGGAGTGAGGCACCCGCCGGACGCCGCCCCGGAGAGAAGACCAGGCCCGGCTGGCAAGGGCCAGAAAGGATTTTTCCTGTGCCGCCAGCCAGCTTGCTCTTCCTCCACTGGCCTGGCACGCCAAACTTTGCGTGGCAGCGGGAAGCAGCCCAAGAGCTGGGGCGGGCGCCCCACATGCTCAACGGTCAAGCCGAGCCCTGCACACCCCTCTGCCTCCTGCCTTGCCTGCCTCCTCCTGCCAGGCGGGGAGGGAGGGCAGTGAGAGGGGCAGTGGTCCCTGCCAAGCACAGCGCACGGAGGCGGCGAGCAACGTGTCCCCAGCACACCCGGCCACGCGACTACAAGTGCGGCGCGGAAGCCGCTGGTGGCCAGGTGGGCGGCAGCCCTCTGGGCGGGTATAGGGCCAGGCCTGCGCTTGGAAGGGGCCGCCGCTCTCGCTGCTCTCCCTCCCTGCCTGGCTGCAGACGTCCGCCTGCCCTCCCGAAGCAGCGCTGCCGCAGTTCACTTTTGTTTCGCGGTGGGAGAAGGAAGAAAGCGGGCAGTGAGAGCGGCAGCCTCTTCCAAGCGCAGGCCTGGCTGTCTCCCCACACGGAGGGCTGCTGCCCGGCTGGCTGGCGGCGGCTTCTGCAACGGAGGCAGCACGCGGCTGTGAAGAACCCTCACCACCCGCCCTCCCGCGGTTTGCTTTCTTCCTTCTCCTGCCGCTGTCCCTCTCCGGGCCAGACACAGCAGAGGCGAGCCCCGGCCATGGCAGCGGTAAGGGCTGCGATGAAGGTGGGGGTGTTGGGGTGTGTGCACAAAGCTGCAGGATAAGAGAGACAGACCCCTCCCGTCTTGCTCCCCTAGACCCCCCCCCCCGTCAATGTGTCCTGCTTTACAAATATTAAAATCTGGTCACCTTACTCAAACCTCAATTTGAGGACAGGCTGAAAGATCCATCGCACTTTGCAAACTGCTATAATTTCTCTTTAAAAATAAAACCTCTTTGTTTCAACTGATCCATTTGTTGGTTCATTTCCAACACAAGGATGCTTTCTTCCTTATCGCTCTACATAAAAGACAGAAGGCCATTGCATCCACGATGGTTTTTAATTGCTTCATTCTTGAGGTGGAGTAAAGTGTTTCTTCCTTAGGGCTATGAAAAGATAGCTGTGAAAAAGGGTCACAAGTCACATTTTTCAATGCCGTTGTAACCTTGAACAGTCACTAAATGAACTGTTGTAAGTGGGGGATTACCTGTATTAATTTAGATAGACAGACAGACTGCAAGTTGTTCAGTTAGTAACACAGTTGTTAAGTGAATCTGGCTTCCCCAAGGGCTTTGCTTGTCAGAAGGTCGCAAACGGGGATCACGTGACCCTGGGACGCTGCGACCGTCATAAATATGAGCCAAGTGTCTGAATTTTGATCATGTGACCATGCGGATACTGCAATGGCTGTGAAAAACAGTCATAATTCACTTTTTTCCAGTGCCGTTGTTAACAACTGAGGAAAGAAAAGTCGTAAAATGGGCAAAGTTCACTTAGAAAATGTCTCACTTAACAACAGACATGTTGGGCTCGATCGTGGTCATAGGTCGAGGACTACCTGTAGATTAAAACACGGTCTTGCCACCCCTTGTTCACAGAAGGGGAAAAATTCAGCGGGAAGCAAAGCATCACTTTTAAACGGTCACCGTTTCTACCTTAATTCATTGGTTTATTATTATTATTAATTATTATTATGCCTCAGGCTCTACGCTGCGCGCCCGTTGTCATGGCAACAAGGCCGAGGCCTGGATCGGCGAGGAACCGTGTCCTTTTCGCGCCACCGTCCTTACCGGAGGGCTCCTTCCTTAGCCTTTCTCCCGGCGAACTTTTCCTCGGTCTGACTGTCTCCCGCGGCGAAGCTTCCGCGAAACCCCCGGAGCTTCTCTCCCTCCGAGCGCGGTGAGAAAAGAACCGGCGAGGCCGCGTTTCCATGACGACGCGACCAAGCCTGGCTTCAAACCCTCGCGCCGCTTTGGCGCGCCGTTTACGTCAGCGCAGCCGTCCAATAAAACGCTGGAGGAGGAAGTAGGTGCGGCCTATATTATCCAATCAAAAAGCAGGAGGAAAAAGGAGCGGGAAGAAGACATTCAGAAAGCGGCAGGAGCTGCAGAGACCGTCTTTAAAAGTCTATCTTTCTAGTGGTCTTCTCCCCATCTGTCAAACTACCAAAACCAATCACAATTCTAACCTCCAAATTGGCTACGCCTTCTATCGTTGTCGCTCGCTGAATGGATGGAGTCGCCTCAGCGGGTGTAAGCAGGAAGCATAGATTGTAGCAATAGCTGACAGCATTATTGTGATTGGTCGAGGAGGTGACCACATTGAGATTGACAAGAATGAAAGCCAATTGAAAAAAACAATTCTCAATACTGCCGGGTTGCGTCTTACCCAATACGAAGCCTCCGAACTGCTGAACTTCAACTCCCACAATTTGACATCCAGCCTAATCCTAGACCCACAAGACTGTGGGATTATGGGAGTTGAAGTCCAGCTGTCCGAAATCTATTCTTTTTATTTTTTTTTAGCAGAATTGCTTGGACAGGTATGCCGGGTTGCTGCCGCGGGTGGTTTTCGGTGGGGTCCGCCGGGCTTGTTGACTTGTCTGGTTAGGAGCTCAGCCTGGGGCTCCCTGCTCGCCTGATGGCCTTTGTACAGCTGAGCTCCCTATAAATTGTGCATTGTTTAGTGCATCTGATTGCAATCACATGCAGTTACTACTACTACAATTAATAATAATAATAAATATTAATAATACTATTTGCTATTTGCTGTTACCGGTAGAATTGCAGCAAAGGAAAAGTTGCAACATGGAGGTGGCTCCCAACTTAACCTGCAAAGGCGCCAAGAAACCCAGATCACAAAGATGTGAATTGGGACGGAGGGTCTTGCATCAACTCCAACGCAGCCCTTGTGTTATAGTAGTTTAAATAGGGCATAAGTAGATCTAGGTTCGAGACCACTCTCAACTATGGCCCTCAATGAGTGACTTTGGGCCACTTGTGTAAAGGATCAATAGAAGAGAATATTTGGAGCTCAGGGTTGAACTGTGGGATCTTTGATGCTTGCTTTCTTTCTTGCTTGCTTTCTTTCTTTCTTTCTTTCTTTCTTTCTTTCTTTCTTTCTTTCTTTCTTTCTTTCTTATTATTATTATTTTTGTTTGTTTATTTATTTATTTGTGAGACTGATACATCGCCTCACAGTGCAAGCACTCTCTAAGCGGTTTACACCAGTAAGCAATGTATATTTACATTGCCCCCAACAATCTGAGTACCTACCTCGGAAGGATGGCAGGCTGGGTCAACCTTGAGCCGGTGAGATTTGAACCGCTGACCTGCGGATCACAGTCAGCTAAAGTGGCCTGCAATACTGCACTCTAACCGCTGCGCCACCTCGGCTCTTTGTAGTAGTCTTGCAGATTTTTAATGACCCAAAGAGGTTACATCATCAGTCCTAGAAGGGAGTGGGGATTGTGGAGTGTGGGAGGAAGAGGTCCATGGACTGATGCTCTCTGAGCTTGCTTTTCTTGTGAACGTTTCATGACCCAACTAGGTTACATCATCAGTCCTAGAAGGAAGTGGGGATTGTGGAGTGGAGGAGTGGAGGAAGACTGTGGGGTCCTAGGTACTCTTCGAGCTTGGTGGCTTTCTTGCAGATGTTTCATCACCCAACTAGATAACATCATCAGGGCTAGAAGGAAGTGTGGGTTGTGAAGTGGAGGAGGAAGAGGACTGTGGAGTCCTTGGTGTTATCTGAGCTTGGTTATTTTCTTGCAGACATTTCACTACTTACCTAGATAGCATCATCAGTGGTAGAAGGCAGTGGGGTATGAGGAGAGGAGGAGGAATATGTTGTTGTTCTTCGAGCTTGGTGACTTTCTTGCAGACGTTTCATTACCCAACTAGGTAACATCACCAGTGCTAAGAGTTGTGAAACGTCTTTGGTGAATGATGCCTTCAGGTCTATATATTGCCTTTAACTGCACCCAGGTTGTGGGGTGGCCTGCTCCACCCCCATCTCGGAGCTTGACATCTGCTAACACTGCTTCTTTCTGTTCCTTTTGGGTAAGAGCATCATGAGCTTAAGAGCCTGTGGCTTGGTTATCTTCAGAAGGTTACCCAAGGCAGGTGCTACTGCAGCTACTGATGGCCACGTTGAGTACCTCCTACTGCAAACCTCCTACGGCACCCATCACTGGACACCCCCAAAAGGTGCGTTACTCACCCTGCTGTCTGAAGAAGAGTCCTGCGGTTTCTACTGGATATGGAGCCACTGAGATGTTCCTGGGGGGGATCAGCCAATCAGGAAAGCATGCTGGCTGGGGAATTCTGGGAGTTGAAGTCCCCCCCCCATCTTAAAGTCTCCCAGGTTGAAAAACCATTTTGGGCATCAGCTCTGGAGATAGATGGATCCTACTCTCTACTTTCTTCAACTTTAATCATTTATTAGATTTTATTTCGCCTTTACTATATATTTTATAGGTAGCTAAAGGGGGCAAACATACCTAATACTCTTTCCTCCTCTTGTTTAACTTACCCAGGGAGGTGGGTTGGGCTGAGAAAGCGGGACTGGCCCAAAGTCACCCAAGTGGCTTTCGTGTGAAAGGCAAGACTAGAATTCTCCATCTCCTAGCGATTGACCCAAAGTCACCCAGCTGGCTTTCGTGCGAACAGCGAGACTAGAACTCTCCATCTCCTAGTGATTGGCCCAAAATCTCCCAGGTGGCTTTCGTGCCAAAGGCAGGACTAGAACTCTCCATCTCCTAGTGATTGCCTCCAAATCACTCAGGTGGCTTTCATACCAAAGGCAGGACTAGAACTCTCCATCTCCTAGTAATTGGTCCAAAATCCACCAGGTGGCTTTCATGTCTAAGGTGGGACTAGAATTCTCCATCTCCTAGTGATTGGCCCAAAGTCACCCAGGTGGCTTTCATGTCTAAGGTGGGACTAGAATTCTCCATCTCCTAGTGATTGGCCCAAAGTCACCCAGGTGGCTTTCATGTCTAAGGCAGGACTAGAACTCTCCATATCCTGGTGATTGGCTCAAAGTCACCCAGGTGGCTTTCATGTGAAAGGCGAGACTAGAACTTTCCATCTCCTAATGATTGCCCCCAAATCACCCAGGTGGCTTTCATGTCTAAGGCGGGACTAGAACTCTCCATCTCCTACTGATTGGCCCAAAGTCAACCAGGTGGCTTTCATGTCTAAGGTGGGACTAGAACTCTCCATCTCCTAGCGATTGACCCAAAGTCGCCCAGCATATCAAGAAAGCATGCTGGCTGGGGAATTCTGGGAGTTGAAGTCCAGCCATCTTGCCATGTTGGAGAACACCGCTCTAGAATTTCACAGGGAGGGGAGCTGTCTTGTTTTGAAACCCCTGCTTCATCTTCTCTCATCAGGCCACGTAGACCCCGGGGAAGATGACCTGAGCACAGCCCTGCGAGAGACCCAGGAAGAGGCTGGGCTGGCCTCCACCCAGTTCACCATTCTGGAAGGCTTTAAGAAGGAACTGAATTACGTGGTCAGAGGCAAACCCAAAACCGTGGTCTACTGGCTGGCCGAGCTGAAGGACCAGGACACGGAGATCAAGCTTTCTGCAGAGCATCAGGCCTTCCGCTGGCTGACCCTTACTGAGGCCTGCAGACTTGCAGGATACGAGGACATGCAAGGCACCCTCAGAGAGGCCCATCACTTTCTCTCTTCCAAAGAATAAATTTCCTTTCGTGGGATGCAGGAATGTTTGGGCAGATGTTGCACTGCTGTTCTTTCAAGTCTTAACAGCAACGTTTCTCAGCTTTGGCCCCTTAAATTTGGGTGGACTTCAACTCCCAGAATTCTGAGCTTGGTTGTTTTCTTGCAGACATTTCACGGTCCAACTGGGTAACATCATCAGTGCTAGGGAGGTTGAGGTTTGCTCCCAGCTTATGCAGGATAAGCTACTGTATATAAATAGCAAACCCCACTCCCTTGTAGCACTGATGGTGTTCCCTAGTTGGGTCATAAAACGTCTATAAGAAAACAAGCAGGCTCAGAAAACAGCAAGGACCCTTCAGTCCTCCCCCTCCCCTCCACAAACCTTTCTTCTAGCACTGATGATGTTCCCTAGTTGGGTTATGAAACGTCTGCAAGAAAGCAACCAAGCTCCGAGAACACCAAGGAGCCCACAGTCCTCCTCCTCCTCTCCATACCCTTCTAGCACTAATTATGTTGCCTAATTGGGTCATGAAACATCTGCATGAAAACAAGTTCAGAGAGCACCAAGACTCCACATTTTCCTCCTCCGCCTCACCCTCCTCTCCACAAACCCCTCTTCCTTCCAGCACTGATGATGATGTTCCCTAGTTGGGTCATGAAACGTCTGCAAGAAAACAACCAGGCTCTGAGAGCACCAAAGACCCCACAATACTCCTCCTCCAACCCCTCTTCCTTCTAGCTCTGATGATGTTCCCTAGTTGGGTCATGAAACATCTGCAAGAAAACCACCAGGCTCTGAGAGCACCAAGGACCCCATATTCTGGGAGTTACTGCATGCTTCCGGAAGGTGCCATGTTAAGGAAGGCTAATGCAGAAACAGTCTTTCTGCATTCACTCCAAAAGCTCTTAACAGATCCAAGTCCGATTCTTGCTCTGTCCATTTGCTAGGTCTTGGTTAGGTCCTAGGCAGAAGGTCCCTCAAAGGACTTGCCCCTGATGGTAGAAGCTCCAGGATATGCTGGAATCAATGACAGGAGATGCCGCGTCCATCTCTCCTGAGACTCCCGTGGGGCCACTTAGCGTTAAAGGAGCTTTTGGGATGAATCCAGCTAGATTGTTCCAACATGTTTTTTTAGGTTCAATTTATTGAAAGATTCAAGTCCGCAGGATTATAATGGCACTCTCTTTTTGAGAAACTGGACTTTTATTTAAACACGCTTTTTATTTTATTTTGAGACAGATTTAAAACAAGGCGTCCTGTTAGTCATCACCTTACATCCGTAGCTTCTTGTCCTGCCTTCAGGGGCTTTGGAAAATAGGTAGACCCCATCTTCTTTGTGACAACCCCTCAAATATTGGAAGACTGCTATCATGTCTCCCCTGCTCCTCCTTTTCATTAAACTAGACATATCCAAATTCCAGCAACCATTCTTTATATGTTTTGGAAGTCCTAAAGGTGTCTCATCCAAGAATTACCCAAGTCTGCCCTTAGTTTGGTCATCAACCTATACCGGTAATAACTATAACGCAAGTGTGAAGGCCACTTGCTTTGCTTTGCTTTCTTTTTAGTAAAAGTGTTAGTCTGCTACATCATCAGCCACAGAAGAAAGGCCGTAGAAGCTTCAAGTGTGAACAAAAAAAGCTCTGTTAGGAAGAACTGGATTTCGAGAGATTCGGCCGGGAGAAGATGGAGGAGGTCAGCTAGTATAAATGGTCAAAGAGGGAGGTGGTAGTCCCATCTTTCCATTCGATCAAGATCTCACCATGCTTGAGCGAAGGGGAAGGGGAGGCAGGGATAATCTGCACCTTGGAGGTGGGGCTGACCATTCCTGGTGAAGGCTGTTGGTGTTCCTCACAGCTCATCTGCCGGCTCTTCAAAGCTAACAGCTTCTTCTTCCTGTGGCCACAAGAAGGAGATCTCTTGAGTCACCCAGGGTTGTGTAATGGTGGCCATATACAGTAAATGCCACATAAATATAAAGAATGAGAATTCCTCCCAACCTAAGCCAGCCCTAATCTAGCACTTACTTTTTGGATTGGATATTGAAAGTCAGGATGATTATCCCCAGGATGAAGGCCAGAGGGCTCAGGACAAGCAGGGTTGTTCTCCAGATGGGACCTATGGAGGAGAACATCACAAGGACCTTAGCACCAACAGAATAACAGAGTTGGAAGGGACCTTGGAGGTCTTCTAGTCCAACCCAATGCTCAAGCAGGAGACCCTATATCAGTGATGGCGAACCTTTTTTTGTTCGCGTGCCAAAAAGGGGGGGGATGCGGGGGATCATGTGTGTGCGTGCCCACACCCATAATTCCATGCACCCCCGTGCATGCGCGCATGACCCCCCCCCCACTCCCAGCATGCAATGGCACGCCCATTTTTCGCTCTCCCCAGTCTCCAGAGCCTTCCTAGGAGCCTGGGGAGGGCGAAAACGGCCTTCCCCACCCCCTCTGGAGGCTGGAAACAGCCTGTTTCCCGACTCCCAGTGGGCCCAGAAGGCCCGAAAATCAGCCAGCTGGTGCACACATGCACGCCGGACCTGAGCTCGCGTGCCCACCGATATGGCTCCGCGTGCCACTTGTGGCACCCGTGCCATAGGTTCGCCATCATGGCCCTATATCATTCCAGAGAAATGACCGTCCAATCTCTTCTTTAAAAGCCTCCACTGATGGAGCACCCACAACTTCTGGAAGCAAGCTGTTCCACTGGTTAATTATTCTCACTGTCAGGAATTTCTCCTTAGTTCTAGGTTGCTTCTCTCCTTGATTAGTTTTCATCCATTGCTTCTTGTTCTGCCTTCTGGTGCTTTGGAGAATAGGTTGACTATTCAAGAGCCGAGGTGGTGCAGTGGTTAAAGTGCAGCACTGCAGGCTACTTCAGCTGACTGCTAGTTCAGCAGTTCAGCTGTTCAAATCTCACCAGGCTCAAGGTTGACTCAGCCTTCCATCCTTCCGAGGTGGGTAAAATGAGGACCCAGATTGTTGGGGGCAATATGCTGAACTCTGAAAACCGCTTAGAGAGGGCTGTCAAGCACTGTGAAGCGGTATATAAGTCTAAGTGCTATTGCTATTTGTGGCAGCCCCTCAAATGTTGGAAGGTTGCTATCAGTCCTTTTCATGAAACTAGATATACCCAATTCCTGCAACTGTTCTTTGTATGTTTTAGCCTCTATACTAGCCATGCCCCTAACCATTTTATTTATTGGACCACAATCCAATAAAAGTTGTATGGAAGGGACAAAAAAAAATAAGATGGATAATGAATCAAACAATATTGAAAGAAAAGGAATTTATACAATTTATGGAAAGAGAACTGGCTTTTCCTTGAAAGAAAATAGGAAGAAACTTCACTGCAGAATGTGTGGGATACAACAAAGGCATATATTAGAGGATTAATTATAACGTACGTGGGAAAGAGAAATTTTAAAAAAAGAGACAAACACGATAGAAACTAGAAGAAGAATATAAGAAGTTAGAGATGGAATTACAAAAAGATCTACGAAAAAAAGAACATAAAAAAATCAAATGGACTTAAAAAAACATGAGTTGAGTTTAATAGACAAAGAAGAACTAACACAAAAGATTAAAAACTCGAAACAAAACTTTTTTGAAAACGCTAACAAACCAGGAAGATGGCTGGCATATGGACTGAAAAAAGAGAAAGAAAAGAAATTGATTTATCAACTAACGGATGAGGAAGGAATATCCTACTACCGGAATGATGACAAGAAGAAAATACAATAACACATGATTATTATGAAAAACTATATAAGCAAGAGACAGTTTCAGAAGAACCAGGCAGAGGGAAAACAAAAGGTGGTATAATGTGATGTGGGAACGCGACCGGGTTCTGATTTGTTGAAAGACAATATTCCGTATTTCTGTTTCCAACAGAAATTGGTAGATAGACAAAAAGGAGTGGTGCGGTGGCCTAGAGGTGGAGCTCTCGCCTCACAATCAGGAGGCTGTGAGTTCAATCCTAGGTAGAGGCAGACATTTCTCTCTCTGGGCACACTGAGAATATATCTGCTGAACAAAACTCCGCATTGGCAACAGGAAGGGCATCCGGCTATTAAAACACACTGCTAACTCCATTCAGTTGCCCAGACTCTACCCTGCAAGGGATTATGGGGTTGTTAAATGAAGATGGTGATTGGTAGATAGACCAAAAAGCTACCTGTTTTGTCATTCAATACAAAATGGATGACTTGTGGAGCCTCCTGCTAAAGATGTCAAGGACTGTAAGCTTAGTTGGTCTTCAAGAGGCTAAGATAAGAGCAGGAAGAAGAAGACCTCTGTGGTTGGCTAGTTGTCCACATAGTCAAGCGACATCTCCAAGTCAAAAAACTAGATCAGGTAAGATCAAAGGTCTGGTGTCTTCCAACCATCCAAAGCCACCTAGAAAAGAGGGACGTCTGCACCTGAAGCTTCCAGATAGATTTCTCTTGAACAGGGAAGTTCTCAAGAAGATCCTTACGAAAGTATTGGTCCTTTTAAAAAAAATCTTTCTATGCCTGCAACCATCGCAACATCTCTCTTACTTTTAATATCCAGCTTCTTACCTAGATTTGGGGGACCAGTAGTCTTCTCCTGGTGCTCTTGATGTGGAGGATATGTTTCTGGAGAGAAAAAGATAGAATGGAACAGAGAACTTCAGAATGGAGACCCAAGGATTATCTCTGTCTACTGAGGCCAAGCTTACATAACACAACACACCCACTACCATGTTGTTTGCTGGATTTCAATTTCTCTGTGCACATCCTGCTGATGTTTGCAAAGCTATTGTTTGTGGCTTAGTATGTTGTGTAAACCCCGAGTAAACACATCGTTCTAAGCCATGGTTTCTTTCCACCACAGCGACAAACCCTCCTGTGCTTCAACAATTGTGAACGGTTCAGCAAACCGTGATTTGGCAAAGCGGGATTTACAGATTACAGATTAACAGAGTTGGAAGGGACCTTATAGATCATCTAGTCCAACCCCCTGCTCAAGCAGGAGACCCTACACCATTTCTGACAAATGGGCAATCCCAATCTCTTCTTGAAAGTCTCAAGTGTGTGTGTCTGGGTTTTGTGTGTGTGTGTGTGTGCAATGTGTGGATGGAGCTAGAAGCTGGGTGGCATTCTCATCTTAAATTTTGGGTAGCTTTGATCTCCCCTCAATTGCAGGGTTTAATCAGATTCATTTGGCAAGATGGTTACACTAAAGCTTCGGAGATGCGGGTGGATATCCTTGGTTATTAGTTGGCTATTAGTGGGCCTAGAACAATGTTTCTCAACCTTAAGATGTGTGGACTTCAATTCCAGCTGGCTGGGGAATTCTGGGAGTTGAAGTCCACACATCTTAAAGTTGATAAGGTTGAGAATGTCTATGGAGATTCTCAATCATCCAGGTCATGGTTGTCCCAAAGGTGCTTTTTTTCAAGGTTTAATGTGAGAAACCTGCAAGAGTCTCTCTAGGCCCAGGACCACCCCACACTTCCCAAAAACGCCTTGAGTTTTGACCTTAGGAGGACCTCCTTCCCCTTGCCACCTGAAAGGGCAGGTTCAGATGAACAAGAGCTACCACACAGAAATTTGAGAAGTTTTGCACACTCTGGTTCCCAACACTGCTGTCGGGTCTTGACTGATCCCTAGCTTGGTCCACGGTTGTTAGAAGATGCCACCAAAATAAGGTGGGTTTTGCTTTTGACGAGCAATGGAAATTCATTAAGATATCTTAATTACCACGTTCATTTTTTAGAGCAGGGGCCTATAAACCTGGCAACTTTAAGACATCTGGACTTCAGATTACAGATTAACAGAGTTGGAAGGGACCTTGTAGGTCATCTAGTCCAACCAAGCAGGAGACACTACACCATTTCTGACAAATGGCAGTCCAGTCTCTTCTTGAAAGCCTCCAGTGATGAAGCTCCCACAACTTCTGAAGGAAACTTCTGTTCCATTGGTTGAATGCTCTCACTGTCAGGAAATTCCTCCTTATTTCTAGGTTGAATCTCTCCTTGATCAATTTCCATCCATTGCTTCTTTTTCCTGCCTTCAGGTGCTTTGGAGAATAGTTTGACCCCCTCCTCCTCTCTGTGGCAGCCCCTCAAATATTGGAAGATGCTATCATGTCTCCCCTGGTCCTTCTCTTCACTAGACCAGCCATGCCCAGTTTCTGCAACCGCTCTTCATATGTTTTAGTCTTAGTCCACTAAGATTCCAAGATCCCTCTCACAGTTACTGCTATTAAGCCTGGTTTCACTTCAACTCCCAGAATTCCTCCACCAGCCAGGCCATATTTGGAGACCCCTGTTTTAGGGGAATGAACATTTAAATGACTTATTCAGTTATGGTCCCAGTGTTGGTGGCTTTAAAAGAGGGCCACACAAGTGTCAAGAAGACCCTCCTCTGGATGCAGCCAATTTTTCAGTATCAGTGACTGAGAAAAAGTTGTCAACATGACCCCAGTTCAGATCAAGAAGGGGGTGAGTTTGGGATCTTGGACTTCTGATTGTTATTTTAATTGTTTGGACTCTTTCCCTGGACATGAGGGCTCCGCTTGTCTTGGTGGCACCTCCATACTCACCATTATCTGCTTCAGGGTGTCTCTCGTTGGACATTGGAAGTCCGCTGGTGACATAGGACTGGCTTTCCAAGTGGATCATTAAGAACGTCGTGGTCTTCACAGAAGGGGTATGAATCTCTAGGGAACCAGTTGTTTCATCTGCAAAAAAAAAAAGGTTTTCAGATGGTTCAGAAGTTCTATCTTTTCTTCAGTACATCCAAGACACAGAGAGAATAGAAGAGAAGAGAATTCTTTATTGGCCAAAACAAGAAGTTTTTCTCCAGTTCATACAAAGAATTGTGGGGTCTTTGTGCTCTCTGAGTTTGGTTGTTTTCTGGCAGATGTTTCATGACCCAACTAGGTAACATTATCAGTGTTAAAAGAGAGTGGGCTTTTGCTGCCTTTATATGCTATTCTCTGTCAGTATTGGTAGGAATCTTCTTGGTGATTCCTTGATTAGGCTATTGTTCACTGTTCAATTGTTTATTTGAGTTGGGACTTCTTAATTGGGTTGTTGTTTATTGACTGATTGTTGGTCTAGTATTAATATTGGTGACATTCTCTGGTTATCTGGGTGTTGATTATTGTCAAGGAGGGATTTTAGTCTTTTTGTTTTCTTTTTGGCTTTTTGATTGTCTCTTTTGAATGGTGGGTAGATGTTATTTATCTCTATGTGCCTGTTGATGGCTGATTTGTTTGAGTGCCGGGCTTCCAGGAATTCTCTAGCATTTCTGGCTGTCAGAAAATGCTAGGCAAGTGGATGGAATCGGGTTGTGGAAAGTGCAAAAAAAAATTAAGATGCAAGAAAAGACATTGGTGGGAACAGATGCCCAAGTGACCCTCCTCCATTGTTTGAAATATATTTGGTCTGTACTGTATATTTCAAAAGAACTAAAGTTCTATTTCATGGGCCACAGCAGCTCTGCAGGTTCTTCTAGACCAGGGGTGTCAAACTCAAGGCCTGGGGGCCAGATCCGGCCCGCAGGGTGCTTAGATATGGCCCCCGGGGCCACCCTGGAAACAGCGAAAGACCGACCCGCGGTGCCTCTGCCACGAAATGGAGCTTGGGAGGGCCCCCGGAACTCTCCCGAGCTCCATTTTTGCTGGGAGAGGGTTGCAGGAGGCTGTCGCACCTGAAAATGGAGCTCATGAGGTCTGCCCGCCGACTTGCAAGATTCTATTACTATAACCTTACCATAAAGGTAGCATTACTACTCATAGATTTATGTTTCTGTCTGATCTAACTCAAAGAGTTGACATGCAGCAAGGAGTACAATACAGGTAGTCCCCAACTTATGACCAATTTCCATTGCTAAGCAAGATGGTTGTTAACGGAGTCCCACTTTGCAATCTTTTTGCCACTATTTTTAATAGCAATAGCAATAGCACTTAAGACTTATATACTGCTTTACAGTGCTTTCCAGCCCTCTCTAAGCGGTTTACAGATTCAGCCTCTTGCCCCCAACAATTTGGGTCCTCGTTTTACCGACCTCGGAAGGATGGAAGGCTGAGTCAACCTTGAGCTGGTGAGAATCGAACTCCTGGCAGTGGGCAGAGTCAGCCTGCATTACTCTCATTTTAACCACTATGCCACCACGGCTCTTTAAGCGAATCATTGCAGTTGTTAAGTTAATCACACAGTCATTAAATGAATTTAGCACCCTCCGCTGAGTTTGCTTGTCAGAATAGTGACCACTTGACCCAGGGACTCTGCAACCGTCATAACTGAGGAGCCCTGCTGGCGCACGGGTTAGAATGCAGTATTTCAAGCTAACTCTGCTCACTGTTAGCAGTTCGATCCTGACTGTTTCAAGGTGGACTCAGCCTTCCATCTTTCTGTGGTCGATAAAACGAGGACCCAGATTGTTGGGGGGCAAGAGGCTGACTCTGTAAACCACTTAAGACTGTAAAGCACTGTGAAGCGGTATATAAGTGCTATTGCTAAGTTGTCTTTGTCTGTCTGTCTATTCTCTCTCTCTCTCTCTCTCTCTCTCTCTCTCTCTCTCTCTCTCTCTCTCTCTCTCTCTCTCTCTCTCTCTCTCATCTATCTATCTATCTATCTATCTATCTATCTATCTATCTATCTATCTATCTATCTATCTATCTATCTATCTATCTCTGAGTCGTGGTGGCACAGTGGTTATAATGCAGTATTGCAGGCTAATTCAGCTCGCTGCTAGCAGTTCGATCCTGCCTGGCTCAAAGTTGATTCAGCCTTCCATCCTTCTGAGGTCGGTAAAACGGGGACCCCGTTTATTGGGGGGCAATTTGCTGACTGTAAACCACTTAGAGAGGGCTGCAAAGCACTATGGAGCAGTATATGAGTCTTAAGTGCTATTGCTATAAATCCATGCCAATTGCCAAATATCCCAATTTTGATCGTATGATAGTGGGGACTCTACGATCATCCTAAGTCCAAGGACTCCGTTGTAATTCACGTTCTTCAGGGACGCTGTAACTTCAAACGATTGCTAAATGAATGTTCATAAGTCGAGGACTATCTGTATTCTGTGAAAACATCCATTGTTGGCTTACTTCTGGGTCCACCCTCCAAGCTGTGCAAGGAGGCATCTCTTGGCTCGCCCAGTCCAGCGGATCTCGACAGCTCCATGGCACAGATGATTGACCCCGTGGCAGTCTTCCACTTGCTGAACCTGTCTTTCTCCCGGGACAGGAAGGCGCTGTGTCCTCCCGGCTTCACGCTGAGATGAAGGCCATGTCCTTGTAAGGTCAGCTGGCCTTTCTTGCTGCACGACCAGGCCTGAAGTGCCCCCTCCTCACAGGGTGCCAACTGGGCGACTGCCGATTCTTCCGCGTCGGAGACGGCCAGGCACTCTTTGGTGTGTTGGTTGACCACGGCCAAGGCCACGCCGTCCCAGCTCCACTGATGCTCCGGGGAGTGGGCCTTGCATTCGGACAGGCTGACCCTCTCGGCTCCGTGAGGCGAGGCGTGGATACACTTCTGCAGGCGGACATTTTGGATGAGAAAGCTGCACCCTCCCAGATCTGGGGTGAATAAAGAAAGCATCATGTTTACAAGGGATTGGAGTAGGAGATGGGAGTCTCTTTGAGTAATATTTTCAGTAACTAGGAGTTTTTTTGATTAATATAGCCAGTTTGGTCTAATGGTTTAAGGCACAAGTCTAGAAAGCATGAGGTGATGAGTTCTAGTCCTGCCTTGGCCATGAAAGCCGGCTCGGTGCCTTTGGGCCAATCACCAGGAGACGGTGAGTTCTAGTCCCGCCTTAGGAATGAAAGCCGGCTCGGAGCCTTTGGGCCAATCACCAGGAGACGGTGAGTTCTAGTCCCGCCTTAGGAATGAAAGCCGGCTCGGAGCCTTTGGGCCAATCACCAGGAGACGGTGAGTTCTAGTCCCGCCTTAGGAATGAAAGCTAGCTGGGTGGCTTTGGGCCAGTCAGTCTCTCCTATCCCAACCTACTTCACAGGGTTGTTGTTGTGGGGAAAACAGAAAGAAGAAGGTATATTAGCTATGTTCACCACTTAGAGTTATTTGAAGAAACAATAAAGGCAGAATATAAATTAAATAAATAAACAAAGCAAGTTAATGGAGAATCCAGATTCACTTAACAACTGTATTACTAATTTAACAACTGCAGTGATTCACTTAACAATTAACAGATTAAAAGAGTTGGAAGGGACCTTGTAGGTCATCTAGTCTAACCCCTTCCCCTGCCCATTCGTAAAATGGGGCATAACTCACTTAACTGGCTTAGTAACAGATGCTTGGGGCTCAATTTTAGTTGTAAATCAAGAATTACGTACAGGGTGACCCAAAAATTCCAAATGACTATTGTGAAAGCACAATAGAAGTTCCACTGCTTTTTTATGTGCGATGCAAATACAGTTGGTCCTTGACTTACAGCCATTCATTTAGTGACGGTTCAAAGTTGCAATGCCACTGATGCCCATTAACTCTGCTCGTCAGAATGTCGCAAAAGGGGATCACAGGACCCCGGAGACACTGCAACCGTCATAAACATGAGTCAGTTACCAAGCTACTATTCTATCCTGTTCTGTTCTGTCCTGTCCTGTCCTGTCCTGTCCTTTTCTTCTGTTCTGTCCTGTCCTGTCCTGTCCTGTCCTGTCCTGTCCTGTCCTGTCCTATTCTATTCTATTCTATTCTATTCTATTCTATTCTATTCTATTCTATCCCATCCCATCCCATCCCATCCCATCCCATCCTCTATTCTCTATTCTCTTTTCTTCTTCTTCTTCTTCTTCTTCTTCTTCTTCTTCTTCTTCTTCTTCTTCTTCTTCTTCTTCTTCTTCTTCTTCTTCCTCTTCCTCTTCCTCTTCCTCTTCCTCTTCTCCCCCTCCTCCTATCCCCTAATTTAGTTAAACTATTCCTTATTTTTGAGAATTATGAGTGAGTCCCACAGCCAACCTAACCTTTCTCCTAGAGAACTGGGACTGTTATCGCAAGGATCTAATTCTCATAATTTTCTTGAAAGGTAAGCCAGCTCAAGAACGTGACATCCGTCAAGTTTTCATGGTTGATTTAGATTTCAAATTGTATCCTCCTTCGACTCTACGGACTTCAACATGGTTGTTTAGGATGTGCTGTGAACTGAAGAAAAAACAAGAAAGTCCAGTTGCCCCTCAGAAATGCACCTTTGGGACAACCATGATCTGGATGCCTGAGAATCTCCGTAGATATTTAGGATGTGCCGTTTGCGAGACTTTACCTAAAACTTTTCGCTGCCTCGATTTCCCTGAATTCAAATAGCCTTTTACTGCACACAGGGACTTACAAGCTCCTTTGGTTGCCAGGGGCAGCTAACCCACCACAAAAGACACAAGAAGTTTTCCCCGCAGAAATAAAAACCGAACGGGATTCCTTGAAAGGAAGGAAAAAATATTTCATTTGCGTTTAATCGGATTGATAAGCAGAATTAATAGAAAATCAATTTGAAAAGCCACGGCGGAATAACACACTTACCCTTCAGCCAAGAAAGGAGGATTATCCACATTATGCTTCCCTTAAAAAGGACCATTGTCACTTGCCAAAGAAAGTGTGTGTGTCTGTGTGTGTGTCTGTGTGAGTGAGTGCATCGGTGTGTGCATTTGTGCACAAGCAATTCCGGGGTGGGGGGGGTGGGGAGACAGTTTATAAAAGAACAAACTGTACTGCAAAAGAGAACCTCGGTGAGTTTCCTTTCATTCCCCAAACTGGCAGCACTTTAAGAAAAAAAAATGTTAAAAAGCAAAATGCATCGTTTAAGAAAACAAAATTATTTTTTCTGGAATAATAATAAGAGCAAGAAGGGAGAGTCCCATCAGAGGAAGAGGCCGGTGCTACGGGAGGCAGGGAGGGAAAAGAGGTGCCAAATTTCCTTTGTGTGTGTGTGTTGGCATCCTTGGTACTAACTGAGTTTGGTGGGGGCTAACTGAGTTAGTTTCATGGCCCAAGTAGAGAACATCATTAGTGCCAGAAGGGAGTGGGTTTTTCAGAGAGGAGGAGGAAGGGAGAGGGAGGAGGAGGAGGAGTCCTTGGTACTCTCTGACTTTGGTGGTTTTCTTGCAGACGTTTCATTACCTGACTAGGTAACATCATCAGTGTTAGAAGGGAGTGGGCTTTGTGGAGCAGAGAGGAGGAGGAGGAAGAGGAAGAGGACTGTGAGGTCCCAAGTGCTCTCTGAGCTAGGTGGTTACTTGCAGACATTTCATCACCCAACTGTTGTAAGGAACATCCTTTTGGGTTCAGTTCCAAGTGGGGAAAAAGACACTGGATTCATGGAAGTTGCTTGGAAAGAAGGTTTAATGGAGGACAGGAGCACATGGCTTGAGCTCCTGAACAGAAAAGGTGGATCACATGCTTCCAGATGTTGGGTGAAGAGAAAAGGGGCGAAAAGATGCTGAGAGTCCCTTGGTTTTATTTTATGACCTCTGTTGGGCCCCACCTCTTAGTTCCCTGTTCCTATGTATGTAATGCACTCCGATTGGCTGACAGACTCCCATGGGGCCATGCAGGGGCAACCCTGTAGGCTGTCCTGAGTTCAAGTTTGCTTGAGCCTTGCTGGTCGATGCAATCTTCCCAGGTGCCATGTGGTGAGATGGGTAGAAGGCTAATCCTATCATGTTCTAAGGGTGAAGGTCTTAATCCCATCACCCTGGAGCTGAAAGGGGGTGGGGCAGGGAGCTGCTTTGTATTTAAAACATGTTTCTCCTCATCCAGGGAAACATATTCTTCCTTTCCAATATTTCCTAGGATATTTCATTTTTCTAGGAGAGGGGTGGGTGCTAACTTCCTTCACAACTAGGTAACATCATCAGTACTAGAAGAGAGAGGGATTTGTGGAGAAGAGAGGGGGAGGGGGAGGAAGAGGAAGAGGACTGTTAGGTCCTAAGTGATCTCTGTGCTAGGTGGTTTGCTTGCAGACGTTTCATTACCCAACTAGGTAACATCATCAGTACTAGAATAAAGTGGGGTTTGTGGAGGAGGAGGAGGGGGAGGAGGAGAAGAACTGATGGGTCTTTGGTCCTCTCTAGGCTTGATGTCTTTCTTGCAGACATTTCATTACCAAACCAGGTAACACCATCCGTCATATCCGGCTGGGGAATTCTGGGAGTTGAAGTCCACTTCTCCTAAAGTTGCTAAACTTGACAAACAGTGCCAGATTTCACCGGCAGAGACCTCCCCAACCTCACCATGGGCTTCTGCTCCCTGTGGCTTTGCATGCAATTGATTATTTGAAGCTATTTCTGCCTTCGACCGCCCGCTGCCAGGACTCCGTTTCTAAAGTGTCTTCTTCGCCCTTACTCTCTCTCTCCCCCCGCCCCCACCAGTTATTTCAATGGCCCAGCTATCCTGGCACATCGCTGGCTGGGCAACGGGATTGCGTAAGTATCCTTGATCAGCTGAGCTGGACAGAGCAGCAGTCAAGAGGACGCTGGCTTTGGCCCGAGAAGGGAGGGCCGAAAATTTGCAAAAGAAAACCCCTCTTCCAAGAAGCAGGATTCCTAAATTAGGTCGCCCAAGGTAAACAACATCTGTATTCTGGTGTGGTTGTTTGTATTCTTGCAGTAGAAGACGGAGCCAAGCGGTTCCGCATAAGGCTGCTCAGTAGAATAGAATAACAGAGTTGGAAGGGACCTTGGAGGTCTTCTAGTCCAACCCCCTGCTTAGGCAGGAAACCCTATATACCACTTCAGACAAGTGGTTATCCAACATCTTCTTAAAAACTTCCAGTGTTGGAGCATTCACAACTTCTGGAGGCAAGCTGTTCCACTGGTTAATTGTTCTAACTGTCAGGAAGTTTCTCCTTAGTTCTAAGTTGCTTCTCTCTTTGTTTAGTTTCCACCCATTGCTTCTTGTTCTACCCTCAGGTGCTTTGGAGAATAGCTTGACTCCCTCTTCTTTGGGGCAACCCCTGAGATATTGGAACACTGCTATCATGTCCCCCCTAGTCCTTCTTTTCATTAAACTAGACATACCCAGTTCCTGCAAACGTTCTTCATATGTTTTAGCCTCCAGTCCCCTCTAATCCTCTTTGTTGCTCTTCTCTGCACTCTTTCTAGAGTCTCAACATCCTTTTTTTACATCATGGTGAACAAAACTGGATGCAATATTCCAAGTGTGGCCTTACCAAGGCATTATAAAGTACCCCAAAGCCTGCCCCTCAGAGCTACAATTGAGACCCCGGTTCTGTTTGTAAAAAAAATAATTTTATTAAACTTATTGAAGTACAGGTCGTCCTCAGCCAAATCGAGCCCAAAATTTATGTCGCTAGGTGAGAAATTTCTTAAGTGAGTTTTGCGACTTTTCCCACCGTATCTGTTGAGCGAATCACTGCAATTCTTAAATTAGTCTCACGGTCGTTAAGTGAATCCGGCTTCCCCTGTTGACTTGGCTGGTCAGAAAGTCGCAAAAGGGGATCACGTGACCCCAGGATGCTACAACCGTCATAAATACGAGTCGGCTGCCAAGGGTCTGAATTTTGATGACGTGACCATGGGTATGCTGCAAGGGTCATAAGTGTGAAAACTGGTCTTACGTCACTTTTTTTCAATGCCGTTGTAACTTTGAACGGTCACTAAATGAACTGTCGTAAGTCGAGGACTACCTGTATAAAATACAAATGAAAGCGGGGGGGGAATGAGGAAGGGAAAAGGGGAGAGAGAGAGAGAGAGAGAGAGAGAGAGAGAGAAGGGGCGGAAAGAAAGAAAAGCATTGACTTCCGACTGTTTTTAGTGCAGTAGAATAAAATTGTAACAACTTTTTACTTGTATATGCTTGATATAGGTAGTCCTCGAATTACGACCACTCATTTAGTGACCATTTGAAGTTACAACGGCACTAGAAAAAGTGACTTGTGATCATTGTTCACACTTACGACCGCTGCAGCATCCCCATGGTCACGTGATCAAAATTCAGACGCTTGTCAACTGACTCATATTTATGACGGTCGCCGTGCCGCGGGGGTCACGTGATCCCCTTTTGCGACCTTCTGACAAGCAAAGTCAACGGGGAAGCCAGATTCACTTAACAACCGTCTTACTAACTTAACAACTGCAGTGATTCACTTAACAACTGTGATAAGATAGGTTGTAAAATGGGGCAAATCTCACTTAACAACTGTCTCGCTTAGCAACAGAAATTTTGGCCTCCATTGTGGTTGTGAGCCGAGGACTACCTATAGAATAAAATAATAATATTATAGCCTCAACTTTTTACCTTAATGTGGACTAGCCATTCCTGTAACAAGAAACTCATCTAATCAGTAAAACCCAAAGTCAAAATTTCATTTTTCTTTTCCTCTCAAGCGCAAAATCCAGACTGAGCCCCCGGTTCTACCAAAATGAAAACTCGGCCCTTCCATCGTCGAGGCAAAGGAGACCGGATGGAGAAGGAGCAGGAACCCAGCCAGATGCCTCCAACATCCCCACCGTTTCATAGTGTGGCGTCTCCCTTACTCATAATGGGTTTATTTCTAATAGTGGTAGCATTTGGGTGTTCCTATGTCGTTCTTTTCCAGACGACAGACAGAATGAAGATTGAGAATTTGGAGTTACGAAAGGATGGGCTCACCATCAAGAGCTGGGATGGAGACGTCATCTTCAGGTTGACCTTTCAATCTGGTGTCCTTGACCTGGAGTCTTGCGTCCAGGAAACAGACCTGTTGACTTGTTCCAGGACAGAAAAGACAAAGATTTGTTTCATGATCAGAGCAATTAAACCAAAGATGTCTGTGAGCTGTTACTCCATCACCTGGGCAGAGTTTCTAGCAGACACGGTGGTGGACCACAAAATGTTCTGGGAAGATGCCTCTTGGTATGGCGGCTATGAGATGAGTATCCAGCATTGGCCAATCAAGCTGCCAGGATACCAGGAACCCACGCCTTATGTGACCAGCGATGTCTATTCTTTTCGGAACAACTTTGGTGGTGTCCTGGAGAGATATTGGTTGTCCTCCAAGGCAGTAGCTCTCAAGATCAATGACTCGGTTCCTTTCCACCTTGGCTTCAATGCCACGGAACCATCTCTTGTTTTACGAGCCAAGTGCAAAGGTTCTCCATATGGTTTTTTGCCGGAGAATCAAGATTTTCCAAGGTTATGTTACCATGTCTGCACAGCTCCAGACATGACTTCCACCCATAAATACATGTCACAGAATTATTTCAGGAAACCTTTGAAAGTTCCTTCGGAACAAATGTTCAGATTTCCAATCTGGTCCACTTGGGCCCTTTACAAAAAAGAGATCGATCAAAAGAAAGTTCAGGAATTCGCCCACATGATCCTGAAACACGGATTTAAAGCCAGCCATATTGAAATCGATGACATGTACACGCAGAATTACGGTGACTTCGACTTCGACGTCTTGAAGTTCCCTCGTGCAGAAGAAATGTTTGAAAAGCTTAAGAAGGACGGATTTAACGTTACGGTTTGGATCCACCCGTTTGTCCACGAGAAGTCACCAAACTTTAAGGAAGGAACCGAGAAACGATTTTTTGTCATGAAACGAAATGAGGGATCCCCTGCCATGGTGAAGTGGTGGAATGGAATTGGCGCCATTTTGGATTTCACCAACCCTTCGGTCAGAGATTGGTTTCACACCCACTTAAAGGAACTTGGCTTAAAATATGGCATATCCTCCTTCAAGTTTGATGCTGGGGAGGCGTGCTACCTTCCCAAAGAGTTCACCACCTTCCAGACCCTTCTGGATCCCAGCACCTGGTCCAGGTATTATGCAGAAATGGCCAGCCCTTTTTATGAACTTGCAGAAGTTCGCGTAGGTTACCAGACCCAACACATCCCGTGTTTCGTTCGCATTATTGACCGGGATTCAATTTGGGGATACGAACTTGGGCTAAAATCCATAATTCCCACAGTTTTAAGCATTGGCCTTCTGGGATACCATTTCATCCTACCAGATATGATCGGTGGAAATTTTATTCCAGATAAAACCGGCGGGGCTGTGGAAATCCCGGACCGGGAACTCTACATCCGTTGGCTGGAGTTGTCCGCCTTCATGCCATCCATGCAGTTCTCCATCCCGCCTTGGCTCTACGATAAGGAGGTCGTCGAAATCGCCCTGAAGTTCACCAAACTTCACGAGTCCTTGGTGGCCCCTCTCTTGCTGGAACTAGCCGGGGAGATCACCAACACGGGGGATCCCATCATACGGCCTATCTGGTGGATCTCTCCCGGGGACGAGTCTGCTCACAAAATCGATTCCCAGTTTCTCATCGGAGACACCTTGATGGTGGCTCCCATCTTGGAGATGGGAAAACAGGAACGGGATATCTACATCCCGGCGGGCAAATGGCGGAGTTACAAAGGAGAGCTGTTTGAAAAGACTCCCACCTTGATCACGGACTACCCAGTGGATCTGGATGAAGTGGCTTATTTCTTTTTGGATCCTTAAATCTCTCCAGGCCAAACTGCCCCAAAGGTGCTTTTTCTCAGGAGGCAACTGGACTTTCTAGTTTTTTCTTTTGAAGACGTTTCACTTCTCACCCAAGAAACTTCTTCAGCTCTGACTGGATGGTGGGGAATGGAAGGATTTATGTTCCTTACAGACAGCTGGTCATTTGCATCCTTTTAGAGAGTCATAGAGGCCACTTGGAGGTTTATCTGTGTCCTGAGGGTCACCTGAGTAGTGCAAATAGTTCCTGTAGTCTGCAATTTTTTTCCTCTGGAAATCCATTCCTACTCCCACACCATTCAAAGGGTGTTCATCCCAAATTGCATAGCTAAAATTCTGTAGAGATTTTCAGTCATCCAGGTTATGGTTGTCCCAAAGGTGCTTTTTCTGGAGGCAACTGGACTTTCTTCCTTCCATTCCCCACCATCCTGTCAGAGCTGAAGAAGCTTCTTGGATGAGACGCGAAACATCTTCAAAAGAAAAAACAAGGAAGTCCAGTTGCCTCCTGATAAAGCACCTTTGGGACAACCATGACCTGGATGACTGAGAATCTCTACAGACTTTCTCCAGGCCAAAACAGATTGAAATTCTCTTGAAATTATCTTAAGAATCATGGAATTGGAAGACGACATATCATTCAATCTTCAGATGACATGGACTTAACTCAAAATGTTTATTTTTAGATGAAAAATGATTTTTTGCTGACAGTTATTTTTCTTAACACATGGCAAATGCCCTTCTGGTGTGTCTTTTCATTCTACTGAACCTTCACGGCTTACAAGCTGTTTGTCTCGGCTGTCCATCATGGAGAAGAATTGTTATCTTAGCACAGCAGATGGGACAATCGAGACCAGGGTGACTAATCAGGGAATAGGTAACAAGGAGAGAAGGACAAATGAATGTCGTGAGACCTTCATCTCAACTTCTTCTCCCGGAATATTTTGGATTTTTTCCCCTAGGTCTCTAGATAACATCATCTGGCTAAAATGAAGTGGTGTTTGCTTCCTGTTTATGTACAAGTGGCTTGCCCTGTGAGTGTTGGTGGGAGGGTTGGTAGGTACTTCCTTGATTACGCTGTTGTTTACTGCTTGGTGGTTGATCTGGTATTAAAATAGGACAGACAGACAGACAGATGGATAGACCGCTAGACAGCTAGATAGCTAGATGGATGGATGGTGTTGTAGCCCGTCCACAGCTTGTGCGGCCTGGGCCTTTGGAACCTTCAGTACCTCTTGGCAGTGCTGAGAAAGGAAGGGCTACTCCTTTCCTGAATGCAAGAGCACACAGGGCTGCCAAGAGGCAGGAAGGTTTACTCCGGAGGAGGTCTATTCTGGAGTAAGTCGGGCGAATTGGCCACTTCCCTAGTCTATTTAAGGTAATCAGTTGCAGCTAACAAGCTGCAGAGAACAACGTTTGAGAAAGAGACCTGTCTGATCATAGCTTGCTCCATGACTCTTGTTTTGGCATTCTCTGCGTTGGCTTGGATTATTCAAGGACTAATTTCTAGGAACTTTGCCAACTCTTGGAAACTCCGTAAGATAAACAGACTCAATTGCTCGTCATTGTCTTCGAACTCTTTGAACTGATACCAGCTATTAATGAAGCTTAATTGATAGCTGGTTGCTTGCTGATAACAGTTTGTTTGTAAATTGGTGTGTGCATCATGTTTACTACTAAGACGTTTTATTAGTAGCCTTTGTTTCATTAAATAAGTGTGTACAATCTGCTTGTGTGGTTGTGTGCTTCGTGGGGACAGAACAGATGGATAGAGACAGAGATGAGATTGGTAGATAGGTAGCAGGGGTGGGTTCCTCCCGGTTTGGACTGGATCGCCCGAACCGGTAGCGACCTCCTGATGACATCACAATGGCGTCATGGATCTGGTTTGGTCGGTGATGGTCCGTGGATACCACCATCTTTTTTTTTGAATTTTTTGCTATTTTTTCCGTGTTTGGATGGCTTCTCCTCTTCCGCTGCTTGAAAAAGGGGCCTCCCGCCCGCCCCCGGGTTAATACTAACCTTTATTTCTTCACCTGAAGCACAGCTGATCAGCTCCTCAGCTGTGTTTCGGGTTGATTCCTGCTACTGAGCATGCACAAAAGCCAAATTGCACGAGGGGATGTGCGAAAGCGAGCAGAGTGAGTGCAATCGCGCGAAACATCGCGATGTGAACTGGTGGCAAAGGTAAGTGGAACCCACCCGATAGGTAGATAGATGAGAGAGAGAAATGAAAGATGATAGAGAGATGAGATAGATAGATGATAGATAGATGATAGATAGATAGATGATAGATAGATAGATAGATAGATAGATAGATAGATAGATAGATAGATAGATAGATAGATAGATAGATAGATAGATAGATAGATAGATAGATAGATAGATAGATATAAATAGATGATGGATGGAGAGAGAGAGACAGAGAGAAATGAAATTGATATATAGGTAGATAGATATGAGAGAGAGATGAAATTATAGAAAGATAGATAAGAGATCGAGATCGAAAGATAGAGAAATAGATAGATAGATAGATAGATAGATAGATAGATAGATAGATAGATAGATGATAGATAGATAGATAGATATAAATAGATGATGGATGGAGAGAGAAAGACAGAGAGAGATGAAATTGATATATAGGTAGATATGAGATAGATATGAAATTATAGAAAGATAGATAAGAGATCGAGATCGAAAGATAGAGAAATAGATAGATAGATGATAGATAGATAGATAGATAGATAGATAGATAGATAGATAGATAGATAGATAGATAGATAGATAGATAGATGAGAGAGGAAAGATGACAGATGATAGATGATAGACAGACAGACAGACAGACAGACAGATGATGGATAGAGATAGATAGGTAATGCAGATAGATGATTGATTGATAGATATCAATAGAAGCGAATATTTGTAGCTCAGGGTTGAACTGTGGAGCCCTTGGTGCTCTCTGAGTTTGGTTCTTGTCTTGCAGAGGTTTCATGACCCAACTAGGTAACATCATCAGTGCTCAAAGGGAGGGGGGTTATGGGGAGGAAGAGGAGGTCTATGAGGTCCTTGGTGCTCTCTGGGCTTTGTTGTATTCTTGCAGACGTTTCATTAGCCAACTACCGGTAGGTAACATTCATCAGGCGGAGGAAGAGGACTGTGGGGTCCTTGGTGGTCTCATTGTTTCATTGTTTTCTTGCAGATGTTTCATCACATAATATCAATTGAGGTCCCATCATAAAGACGAAAAAGAAGACATTTTGATGATGCTCAAAGTTTGAACCATTATCTTACAATATTTCAGGCATCAGCTGAAAACAATTATATTACCTTAATTATTACTACATGCTACGTAGTTTACATTGTTTGTATGATTGTTCACGTTATGGTTTTATTGGGATTTTCATTTTTATATATGCACCTTCATCGTATCCATTTGAATGGAAGCCAGATCTTCAATTTAGAAAAATGGCATACAAACAATAAATATGAAATATCCCAAAGTGATGTTTTTGGGACGTAGCTTATATTTCTAGGGGCAGAGGGATTTTTGGTTCCAGACCTCTGAATTTTTCACTTTCCACGAGAACGTAGGAGAGAATGTGGAATTACATTTGCGGTTCAAAGAACAGATTGAACACAAAACAAAAATGTGAAGAGAGCCAGCAATCGTGTTTTCCCATCTGGAAATCTGGTTTCCAACTGTACATTGTATTAAAAATATTAACTAATATTTTAACTGAGAGATTATTCTCACAGGGACCATCAACTAGGGCCCATGCCTTACAATCTCTTCCAAAATGGATGTGTTGGGTGTTCAACCATCTGCAAAATTTTGGGGAAGAATGGAATATAATGCTTAGGCTGTTTTCACACAATATTCAAGGCTACACTAAAGACTTTATTAATTGGTTTGTCACAACAAATGATATAAACACTGCCATTATGGTTTTATTATTTGGTCCCAATACAGATTGTCCTTGACTGGTTGCTTAGCAGAATAACAGAATTGGAAGAGACCTTGGAGGTCTTCTAGTCCAACCCTCTGCTCAAGCAGGAGACCCTATGCCATTTCAGATAAATGGTTGTCCAATCTCTTCTTTAAAACTTCCAGTGTTGGAGCATGCACAACTTCTGATGGCAAGTTTAATTGTTCTGTCAGGAAATTTCTCCTTAGTTCTAGGTTGCTTTTCTCCTTAATTAGTTTTCATCCATTGCTTCTTGTCCTGCCTTCAGGTGCTTTGGAGAATAGGTTGACCTCTCCTTTGTGGCAGCCCCTCAAACACTGGAATACTGTTATTATCTGCCCCCTAGTCCTTCTTTTCTCTAGACTAGCCATACCCAAATTTTGCAACCCTTCTTCATATGTTTTAGTCTCCAGGCCTTTAAACATCTTAGTTGCTCTTCTCTGCACCCTTTCTAGAGTCTCAATATCTATTTTACATTGTAGAGACCAAAACTGAATGCAGTATTCCAAGTGCAGTCTTATCAAGGCATTATAAAGTGGTATTAACACTTCACGTGATCTTGATTCTATCCCTCTGTTGATGCAGTCTAGAACTGTGCTGGCTTTTTTGGCAGCTGCTGCACACTGCTGGCTCATATTTAAATGGTTGTCCACTAGGACTCCAAGATCCCTCTCACAGTTACTACTGTTGAGCAAGGTACCACATATACTGTACCTGTGCATTTTGTTTTTCTTGCCTAAATGTAGAACCTTACTTTTTTCACCATTGAATTTCATTTTGGTAGATAGCGCCCAATGTTCAAGTCTGTCAAGATCCTTCTGTATCTTGAGCCTATCTTCTGGAGAGTTGGCTATTCCTGCCAGTTTGGTGTCAGCCGCAAATTTGATGAGTTCCCCATCTATCCCCTCGTCCAAGTCATTGATGAAGATGTTGAAGAGTACTGGGCCTAAAACAGAGCCTTGGGGTACTCCACTGCATACTTCCCTCCATGTAGATGCAGTTCCATTGAGCACTACACGTTGAGTGCAGTTTGTCAGCCAGTTTTGAATTCATCTGGTGGTGTTGCTGTCTAACCCACATTTTTCTATCTTATCAAATAGTAGGTTGTGGTCAACTTCATTAAATTAATTTTGTGAGTCCAAATTTCTGGAAAGGGGCAAGTTGGGGAAAATTCATTTCATAGCTTACACAGGTGGAGCTCTTGCCTCACAATCAGGAGGTTGTGAGTTCGATCCTAGGTAGAGGCAGATGTAAGGGTCTCCTGCTTGGGCAGGGGGTTGGACTAGATGACCTGTAGGGTCCCTTCCAACTCTGTTAATCTGTTAAAAACTGATCCCCTTTGGTCCAAATTAAAACAACAATTGACAAGCTATGATATGGGGAAGTTGCAGATGTTTAATATTAAAGAGAGGTTTATTTCTCCCCCCCAAAAGTCATTATTTCAAATCCCCCCCCTCATTTTTATCTCAGTTCCAAAAGGAATCAGACCAGGCAGCATTAACATTATTATTTATTAAACTTCTGATCCACCTGATAAGAATCTCTGGACAGATTACAAGTCCTCACCACTCACCGTAAAAACATGAATGACTCACTCAACGGGGTTTTAATTTTATGACGAAGGAGGAAAATATATTCCCTTTCCATTTTCATTTCTCCACAATCCAGAACTGTACAAACCTTTCTCTCTCTCCTTCCCCACTTGAATCGAATTGAATATTTTATTTGGCCAACTGTGATTAGCATCTTCATCCTTCTCTGGGTTTCCTCAATCTTTTCTATTCCCAGATGGTAGATCTGTATTTTCTGTGGCATTGCTTTGCAAGTCCTACATCTGTTCAGTTGTGATAAGAAGTGCAGAACCCTAGATGTGGGCAAGACGACAACAGGAGATTACAGGTAGTCCTCGACTTACAACCATTCATTTAGTGACCATTCAAAATTGCAACGGTGCTGAAAAACGGGACTTACAACCGTTTTTCACATTTATGACCTTTGCAGCATCTCTTTCAAAATTCAGATGCCGGGCAACCGGTTCATATTTATGACGGTCGCAGTGCCCCGGGTTCACGTGATCCGCTTTTATGACCTCCTGACAAGCAAAATCAATGGGGAAGCCGGATTCACTGAACAACGGTGTTACTAACTTTACCACTGCAGTGGTTCACTTAACAACAGTGGCAAGAGAGGTCATAAAATGGGGCAAAAACGCACTTAATGAATGTCTCACTTAGCAACATAAATTTTGGGCTCAATTGTGGTCGTAAGTCGAGGACTACCTGTAATCTTCTCAGACTCCTTGCTGTCCTCAAGGTATATTTTGGATTTCAGCAATCTAATTATGGTACCTTCTGAAATGCGAGGGGAAAATTGTCAAGACACCTTCAGCTCAAGGAGATATGAAAATAATACCTTTCATTGGTTTTTCCAAGCATACCCCAGAACTGTAGGTAGGTCAATGGGAACTTAAATCCCTTCCTGAATTAATAAAAACTCTTGCCAAGTTTAATCAAAACTTTAATAGTATCTGGACTGCACTAAGTTACATTCGTCTTCCAGAAAGAGAACTCTTAATTCTTTTTTGGTACAGCAAGAATTGGTTTGTTCTATGGAAAGAAGAGAATATTTGAAGCTCAGGGTTGAACTGTGGGCTCCTTGGTACTTTCTGAGCTTGGCTGTTTTCTTGCAGACATTTCATGGCCCAACGAGGTAACATGATCAGTGCTAGAAGGGAGGAGGGTTTGCAGAAGAGGAAGAGGAGGAGGAGGAGGAGGAGGAGGAGGAGGAGGAGGAGGAGGAGGACTGTGGGGTCCTTGATGCTCTCTGACCTTGGTGGTTTTCATGCAGACATTTCATGACCCAACCAGGTAACATCATCAGTGCTAGAAGGGAGTAGAGTTTGCAGAGAGGAGGAGAAGGAAGACAGTGTGTTTCTTAGTGCTCTCTGAAGTAAGTGATTTGTTTATGGACTTTTCATTACCCAACTAGGTGACTTTATCAGTGCTAGAACAGAGTGGGGTTTGCTCTCTGTTTATATACTAATGACTTGTCCTGTCAGTGTTGGTGCGAGTGTTGTTGTTGGTTCCTTGATTAGGCTGTTTGGTTGTTTGTCCGAGTTGATAGTTCCTTGATTGGCATATTGTTTACTTCTTGACTGTTGGTATAGTATTAATCTTTGTGTTCATCTCTATTTATCTGGGTATTGATTACTGGTAAGGAGGTATTTTGGTCTTTTTGTTTCCTTTTTGTTTAGCTTTTTAATTATCTCTCTGGAATGGTGTGTAGATGCTATTTATCTCTATATGCCTGTGGATCGACAGACAAATAAAGTAACAGAGAACAACAGCCTAGTCAAGGAGCCACTAAAAAGAAAACAACGCTCCCACCAACACTAACAGGGCAAGCCACCTGCATATAAACAGAGGTCAACCCCCCCCCACTCCTGGCACTGATGATGCTCCCTAGTTGGGTCGTGAAACGTCTGCAAGAAAATAATGAAACTCAGAGAGTTCCACGGTTCAACCCAGAGCTACAAGTATTCTCTTCTAAATTGGATCTTACCAGATACTGTGAGTGAAATTCTAACTATATTGTGCATGGATGGATTTTTGTGGGTCAGTTGCCTGGATAAGAAAGTCACTAGCAGAGGGAGGGACAAACAACTGAATCTCTCCCCAACAGGTAGCCTCCCAGATGTGTGGGAACTACAAGTCCCAGAATTCCACACAACTGAAGCAATCTCTAAAAGCCTCTGAGGTGCAAAACTGGAAAATATAAGGCAAATCCACAGCCTTTCTATCTTTCCCAAAGCCTAGAGCCAAGGAACCAGCCCAGGCCTTTAATCAAACTTTTGTGCAGAGAATTGATTTAGCCGGTTTGCACCGGTTCAGGTGAACCGCTTGTTAAATTATTTGAATCCCACCACTGCCTACGTGGCTAGTTCATTCCTTGGATAACAGCCTCCTTCGAAAATCAGAATCCCCGCATTTCTATCAATATATCCCTGTATTAATTCAAGTTATTCCCTTTAGGAAAACAAATAATAGCTTACGGTGTTTTAAAACTTAAGGCTGGTTGTGCTATAGCCAAGAAGTCTCCAGGGAGGGATTTGAAAAGGGTTGGTAGTCACGATCGTGGGAAGCCCAGCTTTTTACACACAGAGGTAGTCCTCAACTTACAACAGTTTGTTTAGTGACCGTTCAAAGTTACAACGGCACTGAAAAAAAGTGACATGACCGTTTTCACCCTTACGACCGTTGCAGCCGCTCCGTGGTCACATGATCAGAATTCAAAGGCTTGGCAACTGGCATGTACTTATGACAGTTGCAGTGTCCTGGGCTTGTGACGTCCCTTTTTGCGACGTTCTGACAAGCAAAGTCAATGGGGAAGCCGGATTCACTTAACAACCGTGTGACTGAGTTAACAACTGCAGGGATTCACTTAACCACAGTAGCAAGAAAGGTCGTAAAAGGGGGCAAAACTCATTTAACTGTCTCCCCTGGCAATGGAAATTTTGGGCTCAATTGTGGTCATAAGTCGAGGACCGCCTGTGTTGTATGTGTGGCACGTGTAAAAACGAGGGGTTTTTTTATCATGTATGTGTGACCCCCCTTCCTGATTTCTTTTTTAACCTCTCCCTCCTGTAGTTAGCCTTGATTGGAACAATATTAGATGCCTTCCCAATTTAAAAACAATTCGGTTCATCCTAGTTGAGCTGACATTCTTATACATTTTTCCAAAACTTCTTTTCGCTGCTCTTTAAAACCCGTTTGGGAGCAAATTCTCGGCAGCTTCTAGTAAAATTCCTCCCCTTTTCCCCACCTCCTGATGTTAAACCATCCAGAAACACTAGAAGGTGAAATGATTGATAAATCGCTGAAGGTTTTTGGCATCATAAGCCCCACCTTTGAAGAAAATGGAAGACAACAGTTTGAGTGCAAACACACACACACAATTCAGAAACAACGGTTCTCAGCGTCCGAATGAGGCCTATTGCTGCTGTGTGCAAATTTGGTGACAATACAGGTAATCCTCGACTTACAACAATTCCCTTAGTGACCGTTCAAAGTTATAACAGCACTGAAAACAGTGGCTTAGGACCATTTTTTTTCACATTTATAATCATTGCAGCTTTCCCACAGTCGCGGGATAAAAGTGTGGATGCTTGGCAACTGGCATGTACTTATGACAGTTGCCGTGTCCCTTTTGCGACCTTCTGACACGCAATAGTGGAGCTGGATTCATTTAACAACCGCTATTAACTAATGGCAGTGACTCGCTTAACAACCGAGCCCAGAAATATCGTAAATTGGGGCAAAACTCACTTAACACTAAACTGTCTCATTTAGTGACATAAATTTCAGGCTCAATTGGGGTTGTAAGTAGAGGACTACCTATATTCAACTTTTAGCGGGCTATTTTATTGCACGCCCATTGTTCAGTTTTGATTTGAAGAATTAACGGGCAACTCTATCCTGTTTTCCCTTTCGACCTTCTGAACCAATTAGAATTATTTCGGGTTAGGATGATCAGAATAAGGCAAGGTGACTTTTGTGATCTTTAGACAGATCCACGGAGGCAGCTTAGGAGACCCAGACAAAGTAAGCCACTTCATCCAGATCCACTGGGTAGTCCGTGATCAAGGTGGGAGTCTTCTCAAACAGCTCTCCTTTGTAACTCCGCCATTTGCCCGCCGGGATGTAGATATCCCGTTCCTGTTTGCCCATCTCCAAGACCGGAGCCACCATCAAGGTGTCTCCGATGAGAAACTGGGAATCGATTTTGTGAGCAGACTCGTCCCCGGGAGAGATCCACCAGATAGGCCGTATGATGGGATCCCCCGTGTTGGTGATCTCCCCGGCCAGTTCCAGCAAGAGAGGGGCCACCAAGGACTCGTGAAGCTTGGTGAACTTGAGGGCGATTTCGACAACCTCCTTATCATAGAGCCAAGGAGGGATGGAGAACTGCATGGATGGCATGAAGGCGGACAGCTCCAGCCAACGGATGTAGAGTTCCCGGTCCGGGATTTCCAAAGCCCCATCGGTTTTGTTGGGTAAGAAATTCCCTCCAATCATGTCGGCCGATATAAACGGGTACCCCAACATGCTGATGGTCAGGACAGTGGGGATCAAGGACTTCAGGCCAAGTTCGTAGCCCCACACGGAATCCCGGTCAATGATCCTGAAAAAACACGAGATATTCTGCGATTGATAGCCCACCCTGACCTCCGCCAGTTCGTAAAACGGAATGGCCATTTCTGTGTAGCGCCTGGACCAGATACTGGGATCTGACAAAGGTCGGAAGGTGCTAAACTGTTTGGGAAGGTAGCTGATCTCTCCGGCATCAAATTTGAAGGAGGAGATGCCGTATTTATTGCGGAGTTGTCTCAGCTGGCTCTGGAACCAATCTCGGGCGGCAGGGTTGGTGAAATCCAAGATGGCGCCGATGCCGTTCCACCACTCCACCATGGCAGGCAGCCGTCCGGTGGGTTCCTTGATGAACAGCTGTTTCTCTATCCCCACCCCAAAATTCAAGGAATTGTAATTGATGAACGGGTGGGTCCAAAGGGTGATCTGAAAGCCGTCCTCTCGGAGTTTCTTGAAGGTTTCGGTCATGTTGGGGAACTTGGCTACGTCAAAGTCAAAGTCGCCGTATGCTTGGGTGTAGGTATCGTCAATCTCGATATGGCTGCAGTTGAACTTGTACTTCTTGATGTTTTCGGCAAAACGCAGGAGTTTCTCCTGGTCAATGTCGTTTTTGTACAAGGCCCAGGTGGACCAGATGGGGTACCTGAAGGCGTTTCTTGAAGGTATCTTGGACGGCTTGTAGAAGTACTTCCGCACCATGTATTTGTGGATGGAGGTGACGTCGGAACCTATGCACACCCGGTAACTCAGCTCAGGAAAAGGCTGCTGACCCAACGGAGGTTTGTAAGGTGAGTCTTTATACCTGGCTTGGAAGACGAGGGAGGGTTCCGTGGCGTTGAACCCAAGGTGGAAGGGCACCGAATCGTTGATCTTGATGGCCGCAGCTTTGGAAGACAACCAGTACCTCTCTAAGATGCCTCCAAAACTGTTCCGAAAAGAATAGACATCGCTGGTCACAAAAGGCATGGGTTCCTGGTATCCGGGCAGCTTGATTGGCCAATGCTGGACACTCATCTCACAGCCCCCATACCAGAGGGCATCCCCCCAGAACATTTTATGATCCACCACCGTGTCCGCCACAAACTCTTCCCAGCGCACACGGTAGCAGATCACGGTGTTCTTGGGGTTGACAATCTTGATGAAGAAGTTGACTTTCCCTTTGTCGGTCCGTGTGCAGGTTAAATTGGCCCCTTCCCTGGAGCAGGACTCCAGGTCCAGAAGCCCTGACTGGAAGGCTACCTTGAAAACCACCTCGCCATTCTGGTTCTTGATGGTGAAGCCGTCCTGCCGCAAATCCATCTCAGCTGTCTTGAGCCTTTCTGCCTTCCGAAGGGACGCCACGTAGTAGCACCACGCCACCACGGCGGCAATGAACAACATAAGGCCCACCACAATGGCACTGATCATGGGCTTCAGCTCTTTGGCTGGCTTCTGCTTCACCGGAGTGAAGTTCTCCGGCAGGAAGGTATACATCGTCCCCTCTTATGTCGGACTGCTTCCCAAGGCAGGGCCCGTCTCTGAGTTTGGGTGCAAGGCTGGAAACATAGATGCTGGGTGATGGTCTACCTTCACCTGCTTCTTCAGGAGTGGCTGGCCAGCTCATTCACCTCCTTCGACCAAGGCATTTGTCCCACCTGAAGAAGGACACTGAACAGATCGCCATTATCTGCCAAAAAAAGAAGGAAAGACAAAAAGCTGAAGAAGGTTGAAGAAAGGTCAGCTAAGATATTCTCTTAATAGCCCACGTCATCTAAGACAGTGTTTCCCAAAGTGTGGTACGCGTACCCCCAGGGGTACGGGAAGAGTTTGGTGGGGGTACGCGTTGCACCAGAGTTTGGTGGGGATCACGTGGGAATATCCACTGCACCGTGCTTAGCTGCGCCCACAGAACAAGGAAAGAAATAGGCGCGTATCGCAGTTTTTACATGGGAACTGGGGCCATCGTACATCATATCGCAACTCATTATGGCAGGAACTTCTGCGCATCCTTCGCGCAGCTCGGGTTCGGCCATTTTTAAACTGCGGGAACATTAACAGTTGACGTTGAGCCGCGGAGCTGTTTAAACGCCGGAGAATTGCAGTGTTATCTAACAGTCGTTAGACAGTCTTGTGAGGCGTGACACGGCGTGAATATACTGCACTTTGTTACAGAGACAACTTACTTCTTTAATAGTTAGTTCCGGGCGCCTGTTATCGTGCTTTAGTAAGTTCCACTGATTTTGATTATTTTTATAAAATACAATTTTTATCCCTAACAGAGATTATGGATCGCTGGTTGAAATCTGGAACTACTAAACCGAAAGAAAGTAATAATTGTAGTAGCAATCAACGAACAGGAAATAATGAAATTAACGACGAATCAATTTCAATTCTAAAAGAACCTGATTTTTATTAAAGCATATGTTTTTTATGAGGGGTACTCAGCGTTACGAAAATTATAGAAGGGGTACACATATGTCAAAAGTTTGGGAAACACTGATCTAAGACATCAAGAGGCAGAGTGGTGCAGTGGCCTAGAGGTGGAGCTCTCGCCTCACAATCAGGAGGCTGGGAGTTCAATCCTAGGTAGAGGCAGATATTTCTCTCTCCGGGCATACTGAGAATATATCTGCTGAACAAAACTCCGCATTGGTAACGGGAAGGGCATCTGGCCATTAAAACATTCTGCTAGCTCCATTCAGTTGCCCAGACTCTAGCCCCCAAGGGATTATGGGGTCGTTAAATGAAGATGATGATCTAAGACATCAAGAAACAGTGATGTGTAACGATTAAAGCAATGTTTGATAAAACTAGGACCACCTAAAAATGGCCTGGAAACAAACTACCTTCTTTCTTAACTCAAAACCACCCTCCTTGGGGTTAATTGTAAAGGTGAAAAATTGAAGGCAAGGAGGACTGTGTGTATCTCCATAATCTTTTGGAGGAAAACTGGATATAAACCAGTGAGAACAATTAACATGTGGAACAGCTTGCCTTCAGAAGTTGTGAATGCTCCAACACTGGAGGTTTTTAAGAAGAGATTGGACAACCACTTGTACGAAATGGTATAGGGCAGTGATGGCTAACCTTTTCCGGACCGAGTGCCAAAAGCGCACATGCAATGCATGCATGAATGCATGCAAACCTCCAAAGTGCAATGCACGTGCAGCCCCCACGTACACGCCCCACCCCTGCACATGCACACGGGACCCCTGCACACACCCCACACCCCGTGCCTGCGCAGTAGAGATTCAAAGACCAGCTGGCTGGTGGGAGGTGCACATGCATGCGCGGCGGAGATAAACTGGGGCGTTGACTCACGTGCCCACAGAGAGGGTGCTGTGTGGCACCTCTGGCATGCATGCCATAGGTTCGCCATCACGAGCATAGAGTCTCCTGCTTGAGCAGGGAGTTGGACTAGAACAAGGGTCCCCAACCTGTGGGACGTGACCCACTAGTGGGCCATGAGGGGTTTGTAACTGGGCCACGGAAATGGCTGGTGAGTGCATGCACGCACATCCTCACCTGCACGAGCAGCGGGCAAGCGCGCACTCCCTTTAAGTGAGCAGCAGGCGTGCTTGCACGCCACGTGCACAAATGGAGCTGTGTGCACATGCATGTGCTTGCCGGCCGCTTGCATGGAACTAGACCCTCTCATCACCCACCCACCCTCCGTTGGTCCGCAAAGCCGCAAAGAGTGGTGAACTCTTTTGTAAGGTCCCTTCCAACTCTGTTATTTTGTTAAATCTACCTCGGGAAACAACTTAACCCGGTTAAGTTAAAAATTAGCATTTGTATAATCTAGGAAGGCTTTCTTGCAGGGGCGAAATTCAGCAGGTTCTGACAGGTTCTGGAGAACCGGTAGTGGAAATTTTGAGTAGTTCGGAGAACCGGCAAATACCAACTCTGGCTGGCCCCAGAGTGGGGAGGGAATGGGGATTTTGCAGTATCCTTCCCCTGCCACGCCCACCAAGCCACGCCCACCAAGCCACACCACGCCCACCACACCACGCCCACAGAACTGGTAGTAAAAATTTTGAATTTCACCCTTGCTTTCGTGCCACAGTCATTAAGTGAATCACTGCAGTTGTTAAGTGAGTCACACGGTTGTTAAGTGAATCTGGCTTCCCCGTTGACTTTGCTTGTCAGAAGGTTGCAAAGGGGGATCACGTGACCCCGGGACACCTAACAACTGTCTTGGTTAGCAACAGATATTTTGTGCTTAATTGTGATTGTAAGTGGAGGTCTACCCTAATTCTGTAAAATACTTAAAAATTGTCAAAATATAGCATATACAGGAAGGCTCCGTTTTTTTTAATAACACCAGCGAGAATTGTTTGCCCAAACTTCAGGGTCTTTCAGATAGAGCAGGGGCGTCAAACTCAGGGCCCGGGGGCCAGATCTGGCCTTTGGGGTGCTTAAATCTGCCCTGCAGAGCCGGCCTGGAAATAGCAACGGACCGGTCCAAAATGGGGCACGGGGGGGCACAGCTCCTGCCCAGCCCGTTTTCAGCTGGACGGCCTCCTGCAACACTTTGCCAGCCAAAACGGGGCATGAGGGGGCCACGCGCAGCCGCTGCATGATCCATTTTGGATGGCAAAGTGTTGCAGGAGGCCATCCAAGCTGAAAACGGGCTGCACAGGAGCCGTGTGCACCCACCCACCCCTGGTGCCTCGTTTGGGCCGGCAAAGTGCTGCAGGCCATCCAAGCTGAAAACGGGGCGTGGGGAGGTCGCACGTGGCCCCAGTGCCCCGTTTTGGCTGGCAGGGTGCTACAGGAGGCATCCATCCTGACTCCCCCAAGCTTAAGGTGACCAGATTTTAATATTTGTAAAGTGGGACACCATTGACAGGGGGGAGGTTTCTAGGGGAGCAAGACGGGAGGGTCCGTCTCTCTTATCCTGCAGCTTTGTGCACCCCCCCAAACACCCCCCTTCATCGCAGCCAGGGGTGGGTTCTACCGGCGCAGGCTTACCTGTTCATCGCCGCAGAGCTGAAGAAGCTGGTGGCGTTCGCGGCAAGGGGCTTCCCCGCCCGCTTCCCCCGCCCGCCGGGATGCTGCCATTTGTGTTCTTTTGCCCTCTGCGCATGCGCAAAGCGTTCTGCTTGCACAGAGGGCAAAAGAACGCAAATGGCGGCATCCCGGCGGCCGGGGAAAGCGGGCGGGGGAAGCCCCGCGCCGAGAACGCCACCAGCTTCTTTGGCTCTGCGGTGACGAACAGGCAAGACTGCCGCTGCCCCTCTCACTGCCCTCCCTCCCCACCTGGCAGGAGGAGGCAGGCGAGGCAGGAGGCAGAGGGGTGTGCAGGGCAAATTCAAATTTAAAAAGCGGGACTTTTTTGAAACGCCGCGGGACGTGGGACAAATTATTAAAAAGCGGGACTGTCCCGTCAAAAGCGGGACGTCTGGTCACCTTACCCAAGCCCCCACCCCCCAGATGGCCCACGGAGGAGAACTACAATGCTGATCCGGCCCTCAAAGAAATCCATCTTGATACCCCTGAGCTCGAGCTATGAACGGTGATCTCAGCGCTTTCATTTTATGCTCATCAAAAACGGCCAAGTCACTAGGGACTAGAAACTTGCCAATCGGATTCCTTCTATAACTGGAAGCAGGTCTGACCCCAGCAAGCCTGAAATTTCTGCTGGACGCGGGGGGGGGGGAACAACCCTCCCTGCAGGTTGTCACAGCCAAATGCCACCAGCCAGAGAGCTCAGTTGTCTTCGCTACACAACATGGAGGCTTCTCCTGGCAAGATGTGGCTTTGCGCACTCTCGCAGCTGTTGCTCTGAACAGCAGCGGTGGCAGCTGCCAAGTTGAGGGTGCTAATTCCATCCCACTAAGGCTGAATATTTAACTTTTCCACTTGGCTGGTGTCCTTCCTTTGGCCAGACACCAAGCGGAGTACAGAAATGGATTCTTGAATCATCAAGTCCTTGAAACATGTGCCAACACTTCGGATGCCTTCACCCAACACCCTTAAGCAACTCTGAAGAAAAATTTAAAAAGTTTGCATTTATTCCACTTCGCTGTAGTCGCTGTGGGAAGAATGTATAAACTTATAGAACTGTGTTCTAACTGTGTTAGAAATGTTGTACAGGCAGTCCTTGAGTTATGACCACGATTGAGCCCAAAAATTCATGTCACTAAGCAGGGGAGGGTTCCTAATTTTTTTACTACCACTACCACTCCGTGGGCGTGGCTTATTTTGTGGGTGTGGCTTGCCAGCCATGTGACCGGGTAGGCGTGGCTTCTCGGACTGCTGAAGGGAGGAGAACTGAGGTAGGTCCTGCTGCCCATTCCCCCTCCCCTCAGCAGCTCGAGAAGCCTCGAACGTACAAAAATGCCTAGGATCATCACCGCGCATTCGTGGCTTCTCGGACTGCTGAAGGGAGGGGAATGGAGATAGCTCCTGCCGCCCGTTCTTTCAGCGTCTCACACGCTCCCTCAGCCATCCTCCCCTGCTTGGACTCACTGTGGGGTAGGAAGGCAGCGCATGAGCAGTGCCGGAAACTCGGCTTCTGGGCATACGCAGAAGAAATTTTTTAAAAAAATTAATTTTTTAAAAAAAAATGACGGCGCCCAGGCACCGGCAACTGACCGCACCGGTACTGTGACGTCACCAGCGGGCCGCTACCGGTGCTATAGAGTGGACCGCACTGGTAGGAACCCACTACTGTCGCTAAGCGAGTTTGTCCCATTTTACAACTTTTCTTGCCACATTTGTTAAGTGAATCACTGCAGTAGTTAAATTAGTAACACGGTTGTTAAGTGAATCTGGTATCCTCACTGACTTGGCTTGTCAGACGGTCACAAAAGGGGATTGCGTGACCCCCGGGATGCTGTGACTGTTGTAAATGTGAGTCAGTTGTCGAGCATCCGAATGTAAATCACGTGACTGTGGGGGTGCTGCAACGGTTGTAAGTGTGAAAAATGGCCATAAGTCACTTTTTTCAGTGCCGTTGTAACTTTGAATGGTCACTGTTGTAAGTCAAGGACTGGCTGTATAGGAAATCATAAGTTAACTAGCCCAGGTCTCCAACAAAATTATTGATTAGCAGCCTCTGAAATCCTTTAAACTTACAGCAAAGATAAGAATTAATTAAACACTTATTTCAAATTGTAACCACACACAAGCAAACACACAAAACTTACCGTATTTTTCGGAGTATAAGACGCACCCTTTTGCCCCCCAAAAGAGGGTGGAAATGTCGGTGCGTCTTATACACCGAATACAGCCATTTTTGGCCTCCCGAAGTCCCGCCCCTGCGTCCCATTTTTGCAAAAAACCGGGCCGTTTTCTGCAAAAATGGGGGCGTTTTTGCCTTCCCCCACCCCCGCGCACGTGATAAGAAAACGCCGCACAGCAGTTTCCAACTGCCGCGTGGCGGTTTCTAATGTTAGAGGGAACATTGCCTGTGGCAAGGAGGCATCGCTATAGCAACCAGTAGGACCGGCCATGTGCTTTTGCTGCCGACAGCAGGGGTTGAGCGTGGGCGAATATAAAGGCGGGGCAGAGCGCAGCGCAGGAGGTTGGGACGAGGGGGCATCTGTCATCGTGACCCCCCCATCCCGTACTCAGTTTTCGCGTGCGCAAGGCGGTTCTGGCTTTGCCATGATGGACAGCTGCGCCTCTGAGACAGCTGCCGGGGGGATCCCAGAGACGAGAAAGGCGGTTGCCGCCCCCGCTCCGGAGGACCCGCATGGGACTCGGGAAAGCATGTCAGCGCCGCCTCCCGCCTTTGTGTGGCCTGGTGACGTCGAAAGGCGAAGGGGAACGGGCCCCCCGGCGTGGCTGAGGAGGAGAACTAATAATCCCCCAGGATGGTAGGCAGCTGGAGGTGGGGCGAGCGCAGCTGCGCATGTGATAAGAAAACGCAGCGCAGCAGTTTCCAACTGCCGCGTGGCGTTTTCTAACGTTAGAGGGAACATTGGTGGGGTGCTGGGGGTTCACAGGGGTTCGGGAGAACCTCTAACTAAGATTCTGTGCAGTTCGGAGAGCCGAGGTGGCACAGCGGTTAGAGGCAGTACTGCAGGTCACTTTAGCTGATTGATCCGCAGGTCAGCGGTTCAAATCTCACCGGCTCAAGGTTGACTCAGCCTTCCATCCTTCCGAGGTAGGTAAAATGAAGACCCAGATTGTTGGGGGCAATGTAAATATACATTGCTTACTGGTGTATAAATCTCACAAATAAATAAATAAATAAATAAATAAATAAATAAATAAATAAATAAATAAATAAATAAATAAATAAATAAATAAATAAATAAATAAATAAATAAATAAATAAATAAACAAACAAACAAACAAACAAACAAATCCCACTCCTGGCTGGCCCAGCCCTGCCCATCCTGTCCCACCCCTTCCAGGAGTGCCCACGCGGCCCGTTTTGGATGCAGGTAAGTGCAGGGCGCGTGTGGAGGCTCAGGGAGAGCGAAAAACGGGCCTACCGGAAGTTCAGGAAGGGCCTCCGGAGCCTGGGGAGGCCATTTTCACCCTCCCAGAGTCTCGAGGAAAGCCTCCGGAGCCCGGGGAAGGCAAAAATGCCCTCCCCCGCTGTGGTGCAGTAGGCCGACTAGGCCACACCTACCATAGCCACGCCCACCCCGCAACCGGGCAGAGAACCCCTTGCTAAAATTTTCGAAGCCCACCCCTGACTAAATCTCCTTTTCTCACAGCTGTCTGGATATCATTTTGATTTATTTGGAACCCCAAATTATTCTTCTGACATCATCTTGGCTAGAATGTGGGTGATGCAGTCTTCCGAACAAAGTCAGTTTGTTTACAGGTAATCCTTGACTTGCAACCATTTGTTTAAGCGACCGCAGTTACGTCAACATTGAAAAAAGTATCTTACAACATGTCCTCACACTTACAACTGTCAGGGTCACATGCTCAGAATTTGGGCACTTGGAAACTGGCAGGTACTTGTGACAGTTGCACTGTCCCTGGGTCATGTGATCACCCATTGTGACCTTCCCAATTGGCTTCCAACAAGCGAAGTCAATGGGGAAAGCCAGATTAACTTAACGACCGTGTGATTCACCGAATTGCAGTGATTCACTTAACAATCCTGGAAAAAAAGGTCGTAAAACTGGGCGCATTTAATAACTCCCTTGCTTAGCGACAGAAATCCTGAACATTTTACTGTGGTTTGTCTTCCTGTAAATCACCAAATTAGGTGGCAAATGAATTTAATATAATAATGATGATAATGATAATAATTTCAGCCACTTAGTCTATATTATATATAGGTTTTCCCAAACTCATTTTAAGATGGGAGAACTTTGCTGGCTGGGGGATTCTGGGAGTCGAAGTCCACCCATCTTAATACATGCTGACTGGGGGATTCTGGGAGTCAAAGTCCACCCATCTTAAAAGGTTGGGGAATTCTGGGAATTGAAGTCCACCCATCTTAATACATGCTGGCTGAGGGATTCTGGGAATTGAAGTCCATCCTCCTTAAAGTTGCTGAGATTTTGAAACACTGCTTTAGGTTAAATCCAGCAGATGAAGACAAACACATAATTTTTCACAGGTCCTGCCAAGATGGACTAAATAAAGCAGCTTAATTTTGGGCTGCTTCCAAGGAATTAGCATAGCATTAGAAGAGATCAGCCACCACAAAAGAAGAGATTTTGCCAACTAAATTTACTCCCGAGGGACTCAGGGCGGCGTACAGCACAGGAAAATACAAGAATCACCAATAAACAAAATTAAAAACATAATATAAAAATTAAAAATTGCAGTATAAAAAAACAACCATACAAGAACCAGACATACACGGGGGAGAGTTCTGCTGGCATTAAGCAGAGGCATAAATGCTTGGAAGCCAGGCCTGGACTGATGGCGAAGAAGAGCTCTGGGTGATTGTTCCAAAGGTGTCACCTCTGAAAAACTGCAATTAACTGCGATCTCATCAATTAATAGAATAATAGAATAGCAGAGTTGGAAGGGACCTCGGAGGTCTTCTTGTCCAATCCCCCACCCCTGCTCAGGCAGGAGATCCTATAAAGAATAGAAAAGAAATATGGCATAGCATAGAATAGAATATGGAATAGAATAGAAAAGAAAATAGGATAGGATAGGATTCGGAATGGAATGGAATGGAATGGAATGGAATAGAATAGAATAGAATAGAATAGAATAGAATAGAATAGAATAGAATAGAATAGAATAGAATAGAATAGAATAGAATAGAATAGAATAGAATAAGAACGGAACGGAACGGAACAGAATAGAATAATGGAATGGAATGGAATGGAATGGAATGGAATGGAATGGAATAGAATAGAATAGAATAGAATAGAATAGAATAGAATAGAATAGAATAGAATAAGAACGGAACGGAACGGAACAGAATAGAATAATGGAATGGAATGGAATGGAATGGAATGGAATGGAATGGAATGGAATAGAATAGAATAGAATAGAATAGAATAGAATAGAATAGAATAGAATAGAATAGAATAGAATAGAATAGAATAGAATAGAATAGAGGAATGGAATGGAATGGAATGGAATAGAATAGAATAGAATAGAATAGAATAGAATAGAATAGAATAGAATAGAATAGAATAGAATAGAATAGAAGAATGGAATGGAATGGAATGGAATGGAATGGAATGGAATGGAATAGAATAGAATAGAATAGAATAGAATAGAATAGAATAGAAGAATGGAATGGAATGGAATGGAATGGAATGGAATGGAATGGAATAGAATAGAATAGAATAGAATAGAATAGAATAGAATAGAATAGAATAGAATAGAAGAATGGAATGGAATGGAATGGAATGGAATGGAATGGAATAGAATAGAATAGAATAGAATAGAATAGAATAGAATATAGAATAATGGAATGGAATAGAATAGAATAGAATAGAATAGAATAGAATAGAATAGAATAGAATAGAATAGAATAGAATAGAATAGAGGAATGGAATGGAATGGAATGGAATGGAATGGAATAGAATAGAATAGAATAGAATAGAATAGAATAGAATAGAATAGAATAGAATAGAATAGAATAGAATAGAATAATGGAATGGAATGGAATGGAACGGAATGGAACGGAACGGAACGGAACGGAACGGAACGGAACAGAACAGAGAACAGAACAGAACAGAATAGAAGAATGGAATGGAATGGAATGGAATGGAATGGAATGGAATAGAATAGAAAATGGAATGGAATGGAATGGAATGGAATGGAATAGAATAGAAAATGGAATGGAATGGAATGGAATAGAATAGAAAATGGAATGGAATGGAATGGAATGGAATGGAATGGAATGGAATGGAATGGAATGGAATAGAATAGAAAATGGAATGGAATGGAATGGAATGGAATGGAATAGAATAGAATAGAATAGAAAATGGAATGGAATGGAATGGAATGGAATGGAATGGAATGGAAGAATGGAACGGAACAGAATAGAAGCTGAAAGGGAGCTTGGAGGTCTTCTAGTCCAGCCCCCTGCTCAAGCAGGAGAATCTATGCCATTTCAGACAAATGGCTGTCGAGATAAATGACTGTCTAGTCTCTTCTTAAAAACCTGCAGTGATGAAGTGCCCACGATTTCTGAAGGCAAGCATCCATCCCCCTGGTCACATGATCAAAATTCAGGCGCTTGGCGAGTCACTCATACTTACGACGGTTGCAGCGTCCCGAGGGGGGTCACGTGATCCCCTTTTGCGACCTTCTGACAAGCAAAATCAGTGGGGAAGCCGGATTCACTGAACAACCTTGTCACTCACTTAACAACGGCGGGTGCTTCAATGAACAACTGTAGCAAGGAAGGTCGTAAAATGGGGCAAAACTCCCTTAATGCTTGTCTCACTTAACGACAGAGATTTTGGGCTCCGTGGTGGTTGTAAGTCAAGGACTACCTATAGTTAGATGCTATTGCTGAAGAGACACGCAGGAGCTCCGAAGACACTCAAAATGGGATTATCGACAATCTATGAAGTCAGAAGTGATTGAACAACTAACAACAAATCGTGTTGCTTTGAAAAACCCAGTTGCTTCTGTTTATTAGTCTCAGAATTCCTGGCCATGATTTCCTCTGATCCCCGAGCCAAATATTGAGAAACGCACGCCTGGTGGTATTAGTCTTATTAAGCCTCCTGATTTGACACGAGGCCCTTTCCAAGTTCTTAATCACAAGTTTTGGCAACAAGCACCACTGCCTGACTAATGCACAATGTCATTCTTTGCGGGTCTCGTGAAAAGGAGGAAGAGCTTCAAATGGCCCCCCTGCCGTTGTCATTGTGACTATTTTTGTTTTAAAAAAATATTTATTATGTTATATCAAAAGAAATAAAGTACAACACAGGAAAAAACATACATCCAACAGTAACAACAAAAAAGGAAAAACTTGGTGTACGAAAACGGGGAAAAAAACCAAAACCAAAATATCAAATTAGTCCAACATTAAATATAGAAAACAGCCACTTGGCTGGAAAAAGAGCCGAGGTGGCGCAGCGGTTAGAGTGCAGTACTGCAGGCCACTTTAGCTGACTGTGATCCGCAGTTCCTTGCAGGCGTATTGGGAGTACTACTGCCCCCCGGTTCAAATCTCACCGGCTCAAGGTTGACTCAGCCTTCCATCCTTCCGAGGTAGGTAAAATGAGGACCCAGATTGTTGGGGGCAATATAAATATACATTGCTTACTGGTATAAACCACTTAGAGAGTGCTTGCACTGTGAAGCGGTATATAAATCTCACTAATAAATAAAATAAATAAATACTGAAAAGAAAATAAAGAAAAAAACCTGCATTTTTAATTATTTATTATTTATTTATTAGTGACATTTATATACCGCCTCACAGTGCAAGCACTCTCTAAGCGGTTTACACCAGTAAGCAATGTATATATTTACATTGCCCCCAACAATCTGCGTCCTCATTTTACCTATCTTGGAAGGATGGAAGGCTGAGTCAACCTTGAGCCGGTGAGATTTGAACCGCTGACCTGCAGATCAGTGTCAGCTAATGTGGCCTGCAGTACCTGCCTCCCCTTCTATACCTAATGGGTCTGCAAATAGTTATAAACTTTCTCATCCTTAATTAAAAAGAAAAATATAGTACATGAACAAATATTTCAGATGAGGAAGTCTCTATCTAATAATCAAATCAGCCCAACATCTAATATCTATATAAAAAGTGACCAAAAAACCAAGTCAACATGTTAGCCCAAATACAGGTAGTCCTTAACTTACGACCTCAATTGAGCCCAAAATTTCTGTTGCTAAGTGAGACATTTGCTAAGTGAGTTTTGCTCCATTTTATGACCTTCCTTGCCATTGTTAAGGGAATCGCTGCAATCGTTAAGTTAGTAACACGGTTGTTAAGTGAATCTGGCTTTCCCCATTGACTTTGCTTGTCAGACGGTCGCAGAAGGGGATCACGTGACCCCGGGACACTCCAATCGTCATAAATACGAGTCAATTGCCAAGCATCTGAATTTTGATCACGTGATCATGGAGATGCTGGAAAGGTCGTAACTGTGAAAAATGGTCATAAGTCACTTTCCCCCCCAATCATGTTGTAACTTTGAACGGTCACTAAATGAGCTGTTGTAAGTCGAGAACTATCGGTATTACACTAATCTTCAAATCCCTCTGTTAACCATCTGTTCCTGTTTTTCACAGGTAGAAAGTCCACAAACGGTTTCCAGTTGCTTATAAAGCTGTCTAGTCCATTATCCCTAATCAAGACAGTTAGTTTCACCATTTCTGCTAATTCAGTCAATTTTAAAATCATTGTGACTTTTTTTTTTGACAGTTTTTGAACGTTTAGGATGAAGGCAGGAATTCCTTCCGGAAAACATTCACGGTTGCTGAAAACATCAAATGATTTAACTCGGTGTTTCTCACCTTCAGCAATTTTAAGATACTTGGACTTCAACTCCCAGCCAGCTGGGGGTTCTCGACTTATAACCATAATTGAGCCCAGAATTACAGTCATTAAGTCGTGGCGGTCATTAAGCGTGTCACCATGGGACCATGCGCGATTTCGTGAACTGTTTTATGGTGGTCATTAAGCAAATGCTGCGATCATTAAACGAGTCCAGTTTCCCAAATGGGTGTTTTTTGCCGGAAATGGGATGCGCAAGCGACTAGAAACACTGAGAAAGGCATCATAGGGCTGCCTCCAATCGTGCCCGGGCGCCAGGAAGCAGAACAAAAGCTACAACGAAGGGCAGATGAAGGGCAGCTGCGCTCCTGTTTCAGAGAAAAGGGTGCCAGGTCAGGAAAACCCTTGGAGGCAGAAAATAAACCACGCAGGTGTCACACACAAAAAGCATTGAAACTCCAAATTCTTGTAAGCAAATTCATTTGGGGTTTAGGAAAAAGCTGCATTCCCCATCCAGGCGTCCTTTGCATAGCGGTGGCTCTCCTGCACTCCTAACAAGCTGAAAAATCTTATTTTTTTAAAAAAATGTTTGTTGCATCTGAAGGAGGCTAGGAGCTAGGAAAGGGCAGGAACACAAGAGAAGCCTCTTGGAAAGGAAGGCAGCCCAGGACAAAGGCTCTTTCAGCCGCCCTTCCCACTTCCCACGTGCAGGGAGGACGCCAAACATTCATTGGGAACTCTGGATCTGACCCAAATAGTCCCAAATAGAGGGAGTTGACAGACAGAGAGAAGGAAAGGTAGAGATGGATGGATGGATAAGAAAGATAGATAGATAGATAGATGGATGGATGGATGGATGGATGGATGGATGGATGGATGGATGGATGGATGGATGGATAAATAGATATAGATAGGGAGGGAGGGAGGGAGGGAGGGTGTGTGTGAGGTATATAGATAAATAGGTGATATGTAAATATGTAGATAGATTAAAGATAGACAGTTGATAGACAGGTAGATATATATTTATATATAGAGAGCGAGAGAGACAGAGCGAGAGAGACAGATGAAAGAAAGGAAGATACAGTAGGTAAGTAGATAGACAGACAGGCAGGCAGGCAGATGAGGTAGGTAGGTACCCTGTTTTCCCCAAAATAAGACATTCCCTGATAATAAGCCCAATCGGGCTTTTGAGTGCATGGCAATAAGGCCAAGCGCTTATTTCAGGGTTCAAAAGAATATAAGACAGGGTCTTATTTTCGGGAAAACATGGTAGACAGACAGACAGACAGACAGATGTAGGTAGCTAGCTAGCTAGCTAGCTAGCTAGCTAGCTAGCTAGCTAGATAGATAGATAGATAGATAGCTAGCTAGCTAGCTAGCTAGCTAGCTAGATAGATAGATAGATAGATAGATAGATAGATAGATAGATAGATAGATAGATAGATAGATAGATAGATAGATAGATAGATGATATATTATTTATACATGATAGACAGACAGACACACACACACACACAGAGGCAGGCAGGTAGATGAGATAGGTAGGTAATAGGTAGGTAGGTAGGCAGGCAGGCAGACAGATGAACAAAAAGACAGAAGATAAAGCTAGATAGATCGCAGCATGTCTGAATGTAGCCATGGAACTCAAAACCAGGCAGCTACCATTGTGTGGCCTGGGAAACCCAGCTGGGACGGAGTTGAGCCATAACCAGACTTCGGGCCCAGGTATCTGCAGGGGCCACCCTCTTGCCTTTTTTGACCTCCCCCTACTTCCTGCCACGGAAGCCGCTGGTCCCCTACCCTCCTCCTTCAACTTCCCCATAGAAAGTAATCCGCCTGCTGAGATCGGCTGTTAACACTCCGTTGTGTTCCGTGTCTTCAGGAGGCCTTTGTGAAACACGTTTGTGAGGGGAGACAAATATGTTCGTTTTATCTTTCCTCCCACAAAAAACGTGGGCGAAAGGCCTCTGGCGCGCCTATCAGAGCCGGCAGGATGCGCAATGTGACGGCTGAGCATGTGCTTGGAATGAGTCAACTGGAAAATATTTTGCAAAAGAAAAAAAAGTTGTAAAAAACCAAGAGCCGAGCTAAGAATCATATACAGGTAGTCCTTGACTTATAATAATTCGCTTAGTGACTGTTCGAAGTTACAACGGCACTGAAAAAGGCGACTTATGACCGGTTTTCACACTTACGACCGTTGCAGCATTCCCCTGGTCATGTGATCAAAATTCAGAGGCTTGGCAACTGGCATGGACTTATGACGGTTGCAGTGTCCAGGGGGTCACGTGATTTCGGACCTTCTGACAAGCAAAGTGAACGGGGAAGCCAGATTCGCTTAGCAACCGGGTGACTAGCTTAACAACTGTGATGATTCACTTAACAACTGCAGCAAGGAAGGTCATAAAATGGGGCAAAACTCACCACTGTCTCGCTCAGCAACAGAAATTTTGGACTCAATTGTGGTCGTACCTCGAGGACTACCTGTAGGTAGGCCCGAGATCTCCTCTTGCCAAAATTGGCTGACCTGCAGCCTTTTTAATCAATACTGAATTTTCGTTTTAAAATTCGCAATTTAATTAAGTTAAGTTGGTATTTCCAGGCGCACCCAACTTTCCTTTGAATTAAATGCTGCAAATTCTGCAAATTTAAAATTTCCCAGCGCTCACCTTGCTGGGTAGATCCTGTCATCCCAAACAGGAGAAAAATTAAAGATGGAGACAGCAGGGGTGAATGTGAGGGTCAGAAAGACAAGATGCTGGACATGGGCATGCTGAACAGAATAACAGAATTGGAAGGGATCTTGGAGGTCTTCTAGTCCAACCCCATGCTCAAACAGGAGACCCTATACCAGTGATGGCGAACCTATGGCACACGTGCCACACGTGGCACGCGGAGCCATATCGGAGGGCACGTGAGGCGTTGCCTTATGTCAGCTTCAGTGCGCACGCACGTGCTAGCCAGCTGATTTTATTATTTATTTATTTATTTTGTGAGATTTATATACCGCCTCACAGTGCAAGCACTCTCTAAGCAGTTTAATTTTCCGCCTTGGGGAAGGCCGTTTCGCCCTTCGGAGGCTTTAGGGAAGCTTCCTGAAGCCCCGGAGTGCGAAAAACAGCCCAACAGGCAAACCGGAAATCCATTTTTCCAAACTTCCGGTTTGCCCATTGGGCAGTTTTTCACCCTCCCAGGCTTCAGTGAGGCCTGTGCGCATGCGCAGGGGGCAGTGTGTATGTGCGCATGCGTGGGGGGAATGGGTGTGGGTACGTACGTGCGTGCTAGCGTGCGCGAGCGCACACCCTTTTGGCCTGCGAACCAAAAAAGGTTCGCCATCACCGCCCTATACCCTATACTTAGAAACCTCCAGTGATGAAGCACCCACAACTTCTGGTGGCAAGCCGTTCCACTGGTTTATTTTTCTCATTGTCAGGAAATTCCTCCTAGGTTGCTTCTCTTCTTGATTAGTTTCCATCCATTGCTTCTTGTCTTGCTTTCTGGTTGCCTACACAAATCCTGTTGTTGTTGTTGTTTGCATTGCAAGGACTGATTGTGCAGCCTCCTGCAGGCTGCTACTTGACCTTTTTGCCCCCTTGGGAAGATGACCCTGATGGATGATGATTGCACACACAGCCAACACTAAACTGAGATGGGTTTAATTGTCCTCGACCATCCTTATGACACGAGTGACCCATTGTGTCAATGTGGAAGGCTGTGATTCAGCGTTTCTCACCCTGGTCTGCCTGAAGGTGGGTGGACTTCGGACTTCAACTCCCAGAACTCTCAGCTGGCTGGGGAATTCTGGGAACTGAAGTCCACCCATCTTCAAGTGGACAAGTTTGCAAAACATGGCAGAAAGAACTCTCTGTGTTCTCCCAGAAAGAACAAAAGTCCCTTGTAAATCTTTACTGCGAGACCAGAATGTGTGGAGGACAAACAGAAGGACGATCCCTGCACAACTCAACAACACCTTTGTTGTTTGCACAGAAAGGAAAGCAAGCCCAGGCACTCACCTTTGTTCCACTGTGCAAAAAACACCAAATATTTTTTTCTTAGTTGGCTCTTTTCCTCCCTGTGACTTCGCTGTTTCCTTTAGAACATTTATTCATTTATTTATTTTTATTAAATTTGTTTGCTGCCCATCGCCCCGCAAGATCACCAAACCCCCTAAACTTTACCCTAAGATTGTCCACTGTTGATCTCACCCGATTCCTAAGAGGTCAGTAAGGGGCGTGCATAAGTGCACCAGCATGCCTACCGTCCCTGTCCTAATGTTCCCGCTTATCAGAACCCATCTTATGTATATAAACAATGTTACATCTATGTATATTACCAACACGTACTTGACAAAATAAAATAAAATAAATAAATAAATAAATAAATAAAATGTTCCAGTAATTCACAAAAAAGGGATAAGCCGAGGTGGCGCAGCGGGTAGAGTGCAGTACTGCAGGCCACTTTAGCTGACTGTGATCCGCAGGTCAGCGGTTCAAATCTCACCGGCTCAAGGTTGACTCAGCCTTCCACCCTTCCGAGGTAGGTAAAATGAGGACCCAGATTGTTGGGGGCAATATAAATATACCTTGCTTACTGGTGTAAACCGCTTAGAGAGTGCTTGCACTGTGAGGCGGTATATAAATCTCACAAATAAATAAATAAACTGATTAACGATGATGTTACCTAGTTTGGTCATGAAACGTCTGCAAGAAAACTAGCAAGCTCAGAGAGCACCAAGGACCCCACAGTCCTCCTCCTCAGGGGCGGGTTCCTAATTTTTTTACTGCCACTCTGTGGGCGTGGCTTATTTTGTGGGTGTGGCTTGCCAGCCATGTGACTGGGTGGGCATGGCCTCGGGAGCTTGGCAGCGGCCGGAGTAGCAGGGGGGCATTGCCCACCCACAACGCAGCCCCCCGCAGCGGGAGCAGCAAGACTGCAGCAGCGGTTCTTCTAGGAGGCTCCATCCAGCCTGAATGCTTCTCCCCATTTGATGATCCTAAGCTCCTGCCGCCCGTTCCCCCTCCCCTCAGCAGCTCAAGAAGCCTCAAACGTGCGAAAATGCCTAGGATCATCACCGCACGTTCGTGGCTTCTCAGACTGCTGAAGGGAGGGGAATGGAGATAGCTCCTGCCACCCGTTCTTTCAGCATCTCACGTGCTGGCTCAGTCAACCTCCCCTGCTTGGACTCACTGTGGGGTAGGAAGACAGTGCATGCGCAGTACCGGAAGCTCGGCTTCTGGGCATGCGCAAAAGAATTTTTTACAAAAAATTTAAAAAAAAATTTTTTAATGGCGGCGCGGCACCGGCAACCGACCGCACCGGTACTGTGACATCACCAGCAGGCCGCTACCGGTGCTATAGAGTGGACCGCACCGGTAGGAACCCACCACTGCTCCTCCTCCTCCTCCTCCTCCTCCTCCTCCTCCTCTTCCTCTTCACCACACAGCCCACTCCCTTCTAGTGATGATGATGTAACCTAGTTGGGTCATGAAACATCTGCAAGAAAACTACCAAGCTCAGAGAGCACCAAGGATCCCACAGTTCTCCTCCTCCTCCTCCACCACCACCACTCTGTAAACCTTACACTCTCGTAGCACTGATGAGGTTACCTCATTTGGTAAAGAAACGTCTGGAAGAAAATCACTAAGCTCAGAAAGCACCCACAGTTCCCTTCCTACTGCTCCAGTCTACAAACCCCTCTCACATAGTATTGATGATGTTACCTATTTTGGTAATGAAACGTCTACAAGAAAACCACCATCGTCTCCTCCTCCTCCTCCTCCTCCTCCTCCTCCTCCTCCTCCTCCTCCTCCTCCTCCTCCTCCTCCTCCTCCTCCTCCTCCTCCTCTTCCTCCTCCTCCTTTCTGATCCTTCCTGATTATACAATAAGTTAATCGCTTGTTAATAGATGGTTTGCTACCTGTCTTCTTCCAAGATAGTTTTATGATTTCTTAGCCCAATCTACAGCTTTGGAAATTTCCTGGTGGTGTCCTTATCCAAATACCCATTTTTAAAATCACTTTTTATTGACGGCCCAAAGACCAAAATATTTATTCGTTTATTCAAAATTTCAAGTTGCCTGAACTGTTTGACAACTCTGGGGGAGGACTTACAAATAAAACATTTTTTTAAAAAAAAGAATGCAAATAAAAAGAGTCACAGGGCCAACCAGAGGATCCAACGTCCAATCTTAAAAGAAACAAAACTAACTAGAATGGGATCATTAAGTTTGACCCTGGTCATTTTTTTCCAGACCAGCCAAGGTCAACTAGATGCTGTGGCTTAGCCTGGCACATCCTGAGTTATTTTGCAGCCACCAATATTTAACCCAGTTTAACCCACTCCTGCTTCTTGCTTTTTTCCCAAGCACTTTGGATGCTAATGAGCTGCTAAATGGACTGCCTAGTGTCCAAGGAATTTCAGAAAGCTCTGTGTGTGTTTGTGTGTGTGTGTGTGTGTGTGTGTACGCGCGCACGCACACATACACACACACATTTACAACAGAGGGCATATAGGTAATCCTTGACTAATGACCACAATTGAGCATTAAATTTCTGACGCTAAGCAAGACAGTTCGTCGGTCTTGCCCCATTTTATTGACCTGTCTTGCCATAGTTGTTAAGTGAATCACTGCAATTGTTAATAACATGGTTGTTAAGTGAATCTGGCTTCCCCATTGACTTTGCTTATCAGAAGGTCTCAAAAAGAGATCACACGACCCCGGGATACTGCAATTTACTGTCGTAAATACGAGTCAGTTGTTAGCGTTCAAATTTTTATCACAGAACCATGGAAATGCTGCAACGGTGTGAAAAACAGCCGTTAGCCATTTTTCCCAGTGCTGTTGTAACTCTGAATGGTCACTCAATGAACGGTTGTAGAACGAGAACCACCTGTACAGGTAATCCTCGACTTACAACAGTTCGTTTAGTGACCGCTCAAAGTTATAATGGCACTGGAAAAGTGAGCCATGACCATTTTTCACACTTAACGACCGTTGCAGGATCCCTACGGTCACGCGAGCAAAATTCAGACGCTTGGCCACTGACTCATATTTATGACGGTCGCAGTGTCCCGGGGTCACGTGATCCCCTTTTGCGACCTTCTCACAAGGAAACTCAACCGGGAAGCCATTCACTTAACGACCATGTCATTAACTTAACAACTGCAGTGATTCGCTTAACAACCGTGGCAAGCAAGGTCATAAAATGAGTCAAAATTCACTTAACCACTGTTTCGCTTTGCACGAGAAATTTTGAGCTCAGTTGTGGTCAATTGTGGACCGTCTGTATGCAGAACCCCGCTGTCTGAGTTGCTGACTGTTATTTCAATTCAGATTTTTTTCTGCCGGGTCTCTTAAAAGCCACTCTGCCTTATCTTCCAAGACGAGAGAAGTCCCATCTGCCCGGTATTTAAAATACTCAGTTTAAAAATAAGGCTGCACTTGGCAGAGGCAGATGGCGTCTCCTTTCCCTGGCGAGCGTGGGGGGGTGTGAAGGCTTGGCAAAGGCCCCGGAAGGAGAAAAATCCTCAGCCAAGAGACCTGGGCCCTTAATTAAACTTTTGTGAATTACATGGAGTGAAGATCTTGCCCCATAGATCTTCACCCCATGTAATTCAGCAAAAGTTTAATTAAAGGCTCGGGAGCAAAATTTCTCAACCTTGGCAGCTTTATGACGGGTGGACTTCAACTCCCAGAATTCCCCAGCCAGCATCTGTGGACTTCAACTCCCAGAATTCCCCAGCCAGCATCTGTGGACTTCAACTCCCAGAATTCCCCAGCCAGCATCTGTGGACTTCAACTCCCAGAATTCCCCAGCCAGCATCTGTGGACTTCAACTCCCAGAATTCTGCTGGCTGAAGTTCCTCTCTCACTGTTTGGAGGTCTAGCTCAATGTTTCTCAACCATGGCAGCTGTATGATGGATGGACTTCAACTCCCAGAATACCCCAGAAAGTATGCCTGGCTCGGGAATTCTGGGAGTTGAAGTCCACAGATCTTAAGAGTTGATAAGGTTGAGAAACACTGCTTTAGCAGGTGCAGGAACCCTCAGCTATTAGAGTGCCAGGCAAGTTCACGTTATTAAGTTTGCCTCATTAATCCTGCTGCAACATTATTTTTTTCTGATTCACCAAGATTTTAACAGAATAATGGAGTTGAAGCATCTATAGCAGTGTTTCCCAACCTTGGCAAGTTGAAGATGTCTGGACTTCAACTCCCAGAATTCCCCAGCCAGCATTCTGGGAATTGAAGTCCAGACATCTTCAACTTGCCAAGGTTGGGAACACTGATCTATAGGGTCTTTGGTGCTCTCTGAGCTTGGTTGTTTTCTTGCAGACATTTAATCACCGAACTGGATAACATCAGCAGGGGCGAGTTGCTTACTAACCGAGACCGGTGCGCTGCTCCGCGTTTATCCATGTTTCGTGCACGCGTGCGTGCGCTATGCGCGCTTGTCCCCTTGTGCAATTTTGCTTCCGCGCATGCGCGGAAGCAAAATTGCGCCAAAATCTCACAAGGGGATGTGCGCACGCAAGATTTCGGCGCGCCGAAATCTCTCACGCGCATGCGGCCCCTCGTGAGATTTCAGCGTGATTTTGCTTCCGTGCATGGGCAGAAGCAAAATCACCCAAAAATTTGTAAAAAATGATGGCGATGCGCGCGACTGCCCGGTGGAGACGGTACCAGAGCAGTCGCGCGCAAATTGCGTTATCGGCGGGTCCCTACCGGAGCTACGCACTGGACCGCACCGGTAGGAACCCACCCCTGAACATCATCAATACGAGGGGTAGTGGTGTTGGATTCCTGTTTATACACAATCAATCAGAATAGAGCTGAAAGGGACCTTGGAGGTCTTCTAGTCCAACCCCCTGCTCAAGCAGGAGACTCAATCTATACCATTCCAGACAAATGGTTGTCCAGGCTCTTCTTAAAAAACTCCAGTGTTGGAGCACCCACAACTTCTGGTGGCAAGCAGTTCCACGGGTTAATTGTTCTCACTGTCAGGAAATTTCTCCTTAGGTTGGTTTCTCTAGGTTGGCTTTCCACCTTCTTTGCAAAGCCTGTTCCTGGGAGATTCTTCCAACAACCCTCAATTCTTCGTGCAAACTGGGGGAAGGATCTGCCCAAACTGACCGTCCGGGAGTTGGATGGAAATTTGTGCAATAAATAAATAAATAAGCTTGCCATTCTTGCAAAAACAAACAAACAAACAAAAAACCCACTCAAGGCAATGTTTCCTTTAAGCCAAGCCAAGGATTCCTAAATTAATTGCACAGAAAAAAGCTACTGTGTTTCCCCGAAAATAAGACCCTGTCTTATATTTTTTTGTCACCAAAAAAGGCACCAGGTCTTATTTTCGGTGCGGGGGGGGGAGAGAAGGGATTTCGTCCACTCACTCACCTCACTTGCGTGCATCGCCCCTGGCCTCCTTTTCACTGTCAGAGGCCTTCAGGAACTTCTTCGTCCAACAAGGCCAGCAAGGCTTTCCTCAGCTTTAACAGAGTTGGAAAAGACCTTGCAGGTCATCTAGTCCAACCTCCTGCCCAAGCAGGAGACCCTACATCTGCCCCTACCTAGGATTGAACTCACAACCTCCAGATTGTGAGGCAAGAGCTCCACCTCTAGGCCACAGCAGCTACTACTGAAGGACTCTGCAGCCGATAACAGAGCTCTGGATCTAAAACTCTGTTATCGGCTGCAGAGGCCTTCAGGAAAGCCTGGCGGGACTTGTCAGCTGCAGAAGAAATGGGCCGGCAAGGCAGGTGTCGGGGTATGCGAGGCCTGGCTGCAACTGTCCGAAGGTAAGTAGTAGGGCAGCTCCACCCCCCCACCCCCAACCTAGCTTAATTTTTACCCGTGCACCAGGGGTGGGTTCCTAATTTTTTTACTACCACTCTGTGGGTGTGGCTTATTTTGTGGGTGTGGCTTGCCAGCCATGTGACTGGGTGGGCGTGGCTTCTCAGACTGAAGGGAGGGGAACTGAGATAGGTCCTGCCGCCCATTCCCCCTCCCCTCAGCAGCTCAAGAAGCCTCAAACGTGCAAAAATGCCTAGGATCATCACCGCACATTAGTGGCTTCTCGGACTGCTGAAGGGAGGGGAACTGAGATAGGTCCTGCCACCCATTCCCTCTCCCCTCAGCAGCTCAAGAAGCCTCAAACGTGTAAAAATGCCTAGGATCATCACCGCATGTTCGTGGCTTCTCGGACTGCTGAAGGGAGGGGAATGGAGATAGCTCCTGCCGCCTGTTCTTTCAGCGTCTCACACACTCTCTCAGCCATCCTCCCCTGCTTGGACTCACTGTGGGGTAGGAAGGCAGCGCATGCGCAGTGCCGGAAGCTCAGCTTCTAAGCATGCGCAGAAGAACATTAAAAAAATTTTTTTTAAATGGCGGTGCCCAGGCACCGGCAACCGACCGCACCAGTACTGTGACGTCACCAGCGGGCTGCTACCGGTGCTATAGAGTGGACCGCACTGGTAGGAACCCACCACTGCCGTGCACACTGGAGTGGGCAGGGTCTTAATTAGGACTTATTTTGGGGGTAGGGCGATATTGGGCGCACGTGTAAACATCAAGCTAGGACTTACTTTCGGAGTGGGTTGTATTTGGGGGGAAACACCAGGGTTCCTACCGGTGCGGACCAGTACGTGCGCACCGGTAGCGGCCCTCTGGTGACGTAATCCTGTCTGTGCAGGTCTGTGGGCGCCATCTTTTTTTGGAATTTTCGGCGATTTTTTCGGGTTTCGATGGCTTCTCCTTGTCCTCTGCTTTGAAAAAAAGCCCTCCCGCCCGCCCCCGTGTTAATACCATCCTTTATTCCTTCGTCCTAAGCACAGCTGAGCAGCTCCTCAGCTGTGTTTCGGGCTGAAACTTCCTTCTGAGCATGCGTGGAAGTAAAATCGCGCCTGCGCGAGAGCGGAGCAAGCCCGCTCACGTGAAACATCGCGATGCGCACCGGTAGCAAAGGTAACTGGAACCCACCCCTGGGAAACAGGGTATTTGGAAGTGTTCTTTGTTGGCAGAGAAATGACTTTGTTATATTCTGGAAGACCTGAAAGGGAAAAGATTGGGGGAGTTTGTATCATATTAAGCATGTGTTACAGCACATGCTCAGCACATCAATCATTCTTTGGATTCTCACTTTTTCCTCCTTGTGGTAACTTCTTCTGCTTTCTCTTGCATACACTCTCTCTCTCCCCCTCTCTCTTTGTGTTTATAATTTTAGATATTTTTAATCCCACCTTTATTACTTTATAAGTAATTCAAGGTGGTGAAATGCCTTCATCCTCCTACTTTCCCCACAACAACCCCCCTGTGAGGTGAGTTGGGCTGAAAGAAAGGGACTCGCCCAGGGGTGAAATGCTCCCGGTTCGCTTGTGCCTGTCGGTCGTCGGAGAGCCGATCGCGAAGGCAGCGTGACGCTCCGCCCACCTGCCGGAACACCGCCATTTGAGTTATTTTACCCTCTGCACATGCGCAAAGCATTCTGTGCATGCGCAGAGGGTAAAAGAACTCAAATGGCGGTGTCCCGGTGAGTGGGCGAGTGTCGCGCTGCCTTCGCGATCGGCTCTCCGAGGACGGACAGGCACCAGCAAACCGGGAGCATTTCACCCCTGTAATCATCCAGACAGCTTTTGTGCCTAAGGCAAGACTAGAATTCATCATCTCCCGGTGATTGGCCCCAAAATCACCAAATTGCCTTTCATGGTTAAGGCGGGACTAGAACTTACTGTCTCCTGGTGATTGATTCAGTCACCCAGCTGACTTTTGCGCCTAAGGCAGGACTAGAACTCCCCATCTCCTGTTGATTGGTCCAAAGTCACCCAGTCAGCTCTCATGCCTAAAGTGAGACTAGAACTCACTGTCTCCTAGTGACTGGCTCAAAGATGTCCAGTCAGTTTTCATGCCTAAGGCAGGACTAGAAGTCACTGTCTCCTGGGGATTAGCTCAAAGTCACCCAGTTGGCTCTCATGCCTGAAGCAGGACTAGAACTCGCTGTCTCTTGATGATTGGCTCAAAGCCATCGTTGGTTGGCTTTTGTGCCTAAGGAACGACTACAATTCACCAGTCTCCAGATTTCTAGCCTGGTGCCTTAACCACTAGAACAAGTTTATATTTTAACTTCCTTCTAAGGAGGATTAGAAATGGACACGGGACAGTTAAAAAGCTATTTCCTGCCTAAGCAGGGGATTGGACTAGATGACCTTTAAGGTCCCTTCCAACTCTCTTATTCCATTCTATTCTCTTGTTTCCTGCTTCCTTCCAGACTACCTAATGTTCAACAGGTAGAGGAAAATAAATAAATAAAAATTTAAAAAATCCTTAAAAAATATATAATTAGCACTTGTAGGTTCTTAGGGTTAATTGAGGGCAGGAATTAATTACTGCAAACTAAATTGTGAAATTGAAGAATCGTAACCAACCACCGATGGCAAAACCACATCGGCTACCGTCATTTGCAACCATCTGACCTCAAGGTCTGAATTCTGGCAACGAACAAATGAACGAGGAAGGGCCATTTCGGAAGGAGAAAGAGGAGAAAACGTGTTCCGGCCTGGAAGGAGTTAAAAAAAAAATCACGTCGGTGGCCAGAAAAAGACGAGCAGCTGATGTGTCTTTGGAGAGCGAGTTCTGATCAAATTAGCCAAGCCGAGTCTGTTCACACCATGTGGATTCTGCAGCTTGCAGGCTGGCTCTGTGAAGACACAATCGCAACCCACGCTGTGAAGCATCTTTGTGGGAGCGGTTCACAGGCAGGGAAGCAAGCTGTGGCTTCAAGGTGTGTCTTTCCAGCCACACAACCACCTGTTTTGCTGCCTTGAAGGGTTTCTGGGTTCAGCTTTGAGGTGATGGGAGACTGCAAAGGAATGTGGAAATGGCCTTGGGGGAAGGAAGGAAGGAAAGGAAGGAAGGAAGGAAAGGAAGGAAGGAAGGAAGGAAGGAAGGAAGGAAGGAAGGAAGGAAGGAAGGAAGGAAGGAAGGAAGGAAGGAAGGAAGGAAGGAAGGAAGGGAGACTGCTTGGGAAACAATTAGAGAAGAGAGACAGGGGCCCCCAATGGCTCAACAGTCAGAGGAAGAAACTGAGGAAGGACCCAACCTAATGGATAGGATAGAATGGAGCTGGAAGGGATCTTGGAGGTCTTCTAGTCCAACCCCACTTCTCAAGCAGGAGACCCTATTCATTTCAGACACGTGGCTGTTCAGTCTCTTCTTAAAAACCTCCAGCACCCACAACTTCTGGAGGAAAGCCGTTTCACTGATTAACAGAATAACAGAGTTGGAAGGGACCTTGGAGGTCTTCTAGTCCAACCCCCTTCTTAACCAGGAGACCTATACAACTTCAGACAAGTGGCTGTCCAGTCTCTTCTTAGAAACCTCCAGTGATGGAGCAACCACAATTTCTGAAGGAAAGCCGTTCCACTAGTTAATTAGCAGAGTAATGGAATAACAGAGTTAGAAGGGACCTTGGAGGTCTTCTAGTCCAACCCCTTGCTCAAGCAGGAGACCCTGTAGCATTTCAGACAAATGGTTGTCCAGTCTCTTCTTGAAAGCCTCCCGTGATGCAGCACCCACAACTTCTGGAGGCAAGCTGTTCCACTGATTAACAGAATGAAAGAGTTGGAAGGGACCTTGGAGGTCTTCTAGTCCAACCCCATTCTGAAGCACCAAAACTTCCCCAGTGATGGAGCACCCACAACTTCTGGTGGCAAGCTGTCCCACTGGTTAATTGCCCTCCCTGTTAGGAAGTTTCTCCTTAATTCCAGGTTGCTTCTCTCTCCTTGATGAGTTTCCATCCATTAAGCGTGGTGATGGGAAGTTTGGTATGGAGGATAAATCATACGATGAGCAGTTCAGGAAGCTTGGTGTGCCACAGAGAAGGACTAGGGGTGACATGATAGGAGTCTTCCAGTACTTGAGGGGCTGCCCCAGAGAAGAGAGGGGTCCACCTATTCTCCTAAGCACCTGAGGTCAGGGCAAGAAGTAATGGATGGAAGCCTATGAAAGAGATCTCCAACCTGGCAGGAGAAATTTCTTGACCGTGAGAAGAATTAATCAATGGAATAGCTTGCCTCCCAGAGTTGTGCATGCTCCATCAATGGAGCTTTTCAAAAATAGACTGGACAACATTTAACCAGGATGGTATACGGCAGAGATCTCCAACTTTTCCAGCTATGCGGTTTGGCAGCCGTGGTGGAGGAAGGGGGGCGGGAAGGGGATGGTTTCATGCATGCACACACTGCTTGCACGAATGAAGCTTCATGGCTTGGTTCCCAACAACCTGCTGTGGCCTAGAGGTGGAGCTCTTGCCTCACAATCAGGAGGTTGTGAGTTTGATCCGAGGTAGAGGCAGATCTGGGTCTCCCTCTTGGGCAGGGGGTTGGACTAGATGACCTGCAAGGTCCCTTCCAACTCTGTTAATCTGTTAAAAAGCCATATCCTGACACCAGGCCATAGACCAGGGGATGGGGATCCCTGGTATAAGATCTCCTGTTTGATCAGGGGATTGGACTAGAATACCCCTGAGATCGCTTCCAGCCCTATGGACTATGGACTTTCAGAATTGCAAGATTCTGTTAATGTAACCTTACCATAAAGCTGCAGCGGAAGGGATGGCAGAGTCAAAAAAGGAATCAGCCTAGAATCCCTACGGAGCCACAAATACACATATCCCTACATAGTACACATATAGACTGCGTGAAACCAGGCTTAATAGCAGTGACTGTGAGAGGGATCTTGGAGCCTTAGTGGACAACCAGTTAAATAGGAGCCAGCCGTGTGCAGCGGCAGCCAAAAAAGCCAACGCAATCCTAAATCGCATTAAGAGAGGGATACAATCTAGATCACGGGAGGTACTAACACCACTCTATAAAGCGTTAGTAAGACCACACCTAGAATACTGCATCCAGTTTTGATCACCACACTATAAAAAAGATGTTGAGACTCTGGAAAGAGTGCAGAGAAGAGCAACCAAGAGGATTAGGGGACTGGAGGCTAAAACATACAATGAATGGTTGCAGGAACTGGGCATGGCTAGTCTAGTGAAGAGAAGGGACCAGGGGAGACATGATAGCAGTCTTCCAATATTTGAGGGGCTGCCACAGAGAGGAGGGGGTCAAGCTATTCTCCAAAGCACCTGAAGGCCAGACAAGGAATAATGGATGGAAACTGACCAAGGAGAGATTCAACCTGGAAATAAGGAGAAATTTTATGACAGTGAGAACAATCAACCCATGGAACAGAAGTTGCCTGCAGAAGTAGTGGGATCTTCATCACTGGAGGCTTTCAAGAAGAGACTAGACTGCCATTTGTCAGAAACGGTGTAGGGCCTCCTGCTTGGGCGGGGGGTTGGACTAGATGACCTACAAGGTCCCTTCCAACTCTGTTAATCTAATTTAAACCCACAAACTAGCTAAATCCATTAGTTGAGAAGATTCCTGTGCATTAGCTTTTAGCAATAAATCAGTTAAATTGAACCCTCACGTGGGGATCTGATCTTTCCCACCTGACAAATGCAGAATTAAACTATCTAGTTACATTTCCTATCTGGTTTATCTGGGAAGGATGGCAGGGAGCTCTTCACCCTGTCACTCAACCAGCAGCCATGGAGTGTGTCCATTTTTTATTTTTGCAAAGGACAACCCTGCAGGTCGTTGAGCCTCAAATTACGGCCATAAGTCATGGACCGTCATTAAACAGGTCACCATGGCACCACGCCTGATTTTGCCAGCTTGTTTGTGGCAGTCATTAAATGAATGCCACGGTCATTAAATGAACATAGTGGTTGTTAAGCGAATTCATTATACTCAATGAGTATTTTTTTTGCTAGAAACTGGATATAAACACTTGAAGCTACCAAAAATGCAGTAATATACCACAATTGTGCATAAACATGGGCTGGTTGCCAAGCACCCGAAATGCAATCATGTGACCACAAGGGAGGGGGCCAGCCATCAGAACTTCAAAGCAAGCCGTAAACAGCTCTGGGGAGATCCGTCATAACTTTGATCAGTCGCTAAGCGAGGACTACTTGTAGTTTCAAGCATTTGCACCCCGTTTCCAGCAAAAAGAACCCCACTCTTCAGGTATAATGGATTTGTTTAATAACCTCCACACTTGTTTAATGACCATGGCATTCACTTAATGACAGCCGCAAATGGGCAGTTCGTTTGAGGCTGTTGGAGACCAAACCTACATTTGCCAGAGGTGGGTTCCTACCGGTGCGGTCCAGTGCGCCGCTCCGGTAGGGAACCGCCGATTGCCCAATTTGCGCGCGACGGCTCCAGTGCCGTCTTTGCCGGTCTGTCGTGCACCGCCAACTTTTTTACGGAATTTTCCAGCGATTTTTTGCTTCCGCACGCAAGATTTCAGCGAGATTTCGCTTCTGCGCATGCACAGAAGCAAAAAATCGCCAAAATCGCACGCGCGTCCCCTCACGAGATTTTGGCGAGATTTTGCTTCTGCACATGCGCAGGAAGCAAAATCACGCAAGGGGGCGTGCACGCAACATGGCAGCGCATCGGTAGCGAGGTAAGTACAACCCGCCCCTGACATTTGCTAATTGGAATTTTGAGCACCCACTGACCGGAGTAAATTTGTCCCACAAACTCAGCAAGGGAGGAGGCTGTCTTAATAGAATTCTTTATTGGCCAAGTGTGATTGGACACACAAGGAGTTTGTCTTTGGTGCATAAGCTCTCAGTGTGCATAAAAGATATAAGTGATAAATCATGATCATAGTCATCCTAAATTCATTTCATCATGAATTATTAGATGCAACACTTCGTGATAGTCATAGGATACTAAATAAGCAATCAGCATAAATCATACTAGGAAACTAAATAAAACAATATAAATCGTAAAGATAACAAGCAACAAGGTTATAGTCATAAGTGGGAGGAGATAGGTACTAGGAAGGATGAGAAGAATAGTAGTAATACAGTCTTAGTAAATAGTTTGACAGTGTTGTGGGAATTAGTTGTTTAACAGAGGGATGACATTCGCGGAAAAACTGTCCTTGTGTCTAGTTGTTCTGGCGTGCAGTGCCCTATAGCAGTGATGGCGAACCTTTTAGACACCGAGTGCCCAAACTGCGCGCGCGTGCATGCCCAAACTGAGAGGTGCGCGCACAAATGCATGCATGCACAGGCATGCGCACATACACGCATGCGCAGCACATACCCGAAGACAGCTGGCCAGCGGGAGGCGGAGCATCCCAACACCGGCAGCGTGGCAAGAGGTAAGATCTTTTTCTTTCGTGAGCTTCTGTTTAGTCGTTTGCAGGGAAACAGATGCTCACGAAAGAAACGCCACGGAGATCTGACCTGGGGCGATGGTGCGCGTGCCAGCAGAGAGGGCTCTGCGTGCCACCTCTGGCACGCATGCCATAGGATTGCCATCACGGCTCTATAGCGTCGTTTTGGTAGGAGTTGAAACAATTTATGTCCAGGATGCGAGGGGTCAGTAAATATTTTCACGGCCCTCTTTTTGACTCCTGCAGTATACAGGTCCTCAATGGAAGGCAGGTTGGCAATAATAGTTTTTTCTGCAGTTCTGATTATCCTCTGAAGTCTATGTCTGTCTTGTTGGGTTGCAGAACCGAACCAGACAGTTATAGAGGTGCAGATAGAGACTTAGAAGCACGAATTGAACATTGCACAGACCCTTCCAGAGCCAACTGCCTCCCCCCACCCCATTTTCTATTGGTTTTGCTGAATCTCCATCAGACAGAGAAACAGGACAGGCTCCCACACGGAAGAGGGCCTCTCCCCCTCCCCTCCCCTCCCCTCCCCTCTCCCACCTTCCCCCTGAATCAGAGAGAGTAATTGCAGCCCCAAGATCAAGCATCTGCTCATTTTGCTCCTGCAGCCCCTCGACAATTACAGAGCTGGGGGAAACAGCATGCAAGCAGATTAAAAGGCGTCTGGTCCACCCAGCCCGGCTATTAAAACACATTACAGTCCTTGAGCACTTGGGACAACTAATTAGACAGAGACAAGAGTCTGCAGGGAACGGCATGCCATCCCAGGAGCGCAAGAGAGAGAAAGGTAGAGACGGGGGTGGGTGGGGGACAGTCAGGCACAGACAGACAGACACCAATAAAAAAGAATCTTTGTACCCCAAGGTTGAACTGGGAAGTCCTTGGTGCTCTTTGAGCTTGGTTGTTTTCTTGCAGATGTTTCATGACCCAAACTAGGTAACATCATCAAGACTAGGAGGAGGAGGGTTTCCTCTCTGCTTATATATTTGTGGCTTGCCCTATTAGCGTTGCTACTGCCTGATTATTGGTTTAATGCAATCCTGAGTTGCATTAACAGAGGGATACAATCTAGGACTAGGGAGGTACTAATACCATTCTATATAGCCTTAGTTAGACCACAACTAGAGTACTGCATCCAATTCTGGTCACCACACTATAAAAAAGACATCGAAGCTCTAGAGAAAGTGCAGAAGAGAGCAACAAAGATGATAAGGGGACTGGAAACTAAAACATACGAAGAGCGGTTGCAGGAACTGAGCTTGGCCAGTCTAGCGAAGAGAAGGACCAGGGGGGACATGATAACAGTGTTCCAATATTTGAGGGGCTGCCACAGAGAGGAGGGGGGTCAGGCTATTTTCCACCTGAAGGCCAGACAAGGAATAATGGATGGAAACTGAACAAGGAGAGATTCAACCTGGAAATAAGGAGGAACTTTCTGACAGTGAAAGCGATCAACCAGTGGAACAGCTTGCCAGCGGAGGTTGTGAGAGCTCCAACATTTGAGACTTTCAAAAGGAGATTGGACTGCCATTTGTCTGAAATAGTGTAGGGACTCCTGCTTGAGCGGGGGGTTGGACTAGATGACCTACAAGGTCCCTTCCAACTCTAACAATAATCTAATCTAATCTAATCTAATCTAGTATCAATCTATATAGAAGAGATATTTATTTATTTATTTATTTATTTATTTATTTATTTATTTATTTATTTATTTAGTTAGTTAGTTAGTTAGTTAGTTAGTTAGTTAGTTAGTCATAGGAATCAGAAAGGCATATAAATGATAGATAGATAGATAGATAGATAGATAGATAGATAGATAGATAGATAGATAGATAGATAGATAGATAGATAGATAGATGAGAGAGAGAGAGAGAGAGAGAGAGAGAGAGAGAGAGAGACAGACAGACAGACAGACAGACAGACAGACAGACAGACAGACAGACAGACACAGAGACAGACGGAGGCAGACAGACAGATGGGGGGAGGCAGACAGACCACCAATAAAAGAGAATATTTCTAGCTCAGGGTTGAACTATGTGGTCCTTAATGCTCTCTCAGCTTGGGTGTTTTGTTGCAGACATTTTATTACCCAATTAGGTAAGCAGAGATTAACACTAAATTAATACTATGTCAACAATCTCAAGCAGTAAACAAGAGCCCTATTAAGGAATTGCCGCCTCAAGCAATCTAACAGCAAACAACTACTTAATCAAGGAACCACTCCCACCAACACCCACTTGGCAAGCCACTAGTATATAAAAATAACACCATTCCTTTCTAGCACTGATGATGTAGCCTAGTTGGGTCATGAAAGGTCTGCAAAACAGCCCAGCTCAGAGAGCACCAGGGGCCTCACAGCTCAACCCTGAGCTACAAATCTTCTCTTCTGTTGCTTCCAGGCAAACAATCAAGCAGAAAACAATACTCCAATACAGAGGTCCTCAAACGTGGCAACTTTAAGACTTGCTGGCTGGAGAATTCTGGGAGTTGAAGTCCACAAGTCTTAAAGTTGCCAAGTTTGAAGACCTCTGCTCCAATGAATGAACTGCCAAGGAGAAGACCACGCCCCCACCAAAATTGCAGGGCAGGCTACTATATATAGACAGGCAGCAAACCCCACCCTTCCTGGTACTGATGATGTTACCTAATTGGGTCATGAAATGTCTGCAGGGAAACAAGCAAGCTCAGAGAGCACCAAGGACCCCACAGTCCTCTTCCTCCCCACACACCAGAGGTGGGTTCCTGCCAGTTCGGATTGGTTCTATAGAACCGGTAGCGGGAACTTCTCCCCCCCACTCGCCGAACTGGCAGCGATGGCCAGCTGGCCACACCCCCAAAATGGCTCTATCGATGGCGCCATAGATGCCGCCATCTTGTTTTTCATTTCTGTGCACGCACAGATGATGTTTTTTGCTTCTGCGCATGCGCAGAAGCTGGGTTTTCGGCACTGCGCATGCGTGCCTGCGAAGCATGTGTGCGGCCGCGCGGCATGAAATGCACGTGCGCCCACACGGTGCGGGAGGAAGCGAACTGGCAGTGAGGTAAGTTAGAACCCACCCCTGCCACACACCCCACTCCCTTCTACACTGATGATGTTACCAAGTTAGGCCATGAAACGTCTCCAAGAAAACAACCAAGCTCAGGAGCACCAAGGAGTCCACAGTTGTCTTGTTCGTCCTCCTCCCACACCCCAAACCCTCCTAGCTCTGATATTATTACTTAGTTAGGTCATGAAATGTCTGCAAGAAAACCACCAAGCTCAGAGAGCACCAAGGACCCTACAGATGCTCTCTGAAGGATTTTGAGAGAAGAAGGAACTGGCTCCTTAACCCTTCCATAGCCCTCATGGCTCTTCACTAGCCTTCACCCACCCTTAGCAGAGTTCAGAATAGTTTCATTTCCTCCTTCAAGGATCAGAGTCTTTTTTTTTTGATGGGACATTAAAGTCCACTGCTCTCTTTCCGTCATGGAAAACCATGGGGCGTATCCAGTGTTCCGTGTGTGGAAGAGACCGCCCCCCTGGGAAATTCAACTCCCCTTTCCTTGCAATCTTCTAAGCTCATGGCAGAAGGCAGGAATCAAATATTGGGTGCAGGGTTGCAGGGTTGCAGGAAGCAGCCTCGTCTCGCATGAAGAAAAACCATGCTGTGCAAGACCAGCTTTAATTCCTTTTTTTAACAAATTTTTGGTATGAAAATACTGCAAACAGCAAAGCAAGATGAGCTTTGCAAGCACAACAAGAGCCGCATACAACTTTGCAGATCCAACGGGGCACGTGCAATGGCCGTTTTGCCCACTTTCCAGCCCACCTGCTGACTCGCCACTTTATATAAAATTTGTTCTGACTTAGGATTCCACAAACCACGAAGCAGACTCCTTGTCCAGACAAAAGTCCCCTTTTTATTAGGTTACTGTGAATTCTTCTCATTCACATCCAGCAAAAGTCTTTCAAGAGAGCATTTACAGTCACAGACCTTATCTGGCTTGGAGAGCTGCCAGGCTGATATCTTCAAAACTTGGCAAGGATTTTTGGAGAGTCATGAACCAATTAAGCAAATTAATTGTCTCCGTCATGAACCAATTAAGCAAATTAATTGTCTCCTGCAAACTCCCATTCCCTTTCGCTCCTTTTTTATTCCCTATGGGAGGAGCCATTCATCGTCCACCTGTGGCCTTACTCCCAAGTCTTCAACACCACCGACAACACTGCTATCCTCCAAAAAGACCTAGACTTTGTGTCAGAATGGTCAAACATCTGGCAACTCCAAATCTCAACCAACAAATGCTCTGTCCTACACATTGGCAAAAAAAAAAAAAATCAGAACACCAAATACAAGCTGAACAGACAAGACCTTGCAGACGACCCTCACCCTGTCAAAGACCTTGGAATACTCATATCAAATGACCTAAGTGCCAAAGCCCACTTCAACAACATAGCCAAAAAGGCTTCAAGAGTTGTTAACCTAATTTTACGTAGCTTCTTCTCCGGTAATATCACTAACCAGAGCATACAAAACATTCGCCAGACCAATCCTTGAATACAGTTCATCTGTCTGGAACCCACACCCATATCGGACATAAATACATTAGAAAGTGTCCAGAGATACTTTACAATAAGAGTCCTCCACTCATCTACTTGCAACAGAATTCCTTACGCAACCAGACTTGAAATCCTGGGCTTAGAAAACTTAGAACTACGTCGCCTTCGGCACGACCTAAGCATAGCTCATAAAATTATCTGCTACAACGTCCTTCCTGTCAACGACTACTTCAGCTTCAACCACAACATACACGAGCACACAACAGATACAAACTCAAAGTGAACCGCTCCAAACTTGACTGTAGAAAATATGACTTTAGCAACAGAGTGGTAAATGCCTGGAACTCACTACCTGACTCTGTGGTTTCGTCACCAAACCCCCAAAACTTTACCCTTAGACTGTCCACTGTTGACCTCACCCGATTCCTAAGAGGTCAGTAAGGGGCGTGCATAAGTTCACCAGCGTGCCTACCGTCCCTGCCCTAATGTTCCCTCTTATCAGTACTCATCATGTATATAAACAATGTTATATCTATGTATATTACCAACACGTACTTGACAAAAATAAATAAATAAAATAAAATAAATAAAAAAATAAGTCGACCCTTGTTCCTCAGCTGTTCCCTTCATCTGGCAGCTCTGCGCATGCGCACACTGGAAACAGGCTCCAGCTGTTCCTCTGCCTCTTTGATGTCTGACTCCGGAGGCAGCTGACAACTGCCAGATGGCCTTGGCCCTCTCTCTGCCTCAGACGCAGAGCCCTCGTCCGAGCCTTCCCCAGACTCCAGGACTGGCCCATGTTCCTCCCCAACCTCCTCACTGTCCAAATCTGCTGCCAGCTCTGCTGGCCTTTGGCGGGCCACAACAAAATTAACCCCCCATGCTGGGTGACATAATAAGATCTTAGTAACTTAGGGAAGGGGAACGGGAACAGAACTAATCTCACCTCAGGAGGGAGAAGGTTCCTTGGGTTGGGTGCCCTCGCAGAGAAAACCTGCCACCCAGGACCTGCCAAATGTAGCGTATAAAGTTATAAAGACCAGATAAAAATTTAATAAATAAATAAATAAATAAATAAATAAATAAATAAATAAATAAATAAATAAATAAATAAATAAATAAATAAATAAACAAACAAATAAATAAATAAATAAATAAATAAATAACCACTCGGTTTGATTGGAGAAGAGGAGGGGGGAAGATAACAATAGCAATAGCACTAAGACTTATATACCGCTTCACGGTGCTTTGCAGCCCTCTCCAAGCGGTTTACAGAGTCAGCCTCTTGCCCCCAACAATCTGGGTCCTCATTTTACTGACCTCGGAAGGACGGAAGGCTGAGTCAATCTTGAGCCGGTCAGAATCAAACTGCTGGCAGTCAGCAGAGTTAGCCTGCAATAACCACTGTGTGACCATGGCTTCAAGACAGACAGACAGACAGACAGACAATAGACAGACAGATATCAATGTTTTCCCAAATATAAGATCGAGTCTTATATTAATTTTTTGCTCCAAAAGTCTTATTTTCCGGTTGGGTCTTATTTTGGGGGAAATACGGTACTAAAATGTGTCAGTCTGGCTGACAATCTTAACTGGGGCTTATTTTTGGGGTAGGGCTTATATTCCGAGCATCCTGAAAAATCATGCGAGGGCTTATTTTCTGACTGGGTCTTATTTTGGGGGAAACACGGTAGATAGGTAGATGATAGGCAGGCAGGCATGGCCGGGGAGGCTGAAAACGGGCTGCGTGGGACCTCACAAGGCCTCCGCGAGGCCCATTTTTGGCCGGCAGAATGCTGCAGGCGGCTGTGGAGGCCGAAAATGGGCCGCATGCACTCCCCCCACAGCCCGTTTTGGCCAGCAGAGGCACCGCGGGCCGGTCCTTTGCTATTTCCAGGCCGGCCCTATGGGCCAGATTTAAGCACCCCATGTGTCACAGAGTGAATATTGTCAGTTGTATGTTTATGCAGGGTGATGCATCCCTATCCTAATATTATGGTACATTCCAATACAAGCAGGACACATGATGTGATCTTCTGCGCATGTGTGCATTCCTGATTCTCCATTAATCACTCGTAGTTTGGTTCTGACCGGAATGGTCGCATTTAATTAGCAAGAATGTAATTATTCAGAATTTATTGTTTTTGTACCAAAATAAATATTTTCTATTAAACTTTTAATCTCGGTTTCATTTCTAACTGTCTGGATTCCAAGAAAAGATCCACATCGCCTCTGTGAGATTTATTCTCACCTTAACACTGTGGGCCGGATTCGGCCCGCGGGCCTTGAGTTTGACACCCCTGGTCTAGGAGGACCTCAGGATTATACAGTGGGTCTGTCTGGGGCACTACAACCCTGGCCGGCCCCAACGATTGCAAAGTCCTACAATGAGAAGGCCTCAAACCCCAAAGCCACTCAAACGTGCCGGCCTTCAACTGAAGCCCACCCAGACCCTCCCAGCCTCCAAACACCGGGATAAGACAGTAAGAGGGAATTCCTGAATTGGCCAGGAGCAAAGATACATAACTGGGTATCATCAGAATGCAGGCAGACTTACCACCATTCATTTAGTGACCGTCTGAAGTTACGACGGCATTGAAAAAAGTGACTCAGAGTCAGGACCATTTTTTCACACTTATGACCGTTGCAGCATCCCCGTGGTCACGTGATCAGAATTCTGCTGCTTGGCAACTGACTCATATTTATGACGGTCGGAGTGTCCCGGGGTCACATGATCCCCTTTTGCGGAGCAAAGTCAATGGGGGGGGGGAAGCCGGATTTGCTTAACAGCCAGGTTTCTAACTTAACAATGGCCGTGATTCACTTAACAACAGTGGCGAGCAAGGTCGTAAAATGGGGCAAAACTCACTTAACAACTGTCTCGGTTAGCAAGGGATTTGTGGTTTATTTTAGAACCGTTCCTCTCCTCCCAGAGGGCAGGAAACAGTGAGAGATGAAAAGGATAAAAACAGTTTTATTCAAATTTAAAAAGCAGCGAGGAAGGTGAGCATGAATTAAAGGGCAGGCGGAGAGGGCTTACAAGACCCTAACCAAGCCCCCTGCCCCAAATAAGACTGCCTTGCACACAGAAAGGAGTCTGGGCATTGCGTCTAAGTTCAGCCACAAGGACCCTAACCCACCCAGCCCCTCCAGGGAAGCCAGCCAGCCCCTTCCCCAGATAGGCAAGGAAGAAGTGGGGGGGGGGTCCCACATAATTTCTGCTTGGAAGAGGGGAATTCCTCTGTCAAATGGGGAGGGGGCAGCCGAATGCCAACAGAGCCCTTCTTTTTTACTTAAGCAAGGGGGGGGGGGAGGGAGATACCCCAGACCAGAAAAGCCCCTTTTCAGTCCCAGCAGGCATTTATTTTCAAAGGTGTGGAAGGAGACCACCCCCCACTGCCAAAGCTGCTTCTCTCCGAATCGAATGCGTGGGGCTGAAAAGAGGCCACCGGACCCCCTCCCCTAACTGCTTGCACCCAGTTTCCTCCCCCAATTTCAGGGAGGGGAGCCTTCCTTAAAGCAAACCCCGGAGCGGAACCGAAGCCGCTTCTGGGCCGGGCGCAAGAACCGAGAGGTGGGCTTTCCCGGTCCGAGGGAAGGGCGAGGCGCAAGGGTGTCCCGGGCCAAGCGGGGCGGTCCGAACTCCCCCGCCCGCAGGACCGCCGCCGGAGTCCCGCTGGCCAGCAGGGAAGGCGGCGGGGAGGGAGCCCGGGAGACCCCAGGAGGGGCTCCTGGCAAGGACATCGGCCCGGCCCGGGAACAGCAACCGGGCAGCTCCAGGAACCGAGCGGCCAAGGCAAGCGCAGGCAGGAGGGGCGCGCAACTGCGATCCACCCCAAGGATCGCGCCGCGCTTCTCGCTCCGCCGGGTCAGCAGCGAAAACGGAGTGTGTGTGTGTGTGTGTGTGTGTGTGTGTGTGTGTGTGTGTGTGTGTGTGCCTCTGTGTGTGTTTGTGTGTCTCTGTGTGTGCGAATTTCCGTGTATTTGTGTGTGTGTGTGTGTGTGTGTGTGTGTGTGTGTGTGTGTTTAGGAGTCTGTGTGTATCTGCGTTTTTCTGCCTTTCTCTTTGTGTGTGTGTGTGTGTGTGTTTGTCTAGCTGTCACTCTGTGTTTGTGTAACTGTGCATCTCTCTCTCTCTCTCTCTCTCTCTCTCTCTCTCTCTGTCTCTCTCTCTCTCTCATTGTGTGCCTCTGTGTTTGTGTGTATATGTGTGTATCTCTCTCTCTTTCTCTGTGTTTGTGTGTGTGTGTGTGTCTTTCTCTTTGTGTGTGTGTCTGGCTGTCACTGTGTTTGTGTGACTGTGTATCCGTCTCTCTCTCTCTCTCTCTCTCTCTCTCTCTCTCTCTCTCTCTCTCTCTCTCTCTCTCTCTGTGTGTGTGTGTGTGTGTGTCTGTCTCCGTGTTTGTGTGTGTGTGTGCAGGGACCCCCCCCTTTCGAGACCCTCCCGGAGAAAAACTGGCTCCCGGTTGACTTTGGGAAGCGGCGCAACTTTCCAAACGGCGCCCCCGTCCCGTCCCAGAGCCAAGACCCCAGACTCCCCGCAGCCCCCCGTCCCGTCCCCACCGCCTGCGCCCCGGCCCCGGCTGGGAACTTCCCAGGCAGCGCGGACCGCTCCAGACCCGTCCGGCCTCCCACCTGGCCCTGCCCGCCCACCTGCAGCTCTGCGCCGGCCACTCACCTGGCTCGGGGCGCCGTTGCTGGCGGCCGCAGGTGCGCGGGGCTCCGGCTTGTTTACGCCCGGCCGAAGCAGGAGCCGGAGCTGGCCCAGGCGAGGAGGAGGAGGAGGAGGAGGCGGCGGCTGCAGGCGGGGCTGCAGCAGGACCCTCCCCAGCTCGGCCCGGGGGCGCTGGCGGGCCCGAGAGGCAGGGGCGGCGGCATGGGGGGGGGGCTCGGCGGCGCTGCAGGCGGGGCTGCTCTTCAGGTGCGAAAGGCGCGGAGGAGGGGGGAGGACAAGGGGGGGAAGGAGGGAAGGAAGGAAAAGGACTCTGGGAGTTGTAGTTTGCAGCGGGGGAGCTGCCCAAGGCTCCGCAACTCTGCTGCTGCCAGAGACCGCCCCCTCTCCCCCCCCCGATGAGGAGCCTCCAGAGGCAGGAGTAGTCTACCTGGCGCGGGTAGGGCAGGAGAGGCTTAACTTGCAAGGGCTTACCTTGCCCAGCCGGGGAACTTGGGGGCTGCTTTCAAGCACCCTCTGCCCGGAACTCAGCTGCTGCCCGAGACCGCCCCTCCTGCTCACCCCCCCCATGCGGAGCCTCCAGAGGTAGGAGCAGTCTACCTGGCGTCGGTAGGGCAGGGGAGGTTTAACTTGCAAAGGCTGGGGATGGGGGCGGGGGTCCCCCAAAAAGAAGCCTGTGAAAGCCGTCCTGAAAGTGGGGTGCCTCTCCCCAGCTTTTGAGAGAAGCAAAAGCCCCTCCAGCGGGTCCGGTCCAAGCTTGAACGAACCAAAGGTTTAAATCCAGTTTGTCTACTTTTGACTCGCCAGGTATGAATGTAATTGTATCCGATTCGCTGTATTCCCCCCACTCCCCTCCAAAATCAATCAATCAATCAATCAATAAACCCCGGGTTAATTAATTCAATCCCGAGGTGACCCAAACTCTCAGGGGGTTGGAAATCCACCCGTTGCAAACTTACCCACCTTTTCTTGCCTCCCGGCCCGTGTTCACTTCGCACCTGCTAAATAAACTTCGGGTCACCCAGGGTCGTCTGAATGCCGCTTGAACTTTTCCCGGGTGAGTCGAGGACCGAGGTTTGTCGGTTGCAAAAAGTAGGTAAAATGTCCCTCTCCGGAAAGGAAATGACTGTGTTGCTTGCGGGGAGATTGTGCAGATTGGGCGGGTGGAGTTGTGCAACGTGGAAACCCCCCCCAAAAAAAGAAGAAGAAAAAGGAAGGGAAGGGAAGGGCGGAAGGAAAGGAAAGGAAAGAAGGAAAAAAGGAAAGGAACAAAGGAAAGGAAAAGGAAAGGAAAGGTAAGAAGGAAAGGAAAGGAAAGGAAGGAAGGAAGGAAAACAAGAAAGGAAAAGGAGGAAAGGAAAGGAAAGGAAAAGGAGGAAAGGAAAGGGAGGAAAGGAAAGGAAAGAAGGAAAGGAAAGGAAGGAAGGCCTTCCTTAAGGAAAAAAGGAAAGGAAAAGGAGGAAAGGAAAGGAAAGGACAGAAGGAAAGGAAAGTAAAGGAAAGGGAGGAAAGGGAGGAAAGGAAAGACTGAAAGGAAAGAAGGAAAGGAAAGGAAGGAAGGAAGGAAGGAAGGAAGGAAGGAAGGAAGGAAGGAAAAAAGGAAGGAAAAAGGAAAGGAAAAGGAGGAAAGGAAAGGAAAAGGAGGAAAGGAAAGGAAAAGGAGGAAAGGAAAGGAAAGGGAAGGGAAGAAGGAAAGGAAAGGAAAGAAGGAAGAAACCAAAAAGGAGTTAAAATGTCATCAACTAAAAGTGGATTATTTAAGGCAGGAATGTCCAACCTAAGCAACTTTTAAAGATCTGTGGATTCTGGGAGTTGAAGTCCACAGGTCTTAAAATAGCCAAGGTTGGATACCCCTGATTTAAAGCATATTTATTAATTGCCCTGTTGGAAGAAACAACATGGAGGCTGATTGGAAAGATGGTTTATTGAACAGAACCACAAAGACAGTGTGCAGTTCTGGGTCAGCTGACCAACTGCTTGAATGAGTGGATGGATCTTTATAGTTTCTGTGACTTTGAAGTCTGAACTGGTCTGGGGTGTGTGTGCAATGAAGGGGGCTTGTGTTCTGAAAGTGCGTTGGACAATTCCCATTGTGGCTTATGGCTGGATCTTGGGTGAGGGGCTGCTTGTTCTAATCCTACCATTCCGCCAACGAGTTTCGAAATATCCTGTCTTGAATGGATTGCTGTCTGCAGTATTTGCTTTGCTTATGAATGGAGCCATCTAGATACCCGTCTTCCTCTTTCAAGGAGCTCTTTATCTCCTTAAGTGCCAGCATCTGCTGTGGGCTATTAAGAAAGACTGGGGGGGGGGGGCTGCTTTCTGCCTCTAAAGCAGTGTTTCCCAACCTTGGCAACTTGAAGATATCTGGACTTCAACTCCCAGAATTCCCCAGCCAGCATACGCTGGCTGGGGAATTCTGGGAGTTGAAGTCCAGATATCTTCAAGTTGCCAAGGTTGGGAAACACTGCTCTAAAGACATGTTTCTCCATTTCTCCTTCAGGGAAATATAATACTCTGCCTTTTTAATATTTCCCAAAATATTTCATTCTTCTAGGAGGAGGGGGGGGCCTTCCCACAGCTCCATTCCAGGAAAACCCTGTCTGGTATTTTTAAAAGAACAAAACCCGTAACCAGAGAAAAGAATCGGTGAATAAAAAGCAATGATTGCTCAGAATAAATCAGATTTAAAGACATGCAAGAATAATGGAGTTTAAATGGGCCAGGTATGCATTGGAGGACACTGGGAGGTGTGGGTCACCACAGAGGCAGCCTGTTACTTTCCCACTACTCCTGTGAGTAGCTGCCTTCCTTGTCTTCTATTTGAAACTTTTCCCCCCAAGGTCAGCACAGTGGAGTTACCTATAAAGCTGCAACCTGGATACAGGTAAAGGATTATGTCCGTTTTGGAAGCTGTGCAGCCGGCAGCCGGCAGAAAATAGAGAAAGCAGCCAAATAAAAAGTGTTTTTCCCTGCACAGGAACTGAATGATTCAGAGGAATGAATGAATGAGTGAGTGAGCGAGCTGGAAGGGACCTTGGAGGTCTTCTAGTCCAGCCCTCTGCTCCAGCAGGAGGGTTTCCCAACGTTGGCAACTTGAAGACACGTGGACTTCAATTCCCAGAAAACCCCAGTTTACTCATCTTAAAAACATGCTAGGGAATTCTGGGAATTGAAGTTCGTATTTCATAAAGCTTGGTGGATGAGGAATTCTGGGAATTGAAATTTACACATCTTAAGGCATGCCGGCTGGGGAATTCTGGGAACCGAAGTCCATGTGTCTTAGCATTGCCAAGGGTGGAACACCCGGGTCCAGAGGAAAACGAAGATGCAAAGCAGGTTATCTTCGGGACCGCATCCTGCCGCATACCTCCCTACGACCGGTTAGGTCCCACAGAGTGGGTCTCCTCCAGGTCCCATCGACCAAGCAATGCTGGTTGGCGGGGCCGAGGGGGAGAGCCTTCTCTGTGGGAGCTCCCTCCCTTTGGAACCAACTCCCTCCGGAGATCAGGGCCATCCCCACCCTGCTGGCCTTCCGTAAAGCAATAAAAACTTGGCTCTTCTGGCAGGCGGGGTATGAATGAAAGTTTTTTAAATGGATAGTATTTTAATATGGCTTTTTTAAAACTGTTTTTACTTATGTATGTTTCTATACCTGCTGTGAGCCGCCCAGAGTCCCCTGGGAGTTGGGCAGCATAGAAATTTTAATAAATAAATAAATAAATAAATAAATAAATAAATAAATAAAAAAGCACATTGAGCGGAAGACACGAGACGGCATGTGAAAACCACCATGGTGCCAGGGGAATGACAGTTTCTAAAAGTGGCAGCTTCCCAGCCAAGCTGTGACTTAGCAAAAGTTTCACCACACTAAAGTCTGTGCCGGGAACTGGAGAACTGGAAGATAGATGTAGAATGTCAGTTTGGTCTCGGGATTAAGGTACCAGTTTAGAAAGCGGGGGCCAGTGAATTCTAGTCCTGCCTTAGGCACGAAAGCCAGCTGGGTGACTTTGGGCCAATTACTAGTGCCGCCTTAGCCATGAAATCTAGCTAAGTGACTTTCAGCCAATCACCAGTTATTTGTAAAAATGATAATAGAGGTGTCATGCAAATAAATGAAAGAAATAAAAAGAAAAAGAAAAAAAGAGAAAGAAAGAGGAAGGAGGGAGGGAGGAAGGAAGCAAGGAAGAAAGAAAGAGAGAGAAAGAAAGAGAAAGAAAGAGAAAGAAAGAAAGAAAGAAAGGAAGGAAGGAAGGAAGGGGGAAGGAAGGAAGGAGGGAAGAAAAGAAAAAAGGAAAGAGAAAGAAAAACAAGAAGAAAGAAAAGGGGAAAAAGGAAAAATGAAAAGAAAAAGGGAAGGAAGGAAGAAGAAAGAAAAAGAAAAGAAAGAAGAGAAAAAGAAATACAGAAAAAAGGAGGGAGGGAAGGAAGAAAGAAAAAGAAAGAAAAAGAAAAGAAAGGCAGGTTTATCTTAAAGATTCCTCAACTATTTTCCATAAACAAAAAACCATTGCATTTAAATGCACACATATGTGCTCGTGCGCACCCACATGTGCACGCACCTACATGTGCACGCACGCACCCACACAACCACAACCACACAAAAGAGTGTCTTGAAAACCTCATCCATACGCTTGAAGATTTGCATTTTAAAAAAAGATATCATGTACACCTTGGTGCTTGGTGTTTTCCACACATTGGTTCTGGGTGTGTGTGTGTGCTGTGAACTTTATTAATATATTAGCAAACCCTTGATTTTTTTTCAACCAGGATTCAGGGTTTGCCAAGAACGTCTGTTCTAAGATGTGGTGGGTGCTGCTAAGGATGTTGCGTTTATAGTGATTTTGCAGAACTAAGTAGGAGGGGAGAGCTGCGTTCGTTTATGGTAGCCCAAAATCAGAAAGCTAAATTTGTGCCTTTTAATAAAAAACGTGTGTAGTCGGAGAAGGCTTTCGTCAGACCCTTTACAACAAGGGTGTTTATTAATATCCTATGGCTTGCAAGTGTTACTTGTGAACGGGTTTTTATCCCCAGTTTACATTCAGGCTTTGACCGAAGCCTCAAAGCCCTTGCAAGAAGAAATAAAACAAATAATAATTGCACTTAAACAAGTAAATAAGCAAACAAGGACGCCCTTCATTTCTCCGCCCTTGGATGGAAGGCTAAATTGCGAAACCACTTCCCAAAAAACCTTGCCAAGAAAACGGCGGAGGCCAGGCCAAGCCATGGCCAGGAGTCAACACTGACTCAAGGCACTAAAAAACAAAAAATTATAAATGTGGTTGTGTGTGTGTGTGTGCATGTATGTGTACGTATGCACTCATGCTGTTTTTATAATCCTGTTAGATCTTTTAATAACCCTGAAGGTGGTTTGATGGTGGGATCGCCTTGCATAGATTGTCACACACCTTACAAGCTTTTCCCTACACACACACACACACACACACACACACACACACACACACACACACACACACACACACACGTCCTCTGAACCGCCCTTCCTTCTGTGCTGTATTTTAAACGATCTTTAGACTGGCCCCTTTCCCCCCCCCCGCTTCTTCTGATTTTATGGCTTTTATCTGTATGCGTTAAGTGTATTTTTTTTAATCGGTCCTGAAATTGCAATCTCTTTATGACCTCCTATCTTGCCTCGAGTTGCATTTTTTTATGGCTTGTTTTAAAGATAAAGAAGGTTTTTAAGGAAAAAAACAGCAAAAACAAACAGAGAGGCAATTCACAATTTTCCAGCCGTCTCTAAGTCTTAAAAACAGGGATTAAGTGGCGTTCTGGACTTGGAGACGCAAAATCCCACTGAGGTTGCATCCTGTTTGCAAGAGGTGAAGTGAAGGCCAGGGTTGGTCCTGGGGGAGGAGGGGGGGGGGGGCTTGCTAGAAAAAGACATTTCAATGGAAGAGAATCTTTGTAGCTCAGGCTTGAACTGGATTGCTTGGTGTTCTTGTGAGCTTGCAGACGTTTCATGACCCAGCTAGGTAACATCATCAGTGCTAGAAAGGAGTGGGGTTGGCAGAGAAGAGGAGGAGGAGGAGGGACAAGGAAGGAGTAGGAAGGACTGTGGCGTCCTTGCTGCTCTCTGAGCTTGGTTGTTTTCTTGCAGACGTTTCATGACCCAACTAGGTAACATCATTAGTGCTAGAAGGGAGTGGAGTTGGCAGAGAAGAGGAGGAGGAGGAAGAGGGACAAGGAAGGACTAGGAAGGACTGTGGCGTCCTTGCTGCTCTCTGAGCTTGGTTGTTTTCTTGCAGACATTTCATGACCCAAATAGGTAACATCATCAGGTCTAGAAGGGAGTGGGGTTGGCAGAGAGGAGGAGGAGGAGGAGGAGGAGGAGGAGGAGGAGGAGGAGGAGGAGGAGGAGGAGGAGGAGGAGGAGGAGGAGGAGGGGGAGGGGGAGGGGGAGGGGGAGGGGGAGGGGGAGGGGGAGGGGGAAGGAAGGACTTTGGAGTCCTTGCTGCTCTCTGAGCTTGGTTGTTTTCTTGCAGACATTTCATGACCCAACTAGGTAACATCATCAGGTCTAGAAGGGAGTGGGGTTGGCAGAGAGGAGGAGGAGGAGGAGGAGGAGGAGGAGGAGGAGGAGGAGGAGGAGGAGGAGGAGGAGGAGGAGGAGGAGGAGGGGGAAGGAAGGACTTTGGAGTCCTTGGTGTTCTCTTAACTGTGGTTGTTTTCTTGCAGACATTTCATGACCCAACTAGGTAACATCATCAGGTCTAGAAGGGAGTGGGGTTGGCAGAGAGGAGGAGGAGGAGGAGGAGGAGGAGGAGGAGGAGGAGGAGGAGGAGGAGGAGGAGGAGGAGGAGGGGGAGGGGGAGGGGGAGGGGGAGGGGGAGGGGGAAGGAAGGACTTTGGAGTCCTTGCTGCTCTCTGAGCTTGGTTGTTTTCTTGCAGACATTTCATGACCCAACTAGGTAACATCATCAGGTCTAGAAGGGAGTGGGGTTGGCAGAGAGGAGGAGGAGGAGGAGGAGGAGGAGGAGGAGGAGGAGGAGGAGGAGGAGGGGGAAGGAAGGACTTTGGAGTCCTTGGTGTTCTCTTAACTGTGGTTGTTTTCTTGCAGACATTTCATGACCCAACTAGGTAACATCATCAGATCTAGAAGGGAGTGGGGTTGGCAGAGAGGAGGAGGAGGAGGAGGAGGAGGAGGAGGAGGGGGAAGGAAGGACTTTGGAGTCCTTGGTGTTCTCTTAACTGTGGTTGTTTTCTTGCAGACATTTCATGACCCAACTAGGTAACATCATCAGGTCTAGAAGGGAGTGGGGTTGGCAGAGAGGAGGAGGAGGAGGAGGAGGAGGAGGAGGAGGAGGAGGAGGAGGAGGAGGAGGAGGAGGAGGAGGAGGAGGAGGAGGAGGAGGAGGAGGAGGGGGAAGGAAGGACTTTGGAGTCCTTGGTGTTCTCTTAACTGTGGTTGTTTTCTTGCAGACATTTCATGACCCAACTAATTGTTAGATCGTGATTGTTCCTTGATTGGATTATTGTCAGATAAGACAACAGTCTAATCAAGGAACCAAGAGGAATACTCTCACCAATGCTGATAGAGCAAACTCCTTGTACATAAACAGAGAGCAAACCCCCCTGCCTTCTAGCATTGATGGTGTTACCTAGTTGGGTCATGAAACGTCTGCAGGAAAACCACCGAGCACTCAGAGCAGCCAGAATCCCACAGTCCTCCTCTGCCTCCTCTACCTCTCCCCTCCTCCTCCCACAACCCCCCTCCCTTCCAGCACTGATGATGTTACCTAGCTGGGTCATGAAACATCTGCAAGAAAACAAGCAAGCCCAGGGAGCACCAAGAACCCCACAAAGAGACGTTTCTTTGGCTGGAGGGCCTTTTTGGTGGGGGGCGTGGGAGGGGGAAGAGAATCCAACGGCATAGTTCGTCACCAGTGGCACTTTTTAATGGCAGTCTCTCTCGACTCTCTTAATACCAACATGGCGGAGCGGGATAAGCCTCTGAAACAAACTCAGGATGAATTATAAAGCTGTCCCTCTCCGGCCCTCCAGACCTCTTAAAATGACTCGTGTCCCACCTGCAAAGAGAGAAAACGGAATTAGCAGCACCCCCAGCAAAACCCACCAGGACTGAATCCCCGAACCTCCATCACACCCAGAACATCCCGACGTTCTTAACTCCAAGGGATCTAAGTCATCAGAATCACAGAGTTGGAAGGGACCTTGGAGGTCTTCTAGTCCAACCCCCTGCTCAGGCACCAAACCCTATACCCGTGATGGCGAACCTATGGCACGCGTGCCACAGGTGGCACGCGGAGCCATAGCGGAGGGCACGCGAGCGTTGCCCACCGGCAAACCGGAAGTTCGGAAAAACGCACTTCCGGTTTGCCGGTGAGCTGTTTTTTGCACTCCGGAGGGTTCAGGGAAGCTTCCTGAAGCCCTGGAATGCAAAAAACGACGAAACGGACAAACCGGAAGTGCGTTTTCCCGAACTTCCGGTTTGCCCGTTTCGTCGTTTTTTACCGTCCCAGGCTCCGGTAAGGCCTTTGCGCGGGTGTGTATGTGCGCATGCGCAGGGGGCAGCATGGGGGGGGGTGTTGTGCGCATGCGTGGGGGGGAGGAAATGGGTGTGGACATGCGTCCGCGCGCTAGCCAAAAAAGGTTCGCCATCACTGCCCTATACCATTTCAGATAAATTCTTGTCCATTCTCCTCTTAAAAACCTCTAGTGATGGAGCACCCACAATTTCTCCAGGCAAACTTTCAACTAATTAACAGAATAACAGAGTTGGAAGGGATCTTAGAGGTCTTCTAGTCCAGCCCTTTGCTCAAGAAGGAGACAGACCCTATGGCATAGGGCCTATACCATTTCAGACAAGGGGAGATTTTGTCTGCGAAGGTACCGGCATTAGTGGTTTCACCCATCTATTCCTTCGCCTTTCTATTTTAATCTTAAAGACAAGTTTCTAGTCCTCATGTTTTGCAGTGAAAGTGGGCGAGTGGTCAAGAGCAAATGACAGAAGTGAGAGGAACTGATATCCACAGGTCTGAAATTTGCCAAGGTTGGACACCCTGCTCTAAATTGCAGGGAGTCCTCGACTTACCACAATTCATTTAGTGACCGTTACAACAGCAATGTAAAAGTGTCTTAGGATCCTTTTTCACACGTGCAATCGTTGCTGCACCCCAGCGTCACGTGATCAAAATTCGGACCCTCGGCAATTGACTCATATTTATGACAGTCGCCTTATCCCGGGGTCACGTGATCCATTTTTGCGACCTTCTGACAAGCAAAGTCAGTGGGGAAAGCCAGATTCCCTTAACAACCAGGTTACTAACTTAACAACTGCAGTGGTTCGCTTAACAACTGTGGCAAGAAAGGTCGTAAAACGGGGCAAAACTCACTTAACAACGGTCTTGCTTAGCAGCAGACATTTTGAGCTCAATTGTCACAAATCAAGGACTCCCTGTAAAAAGATATGATTTCTCCAGCAGAAATATTTGGCTGGAGAAAAGGGGAGATTTAATCTCTCCCTCTATTCCTTCCCCTATTTTAATTTTAAAGACAAGTTTCTAGTACTCATGGTTTTGGGGTGAGTTGGCGTCCACAAGCCTGAAAGATTCCAATGTTGGACTTCCCTTGTTCTAATTTAATTGGACCAGTCAATTAATTTGAAGTTGGGAGACATATTGTACATTTCCTTCTCCCGGTCCCCACCTCTCTTAGCCAGTTGTGTAAAACCAGGCAAAACTTCTCAAAATAGCCATAACCACCCAGCAGCCGGAAAAGCCATCAAAATATCTTGAGGGCTGGAAACTTAGACCAGGCGTGTTGATGTCGCAGGTTTTCTGAAGCCGGTCAAATCCGGAAGATGGGTTATAAAGGAGTGGATTTTGACAGGGCCTCCCTCTCACCCCTGTTTCTTGACTTACGGCCACAATTTCCACTGCTAAGCAAGACGACGATTAAGTCATGCCTGATTTTACTTTTTTTTTCTTGCAGTGTTTGAGCAAATTATTGCCGTCGTTAAGTGAAGCGCACCGTGGTTAAGCAGATCTGGCTTCGAGTTATTGGAAGCTGGCCAGGAAGTCGCAAATTGTGATCACGTCACCCTGGGACGCTGCCATTGTTGTAAGTACAGAGAGTCCTTGACTTATAACAATCCATTTAGTGACCGTTCAAAGTTACAACGGTTCTGAAAAAAGTGACTTAGGACCGTTTTCAGACTTACGACCATTGCAGTATCCCCGCAGTCACATGATCAAAATTAAGAGGCTTGTTAACTGACTTGTATTTATGCCGGTCACAGTGTCCCAGGGGAGCCACGTGATCCCGTTTTGCGACCTCCTGACAAGCAAAGTCAATGGGGAAGCCGGATTTGCTTAACGACCATGTGACTGACTTATCGAATGCCATGATTCGCTTAACCAGCGTGGCAAGAAAAGATGCAAAATGGGGCAAAACGCACTTAATGAAGGCTTCACTTAGCAACCTAAATTTTGGGCTCAATTGCGGTCGTAATTCGAGGACTATCTGTACAGGCTGGTTATGAAGCCCCCCGCATTTTGATCATGTGACTGTGGGAATGCGGCAATGGTTGTAAGTGTGAGGACCGGTCTTAAATCACTTTTTAAAGTGCCATTACAACTTCAAGCCGTCACTAAATGAATGGTTGTAAGTCGAGGATCACCATTTAGTCCAACTCCTTGCTCACCGCAGGGCTCTACATCTACTGCAAATCAGTGATGGCGAACCTATGGCATGCGTGCCACAAGTGGCACGCGGAGCCATATCGGTGAGCACGCGAGCTCAGGCCAGCTGATTTTCGGGCTTTGGGCCCACTGGGAGTTGGGAAATAGCTTGTTTTCAGCCTCCAGAGCCTTTCTAGGAGCCTGGGAGGGCGGAAAACGGCCTTCCACACACACACCCCGGAGGCCGGAAACGTTCCGTTTGCTGACTTCCGGTTGGACCGGAAGTCCCATTTTTTTGCTCTCCCCAGGCTTCAGAGCCTTTCTAGGAGCCTGGGGAGGGTGAAAACGGCCTCCCCCCCCCCGAGGCCCTCCGGAGGCCAGAAATGGCCCGTTTGGGAGTTTGGAAGACTCCCAGTGGGCCCAGAAGGACCAAAAATCAGCTGTCCGGTGTGCGCATGTACACCGGACCTGAGCTCGCGTGCCCACCGATATGGCTCCATAGGTTCGCCATCACTGGAATAAGGAATAGGAATAGGAATAGGAATAGGAATAGGAATAGAGCTGGAAGGGACCTTGGAGGTCTTCTAGTCCAGCCCCCTGCTCAAGCAGCAGACCCGGCCTATACCATTTCAGACAAGGGGCTGCCCAATCACTTCTTAAAAACCTCCAGTGATGGAGCGCCCACAAATTCTGGTGGCAAGCCGTTTCAATAGCTAATTGTCCTCACTGTCAGGAAACTCTCTCCTTAATTCTAGGTTGAAGATCTCTCTGAGAAGCTTCCATTCATTAAACAACAGAATGACAGCATTGGAAGGAACCCTGGAGGTCTTCTAGTCCAACCCCCTGCTCAAGCAGGAGACCTTATCCCAATTCAGACAAGTGGAAGTCTAGTCTCTTCTTAAAAACCTCCACAACTTCTGAAGGCAAGCCAATCCACTGATTAATTGTCCTCATTCTCAGGAAGTTTCTCCTTAGTTCTAGGTTGCTTCTCTCCTTGATTAGTTTCCATCCGTTGTTGCTTGTCCAGCTCCGCACACGTGTGCGAAGGCCCGCCACTCGTGCAAATGGAACTGTGTGTGTGTGCTCGCGCCTGCTGCACACACAGAGCCAGGGGTGAAATCCAGCAGGTTCTGACAGGTTCCGGAGAACCGATAGTAGAAATTTTGAGTAGTTCGGAGAACTGGCAAATACTACCTCTGGCTGGCCCCAGAGTGGAGTGGGAATGTAGATTTTGCAATATCCTTCCCCTGCCACGCCCACCAAGCCACGCCCACCAAGCCACGCCCACAGAACAGGTAGTTTAAAAAATTGGATTTCACCACTGCGACAGAGCCATTTCCTCTCCCCCCACCGGCCAGTTGGGGACCACTGGATTTAAGCTTTGGATTTCCTTACTTAAGGTTCATATACGGGAAATATGGCGGCAGGCTTGGCAATCGTGCACTGAGTGTCATGTCCCCCTGGTGGTCGTAGTATGGGAAACTCCTGGAAGACAAGAGGAGGAAGAGAGCATCATTAGAAGCGTCACTAGTGTTAAAATAAAAATAATAATATTGTAAAATGTAAATATATTGGGAAATACTGTGAAAAAGCTGCAAAAGCGGTTAGTTATTTCTATGTTCGTTTTTGTTTTATGTCTTTTTTACATGTTGTTTTTAACGGAAAAAAAACTCAATAAAGACTATTTTTTAAAAAAAGACTAGACACAGTGCTGCATACTCTCTTGGGAGTAACTGCTCAAGCAGGAGACCTTATCTCATTTCAGATAACTGACCTCCAATCTCTTCTCAAAAACCTCCAGTGATGGAGCACCTACTGCTTCTGGTGGCAAGCTGTTCCACTGGTTAATTGTTCTCACCGATAGGACATTTCTCCTTAGTTCCAAGTTGCTTCTCTCCTTGGTTAGCTAGCTAGTTAGTTAATTAGTTTAGAATCTCATTAGTGCTTTGCCAACCAGTATCTTTTCAATCGATCCATCAGAATAGAGCTGGAAGGGACCTTGGAGGTCGTCTAGTCCAACCCCTTGCTCAAGCAAGAGACCCTATACCAGTGATGGCGAACCTATGGCACGCGTGCCACAGGTGGCACGCGGAACCATATCTGCCGGCATGCGAGCCATTGCCTAGCTCAGCTCCAGCGCGCATGTGCGCGCTGGCCAGCTGATTTTTGGCTCTCATATATGCTCTGGGAGGGCGTTTTCAGCTTCCGGGGGGATGGGAGAGGGCGTTTTTTCCCTCCCCAGGCTCCAGGGAAGCCTCTGGAGCCTGGGGAGGGCGAAAAATGGGCCTATCGGGTCCACCAGAAGTTGGGAAACGGGCCATTTCCGGCCTCTAGAGGGCCTCCGGGGGGGTCAGGGGAGGCCATTTTCTCCCTCCTCAGGCATTGAATTATGGGTGTGGGCACTCGCACATGTGCGACAGCGCGCGCGCATGCACTTTCAGCACCCAAGGAAAAAAAGGTTTGCCATCACTGCCCTATACCATTTCAGACAAGTGACTATCCAGTCTCTTCTCAAAAACCTCCAGGGATGGAGCACCCACAACTTCTGGTGGCAAGCTGTTCCACTGGTTAATAGTTCCCACGGAACTAGCTGCGCATCTCTGAAGTGGGCATGAAGCTGTGCCAACTATTTCCAGTTGCCTCTTGCAAAAAAGCAACTTTGGGTCAACCATGACCTGGATGGCTGAGACCCTCCATAGACATACGAAACCGTGTTTGGCAACCCCAGGGCTAGATGGCGACTCTTGAGGGCCCTATACATTTTTGCCTTTGTGGGCCCTCTCCCACTATCTATTAAAAAAGCATTAATCAAAATACAGGTAGCTCTCGACTTATGACCACAATTGAGCCCAACATTTCTGTTGTTAAGTGAGACATTTGTTAAGTGAGTTTTGCTCCCTTTTACGACTTTTCTTGCCATAGTTATCTTGCCATATAAGAAAACCAAAATAAATAAATAAATAAATAAATAGTTATTAAGTGAATCCTTGCGGTTGTTAAATTAGTAACATGGTCGTAAAGTGAATCTGGTTTCCCCCGTGGACTTCGCTTGTCAGAAAGTTGCAAAAGGGAATCACGTGACCGTGGGACACTGCAACAGTCGTAAGTATGAACCAGTTACCAAGCATCTGAATTCTGATCACATGACCATGGGGATGGCTGCAACGGTCATAAGTGTGAAAAATGGTCATCAGTCACTTTTTCCAGTGCTGTTGTAACTTTGAATGGTCACTAAATGAACTGTTGTAAGTCGAGGACTACCTGTAACAGAGTTGCTGTCCATCCCACATTTTTCTAACTTACAAAGAAGTCGGTTGTGGTCTACTTTATCAAATGCCTTCCTGAAGTATTGCTGAATCTTGTCACGCTCCCAAAAACTGACTTACAGGATGGACATTCCTCATTCTTCCCAGAATGTCAGAATATCTAATCCCTTTATGGCCAAACTAGTATTTCCTTACTCTGGTTCCATCCTTCTAAGGCATGTCTAGCTTAGATAGGGACGACACAGACTTTGGAACCAATGGGCTAGTTGACATAGTTAACTTATCAGCTCTGAAATGTAGACTTTGAAGTTAATTTTTAATTTAACCTACATTTTTAAAGTCAGGACGGAGTGCTCTGCACATGACAAGCTAAACACAAAGAATGTCCACCTATTTCTGTGGTGTTGGTAAAAAAGTAACATTTGTATGTTTAAGTCCCCACTGACGGGTTTTTTTCTCCAGTACTCTCTTTCTCCCTGTCTTTCTTTCTCTCTCCCCATTTCTTTCTCTCTCTCCATCTCTCTCTATCTTTGCCTCTCTCTTTCTCCATCTCTCTCTCTCTCTTCATTTCTCTGTTTCTTTCTCTCCCCATCTCTTTCTCTTTCTATCCATCTCTCTCTGTCTCTTTCTCCATCTAACACACACACTCTCTCTCTCTCTCTCCATCTCTCTCTGTGTCTCCATCTCTCTATCTCCATCTTTCTGTCCCTCTCTTTGTCTCTCCCATCTCTCTCTCTCTCTCCATCTTTGTCTCTCTTCCCCATCTCTCTCTCTCTCAATCCCTATCTCTCTCTTTCTCCCTCTTTCTCCCTCTCTCCCTCTCTGTCTCTCTCTCCATCGTTCTCTTTCCATCTCTCTCTCTCTCTTTTTCTCTCCATCTCACTCCCCCTCTCTGTGTATGTAGGGGGAAAAGACGACATTATACAGCACTATTCTTCAATCTTAGCAAATTCCAAGATGCGTGGACTTCAACTACCAGAATTCCACAGCCAACATGATCCTAATGAAATCTATTTTATTTATTTATTTATTTTATCAGGCATGTATTAGATAACAGATATAAGTATAAACATAATTATGAATACATGAAATAGATACGAATAAAAGGGTACATTAGGACAGGGGCGGTAGGCACACTGGTGCGCTTATGCATGCCCCTTACAGACCTCTTAGGAATGGGGTGAGTTTGACAGTAGACAGTCTTAGGGTAAAGTTTTGGGGGTTTGGGGAAGAAACCACAGTCAGGTAGTGCATTCCAGGCATTAACAACTCTGATACTGAAATAATATTTTCTGAAATCAAGTGTGGCGCGGCTTACCATAACTTTGTATCTATTATGTGCTCGTGTATTGTTGTGGTTGAAGCTGAAGTAGTCATTGACAGGTAGGACATTTTAGCAGATAATTTTATGTACTACGCTTAAGTCGGACCGAAGGCAGCGTAGTTCTAAGTTGTCTAAGCCCAAAATTTCAAGTCTGGTGGCATAAGGTATTCTGTTGTGAGCAGAGGAGTGGAATATCTCTGGACTCGTTCGATTGTATTAATTAATGTCTGATATGCAGTGTGGGTTCCAAACAGATGAGCTGTATACAAGAATTGGTCTAGCAAAAGTTTTGTATGCCATACTTTGTGGTTCAATATTACCGGAGAAGAAGCTACACAAGATTAGGTTAACAACTCTTAATGCCTTTTGGGTGATGCTGTTACAGTGAGCTCTGGCATTTAGATCGTTAGAGATGAATACTCCAAGGTCCTTGACAGAGTGAGGGTCCTCTATGAGGTCGTATCCGCCCAGCTTGTATTTTGTGTTCTGTTTTTTTTTTTTGACCTACCCCATTCATATTTTAGTTAAAATACACATGGTTGCTATTTAGCAATTAAAGTTATGGGTTCACTCCTGAAACTTCCTTTGCATCCATGTGGACGTTCTCCTAAAACCTTGGATGGGTCAATTGGCATGTGGAGATGGAAACCGTAACCATTGCTATAAACCATTTTACAAAATTTGCTCATGAAGCAGCTTAGAAGATTCAATGCACCACTCCTCCTCCTCCTCCTCCTCCTCCTCCCCCCCAACCCTCAAGTGGGGAAAAAACATCCGAAGAAGCTCCCATCCCAGAGTAGAACTGGCTATTTGAAACCAGGGCTTCTGTAGCAGGAATTTTCTCCCCCCTTCTGTCAATGGAAGCACAATGCTGACCTCCACTGTTAGCAAGAATATTTTCAGGAAGTGGGAAAGATAATTCTGGTCTGGAGTGCTGGTGCTCTGGGCCAGCATTTCTCAAACTCAGCAACTTTAAGGTGGGTGGACATCAACACCTAGAATTTCCCAGCCAGCATGATTTAAGACTGATGGACTCCAACTCCCAGAATTCCCCAGCCAGCATGCTTTAAGATGGGTGGATTTTAATTCCCAGAATTCCCCAGCCAGCAACCTTTAAGTTAGGTGGATTTCAATTCCCAGAGTCCCCCAGCCCGCATGATTTAAGACTGATGGACTCCAACTCCCAGAATTCCCCAGCCAGCATGCTTTAAGATGGGTGGATTTTAATTCCCAGAATTCCCCAGCCAGCAACCTTTAAGTTAGGTGGATTTCAATTCCCAGAGTCCCCCAGCCCGCATGATTTAAGACTGATGGACTCCAACTCCCAGAATTCCCCAGCCAGCATGCTTTAAGATGGGTGGATTTTAATTCCCAGAATTCCCCAGCCAGCAACCTTTAAGTTAGATGGATTTCAATTCCCAGAGTCCCCCAGCCCGCATGATTTAAGACTGATGGACTCCAACTCCCAGAATTCCCCAGCCAGCATGCTTTAAGATGGGTGGATTTTAATTCCCAGAATTCCCCAGCCAGCAACCTTTAAGTTAGGTGGATTTCAATTCCCAGAGTCCCCCAGCCCGCATGATTTAAGACTGATGGACTCCAACTCCCAGAATTCCCCAGCCGGCATGCTTTAAGATGGGTGGATTTTAATTCCCAGAATTCCCCAGCCGGCATGCTTTAAGATGGGTGGATTTTAATTCCCAGAATTCCCCAGCCAGCATGCTTTAAGATAGGTGGATTTTACTGATGGACTTCAAGTCCCAGAATTCCCCAGCCAGCATGATTTAAGACTGACGGACTTCAAGTCCCAGAATTCCACTGGGTCACTCCCAGAATTCCCCAGCCAGCATGCCTTAAGATGGGTGGACTTCGACTCCCAGAATTCCCCAGCCAGCACGTCTGCCCATCATAACATTGCTGATGTCAAGAAAAAAAAGCTGCCCTGGGACCTTAAGACCGGGTCTCCAAACTTGGAAGCTTTAAGACTTGTGAATTATGAGAGTTGAAGTCCACAAGTCTGGTCAAAGTTTGGAGACTCCTGTCTTTGGAGGACACCTCAAGAAGAAGAACAAGAGAGAACTTCACCAAAGTTGGTTGTTCTCCACCTTGAAGACTCCACATGAAGGACCCTAACTCTTAACTCCCTAACTCTTGTGTCCCACGGGCAGTGGTGGGTTGTTACCTGTTCGCACCGGTTTGGTGAACCGGAAACGGTGGCAGCGTGAGGCTCCACCCATCCACCTGGACGTCATCAAAAACACTCTGCGCATGCACAGAAGCATGCGTTCGTGCCTGCGTGCTCCCGTTCCCGAACCGGTAGCAAAGGTAAGAGGAACCCACTGCTGCCCACTGGTCTTTCTGACCCCCTTAGCCCACCCCCCAGAGACCCTCAGGAGGAGTTGGAGGAAGAGGGGCTTCAGAACCAAACCCTCCGAACCTTACAATCTTCTCAACTAGCTGGCTGATCTGCCTCTCGGTGCTGGGGGCTCCGTCCACGTAGTAATCCATTCCACGCAGGCAGTAATGGCGGCCGGTGCAAGGACTGTAGTACCCTTGGTAGGGCATCCGGCCCGGGATGGAGTATTGATGCTGGACGTACGGAAGCTGCTTCCGAGACAAGCTGTTCAACATGTTGACCACAACTTCTCGTTCTGGAGAAAAGAGGTCAGAAAAAGAGGACGGCTAGAAGGCAGAGCTGAGAGATGCTCGGTCCATCGGCAGCGGGTTCAAGGCCAACCTCGGCGGGTTCAAGAAGCAACCTGGAATTAAGTAGAAACTTCCTAACAGTGAGAACAATTAACCAGTGGAACCGCTTGCCACCAGAAGTTGTGGGTGCTTCATCACTGAAGATTTTTAAGAAGAGACTGGACAGCCACTTGTCTCAAATGGTATAGGGTCTCCTGCTCGAGCAGGGGGTTGGACTAGAAGACCTCCAAGCTCCCTTCCAGCTCTATTCCGATTGACTCAGGAAGCACCCCTTCTCAGAATGCAAAATTTGAGAACTCAACATTCAGAATAACAAAACAACAGAGTCGGAAGGGACCTCGGAGGTCTTCTAGTCCAACCCCTAGCTCAAGCAGGAAACCCTATACAATTCAGAGGTGGGTTTCAGCGGGTTCTGACCAGTTCTGGAGAACCGGTAGCGGAAATTTTGAGTAGTCCGGAGAACCGGTAAATACCACCTCTGACTGGCCCCGCCCCCATCTATTCTCTGCCTCCCGAGTCCCAGCTGATCGGGAGGAAATGGGGATTTTGCAGTATCCTTCCCCTGCCACGCCCACCAAGCCACGCCCACCAAGCCACGCCACGCCCACCAAGCCACGCTCACAGATCCGGTGGTAAAAAAAGTTGAATCCCACCACTGATACAATTTGAGACAAGTGGCTGTCCAGTCTCTTAAAAGCCTCCAGTGATGGAGCACCCACAACTTCTGGAGGCAAACTGTTCCACTGATTAATTGTTCTCAGTGTCAGGAAATTTCTCCTTAGTTCTAAGTTGCTTCTCTCCTTGATGAGTTTCCATCCGTTGCTTCTTCTCCTGCCTTCAGGTGCTCTGGAGAATAGGCTGACCCCACCCCCTCTTCTTTGGGGCATCCCCTCAAGTATGGGAAGACTGCTATCATGTCACCCCTAGACCTTCTTTTTCTTAACTAGACATACCTAATTTCTGCAACTGTTCTTCATATATTTTAGTCTCCTATCCTATTCCCTAATTTACCCAACCTGAAGTGATAGCAACCATGGAGGCTCAAGGCTTCACCATGATGTTTTCAGATTACCAATAAAGGAGAATATTTATAGTTCAGGGTTGAAAAAGAGAAGGGGGGAGAGGAGGAGGGAGGGAGGGAGGGAGGAGGAGGAGGTAGAGATGGAGGGAGATGGGGATGAGGGGAAAGGGGAGGGGGAGGGAGCAGGAGGAGGACGATGACAACTGTGGGGTCCTTGGTGCTCTCTGAGTTTGGCTGTTTTCTTCCAGACCTTTCATTACCTAACTTGGTAACATCATCACTGCTAGAAGGGGCTTGTATATAATCAGAGAGCAAATCCCACTCCCTTTTGGCACTGATGATGTTACCTAGTTGGGTCATGAAACATCTGCAAGAAAACAACCAAGCTCAGTGAGAGCACCAAGGACCCCTCGTAGCCCAGATTGGATGCCTGTCTTATGCCTACTTTGGGGTGAAGAAGGAAAACTTCAGGAAGAGGTACCGTAATTGTTGAGTCGCTCAGGTTTCGGAGGGTACTGCATGGGCATCCCGCGCAGAATGGCATCCATGCCCGCCTCCTGAAAAGCAAATTCGCAACAGGTAAGTCCGTTTCTGCTGGAAAGAAGATGGACGGCAATAGCTCCAGAGCAGAATTCGAAAAGATGCGTGACCGAGTCCTGCCTTAATTTTGGGTCAGTATTTGTCACTCAACAACTTTAAGATGGGTGGACTTCAACTCCCAGAATTCCCCGGCCCGCTCATTCCCGTTTCAACATGTGATGTCATTAAAAATTGCACAGCCCACTCCTCAAATGTAGGGAGTTCTAGGTTTAAAAACAAAATATAGCATCAATGAAATCAGAGTCCTAAAACAGGATACAGGTAGTCCTTGACTTACAACCACAAAACGAGCCCAAAATTTCCATTGCTAAGTAAAACAGTCGCTAAGTGAATTTTGCTCCATTTTACAGTTTTTTCCTGCCACGGTTGTTAAGTGAACCTCTGCGGGTGTTGAGTTAGTAACATGGTTGTTAAATGAATCCGTCTTTCCCTATTGACTTTGCTTGTCAGAAGGTCGCAAAAGGGGATCGCCTGACCTCGGGACGTTGCAACCGTCGTAAATGTGAGTCAGTTGCCAAGAGTTTGAATTTTGATCGTCTGAACCCTGGGGATGCTGCTACGTCATAAGTGTGACAAACGGTCGTAAGTCAATTTTTTTCACTGCCGTCGTAACTTTGAACGGTCACTAAAGGAACTATTGTAAGTCCAGGACTAACCTATACCAGTCTGCCAACTGCTCCCCTGACCAGTTATTGATTAAAGGTAAAGGTTCCCCTCGCAAAATGTGCTAGTCGTTCCTGACTCTAGGGGGCGGTGCTTATCTCCGTTTCAAAGCCGAAAAGCCAGCGCTGTCCGAAGACGTCTCCGTGGTCATGTGACCGGCATGACTAAACGCCAAAGGCGCACGGAACACTGTTACCTTCCCACCAAAGGTGGTTCCTATTTTTCTACTTGCATTTTTACGTGCTTTCGAACTCCTAGGTTGGCAAAAGCTGGGGCAATTAACGGGAGCTCACTCCATTACGCGGTGCTAGGGATTCGAACCGCCGAACTGCCGACTTTTGTGATCAACAAGCTCAACGTCTTAGCCACTGAGCCACCACATCCCTTATTATTGATTAGGTTAGATCAATCATTCTCAAATGGATTTATCTTTCAGGCAGATCTGCAATTCTCAGGATGCCAACCCATCGGGAGAGCAAGGGTACAATGCAGTGGTGGGTTCCTACCGGTGCGGTCCACTCTATAGCACCGGTAGCGACCGGCTGGTGACATCACGGATGTTGTAACTGGTCATAAATGTGTATGTGTGCGTGCGTGCGTACATGTGTGCATGCATAAGGCTGTCAAAACTCAAAAAACAGGTCAAGTAGCTCTGAGGAGGTCAGTCATAAATTTGAACACTTGCTAAGCAACCGGCCATTAAACGAGGACCACTTGTATTTGGTTTCCCTTAAGGGTTCAGAGCTGTATGGAATCTGGTTTCTTTTAATCCTTTGGGGGATTGTAAAAGGTCCGGATGCAGGAATCCTCGTAGGGGGAACTAGGATCGTGACCACTTAGCCCCACCCGCCCAGTCACATGACCATGAAGCCATGCCCGCCCAGTCACATGACCGTCAAGCCACTCCCACCCAATCACATGACCATCAAACAACGCCCACAAAACTAAGCCATGCCCACAAAATTAAACCACGCCCACGGAGTGGTAGTAAAAAATTTAGGAACCCGCCCCTGGTACAACGGTCACGACGGCGTTCATGAAACTCTGACCTCTTTTACATGCCTTGCGGAGACACGGTCAGAAAAAGAGATGGCCGGAGCATCAAAGGTGTCCACCGTGGTAAAAAAAAGTCAAGATGGAAAGCCACCACCGTGCGATTAAACTTCTCTCCCTTTTTGTATGCATCCGTGGTGGTCTCTCACATGTTGTTAAACCACCAGGAGCTCTGTATCGCTAAATGTCTAAGGAGATCCTCAGTCATCCAAGTCATGGTTGTCCCAAAGGTGATCTTTGAAGAGGCAACTTGACTTTCTGGTTTTTCTTTGAAGACGTTTCGCTTCTCATCCAAGAAGCATCTTCAGCTCTGACTGGATGGTGAGGAAATGGAAAGATTTATATTCCTTGCAGACAGCTGGTCACATGCATCCTTTTAGAGGGTCGTTGAGGCCACCTGGAGGTTTAACTGTATCCTCAGGTTCACCTGAGTGGTGCAAATGGTTCCTGTAGTCTGCAATTTTTCTGGAAATCTGTTCTGGAAATAACTACAGGAACCATTTGCACTACTCAGGTGACACTAAGGACACAGATAAACCTCCAAGTGGCCTCAACGACCCTCTAAAAGGATGCAAATGACCAGCTGTCTGCAAGGAGTATAAATCCTTCCCTTCCCCACCATCCAGTCAGAGCTGAAGAAGCTTCGTGGATGAGAAGCGAAACGTCTTCAAAAGAAAAAAACAAGAAAGTCCAGTTGCCTCCTGAAAAAGTAGGAGGCAACTGGACTTTGGGACAGCCATGACCTGGATGACTGAGAATCTCTACAGACTTTTAGCTATCCAATTTGGGATGAAGACCCTTTGAATGGTGTGGGAGTAGGAATGGATTTCCAGAGGAAAAAAATTACAGACTACAGGAACCATTTGCACCACTCAGGTGACCCTGAGGACACAGATAAACCTCCCAGTGGCCTCTATGACTCTCCAAAAGGATGCAAATGACCAGCTGTGTCTGCAAGGACTATAAATCTTTCTTCAGCTCTTCCATCCAATCAGAGCTGAAGAAGCTTCTCAGATGAGAAGCAAAACGTCTTCAAAGAAAAACCAGAAAGTCCAGTTGACTCTTGAAGAAACACCTTTGGGACACCTGGAGCTAGGCTTAAAGGTGGGGACATTTCCTATGCATTGCATCCTCACCCCACAGGATAAGATTCCCCCCCTGCACCCCCAACAGTTCCTTAACCCCTTCCCCACTCCTGGAGAAAACCAGCCCTCCTGGCGTGAGCGTGGCTTACCCTGGGGATCCGTGGCAAGTACGTGGTGTATCGGTTCCATGATGCGCTGTTGTACGGGCCCGTCCTCCACGTTGCGTATCTGTCGTTGCCGACGAACACCGGGTTGAATTTTTCTGGGTTTGGAAGAGAAAGGAGGGTTTTTCAGGAAACGGGGGTGGGGTGGGGTGGAAGCAGGAGGAGACCCCAGGTGGAAGGACGGGGTGGGGGGGTGGCACCCAAGGTCTCGAAGGCAGGGGGAAATTATTTATTCGTTTGTTTCTAAAATTATTGGTTGCCCATCTTACCATAGGTAAGTTGCAGTACATATACAGTTAAAAACATAAAAAGACATTAAAGCTCTGGACACAAAGGGAAGGCGGGGGGGGGGCAGAGACGGGGGGGGGGGAGGTGTGATCTGTTATTTCTCAATCAACCACCTCCATAATCCTTGGTGTTGTCCTAGTTAACAGAAGTTAACAGATTAACAGAGTTGGGAGGGACCTTGCAGGTCATCTAGTCCAACCCCCTGCCCAAGCAGGAGACCCTGCATCTGCCTCTACCTAGGATTGAACTCAACAACCTCCTGATTGTGAGGCAAGAGCTCCACCTCTAGGCCATAGCAGCTGGTTGCAAGAAGACGCAGGACATAGAGGTAGTTCTCAACTTAGAACCACGATTGAATAGAATAGAATAGAATAGAATAGAATAGAATAGAATAGAATAGAATAGAATAGAATAGAATAGAATAGAATAGAATAGAGAAATAGAATAGAATAGAATAGAATAAAGAAATAGAATAGAATAGAATAGAATAGAATAGAGAAATAGAATAGAATAGAATAGAATAAAGAAATAGAATAGAATAGAATAGAATAGAATAGAATAGAATAACAGAGTTGGAAGGGACCTTGGAGGTCTTCTAGTCCAACCCCCTGCTTAGGCAGGAAACCCTACACCGCTTCAGACAAATGGTTATCCAATCTCTTCTTAAAAGCTTCTAGTGTTGGAGCATTCACAACTTCTGGAGGCAAGCTGTTCCACTGATTAATTGTTCTCACTGTCAGGAAATTTCTCCTTAGTTCTAAGTTGCTTCTCTCCTTGTTTAATTTCCACCCATTGCTTCTTGTTCTACCCTCAGGTGCTTTGGAGAATAGTTTGACTCCCTCTTCTTTGGGGTAACCCCTGAGATATTGGAAGAGTGCTATCATGTCTCCCCTGGTCCTTCTTTTCATTAAACTGAAGATTGGACAATCTTTTGTCTGGAATGGTATAAGGCAAGGATCCCCAGCCTGTGGGCTTTGGCACACTACTGCACGCAGCCCTGCTCGCACGAGTGATGGGTGCCGGCCCTCGCACCCCCACTTGTGGGAGCGGCACCCCAAAAGCTTCCCTCTTACATGAGTGGAGCTACGTGGAGTGGAGCCCCCCACTCACGCAGCCTGGATCCCCTCTCCATCCCCTGCCAGGCTGCCAAGCCACCGACCGTTTCCTGCCTGAGCAGGGGGTTGGACTAGAAGACCTCCAAGGTCTCTTCCAACTCTGTTATTCTGTCAGTTGCTAAGCGAGACAGTTGTTAAGTGAGTTTGAACCTTCTTGCCACCTTTCTTGCCACAGTTGTTAAGTGAATCACTGCAATTGTTGAGTTAAGTGAATTTGGCTTCCCCATTAATTTGGCTGGTCGGTAAGTCGCAAAAGGGGATCATGTGACCCCGCCCCCCAGGACGCTGCGACCGTCATAAATATAGGCAGTCCTTGTCGACTTATGACCACAACTGAGTCCAAAATTTCGGTTATTAGGTGAGAAATTTGTTAAGTGAGTTTTGCCCCTAAATGTTATGATCTTTCTTGTCATGGTTGTTAAGTGAATCACGGCAGTTGTTAAGTTAGTAATATGGTTGTTAAGTGAATCTGGCTTCCCCGTGAGCTTTGCTTCTCAGAAGGTCACAAAAGGGGATCACGTGACCCTGGGACACTGTGACCGTCATAAATATGAGCCAGTTGCCAAACATCCGAATTTTGATCACGTGACCACAAGGATGCTGCAATGGTCGTAAGTGTGAAAAACAGGCATAAGTCACTTTTTTCAGTGGTGGTGTAAGTTCGAACGGTCACTAAGTGAATCATCGTAAGTTGAAGAGTACTTGTTATGTCTTTATGTGTTCTTCCTTCTGCTCTTTCAGCTAAGGCAGCCGTTTCTTTCCATCTTTCGGCTGCTAAAAGCAGACGAAGATCGCCCCCAAATGTTTTGTGACAACAGACGTTGAAATGTCAGCCGCAATTAGAACAGACTGGGATCGAATGGAGGCATCGCACGACGTATCCGAGTTGGATGACTCAGGATTCATTAATTGCTACAATAATAGAACCTGCGTAGACTTTGCTTCACTTGGAAACTCTCCAGATTTATCGGGCCTGACAAATGCTGAAAAAATCCTCCTTAGCTGCGAATTCTCACAAGGGAAGAAGACCCCCAACATCTGGCTGGGCCAGAGAGCTGTAGGTACAAGGTCTATGCCGGGGGTTGACAACTATGGGCCTTTACGAACTGTGGACTTCAACTCCCAGAATTCCCCAGCCAGCAAGCTTGAAGATGGGTGGACTTCAACTCCCAGAATTCCCTAGCCAGCAAGCTTGAAGATGGGTGGACTTCAACTCCCAGAATTCCCCAGCCAGCAAGCTTGAAGATGGGTGGACTTCAACTCCCAGAATTCCCTAGCCAGCAAGCTTGAAGATGGGTGGACTTCAACTCCCAGAATTCCCCAGCCAGCAAGCTTGAAGATGGGTGGAATTCAACTCCCAGAAATTCCCCATTTGTGACCTTCTCAGCTGGCTTCCAACAAGCAAAGTCAAACTGGATTTACTTAACGACTGCCTGATTCACTTAATTGCAGTGATTCGCTTAACAACCGTGGCAAAAAAAGCTCGTAAAACTGGGCATGACTTACTTAGCAACCGCTTTGCTTAACAACAGAAATCCTGGTCCCAATTATGTTCGGAAGTCGAGGACTACCTCTGTCATGGTGTAAACAGAGGTCAAAGAAAATGAGTTATTGACAACTTGAGTACCTTCTTCGCGGGACACCCAATATTTGTACGGCCGGTAGGCCGTTGGTTCTATCGTATTCTTGTAGGAGTACTCCTGGACTGCCCTTTTCACCATCTTCTCCAGGTGGGCTTGGTCAATTGGTTGGTCCACTCTGGGTATGGTCAAACCCTGTGGACAGGAAGAAAGCAAGTCAATTGGTTGAGATCAGGACGTAGCCCTGGAGGAATCATTTCTGCGCGGACAACCTCTCAAGTGGGAAATGGAGATGCCTAGAATTGTACAGTTGGTAGGACAGCCTGTTTCTCCACTACTCCAATGTTGCTCAACTTTGGTACATTTAACATAGATTTGGACTTCAACTCCCAGAATTCCCTAGCCATCATGTGTGGACTTCAAGGCCCAGAATTCTGCTCACTCGGTCCCACTCTCCCCATGTTTGGAGGTCAAGTTCAATGTGTCTCAGCTTTTGCAAGTTTAAGATGGGTGGACTTCAACTCCCAGAATTCCCCAGGCAGCATCTGTGGATTTCAACTCCCAGAATCCTGCCGGATGGGTCACACACTCTCAATATTTGGAGGTCTAGTCCAGCATTTTTCAAACCCTGGCAAGTTTAAGATGGGTGGACTTCAACTCCCAGAATTCCCTTGCCCACATGTGTGGACTTCAGCTTCCAGAATTCCACTGGCTGGGTCCCATTCTCTCCACATTTGGAAGTCTAGTGCAGCATTTATCTAACCATGGCAAGTTTAAGATGGATGGACTTCAACTCCCAGAATTCCCCAGCCAGCATGGGGAATTTTAATTGCGGGACACATGGAGAGACTTCACCATAGTTTCAACTGAATATAACATTACTAAAGAAAAAATTCTACCCAGAAATGCTCTCCCCTCCTCTAAGGTATCCCTGCCAGGCACCCGAGGAATCAGCTGAAGATACTAAAAGTACCAATGGGAAAGAGTATTTGTAGCTCGGGGTTGAACTGTGGGGTTAGCTTGCTTTAGGATGGTCATAGTTTCCTAGTTGAAACTATGATAAACTCTGTCCATGTGTTTGTGCAATTTTAGAATAGAATAGAATAACAGAGTTGGAAGGGACATTGGAGGTCTTCTAGTCCAACCCCCTGCCTAGGCAGGAAACTCTACACCACTTCAGACAAATGGTTATCCAACATCTTAAAAATTTCCAGTGTTGGAGCATCCACAACTTCTGGAGGCAAATTGTTCCACTGATTAATTGTTCTAACTGTCAGGAAATTTCTCCTTAGTTCTAAGTTACTTCTCTCCTTGTTTAGTTTCCACCCGTTGCTTCTTGTTCTACCCTCAGGTGCTTTGGAGAATAGTTTGACTCCCTCTTCTTTGTGTCAACCCCTGAGATATTGGAACACTGCTATTATGTCTCCCCTAATCCTTATTTTTATCAAACTAGACATACTAGACATAATTTTCATCATGTATTTTGACTTTTCATCATGCGTTCTGACTTAGAAACTATAGTTTCTCAACCTAAAACTAGACAATTTGACAATTCAGCCATCAATAGGCACAGAGAGATAAATAACATTATACACCATTCAAAAGAGTCAGCCATAAAACCAAAAAGGAAACAAAAAGACCAAAACAGCTCCTCACCAGCAATTGACATGGGCATAGATTAATACCAAGATTAATATTAGACTTGGTTTACTTCTTGAATGTTGTTCAAGAATGAAACCATATCTCAATCCAGGAGCTACCAACTCAGACCAACAATCAAACCGTAAACAACAGCTTAAGGAAACATCAAGAACTCTCCCACCAACAAACAGGGCCAGTCACTTGTATATAAGCAGAGAGCAAAGCCTGCACTCCCTTCTAGCACTGATGATGTTATCTAGTTGGGTAATAAAATGTCTGCAAGAAAAGAACCAAGTTCAGAGAGCACCAAGGACTACACCAGCGGTTCTCAACCTGTGGGTCGCGATCCCTTTGGGGGTCGAATGACCTTTTCACAGGGGTCGCCTAAGACCATCGGAAAACACATATTTCCAATGGTCTTAGGAACTGAGACACCGCTCCTCTATCCGTCTCCAGGCGGGTCCACCCACATGCAAATAGACTACTGCAAAAAAATATATCTGTACCATGGGAACTTCTGAGCATGCGCAGAAGCCAAATTTCCGGCACTGCGCATGCATCGCCATCTTGTTTTTGGCTTTTTTTTGCAATTAAAAAAAATTGGCACTGCGCATGCGCGCGCAAAGTGCATGCGCACCCACAAGGCGCGGCCACGCAGCGCAGGAGGAAGCGAACCGGCAGCGAGGTAAGTTAGAACCCACCCCTGAGTTTCCTAATAATTTTATTATTTTATGGTTGGGGGTCACCACAACATGAGGAATTGTATTAAAGGGTCGCGGCATTAGGAAGGTTGAGAACCATTGGACTACACAGCCTCCTCCTCCTCCTCCCTGCAAACCCCACTCCCTTCTAGCACTAATTATGTCGATTCTCATTGGGTCATGAAAAGTCTACAAGAAAACAACCAACCTGAGGAGCATCAAAGACCCTTCACAACCACTCTAGGATTCCCTAGGAAGGACTCTCAACTCCAGAGGGATCCATAAACCTTCCCACTGCGAAGGAAAGGCTGCTAGGAGACTGACAGTTGTGAAGGATTGTCAACTCTTCCAGGTAGCAAAGACCAGGAAAACCAATTCTACACGTCAAAAAAGAACCATCGAGGTAGCTTGTAGTAATAGAATCTTGAAAGTTCTGGCTGTGATTTTCCGTCAGTTCCTCTTATACCCCAGGGAGTGAGGGTGGAGCTAAGCCTTGTTTCCTTGGCTTAAAGTATGTTTGGCTGGGTGTTGTAGTAACCATCTCTGCATGGTTTCTCCAAGGCCACCCCTGAGCCTCTTTACAGGGGGAGAGCTTGATGTGGGGTGAGGCAGATGTGGCCCTTAACTTGCGATTTACAGCCACAATTGGTCGTCTAAGCAAGGCGGTTGTTAAATGAATCATGTCTGATTTGACAATTTTTTTGCCTATTTTTCCTATTTGAAAAAACGTAGATTAAGAGAGAGAGAGGGAGGGAGAGGGGGAGGGGAGAGAGAGAGAGGGAGAGAGAGAGAAAGAGAGAGAGGGAGAGGGGGAGAGAGAGAAAGAGAGAGAAAGAGAGAGGGAGAGGGAGAGAGAGAGGGAGGGAGAGAGAGGGGGAGGGGGGAGAGAGAGAGGGAGAGAGAGAAAGAGAGAGAGGGAGAGGGGGAGAGAGAGAAAGAGAGAGAGGGGGAGAGAGAAAGGGAGGGAGGGAGAGGGAGAGAGAAAGAGAGAGAGAAAGAGAGAGAGAGAGGGAGAGAGAGAGGGAGGGAGGGCAAGAGGGCGAGGGAGAGAGAGAGAGAGAGAGAGAGATCTTCATGCTGACAGTTGGTGACTACTACAATGTTTTGGAAGATACCCACAGATGGATTTATTTATGATCTCCTGTAGAGGTTTTCTCTTGAGGTGAGAGTATAATTGGTGGTTTGCTGGATCTCTCCCACCTTTTTGAAGATAAAAGTATTTGCTCTTCTCTTCTCATCTGGAACATCTCAAGAACGTCTGAAAGGCAACTCATAAACCTTTGGCCGAACCACCAGCTAGGTCCTTTAGTAGCCTTAGAAGGCAACACACCTGGTCTTGGAAGTTTACAAATCCCACACATTTGGGATCATATGGTACTCCCTGATTCTGGAATCCTTATCTTTTGCAATCAACTCTAGAAAAAGGTCTCATGGTTGTGCCCCAAACCAATATCTGACCAATATATTCTCCAAAGCACCTGAAGGCAAGACAAGAAGCAATGTATGGAAACTAATCTAAGAGAGATCCAACTTTAGAACTAAGGAGAAACTTCCTAATAATGAGAACAATTTACGAGTGGAACAGTTTGCCTCCTGGAGTTGTGGCTGCTCCATCACTGGAGGCTTTTAAGAAGAGATTGGACAACCATTTGTCTGAAATGGCATAGGGTCTCCTGCTTGAGCAGAGGGCTGGACTAGAAGACCTCCAAGGTTCCTCCTAACTCTGTTATTCTATTCTTTCTTTCAACCAGCCCTTCACAGTCTTGGGTGATTGGGAGAAGGTTCTATGAGTTGGCTCCAGGGGCGGGTTCCTAATTTTTTTACTACCACTCTGTGGGGGTGGCTTATTTTGTGGGGGTGGCTTGCCAGCCATGTGACCAGGTGGGTGTGGCTTGTCGGCCATGTGACTGGGTGGGCATGGCTTGCCGGTCATATATTACTTATTTCAGAGAGATGTTACTACTATTTTTGCTATTTTATACCTTACATGAAAAGCTTTGCATACAAAGTGCATGTTACACCATGGCAACCCAGCAACCTTTATATGCAGAAAATGCTATAGTTAAAAGACAAGCAAGTCTCATACAGCATTTTTGGTTTCAGTCATGGATTCCTTAGACAAAAATATTGAGGACTGTTAAAAGAACAGTATCTTTTAACAGTCCTCAATGTTTTTGTCTAAAGAATAACAGTATAAAACTGTATAAAATTAACAGTATAAAAGGTTAAGCTTTCGGAAAACGCCCACTTTGGGAAGCTTTAGGCAAAAGCGAAGGAAAAGTGTCAAATGCGAGCTTCTTATTATTTTCAAGTGAAGGGACGGGGAAAGACTTAATTGTCAGGTTTCTGGGCATGGGCAGAAGAAATTTTTTTTAAAAAATTATTATTTTTTTTAAAAAATGGTGGCGCCCAGGCACTGGCAACCGACCGCACCGGTACTGTGACATCACCAGCGGGCCGCTACCGGTGCTATAGAGTGGACCGCACCGGTAGGAACCCACCACTGGTTGGCTCCAACACACACAATCTCCAAGCCCCAATGGCAGGGAGAGTTAGTTAGAAACCAGCCCTCAATCCTTCTGCTTCGGTCTTAATCTTACATGTAGAAGTTCTTCAGTATCCTTATCTCCACCCATCCCTTCTAGAGATTCATCAGCGGATAACCCGGAACGGAATACCTTTGAGATATGTTCGTTTGGGCTCCATTCTTGGACAGAAGGCTCCTCATAGATGTGTTTCCTAACCACCGGCACTCGATAGGAGTCTGTGTAGGTGCTGAGGGGCGTTTCGGATTTATGCGCAAAGATGAACATGTTTCCGGAAGGACCTCCTTCAAAGATGCTGCCTTGGACGTCAACCTAATTCTCTACGACTAACCCTAACCCTAGATTGCCTATCAAAAGGGGTTTGGGGCGAACGTTACACCTTCACCCCACCTTCGGCTGATAAGAAAATAAAGAGGGGGGACTCTTTGTATCTACTAACAAACAACTACTGGCTGATGATGGCCCTCCAAGCTCAGCCTTACACCGGGATCTACCTCAGCTGTGATGTCACAGTCACGGAGAGCAGCCATCATGCAGGGGAGCAGAGAAGAGTGCAGGGAGGAGGGTGGGAAGGGCAGGGGCTTTCCCTGGGGAACCTGTCTTCTGGATATGGGTACCCCCCATCCAAGCCCCAAAGTCTCGGGTTGCTCCACTCCCTGTGCAAAGATGATCTCACTGTTGCATAACTGGTTGCTGAGAGGAATGTCCGGAAGGTTTATCAAGAGAAGACAATATTTCTAGCTCGGGGTTGAACTGTGGGACGTTCTGGCAGACGTTTCATGGCCCAACTAGGGAACATCATCAGTGCTACAGTAGTATCAGTAATACTACTCACAGTAGCACTGATGATGTTCCCTAGTGGAGTATTGAATTGTCTGCCAGAAAACAGCTAAGGTAAGTGACCATCAAGGACCCCTCAGTCCTCTCCCCCTCCCCCCCTCCCCCTCCTCACACCGTTCTAGCACTAATTATGTTGCCTAGTTGGGTCATGAAACCTCTGCATGAAAACAACAAAGCTCAAAGAGTATCAGTGACCCCTCAGTCCTCCTCCTCTTCCTCTCCACAAACCCCACTTCTTTCTAGCACTGATGATGTCCCCTACTTGGGTTATGAAACGTCTGCCAGAAAACCCCCAAGCTCAGAGAGCACTAAGGACCCTACAGTTCTCCTCCTCCTCCTCCTCCTCCTCCTCCTCCTCCTCCTCCTCCTCCTCCTCCTCCTCCTCCTCCTCCTCCTCCTCCTCCTCTCTTCTAGCACTGATGATGTTCCCTAGTTGGGTAATGAAACATCTGCAAGAAAACAACCAAGCTCAGAGAGCACCAAGGACCCTACAGTTCTCCTCCTCCTCCTCCTCCTCCTCCTCCCTGCAAATCCTGCTCCCTTCTAGCACTGATGATATTATCTAGTTGGGTCATGAAATGTCTGCAAGAAAGGAACCAAGGTCAGACCTATAGGAGAGTTTCTATGTTTCTGGGTCAAAAAGTTTCCATGAGATCTATTTGTTTTTCCAGCTTAAGGGCTGCCAGACAATTTTGGAAGAGTTGGAGGCAAAAGAATGGATTCCAGTTCATGTAAAAAATTGACACATTGATTTAATTCCAGTTTGTAGTGTACATACATATATTTGTGTGTATGTGTGTATAATATATGTGTTTGTACGTGTGTGTGTACATACACACACACATACACACACACACACACATACATCTATATATCTATATATCTATATATATGTATATATGTATATATGTATATATGTATATATGTATATATGTATATATCAGCGGCGGGTTGCTCTCTTACCAGTGCCAGTGCGCTGTGCGCGCATCTCCACACTTCGGCCGCGGGCGCGCTCGCTTTCAATGCGCGCTCACTCGCTACGCGTGGACGCCCCCTCGCACAATTTTGCTTCTGTGCATGCGCGGAAGCAAAATCGTGCCGAAATCTCGTGAGGGGACGCGCGTGTGTGCGAGATTTCGGCGAGCTTTTGCTTCAGTGCATGCACAGAAGCAAAATTGCGCGAAAATCTCGCACGCACGCGCGTCCCCTCATGAGATTTTGGCGAGATCTTGCACAGAAGCAAAATCGACCCAAAATCACCGGAAAAAATGGCGATGCGCACGGTGGACCGGCAGAGAGGGCTCCGGAGCGGTCACGCACAAATTGCGCAATCGGCTGCTCCCTACAGGAGCTGTGTACTGGGCAGCTCCGGCAGGAACCCACCTCTGGAAGAGCACATTCCTTAACTAATTTATTGTTAATCATTTTTTCCAGTTGCTTAATATGTTGCAAGAAGAATTTAGATGCCATAAGTCTGCTGAAGAACAAGATATACTCCATTACAATATTTTTTCAATTTCGCAGTTGGACCTGATGTATTAGCAGCTTATGAAGTTCTTAAATTAGTTGCTTTACTGGAAAACATTTGGCAAGATGCTAAATCTATAACTGTTTTTTATAGACAATTGAAAAATATTACTAAGGTAGATTTTGGCATTTTTGCAAAAAAGTTTGAGAGTTGAATCTAGTGGTCTCATTTTTTTTGAAAAGGTTAAAATACGTTTCCTGTGATCTTAAGTTAGCCCAATTCTCAAATGGACACGTTTTCAATTTATTGGATAATTGATGGAGATTTAAGAAGTGATGTGGGTCAGCCTTTTAAAGCGGCAATATATTTGAGAGGATTTAGAAATACTCTGTATGATTTTGGGTTCTCCTCTTTGGGGATGATATCCAAGTTAATATGTGATAAAAAGAAATTGTTGTGGCCTATCGGCCCCTTCGGCAGCTGAATCAGATGAGCAGGAGGCGTGGGAGTCAGGGTCAGCATCAAGTCAACCTGAGAGCTCCGATGGGGAAGAGGGAATGGAGCTGGCAGAGAGAGAGAAGAGAGAGAGACAGAGGCGGAGCCTGGGCCGTCCGTCAGCCCTCAGATGGAGAGTCAACAGCCCCCAGGTTTGGAGGTGGCTGATGATGAAGAGGAGGATCAGCTGGGTCCAGTGCCTGACGTGCGGATGCACAGAAGGCAGAGGAGAGGAGAGCAGTGGAAATCTATGGGCTGGTCCTCGGGACGGAAGAGCCACCGCTGCTAGCGAAGCCCCACCCTAGCTCTGGGGACAAAAGGCAGGGGGCGGAGATGAATAGATGTGGCAGACAACTATTCATCTCCCTGCTGGTCAGCAACTGATAGCCTGCACTTCCAAATCCTGTCTGGAAATTATGGGAATTCTTCTTGGAATCTGCAGCGCCTTCTGAGCATGTGTGTGTGTGTGTGCTGCTGGAAGGAAGCGAGCGCACTTTCCAGGGCTTTCTTTGCAAGTGTGGGAGGAGAGAAAGAGAGACACCTGTGGTGTGTTGGGCCAGTTCAGGGGGAAAGGGAGTGAGTGTCACATTCCACAGGACTTAAGAGACTTGTTAGCCTGCGCTGAGAGAGACAGACTTTTTGCCGGGGCTTCTGGCGCTCCTAATAAAGGGAATGTTTCATTATCTACAACGGGCTTGTCGTATTTGGGAGCCGGGTCAGAACAGAAATGTTCAATTAATACACAGGTAGCCCTCAACTTATGACCACAACTGAGTCCAAAATTTCTGTTGCCAAACAAGGCAGTTGCTGGGTGAGTTCTGCCCCCATCTTCCAATCTTTTCTGCCATGTTTTTAAGCAAATCACAGCAGTCGTTAAGTGAATCATGTGGTCGTTAAACGAATCCAGCTTCTCCATTGCCTTTGCTTGTTGGAAGCTGGCTGGGAAGGGCGCAAAAGGAGATCACGTGACCCCCCTGGACTCTGCAACCGTCCTAAGTCCTTGCCGGTTGCCAAGCCTCTAAATTTTGATCACGTGACCAAAGGGATGCTGCAGCGGTCGTAAGTGTGAAAAATGGTCCTAAGTCACTTTTTTTCAGCGCCGTTGTAACTTTGAACGATCAATGAACGAGTGGTTGTAATTCAAGGATTACCTGTAAGGGCGAATTGCTAACTTAGAGCTTATTGCTTTATGACAAATTGGAATTTATGAACTAGTTACTAGAAGGACAGTAAAAAGATATTGTGCTTAAATCTTGGACTGAAAAAAAATGCAAATTTTTCTACATTTATGGCTGACTGGAAAAACCTTACAGACTATTTTGGCATGAAATAGCAGAAAAAAAATGCCTTTGTGGTTTTGATGATCAGAAAAAAAATGGATAATAGAAAAAGCTTTGAGCTTTTTTTTTTTTGTAATCACAGAGTAAGGGCTAATTTTAAAATCATAACTGCATAGAAAATGGGAAGTTTTTTAAAATTTCTTTTTATTTCTTACTGCCCTTTTGGGCTCCTCTCTCTTTTACACTATTAGTTACACTATTTTGTAACTAGTTGGTGTGAGTTTTTGTGCTCCCTTTAAAACTTCCAAGAAAATTTTATTTTTCTAAAAAATGGAAATGTATGCTAACTTTTGGCTTTGAATGAGCTCATTATCACTGGATTGGAAAGGTTACCTGGTATAATTCTGTATGGATGAGATTTATTTGTTTGTTTGTTTGTTTGTTTGTTTATAAACTTGGATCACCTCTGTCCAAAATTAATCTTGTTTACAGGTTAGCAGCCTTCAGGTGGGGGACTGGGCCAGGGGCGGGTTCCTAATTTTTTTACTATCACTCTGTGGGCGTGGCTTATTTTGTGGGTGTGGCTTGCCAGCCATGTGACTGGGTGGGCGTGGGCCTCGGGAGCTTGGCAGCAGCCAAGAGAAGTGGAGGGGGGCATTGCCCACCTGCAATGCAGCCCCCCGCAGTGGGAGCAGCAAGACCGCAGCAGCGGTTCTTCTAGGAGGCTCCGTCCGGCCTGAATGCTTCTCCCATTCGATGATCCTAGGCTCCTGCCGCCCGTCTCCCCTCAGCAGCTCGAGAAGCCTCGAACGTGCAAAAATGCCTGGGATCATCACCGCGCGTTTGTGGCTTCTCAAACTGCTGAAGGGAGGGGAACTGAGATAGGTCCTGCCACCTGCTCTTTCAGCGTCTCACGCGCTCCCTCAGCCATCCTCCCCTGCTTGGACTCACTGTGGGGTAGGAAGGCAGCGCATGTGCAGTGCCGGAAGCTCGGCTTCTGGGCATGCGCAGAAGAAAATTTAAAAAAAAAATTAAAAAATGTTTTTTTAAAAAATGGCGGCGCCCAGGCACCGGCAACTGACTGCACCGGTACTGTAACATCACCAGCGGGCCGCTACCGGTGCTATAGAGTGGACCGCACTGATAGGAACCACTGGACTGGGCCCATGATAACCCCAGTTCATCCCAGTTGGCCAAGTTGGGGAAGGCTGAGATGCACACTCTGGACAACAGAGGGCGCTGTTTTCACAAGGATGACTTAGGAACACAGAGAGCCGGTTGCTTTGAAGCCAATTCCTGCAATTTTCTCTATTAATTTCTTCCTGGGAAAGAGGGTGGAGGCCCCCAAAGTCAAGATGGGGACTGCTTCCACACCATAAAAGCCTCATCTGTTTTTTTTAATACGCATTGTATGCACAATGAATGCAAAAACAGGCCATGACTTTAATTGTAGGCTCGTGGCTGCCATCTTGACTTTTTTGCCCTCCCAACACGCCGAGTTGGAAAAGTTCCTGGCTGCTCTGGAGGTTTTCAAGAAGAGAATGGACAACCATTTGTCCGGAATGGTATAAGGTCTCCTGTTTGAGCAGGGGTTTGGACTAGAAGACCTCCAAAGTCCCTACCATCTCCCTTATTTTGATATACACCTGATAGATTTTCCAGCCCACCTTTGTCATAAAAGATGCTTTCCTTCTGATCTGCGGCTCGGGTGCCTGTTTCTGAAAAATTGGAGCAGTTTTGCCAACAAGCCTGAACAGCCTTTCTCAGCCAGGCAGGGTCCACAGGTGTTGGACTTCAATACCCATAATCCTGAACCTATGCCATGCTGAATAGCAGAAGCAAACTACAGTACACTCAAGGCTCAATAGGAGGAAATGCCTTAATAACTTTTGTTTTTCCAATAGAAGAGAATATTTGTAGCTTAGGGTTGAACTCTGGAGTCCCTGGTGCTCTCCGAGCTGGGTAGTTTTCTTGCAGACGTTTCATGACCCAACCAGGTGACATCATCAGTGCTAGAAGGGTGTGGGGTTTGCAGGGAGGAGGAGGAGGAGGAGGAGGAGGAGGAGGAGGAGGAGGAGGAGGAGGAGGAGGATTATTGAGCTGTCCTTGGTGCTCTCTGAGCCTGGTGATTATCTTGCAGATGTTTCATTACCAAACTAGGCAACATTATCAGTGCTAGGTTTGCAGTGAGGAGGAGGAGGAGGAGGAGGAGGAGGAGGAGGAGGAGGAGGAGGAGGAGGAGGAGGAGGAGGAGGAGGAGGAGGGGAAGGAAGATGACAACGACAATAATTCTGGTATCCTTGATGGTCTCTGAGCTTGGTTTTTTTCATGCAGACATTTGATTACCATACTAGGTAACATCATCAGTGCTAGGAGAGACTGGGGTTTGTGTGGAATAGAGGAGGAGGAGGAGGAGGAGGAGGAGGAGGAGGAGGAGGAGGAGGAGGAGGAGGAGGAGGAGGAGGAGGAGGATTGAGCTGTCTTTGGTGCTCTCTGAGCCTGGTGATTATCTTGCAGATGTTTCATTACCAAACTAGGCAACATTATCAGTGCTAGGTTTGCAGCAAGGAGAAGGAGGAGGAGGAGGAGGAGGAGGAGGAGGAGGAGGAGGAGGGGAGGAGGAGGAGGAGGAGGAGGAGGAGGAGGAGGAGGAGGAGGAGGAGGAGGAGGAGGACAACGACAATAATTGTGGTATCCTTGATGGTCTCTGAGCTTGGTTGTTTTCATGCAGACATTTGATTACCATACTAGGTAACATCATCAGTGCTAGGAGGGACTGGGGTTTGTGTGGAATGGAGGAGGAGGAGGAGGAGGAGGACTGTGAGGTCCGTGGTGTTTTCTGAGCTCGGTTGTTTTCTTGCAGATTACATAACTTGGTAAAATCACCTTCCAGGATTGATGATGTTACCTAGTTGGGTAATAAAATGTCTGCGAGAAAACAACCGGGCTCGGAGTGCGCCAAGGACCCCACACAACAACCATCTGTGATGCCCTCTGTATTCAGTGTTGGCCAGGAAAGAGAGCATCCGAGAGATCTGGCTGACCTTCCGAGCTCAATGACCTCAGACTGACCCAGTGGTCCTTCCCTGCTGCCTCAGGTTGTGCTCCACCTCCGTAGAAGGAACCTTCTTGCTACCTGCTCAACGGCCACCCTCCAGATACGGTGGGACCACAACTTCCTGGCGTCCCAGTCTCATGCACGTTGTTAGACTTACCTGGGTCAGAAACTTATTCTCGCTCCAGAGGGTCATCGGCGCTTCCTCAAAGGCCTTCTTCATGGTGTTCGGAGGCCGGTAGGAGTCGGTGTAGGTGCTGATGGGGGTCTTCGTTTTGGTGGCAAAGAGAAACATTTTGGATGGATCTGGGCAGCTCTTCCGAAATCGTCAATGCAAGGAGAGGGAGTGAAGTACACTTCTTCGGCAGAAGAGCTTGGGACCTCAGCCTCATGAAGTCTGGGGCTATTTCTCCCCCTAAGGATGCTGGGAAAGGGAGGGTAGCTCTTCATGCCAGGGGGGGCAAAATTAAGACTTTTATTCCTTGATGGGCACAGCTCTTCCCAACAGTCAGCCTTGGCATCATGCGTGATGTCACAGTTGGCAGGCAGAAATGGGCAGGTGGGTCAGGAAAACCCATCCACGTGGGGACCAAGGTCAAAGGCTTTTAGTGCAGGGTTTTGCAACCTCAGTAGCTTGCAGGTGTGTGGACTTCCACTCCCAGAAGTCCTCAGCCAGCATGTCCCAAAGGTGTTTTTTTCAGGAGGCAACTGGAATTTCTTGGTTTTTTTCTTCGAAGATGTTTCGCTTCTCATCCAAGAAGCTTCTTTAGCTTCTTTGCTTCTTGGATGAGAAGCAAAACGTCTTCGAAGAAAAAAACAGAAAGTCCAGTTGCCGCCTGAAAAAACACCTTTGGGACAACCATGATCTGGATGATGGAGAATCTCTACAGACCTTTAGCTATACAATTTGGGATGAACACCCTTCGAATGGGGGGAAGTAGGTAGGAATGGAGTTCCAGGAAAAAAAATTGCAGACTACAGGAACCATTTGCACCACTCAGGTGACTCTAAAGACATAGTTAAACCTCCAAGTGGCCTCAACGACGTCTAAAAGGATGCAAATGACCAGCTCTCTGCAAGGAATATAAATCCTTCCCTTCCCCACCATCCAGTCAGAGCTGAAGAAGCTTCTTGGATGAGAAGCGAAACGTCTTCAAAGAAAAACCAGAAAGTCCAATTGCCTCTTGAAAAAGCACCTTTGGGACAACCAGGACCCGGAGGATCGAGAATCTCTGCAGACTCTCAGCCAGCATGCTGTCCATATTTCTACAAACTTGCTAACTAGGGAATTCTGGGAGTTGAAGTCCAGAAGTCTTAAAGTTGCCAAGTTTGGAGGCCCCTGTTGTACATCCCTGGAAAGGCCAGGGAACTTTCTGCCATGTGCAGGAGCTCAGCAGGTTCTTGGGTGGAAGATGAGGCTAAGGGGAAAATGAAAACTTCAACCCAAGCTCCTTATTTCAGCAGAGGGAGCATCCATCTTTGGGTGACCCAGTTGATCCCTGATCACCAGCAGTAACTGATGAAGATGTCTGTGTCACCTGCAGATTTCAGCTTTTGCATGAAACTTTTACAAAAAAGTGGTTGAGACTTTAGAAAAAGAGAAAAGAGAAGAGCAACTAAGATAATTAAAGGCCTGGAGACAAAAACATATGAAGAACGGCTGCAGGGTTTGGGTTTGATCCGACTGGAGAAAAGAAAGACCAGGGGGGACATGATAGGACTGTTCCAGTATTTGAGGGGCTGCCACAAAGAGGAGGGGGGTCAACTTATTTTCCAAAGCAGCGGAAGGCAGGACAAGAAACAACAAGGAGAGAAGCAACCTAGAATTAAGGAGAAATTTCCTAACAGTGAGGACAACTGAACAGTGGAACAGCTTGCCACCAGAGGTTGTGGGTGCTTCATCACAGGAGGTTTTCAAGAAGAGACTAGACAGCCATGTATCTGAAATAGCTTGAGTAAGGGGTTGGACTAGAAGACCACCAAGGTCCCTTCCAGATCTATTCTGCTTGATTGATGATTCTGCCTCCCAGGACTTTGTACAGGGAGATCTTGCTGAAGATTTAGTTTCGTTGGGGACATGCTTCCCTTCCGCTGAACCATTCGGATGATTAAAAAATGGAACTAGAATTGAGAGTGGGCTTCTTTCTAGGAATTGAGGATGACCATGGAGTCAATAAAGCAGCCTCAAAGCCCGTGAGTCTTTCAACCAGCTCCTTCTTTTGCTCCAAAGTAGTGCTTTTCAACCTCAGCAGCTCGTAAACGTGTGGACTTCAACTCCCAGAGTTCTCCAGCCTGGAAGCTTTTAGATGGGTGGACTTCAACTCCCAGAATTCTCCGGCCTGGAAACTTTAAGCAGTTTGGACTTCAGCTCCCAGAATTCCCCAGTCAGCAAGCTTCAAAGTGTGTGGACTTCAACTGTCAACGTTCCCCAGTCAGGAAGCTTTAAAGTCTGTGGACTTAAAAGGCTGGCTGGGGAATTCTGGGAGTTGAAGTCCACAAGTCTTTACAGTTGCCAAGCGTGAAGGCTTCTGATGTAAGCATGTCTACGGGGTTGTGTGACTTACCTGAAAACTTTTTTTTGCCTACTTTTGATTTTCCAACAGAAAACCCCCGAGAGCTTCCCATGGAGGCATTTTCAATGAGCCGAGGTGGCGCAGCGGTTAGAAAGCAGTACTGCAGGCTACTTTAGCTGACTGTGATCATTTGAGTTCAGCGGTTCAAATCTCACCGGCTCAGGGTTGACTCAGCCTTCCATCCTTCCGAGGTAGGTAAAATGAGGACCCAGATTGTCGGGGGGCAATATAAATATACATTCCTTACTGGTGTAAACCGCTTAGACTCGCAGGGGTGGCCAAACCAGGGCTGTGGGGTCGGTAGATAAATGTTCCGACTCCGACTCCTCAGTTTTTTGTACTTCCGACTCCGACTCCGACTCCAGGTACCCAAACTTTCCTCCAACTCCGACTCCTCGACTCCGACTCCGACTCCACAGCACTGGGCCAAACTATGGTTCTTTGAGGACCTGTGGACTCCAACTCCCAGAATTCCTGAGCTAGCCATGCATGCATGTATGGCTGGCTCAGGAATTCTGGGAGTTGAAGTCCACAGGTCCTCAAAGAACCATAGTTTGGCCACCCCTGGTTAGAGAGTGCTTGCACTTTGAGGCGGTATATAAATCTCACTAATAAATAAATAATAAATAAATAAATGGAAGCCTTTGCTCCCCAGCATGAAAAAGACCATCATTATTCCTGAATTTGGGTGTGAAAGAAGTGTGAACCTTCTAGGTTTGAATGATCCCCTCCGAGACCGCTTTCAGCCAGTCTGGTTGCATATGGATTGCTGTGGCTAGCAAGGGTGGGATTTGTCATGGAGTATAGGTAGTCCTTGACTTACAACTGTTCACTTAGGGACCGTTCCAAGTTACAACGGCACTGAAAAAAGCGACGTTTTGTGAGTGTTTTTCTGACCTTCCCTCGCTCGTTCGCTCCCTCCATATCACTCACTCACTCACTCACTCACTCACTCACTCACTCACTCACTCACTCACTCACTCACTCACTCACTCACTCCTTTGCTGGTCTATTTTCATTCCTTGCTGCTCTGAGAAAACAGAATCCTTCCTTCCCTTTTCCGGAGATTTTCACACACGGAGACAGCCGGGTCGGTTTCATATGTATGCTTTTTTAATATTAATTCTGTCAACACTACACACAACCAGTAACAATGATAAATACTGCAATGGAAATGTTAAAAAAAAAATTATACATGTAACATGTCTTCCAAAAACCACATTGTAAAAATAAATTAATGTGTAAACTTGACGGTAAATAATAATAATAATAATAATTTTTTAAAAAACCCAACAACCCAACAGATTGGTTTAAGGCAGTCATCTACAGGATGGGGAAAGGACTGTGCTACGTTGCTCAGACTGGGGAAGCAAAAAAAAATTAAGACTGAGTTTTGCTAGAAAACAAGAGCTGACTCTACTGGGAGGGGAGGGGGATTAGCCAGAACAAGGAGTCTCCCCTTCCCAATTTATAAGGGAGTTTGAGAGGGAAGTGATACGGCCAGTGTCTCCTCAAGAGTTTCGGTTATCATCAAATCTACATGGTTCCCTGTTAGACTCCGATATCTTCCATTTTGCCCGTTTCATGCACACACAAGTCAGACATGGCAAGAAGTACCAATAGAAGAGAGAATTTCTAGCTCAGGGTTCAATGGTGGGGTCCTCGGTGCTCTCTGAGCTTTGCAGTTTTCCTGCAGATGTTTCATGACCCAAATAGGTAATATAATCAGTGCTAGAAGGAGAGAAGGAGGGTGGGGAGGGGGGAGGAGGAAGAAGACAATGACGACTATGGGGTACTTGGTGTTCTCTGAACTTTGAAGTTTGCTGCAGACGTTTCATGACCCAACTAGGTAATATAATCAGTGCTAGAAGCCAGTAGTTTCAGGAGGAGGAGGAGGAGGAGGAGGAGGAGGAGGAGGAGGAGGAGGAGGAGGAGGAGGAGGAGGAGGAGGAGGAGGAGGAAGAAGAAGACAATGAGAACTGTGGGGTCCTTGGTGCTCTCTGAACTTTGCAATTTTCCTGCAGACATTTCATGACCCAACTAGGTAATATAATCAGTGCTAGAAGCCAGTAGTTTCAGGAAGAGGAGGAGGAGGAGGAGGAGGAGGAGGAGGAGGAGGAGGAGGAGGAGGAGGAGGAGGAGGAGGAGGAGGAGGAGGAGGAGAAGGAGAAGGAAGAAGACAACGAGAACTGTGGGGTCCTTGGTGCTCTCTGAACTTTGTAGTTTGCTGCAAATGTTTCATGACCAAACTAGGTAACATAAGTGCTAGAAGGGAGGAGGAGGAGGAGGAGGAGGAGGAGGAGGAGGAGGAGGAGGAGGAGGAGGAGGAGGAGGAGGAGGAGGGGACAACTGTGGAGTCCTTGGTGCTCTCTGAGCGTGATTGTTTCCTTGCAGACATTTCATTACCAAACTATGTTCCATCATCAGTGCGAAAAGGGAGTGTGGTTTACTCTCTTTTTATACATTACCGGCTTGTCCTTTTTGTGGGAATGCTGTTTTCTTCTTGGCGTTTCCTTGGTTAGGCTGTTTACTGAACTGATAGTTCCTTGATTGGGGTAAACAGAGAACAATCCCCACCCCCTTCTAGTACTGATGATGTCAGCCGGATGCGCAATGAAATGTATGCAAGAGAAGAATCCAACTCAAGAAGCATCGAGAACTCCAGTTTATATACTAGTGGTGTAGAGTTTAGTAGTAGCTTGATTAGAATATTGTTTTCTGCTTGATTGTTTGTCTGGAAGTAATCCCTGCTTATCTGGCTGTCTGCTGTTGGAGAGGATGTGTTCTGGGATTAAAACAAACAGCAACAGCACAGACTCCACACTCGCCAGCACTGATGATGTTACCTACTTGGGTCTTGAAACGTCTGCAAGAAAACCACCAAGCTTGGAGAGCACCAAGGACCCCACAGCCCTTCCTCCTCCTCCTCCTAACTCTGAAGATGTTACCTACCTGGGTCATGAAACGTCTGCAAGAAAACAACCAAGCTCAGAGAGGCTGGATAAGGTGGGTTCACTAACCCCTCTCCCAACAGGCCACAAGGACAGAGGAGGCTGGTGGAGAAGTCTTTGGGCCTCCTCAGCTCATCTCTTCCTCAGCCCTTAAGCATAGGAGTAGGGTTTTACTACACGCCGTGGGTCTCTGTTTGTGCTCCTGGGGAACAGATGATTGACAGCTACCATCCCTGATAAAACTGGCACTTTAAAAGAGGGAGAGTGAACAGACTAAGTTTCTTGAAAGAGTTTTCCGCAGAAGACCCCTCGCTTCCCTACCCTCATGGCACACCCTTTCAAGAACAGGAGGGTTGGGGGTCTCTTGGAAGGGTATCTCCCCTCTTCCAGCAAGAAACAAACAGAAGCAATCCTGCTCACATTATCTAATTCATGGAGCTACTGGTGGGGGTGGGAATGATAGGGGAGGGGGCAAGTTGAACAGTGCAAAATCTAAAGGGATCTCCCGCCCCTCCGCCAAACAAGGGCGAAGACAAAATTATCCCCTTGCAGTTTTTGGAGGCAGAATCCTCCTCTGGTTCCCCCTGGATGCAAATCAATTATTATTTTAAAAGGAGACGATGGGATAGAATTTACTGAATCTCTTGGTTGGTTGTAAGGTGCTTGCAAACTTTTGGAAGGAATTTGAGTGCTCTTGGGAGGCTTTTAACTGGACAGCCATTTGTCTGAAATGTTATAGGGCCGTGATGGCGAACCTGTGGCACGGGTGCCACAAGTGGCACGCGGAGCCATATCGGTGGGCACGCAAGCTCAGGTCCGGCGTGCATGTGTGCACTAGCCGGCTGATTTTCGGGCCTTCTGGGTCCACTGGGAGTCGGGAAACAGGCTGTTTCCAGCCTCCAGAGGGGGTGGGGAAGGCCGTTTTCGCCCTCCCCAGGCTCTTAGAAAGGCTCTGGAGCCTGGGGAGAGTGAAAAATGGGCGTGCCATTGCATGCTGGGAGCAGGGGGGTCATGCGTGCATGTGCGGGGGTGCCTGGAATTATGAGTGTGGGCACGCACAAACGTGATCCCCCGCATTCCCTCCCCCTTTTGGCACGCGAACCAAAAAAGGTTCGCCATCACTGTTATAGGGTCTCCCGCTTGAGCAAGGGGTTGGACTAGAAGACCTCCAAGGTCTCTTCCAACTCTGTTATTTTGTATTCTGTAATTCCTCACCGAAGGAATTGAAGATGCAGTGGCTTTCAAGGGGACAAAGAGTTGTGTAGCGACGTTCTCCCACTTGTCTCTTTCCAAAGGACAGAGGGGGCCGGAGAAATGGGGGAAAGGAATATGGGGGACCCACAAATTCTAGGCCAAGACCCCTCGGCCAGCAATGGAGATTATCTTCCCCAAAGCAGAGAAGAACCTCAGCAGATCCTTCAGAAGTTGTGAGTGCTCAATAGTCCTCCAGAAATTATGGGAGCTCCAACACTGGAGGTTTTCAAGAAGAGATTGTCTGAAATGTTATAGGATCTCCCGCTTGAGCAAGGGGTTGGACTAGAAGACCTCCAAGGTCCCTCCCAACTCTTGTTATTCTGTTAAGGTGCCTGGTTGGTAAATAGGTGCCTCCTCCATCTTAGCTCCTGAATTCCCTGGAGATGCCCTATGGGACACTCTCGGGATAAATGTGGGGCGGCTGTTTTATTGGTGTGTGTGTGTGTGTGTGTTTTGAGCCGCCTCCAAGGGTTAGGAGGAGAATATGCCGAAGACAGAAGGAGCTGCCAACCTTTCAGCAGAACAAGTGTGGACTGAGAAGACAAAACAGAACCTGAAGAACGAGGGCTGTGTGTAGTTCAGCAGAGCTTGCAATTATAGTTCTAACCACTGGACATTTATTTTAGTGTTCTTATATGCCGCCCAACTCCCTGGGTGCCAAGATTCCTTCGGACAAGTTAAGTTAGGCCTTTGACTTTTCTTGCTATCTCCCATCTTTCCCCAACGTGTCTACCATTCGACCGGACCGCTTGCGTGTCTCAGAGAAGAAGGGAAGGAGACCCTTCCCCAGGGAACTTGACCTTTCACAGCAGATGCAGGGCTTGGCTGCATCTGGAATGACTTCTGGTTTTTCCCCCAGATTTGCTGCAAATTCTGAAGGCAACAGAGACGGGCCTTGTGCTGCAGGAGTTTAGGTCCTTCCCAGGAAAGGGAAGAACGGCAGGTAAGCAGGCAGGGAGGACCACAGACTCGGTCTAAACTTGCTTGCCTTTGTGAATAACCATGCCACACAAGCAGGAAGGTAGTCCCTCAAGTGGGAATGGAGGCTTCCTAAACCGCCTAGTCTAAAATGATGACCATTCATCCAATTGGTCCCTAAGAGGGAGAAAATAGCAGATCCATCCATCTATCCCTGCATTCCACCATCCATCTATCCATCCCACCATCCATCCATTGATTCCATCATCCCATCATTCATCTCCATCCATCCATCCATCCAACCAACCATCCCAGCATCCATCCATCCCCATCCATCCACCCATCCATCCACCCATCTTTTCATCCATCCATCCATCCCTCCTTGCCATTATCCCACCATCCATTTATCCTTCCATCCCATTATCCATCCATCCATCCATCCCTCCCTCCATCCGAGACATGATAGCAGTATTCCAGTATCTGAGGGGCTGCCCCAAAGAAGAGGGGGTCAACCTATTTTCCAAAGCACCAGAAGGCAGGACAAGAAGCAATGGATGGAAACTAATCAAGGAGGGAAGCAACCCGGAACTAAGGAGAAACTTCTTAACAGCGAGGACAATTAAGCAGGGGAACAACTTGTCTCCAGAAGTTGTGGATGCTCCAACAGTGGAGATTTTTAAGAAGATATTGGATAACCACCTATCTGAAATGACATAGGATCTCCTGCTTGAGCAGGGGATTGGACTAGAAGACCTCCAAGGTCCCTTCCAGCTCTATTCTGATTAATTAGTCACAGGTCAAAACAAGAAGGTGAGTGGACCGTAATATTTACCAATCTAATCTCTTTAGGGCACAAATACGAACAAGGTAAAATTCAAAGCACAGTCCTTTTGCAATCCCCAAAATTCTGGTGGAGAAAAAAACCCGACATAGCGTTTGGCTAGAAACACAAAGGTAGGGGACCGTAATCGCGTTAAGCAGTGCAAAGGTTCTTAAAAAATAATAATTACTGTTATCCGTGTGAACGAACCATGTGCGAAAAATCAAATACGGATGAGTTAATCTCTAGATAGAATCTTTTCAAAGGAATTAAGGATGTCTTTTTTGTTTTCAAAGGCAAACGTCTCTGGCCTAGATTCATCACTAATAAGGTCATTTTACTTGGGATGGGGGGGTCAGAGTTTATTCGGTTAAAAGGGTCAGCCTTTGCTACGGTTTTACTCGTCCCATGAAGTTCTTCCAGGCTGGTCCTCAACTCAAAGACCAGCTCGTCCGAAGAAACCTGCAATCTGTATCTCGTTTCCAAAATATGTTATTGTTCTTTTACAACTTCACTCTTTTCCAAAAGGGACCACGAAAGAAACTCTGCTTCCCAAAACCCAGGATCACTTTATCCACGGACAACGGGTGGACCTGCTAAACCAGGATGGGATATGTAGTATCCACGTACATAAATACTCTTTATCAGGAGAAGACAGCGGTTTGGATTTGCGCTCAGGAGGGGAGAGTTGATGAGCCAGGGGACAAATCCTAAACCAGTGTTTCCCAACCTTGGCAACTTGAAGATGTCTGGACTTCAACTCCCAGAATTCCCCAGCCAGCGAATGCTGGCTGGGGAATTCTGGGAGTTGAAGTCCAGACATCTTCAAGTTGCCAAGGTTGGGAAACACTGTCCTAAACCCACCTTGGAGCAGATCCTGGAGGTGAGCAGGAAATCTGACTTTGATAGGGGTGATGACTCTGCCACGTTGGTTTTTGTGTCTATATATATTTAAATATTTTGAGTGGTGCGGTGGCCAAGAGGCGGAGCTCTCGCCTCACAATCAGGAGGCTGTGAGTTCGATCCTAGGTAGAGGCAAATATTTCTCTCTCTGGGCACAAGGAGAATGTATCTGCCGAACAAAACTCCGCATTGGTGACAGGAAGGGCATCCGGCCAGTAAACACTCAGCTCCATTCAGTTGCCCAGACTCCACCCCGCAAGGGATTATGGGGTTGTTAAAAAGAAGATGATGATATATTTAAAAAATTTTCCCCGTTAGGTTGGAAAGCTTGGCACACTCCGAGTTTAGCAAAGCAGAATAATCATCTATTTCGGTTATTATTTTTTCCTCCGTTACTACGGTTGGCCGGTAATTTTTACAAATGCCGCAAAAGCAACCTATTTACAGGCAACAGCAATGACCCAACAGGGCACCAATCTGTCAATGAGAAGAGCAGGCTAACTGGCATCGAAGAACAGGACAGAAATTGGGCGAAGGGGTCTCTGTGGAAGTCCAGCCTGCCCCTCTCCTGGCTCCAGATGGAACGGGCCAACTCGCCACGGCCAATTCACCGCAGGACGATTTTAACAGTTCAGTTTAATTATTTAAAATAAAGAAATAAAAAATATTTTAGGTTTTGTCGTTCATGTTTCTTCTTGTCCCTCCCTTTGGCATCCTGTCTTTAATGATTTTATTCCACCGTTTCTTTGATATTAGTGTAAAACTCTAGTACTGTGGTGTTGTGGCCTGTTGGCTGCCAGCCCCTCCAGCAGCCGAATCGGAGGAGGAGGAGGTGGCATGGGAGTCAGGCTTGGCATCAAGGCAACCTGAGAGCTCCGAGGGGGAAGAGGGAATGGAGCTGGCAGAGAGAGAGAGGCAGAGGCAGAGCCTGGGCTGTCCGTCAGCCCTCAGATGAAGAGTCAACAGCCCCCAGGTCTGGAGGTGGCTGATGAGGAAGAGGAGGAACAGCTGGGTCCAGTGCCTGACACGAGGATGCTCAGAAGGCAGAGGAGAGGAGAGCAGTGGAAATCTATGGGCTGGTCCTTGGGAGGGAAAAGCCACCGCTGCTAGCGAAGCCCCACCCTAGCTCTGGGGATAAAAGGCAGAGGGCGGAGATGAATAGATGTGGCAGACAACTATTCATCTCCCTGCCGGCTGGACTTGTTAGCCTGCAGTGAGAGAGAAACTTTTTGCTTGGGCTGCCGGTGCTCCTAACAAAGGAATTATTGATTTAAATACAGAGGATTTGTCGTGTTTGGGAAGCTGGGTCAGAACATGAGGCGAGTTGGCCATGTTGAGTTCTCCTGCAGCAAGTTGGCCATGGCAAGTTGGCTGTGACGAGTTGACTATGGCGAGTTGGCCGTGGTGAATTGTCATAGACATGGATCCAGAAAGGAGACAGGTGCTGGGTCTGGCCAAAAGGGTGTTGCCTTCTGGACTCATCAAGAATGTGTGTGGGCAGCCACAGTCTTGTTTTTGAACCCAGTGGCGCACGGATAAAGGAGAATATTTGTAGCTCAGGGTTGAAATAATAAGGGATCCTTGGTGCTCTCTGAGCTTGGTGGGGTTTCTTAAAGTCTTTTCATTGCCCAAACTAGGTAACATCACTAGTACTGATGATGTTACCTAGCTGGGTCATGAAACGTCTTCATGAAAGCAACCACGATCAGAGAGCAACAAGGACCCCACAATGATGGCATTCTACAAGCCAAGATCACTTAGGGCAGCACCTTGACCCCTGGTCCTCAGAAGCTAAAGGACCTCTTAATTTGCAAATGCAGGAGAAGACAACAGCCCAACGCAGATCTTCTTGTTTGCTCTTCAAGGTTGAAGAAACCAAGATTTCCACTGTGAGCAATGCTCTTTCTCGGGGTTGGCATGGTTTGCGTTCAGTGAGTAGGTAAAACTATTGAGGGTGAAGGGAGGGTGAACCCTGGTTCTCTGCTACATTTTTTTTCATGTTTTAGTGGACACCATTGTTTAATTTCAGGTCCCCTGTAATCCATGTTTGGTATGGATTCATGCTGGCCAATCCCTCTTTAGCAAATAAATAAAAAAAATCTCGTATTTCGTTGTTGCTCTCCTCCTCCCTTTCTTATTCAGCTTCTCCTGCTCCCAAAATAAAATCCCTTTCATTTCTGGCCATGGATTGTTTTCCTTCTGCATTCGGACTCCTGCACTTGGAATGTCAGGTAGAGACACCCTACAGTAGAGGTGTCCGACCTTGGGCAACTTTGAGTCTTGTGGACTTCAACTCCCAGAATTCCCCAGCCAGCATGCGCTGGCTGGGGAATTCTGGGAGTTGAAGTCCACAGATCTTAAAGTTGTCAAGGTTGGATAGCCCTGCCCTACAGCGTCCTCAGCCAATCCATCCATCCACCTCTGGAACCCTACACGCGATTCTTGAAACCAGCCCTGAATTCCCAAGAGATAAATGGACTTCTTCTGTACAGAGTTCACTTCCTGCAGTTTTAACACAAGAAAAAAATAAAATTGAGAAGAGGATCTCAAAATGGTTAATATTATTCTTAATTTTCTTTTTTTTTCCCTTCTTTTTTTTTTTTGGTTTCTCCTGACTCTATGAACACAAAGAGGTCCTACCATAGGAGGAAGCCATGGCTGTTAAGTTTTACAGTTATAATGGAACGCGCCGGTCGCCCTCGGCTTGGCCTGGTGTCGCCCGTTACTGGATGTGACAGGCAGTGGAAGAGGTGGCTTGGCAGCACATGCAAGTGGGGTTGACGGACTTGGGCGGAATCAGGTCGAGGTCCTCGTCGTCGGGAATCTCGTCCAACCGGTAGCCGTCCTTGAGAAGTTGGATATTCAAGTCCTGGTTGATCTGCTGCAGACAAAGAGACAAGATGTCAACCCACCAACCGTCCAACCGGGGTCTTCCCCCCTCCCCCTCCGAAGGGCACCTGGACCAGAATGGTAGCCGTGGACATGGACGTTAGAAAGGATGGACCTCTTCATGATTAGATGGTCAGCTTCCTTAGATATCAAATTGTAACAACTATCCCATTGCAACTCTATGCTGTTATATTATAGCAATAACGCTTAGACTTATAGAGTGCTTCATAGTGCTTTACAGCCCACTCTAAGCGGTTTACAGAGTTGGCATATTGCTGCCAACAAGCTGGGTCTTCATTTTACCAACCTTGGAAGGAAGGATGGAAGGCTGAGTCAACCTTGAGCCAGTGTGGATCAAACTCCTAACAGTGAGCAGTGAGTTAGCCTGCAATTCTGCATTCTAACCATTGTGCCATCACAGCTCAAAGATAGATAGATAGATAGATAGATAGATAGATAGATAGATAGATAGATAGATAGATAGATAGATAGATAGATAGATAGATAGATAGATAGATAGATAGATAGATAGATAGATGGATAGATGGATGGATGGATGGATGGATGGATGGATGGATGGATGGATGGATGGATGGATGGATGGATGGATGGATGGATGATTGCTTATTTGAACCCTATGACAATTAAGTGTTATACCTCATGATTCTTGACAAATGTATATTTTCTTTTATGTACACTGAGAGCATGTGCACCAAAGACAAATTCCTTGTGTGTCCAATCACACTTGGCCAATAAAAATTCTATTCTATTCTGGATGGATTGGTGGATGGATGGACAGTCTGACAGATAGAACTTAACACTAGCACTTAGAGTTACTATATACCGCTTCACAGTGCTTTTACAGCCCTAAGGGGTTTACAGAGTCAGCATATTTCCCCCAACAATCTGGGTCCTCACTTTACCGACCTCGGAAGGGCGGAAGGCTGAGTCAACCTGGAGCTGGTGAGACTCAAACTGCCCAACTGCAGCCGGCAGTCAGCAGAAGTAGCCTGCAGTACTATTGTGGTGATTTCAATTATGATTTTATCTTAATTTAATACTTTATCTTGTATATTGTGCTGTCCACATACCTCATTCCCTCTAGATCTATGTATTTATGTGTCGGTCTGTCTGACTCTCTGTCTGTCAAAATGGGATTTACGATGCTCTCAATTTTGGCCTGACGGTCGGTCACCTTAACAAGATCAAGCCTGAATCTGCAGCTTTTGAAGACGGCGACTTCACAGCTATGATTTACTCCTAAGATACGACGACCTCTTGCCAGATGGCTACAGGTAGTCCTCGACTTGCAACAGTTCGTTTAGTGATTGTTCAAAGTGACAGTGGCACTGAAAAAAAGTGACTTATGACCGTTTTTCACACTTACAACCAATGCAGCATGCCCATGGTCATGTGATCACAATTTGGATGCTTGGCAACTGGCTCGTATTTATGACGGTCGCAGTGCCTCAGAGTCACGTGATCCCCTTTTGTGACCATCGAACAAGCAAAGTCAACGGGGAAGCCGGATTCACTTAACAACCATGTGTCTAACTTAACAACTGCAGTGATCCACTTAACAACTGGGGCAAGTAAGGTCGTAAAATGGGGAAAAACCCACTTAACATTGTCTCCCTTAGCAATGGAAATTTTTGGGCTCAATTGCAGTTGTAAGCCAGGGACAATCTGCAGTCCTTGACTTACAACGGTCCGTTTAGTGACCAAAGTTACAATCGCACCAACAAAAGTGACTTATGACCATTTTTCACTCTTGCAATCACTCTTGCAGCATCCCTGTGGTCACGTGATCAAAATTCAGATGCTTGGCAACTGGCATGGACATATGACGGTCGCAGTGTCCCGGGATCACGTGATCCCCTTTTGCGACCTTCTGGCAAGTAAAGTCAATGACGAAGCCGGATTCACTTAACAACCATGTCAACTAACTGAAGGTTCACTTAACAAACTGTGACAAGGAAGGTCGTAAAATGGGGCAAAACTCCATTTAACGACTGCCTCGCATAGCAATGGAAATTTTGGGCTCAATTGTCATACGTCGAGGACTACCTGCATCGAAAAAGTAAGCGTGGTTGCCAAAGTTTGGCTGCCAATCTCGTTTTTCCAGGACATTTTCAATGATTGAGAGAGACAAATGTATTTTCCGTGTCTGATACCCTGAAGGCCGGCCTCCATGGAGGAGAGCTAATCATAAATCTGACCATCTCTTACCTCTCCCTGCTTCTGGGATGAAAATGACCTCGGATCTTCCCCAGGGCACTACCTGAATTCCCATTTCAGAAATAGGATCAGTAAAGCTAGAAGTTTCAGCCCAAGAAAACTACTGCCAAGGTTCGTTGCCTTGGAAAATCTGGTTTTACATAGTTTTACATTCCTCATACTTTGCGAAGAGAAAGACAACCCCGAAGGTGCTTTTTTTCAAGAGGCAACTGGACTTTCTTGATTTTTCTTTGAAGACGTTTCGCTTCTCATCCAAGAAGCTTCTTCAGCTCTGACTGGATGGTTGGGAAAGGAAGGGTTTCTACTCCTTGCAGACAGCTGGCCATTTGCATCCTTTTGGAAGGTCGTTGAGGCCACTTGGAGGTTTATCTTTGTCCTGAGGGTCACCTGAGTGGTGCAAATGTTTCCTGTAGTCTGCAATTTTTCTGGCAATCCGTTCATACTCCCACACCATTCAAGGGTGTTCAAAGTGCATAGCTAAAAGTCTATGGAGATTCTCAGCCATCCAGATCATCCAAGAAGCTTCTTCAGCTCTGACTGGATGGTGGGGAATGGAAGGATTTATACTCCTTGCAGACACAGCTGGTCATTTGCACCCTTTTTAGAGAGCTGTTGAGGCCACTTGGAGGCTTATCTGTGTCCTCAGAGTCACCTGAGTGGTGTAACAACCTGCCCCTTTCTTTAGCAGAGAAAGGACACAGGGCAGAAAAACAGAAGGTTCCACACCCACAGACAAACCTCCAAGTGGCCTCAATGGTTCTCTAAAAGGATGCAAATGACCAGCTGTCTGCAAGGAGTATAATTTTTCCATTCCCCACCATCTAGTCAGAGCTGAGGAAACTTCTTGGATGAGAAGAGAAACGTCTTCAAAGAAAAACCAAGAAAGTTCAGTTGCCTCTTGAAAAAGAAGCACCTTTGGGACAACCATGACCTGGATGACGGAGAATTTCCATAGACTAGGAGAAAGACAAGTTTATTCTTGATGAAATGCAAAGGGATGAAATCGGACCCACCTCAGCGGAAGAATATCCCGAGGAGGAATATCTGGACATGTCAAAGTCGTCATCACTGCAAAGCAAGAGAAGACACAATGGGGAAAGGCACCTCCAGCAAGCAAGAGAGCATGTTGTGTAGCACACTGCTGTTCATTTCCGCAGACAAGGAGAGCACAGCCCTGTGGGACATACCAGGATGGATCTACTTGGGGGTCCATGTGAACGTAACTGTTCTATCACCAGGAAGTCACAGAGAAGAGGGGGGGTCAACCAATTCTCCAAGGCACCAGAAGGCAGGAGAAGAAACAATGGATGGAAACTAATTAAGGAGAGAAGCAACCTGGAACTAAGGAGAAACTTTCCAACAGTGAAAACAATTAACCAGTGGAACAGCTTGCCACCAGAAATTGTGGGTGCTCCATCATTGGAGGTTTTCAAGAAGAGATTGGACAGACACTTGTCTGAAATGGTATAGGGTTGAACCAGAAGACCTCCAAGGTCCCTTCCAGCCTATGATTCAACCTATATGGTCTCCTGCATGAGCAGGGGGTTGGACTAGAAGACCTCCAAGATCCCTTCCAACTCTGTTATTTTGTTACTATGTTAATTAATCAGTGGAACGGCTGGCTTCCAGAATTTGTGGGTGCTCCATCACTGGATCTTTTAAAGAGGAGATTGGATAACCATTTGACCGTATGGTATAAGGTCTCCTGTCTTGAGTAGAAGGTTGGACTCACTAGAAGACCTCCAAGGTCCCTTTCAGCCCTAGGATTCTCTGTTCAATGTTCTTCCCAGCCATCTTTAAATAACATCAGAGCTCATGACTTGTAACAGCGAGTACATTCATAATGCCACCAAATAGCTTGGAGTAAACTCACAAAATTTCCCAACACACCAGTCCAGGTCCATCTGGAGGACAGTGGACTGGAGAAAGATTGTGTGGAACAGTGGTGATGTTACGTATTAGGGGTGCACTCACTTTGAGGTGGAAGAACTGTGAAAAAACGAAAGCTACAAATGGAACATTAACTTCAGCCTTGCTAGCTGGCAAGGCGAGTGGTCAAATCAAAAGCTGGAGAAACTTGAGGTTCTCCAGGAAAGAACGCCTAGAAAAATGTGGTAGAATGACCACATTTCACCGTACGGTAAGATCAGAAGTTCAAAAGTTGTGGGTGCTCCATCACTAGAGGGTTTAAAAAACACCCTGGACACTGAACAACCATTTGTCTGAAATGGTATAGGGTTTCCTGCTCGACCACTGGGTTGGGCTAGAAGACCTCCAAGGTCCCTTCTAACTCTATTACTGTTACAGTTGGACTGAGACAGGTGCTAGACTCTTCTTCTTCAACCTATTCTCCAAATCACCTGAGGGCAGGACAAGAAGCAACGGATGGAAACTAATCAAGGAGAGCAGCAACCAAGAAATAAGGAGGAATTTCCTGACAGTGAGGACAATTAATCAGTGGAACAGCCTGCTACAAGAAGTTGTGGGTGCTCCATCATTGGAGGTTTTCAAGAAGAGATTGGACAACCATTTGTCTGAAATGGTTATGGGGTCTCCTGCTCGAACACGGTGTTGGATTAGAAGACCTCAGAGGTCCCCTCCAACTCTTATTTTTCTATCTTCTAAATAGTATAATTTCATAGGTGAGTTTTGTGAGTCCATATCTACCTGTCTGTGTCCAGCGCCACCAATGGTTTTTCATCAGGACTTTGATCTAATGAGGAGTAGCCTTTATTAGGAACGACCAGCCTGAAAAAACAAAAAAAAGGAACATTATATGGACTGTCATGGACACGTGGAAAGCTCAAATTTAGAATAAAAGGAGGTGAAAAACGGTGCCTTGAGTTTCAGATTAGGCAAAGATAGGCAAAAATACTGTGTTTCCCCAAAAATACGACCTATCCTGAAAATAATCCTTAGGTTGATTTTTACATGTGTGCCCAATATAAGCCCTACCCCCAAAATAAGCCCTAGTTAAGACCCTGCCCACTCTACAGGGTCTCCTCGCCCCACGGGATGGGGCGAGGAGCACAGGTAAAAATCAAGCGAGGGTGGGGATGGGAGGTTGAGCTGCTTGCCTTTTGACAGTTGCAGCCAGGCCTCGCACACCCCGACCCCTGCCTCGCTTGCCGGCCCACTTTTGCTGTGGCCACTTGCAGCTGCTCGCGCGCGTTGCCCCCGGCCTCCGTTTTGCCATCAGGGGCCTTCAGGAAAGGCCTCTGCAGTCGAAAAAGGAGCTCTGGATTTGGAGCTTGCTTCTTGGCTGCAGAGGCCTTTCCTGAAGGCCTCTGATGGCAAAACCGAGGCCGGGGGTGAGGCGTGTGAGCGCCGGCAAGCGGCAACAGAAGAAGTGGGCCAGCAGCGGGCTCCTGCTGGATGGGGCTGCTGGTGCTGCCGCCGTGAGGTGAGTCAGTGGAAGACCCCCCCCTCCCCCCAAAATAAGACCTGGTCCCTTTTTTGGTGGCAAATTCTCTCTTTCTCTCTCGATCTATCTATATATCTATACACCCCCCCCTCTCTCTATCTATCTATCTACACACCATATTTTTCGGATGATAAGACGCACCTTTTTACCCCCAAAAAGAGAGTGAAAACTTGGGTATGTCTTATACACCGAATGTAGCCCCACCCACCCACCCCCACTCTTTGGCCTCTGTCTTCCAGCAATTTACCTGCTTGCAGCAAAGAGGGAAGAGCCTGTAAAGCCAAGCAAGTCACTAGCAGCTTCCTGACCTACAGCTGATTTGCCACGTGCTAAAATGAAACTGAAACTGCAAAGAGGCAAATAGCTGGGAGAGACACGCAGATTTTTATTTTCTGCTGAACTGGATGCAAGGGGGTAAGTGAATAACTATAAATGTCTGTAGAATGTTCAAATTATTTGACTTATTTTTTAAAGACTGCTTTATTATTGTTCTAGAGCCAGGATCTCCAACCTTGGCAATTTTAAGACTTGTGGACTTCAACTCCCAGAATTCCACAGCCAGCTTTGTTAGCTTTGCTGGCTGTGGAATTCTGGGAGTTGAAGTCCACAAGTCAGGTTGTTAAGTGAATCTGGCTTGCCCGTTGTCAGGAGGTTGCAAAAGGGGATCAGGTGACCCCAGGACACAGCAATGGACGTAAGTGTGAATTGGCTGCCAAGCGTCTTGAATTCTGATCAGGTAACCATGGGCCTGCTAGAAAGGTTGTAAGCATGAAAAGCGGGTCGTAAGTCATATTTATCAGTGCTGTTGCAACTTTGAACGGTCACTAAACGAACTGTTGTAAGTCGAGGACTACCTGTAAAAGGAATTTACGAAGGGCTTTGTGTCCTTGACTTTCAGCCTATCATCCTCCCACTTAAACACCAGCTGGGGACAAATACAAGCTGAAAACAGGCTGCCATGGGTGTCAGAATGGATTATGCAAGTCTAATAAATTCATTTATTTAGAGAGCGTATCAGACCCGTGCAAAATTTTTACGTTGGGTTGTTTCCCTTTTAACGTGATTTGATTTGATTTACTGTTTCCTTCCGTCAAATGCAACCCAGTGTCACTTTATTTGAATTGGGTGGCTCTAACAACCCACAAAATAAAAATCAAATAGAATATAATCTTCCGCGCCATCCTGCTGACAGCAGCACACAAACCCTAAGTCTAATTTCCAAGGCAAATTGCAGAGTCTTGGGGGAGAGAAGGGGGGAAGAGAAGAAACATGAATAATATATGATTATTTCTAGCTTCTTCTGAATTTTATTCGGGGAAATGGGCCGGAATGGTAGAGACCATGAACTTGGGAGGGACGATATTCCTGGGTTCGCTCCGTGTCATGTATCATAAATAATAAATACTAAGCTAGCCAATGCGGAATGAGTGGGTTGGCACAAACCTCCAAAACATGTTGTGAGAATGGAGCTGCATTTAGGAGAAACTAAACTTGGTTTCGTCGTAAAGAGGTTTCTCTGGATCCTGGTTTCTTCCTCGGTTCTTGGTGCCCTCTGAGCTTGTTGGTTTTCCTGCAGATGTTTCGTTACCTAACTAGGTGACATCATCAGTGCTAGAAGGGAATGGGGTTTGCAGGGAGGAGGAGGAGGACTGTGTGGTCCTTGGTGCTCTCTGAGCTTGGTGGTTTTCCTGCAGACGTTTCATTACCCAACTAGGTTACCTCATCAGTGCTGGATCTGTGTGGACTTCAACTCCCAGAATTCTGGGAGCTGGCTGGGGAATTCTGGGAATTGACGTCCACATGTCTTAAAGCTGCCACGTTTGAGAAACGCTGCTATAGATCAGAGTTCTCCAACCTTCCCAGGTTGGTGGCCCGGAGGGGGGAAAGAGGGCATGGTTTTGTGGGAGGGGATGACCCCACTGATGGCACAAATGGGGCCCCAAGTGCCTGTGATGCTTGCGTGAGTGAGGCCCTAACCATCCCGCCGCTCACGCGTGTTGGGCTGTGCACGCACACGCATGCACCAGCCAGCCACTCACACGGCCCGCTTGTAAATAGTCCGCGGACTGGTAGTGGGCCGCGGGCAGAAGTGGGCGTCACATAATATAACAACCAGTTTGCCCAGCACCGAAAATGTGAGCGTGCGCAGCTTTAAAAACATGGCGACTATACATGGCGACAGGATAGCGCCAGGGTGGGTGGGCAGGCCAAGGAGCATCTACCTTGTGCGAGCCATGACGTTGGTCTTCTTGGGTTGTTGGTTAACCGGGCTACCCATGGTGCCGTTTTTCAGGGACCCCTTCCGAGCCAGCTCTCGCTGTTTCTCTGCAGGACAAAGACAGACACGGAGGAAGAAAATTAGGTAGGCAGCCCCTCCTTTGGAAGCCAACTGCAGGGCAATATGAGCCAGAGTTCGTCCCCGGAAATGTGAACCCAATTATCTGGAAGTGAACATCAAGTCGTTGGGGTTATAACCAATATATAACCAGCCATAACAAACTAATAATAATGCAATAACAAATAATTACCGTTTTTCCAAAAATAAGACCTAGCATGGTTTTTTAAAACACGTGTGCCTAATATAAGCCCTACCCCCAAAATAAGCCCTACTTAAGAGCTTGCGAGCTGGTCGGCCACCAATTCCACCTGGTTGCTCGTGGTGTCATGGCAATGAGGTGAGGCGGGAGGAAGAGCTGCTCCACGCACTCCACACCGGTTTACCTCAGGGCCCTCACAGCCAGGCCATCCACGCTGATACCTGCCTCGCGGCGGCAGCACTAGCAACCATGTGCAGCAGGAGCCTACGTGGCTGCCGGTCCACTTCTTCTGCTTGCTCGTGGCCGCAACAAAGTAGGAGGCTGAGTGGTGTGCTGGTCCCGTGGCCATGAGGCGAGACAGGTATCACGATGTGGGTGGACTGGCTGCGGGGGCTCCGAGGTAAGCCAGTGGCGGGGCACGTGGGGCAGCTCAACCCTGCCTTGCGGCGGCAGCACTGGCCCACTGTGTGGCCTCCTGCCCTGCCGCAAGCAAGCAGAAGTAGTAGATCCCCTGTACATGGGTTGTACAAGGTTGACTCAGCCTTCCATCCTTCCGAGGTAGGTAAAATGAGGACCCAGATTGTTGGGGGCAATATAAATATATACATTGCTTACTGGTGTAAACCACTTAGAGCAGTGATGGCGAACCTATGGCACGGGTGCCACAGGTGGCACGTGGAGCCATATCTGCTGGCACGCGAGCCGTTGCCCTAGCTCAGCTCCAGTGCACATGTGCGTGCCCACCAGCTGATTTTTGGCTCGCGCGGAGGCTCTGGGAGGGCGATTTCGGCCTCCGGAGAGCCTCCGGGATGGCACGGGGGGAGCGTTTTCACCCTCCCCAAGCTCCAAGAAAGCCTCTGGAGCCTGGGGAGGGCGAAAAATGGGCCCACCAGGCCTACTGGAAGTCGGGAAATGGGGTAATGGGGGGGGTCACACACGCATGTGCAGGAGGGTGGGGCAAGTGAGGGGCTTTGAATTATGGGTGTGGGCACGCACGCACGTGCAATAGCACGCACACACACTATTTCGGCACCCGAGGAAAAAAAGGTTCGCCATCACTGACTTAGAGAGTGCTTGCACTGTGAGGCGGTATATAAATGTCAGTAATAAATAAATAAATAATGGGGGAAAAAATAAGACGCCCTGTGAAAATAAGCACTAGTGCTTATTTTGGGCCCCAAAAGAAAATAAGACCCGGTCTTATTTTCGGGGAAACACGGTATTTGTGACATAAAGTAGGATGGGCACCTCCTGTCTCAGAAGGATCTCCAACTGCACAGCCGAAAGGGTCCCTCGGGAGTAGGGCGGCATAGAAGAACCAAGAAATAAATAAAATAAATAAATAAATATTCCAGGTTGTGTGGGTGTGTGGAGCAAAAGGAGGTAAGCAAAGGTTGCATCATGATGTTACTGTGCGCACATCTAACTTTTTTTTTTGAAAATTTTATCCCCCCCCCCCCCCCCACAATCTCCATATACACATCCATACATATACCATAAATCAGTGTTTCTCAACCTTGGCAGTTTGAAGATGTGTGGACTTCAACTCCCAGAATTCCACAGCCAGCGTTGCTGGCTGGGGAATTCTGGGAGTTGAAGTCCACACATCTTCAAACTGCCAAGGTTGAGAAACACTGCCATAAATCATATCAAAACATACATAATTATACATTTCTATCCAATATATCATAAATTAATATCCAAATTTTGCACCATTGTACTTCTATTTACCAGTCTGTTTTCCCTCATTTCGTAACACTCTCCTCCCTCTTATCTCCCTCTCTTCCTTCTACCTTCTTTCTCAATCTCTCCCCCTTCCTACTTCTCCCCTCTCCCCTCCCTTCCCTTTTCTACTTCCTCTTTCTCCCTCTTGACCTTTCCCTGAGTGGTTCCAATCATAGTTCATCTTATATTTAACAGACTGGTAACATATACTCCTACCTCATTTAATTACCAGTGCCCCTTTTAAACTTATATATTTTCTATATCTTATCTGTACATATAACCTCTATTTTTTTCCTTCTAGGTACCGTATTTTTGGAGTATAAGACGTACCTTTTTCCTCCCTAAAAGTGGCTGAAAATTTGGGTGTGTCTTATACTCTGAATGTAGCTTTTTCGGAGCTTTTTTTCCAGCCCTAACTAGGTGCTAACAGATCTTCCCAGCTCTTACCTTGCAGGCTTTTTCATTGTTACTCTCTCCAAAGAATGTTTTTCCAGCCCTAAGTCTTTGCAGGGTTTTTTTTTCATTGCTCTACTTGCTCAGAATAAGTTTTTTTCTAGCCCTAACCAGGTGCTAATGATCTTCCCAGCTCTTACTGGCTTGCATGCTCTTTCATTGTTACTCTCTCCGAAGAAGGTTTTTTTAAGTCCTAACCAGGGGATAAAATAATGTGCTGAAGCTGAACAGACTAAGGACGTTAGCCAGATGAATACCTGGTAGGCAGATTGTTTTCCCCTATTTTCCTCCCCAAAAACTAAGGTGCGTCTTATATTCCAGTGCATCTTATACTCCGAAAAACACGGTATATACTGCTATTCTAATGCTGCCTCCTTTACTACCTAATTTTGTCAACTGGATCTTTCACCTTTGATTCTCCATTTTCTTCCAGTTTAATCAATCTTACTCAACTTCTATGCATATCATTACGACTGGTTAGGTCCCACAGAGTTGATCTCCTCCAGGTCCCATCAGCCAAGCAATGCCGATTGGTGGGACCGCGGGGGAGGGCCTTCTCTGTGGGAGCTCCCTCTCTCTGGAACCAGCTCCCTCCAGAGATCCGGATTATCCCCACCCTGCTGGCCTTCCGTAAAGCCGTGAAAACATGGCTCTTCCTGCAGGCGGGGGTACATTAAGATCAACCCTCCATATCTGAAGATCTGAATGATGATTTGTTTTTAAAATTTAAAATTTCTGTATTTTTAATGTTTGGTATCGTTTTTATAAATTGTTGTTTATTATGTTGTACGCCGCCCTGAGTCCTACAAGAGTTGGGCGGCATATAAAAACGACCAAATAAATAAATAAATATTCATTTTCTATCCAATCATAAAATTTCACCCACACATCTAACTTTTCTATTGCAGCTAGTCCTTGAGCTACGGCCACAACCGAACCCACAATTTCTGTTGCCAAGCGAGACGTTTGTTAAGTGAGTTTTGCCTCTTTTCACGACCATTCTTGCCATGGTTGCTAAGTGAATCACTGCAGGAGTTAAAGTTAGCAACATGGTTGTTAAGTGAATCCGGCTTCCCCACTGACTTTGCTTTGTCAGAAGGTCGCAGAAGGGGGCATTGCAGGATGCCAGAACAATGCAACCGACATAAGTATGGGTCAGTTTGCCAAGCGGCTGAATTTTGATCCCGTGACCCCAGGGATGCGGCAACGGTCGTTGTGTGGAAAAAAATGCTATAAGTTACCTAGCCCTGATGATGTTACCTAGTGTGGGTAATGAAACGTCTGCAAGAAAACCACCAAGAAGCCCTTAAGTTACTTTTTTCAATGCCATTGTAACTTCAAATGGTCACTAAATGAGTCAAGGTCCATCTGTATGGTTGAGGTTTTTGTATTATTGATTGTTTCCTGATTGCTTACTTGAACCCTATGACAACCATTCTTGACAAATGTATTTTTTCTTTTATGTACACTGAGAGCATACGCACCAAAGACAAATTCCTTGTGTGTCTAATCACACTTGGCCAATAAAGAATTCTATTCTATTCTATTCTATTCTATTCTATTCTATTCTATTCTATTCTATTCTATTCTATTCTATTCTATTCTATTCTATTCTATTCTATTCTATTCTATATTACAGGATTGATGGTTGTTGGCCACCCAGGTTTAGACTGTCTAATCTTTTGGAAAGATAAAGAAAAGAAAGCAAACAGAAGGGGACTAAAAATTAATTAGCTGGCTGTCGGTTCCCCACCCTCCCTTGCCGTAATAGACCTAAATCCCTGTCAATTTTAAGATCCTGGAGTTGCGGTTCAATGGGAATAATGTCCTCTTCCAGCCCATCCATCCATCAGGAAGAAAAAAAAGAGAGAAACAGCAGCAGTAAAATCACTTTCTGAAGGGCTGATTGATCTCGCTGCATTCCTGGAGAAGAAACAAAAGCGCGGTCTGAAGATCGATAGATCGACAGGTAAGGAAATGACCTGCCTCCGTTCTCCTTCCCCACTTCGCTTATTGAAAGGAGCCAAATGAAGACAGGAGCCTTCAGACTTCCTGCCTTTGAAGAACTGTTAAAAAGTCCTTACATTTTTTTTTGTTCTATACAGCATCAACCTTGTGAACTCTCCAAGTTTTCTCTTTCCACTAGGTATTCAAAATTGGACAGTGATTAAGATATATATGTATGTATGTATCTATGTACTGTATGTATCAGAGGTGGGTTCCTCCTGGTTCGCCTGAACTGGTAGCAAACCACTGGTGACGTCACGGAGCCGGTTCTGTCGGTGCCGGTCCGTGGAAGCCACCATCTTTTTTTTGGATTTTTTTTTGGGGGGGGGGCAATTTTTTGCTGATTTTTTTTCTTCTGGGTATGCGCAGAAGCGGAGTCCCGGCACTACGGATGCGCCGCCATCTTGTTTTTGGCTTTTTTGGGGGGGATTTTTTGCAAATTTTCGGCACTACGCATGCATGCATGTGTGAAGTGTGCCCGCCCGTGCGCGGCACGGTCACGTGGCGCACAATGCGCGTGCAGCCACACAGCGTGGGAGAAAGCGAACCGGCGGTCAGGTAAGTAAGAACCCACCCCTGGTATGTATGTATGTATGTATGTATGTATGTATGTATGTATGTATGTATGTATGTACCATGTTTCCCCCAAAATAAGACTGCTGTTCTGTCCCAGCTAGCAACGTAGCAAACACAGAGTTTGTTCGAACTTAGTTTAATCAATAACCAACTACTAATAACTGGCTTCTCCTCACTGTCCGACTCGGGTGCCAGCTGCACAGGCCGCTGGCGCATCACCAAGTCGGTCTCCTCTCGAACGGGATCCGCTATCAGCTGCAACCGGGTCTTATATTAATTTTTGCTCCAAAAGATGCATTAGGGCTCATTTTCCAGTTAGGTCTTATTTTTGGGGAAATACAGTACTAAACGTGTCGGTCTGGCTGGCGATCTTAACTGGGGCTTATTTTTGGGGTAAGGCTTATATTATGAGCATCCTGAAAAATCATCCTACGTCTTATTTTCCAGTTAGGTCTTATTTTCGGAGAAACACGATGTGTATGCATATATGTATGTATGTTGCAGATATATACGTGTGTGTGTACATGTATGTATATAGCATGTGTATATGTGTGTTATGTATGTGTTTGAATAGATATAAACTTTCTCTTGAGGGCAGGCAACAGAATTTCATTTTTATAATAATAATAATAATAACAACAGAGTTGGAAGGGACCTTGGAGGTCTTCTAGTCCAACCCCCTGCATAGGCAAGAAACCCTACACTACTTCAGACAAGTGGTTATCCAACATCTTCTTAAAAACTTCCAGTGTTGGAGCATTCACAACTTCTGGAGGCAAGCTGTTCCACGGATTAATTGTTCTACCTGTCAGGAAAGTTCTCCTTAGTTCTAATTTGCTTCTCTCCTTGATTAGTTTCTACCCATTGCTTCTTGTTCTACCTTCAGGTGCTTTGGAGAATAGTTTGACTCCCTCTTCTTTGTGGCAGCCCCTGAGATTTTGGAACACTGCTATCATGTCTCCCCTGGTCCTTCTCTTCACTAGACTAGCCATGCCCAGTTCCAGCAACCGTTCTTCATATGTTTCAGCCTCCAGTCCCCTAATCATCTTCATTGCTCTTCTCTGCACTCTTTCTAGAGTCTCAACATCCTTTTTATATCGCGCCGACCAATTTTTTTTTAATGTGGGCTGGTGTACTCTACATAAAAAACGACAATAAAGTTATCTTAAAAGTTAATTTTTTTGCAACCTGCATCTGGTCACTAGGACATGTAACAGCTGCACGACTCATGGTTTTAATTCTGAACAAGCTACATCACCATCTTCTGTTCATCTCAGCCAGGCATTGAGGGCAAGAAAAAAACCCAGAGATAGGAACATGATGTTCCTAAGGCTTCATCAGGTCAGGCCAGACAAATAGTCCTAAACTGAAAAGCAGCTTGTTTAGTGACCGATTGAAGTTAGTATGGCACTGAAAAAAAAAGGGACATACGATAGTTTTTCACACTTACGACCATGGCAACATCCTCATGGTTTACCTGATCACAACAGACACTTGGCAACTGACTCATATGCAGTATGTGACGGTGCGGTGTCCCAGAGTCATGTGACCACCTTTTGTGACCTTCTGAAGAACAAAGTTAATGGGGAAGCCCTAAAGGTTCTTTTTCAGGAGGCCAACTGGACTTTCTGGTTTTTCTTTGAAGACGTTTAGCTTCTGTCATCCAAGAAACTTCTTCAGCTCTGACTGGATGGTGGGGAATGGAAGGATTTATATTCCTTGCACACAGCTGATCATTTGCATCCTTTTTAGAGAGTCATTGAGGCCACTTGAAGGTTTTATCCATGTCCTGAGGGTCACCTGAGTAGTGCAAATAGTTCCTGTAGTCTGCAATTTTTCTCCTCTGGAAATCCATTCCTACTCCCACACCATTCAAAGGATGTTCATCCCAAATTGGATAGCTAAAAGTCTGTAGAGATTCTCAGTCCTCCAGGTCATGGTTGTCCCAAAGGTGCTTTTTTTCAGGAGGCAACTGGACTTCCTTGTTTTTTCTTTTGAAGATGTTTCGCTTCTCATCCAAGAAGCTTCCTCAGCTCTGACCGGATGGTGGGGAATGGAAGGATTTATATTTCTTGCAGACAGATGGCCATTTGCATCCTTTTAGAGCAGCAGTTCTCAACCTTTTTTGGTCTTATTTTCGGGGAAACACGGTACACATGACACTTTCTCAGACCGGGAAGGGCAAGCAGGGGTAGGGGGCAAATGCATGGAGCTACATCTAAAGAGGCCTGCCTTCTCGGTTGACTCGCTTCTGTCCCCTCGGTGCTGCCTTCATGGAAATGAACGGAAATCAGCCTCGTCCTTTCTTTCCTTGGTTTAGCCTTTGGCCACATACTGTGGCTTAATTATAGATTTTCAGAGCGTAGCTGCCATGTTAATTATTCATGGTCTCATTTCATTCTCAGCTAAGGCAGAGGCAGCATCCAAGCAAAAATCTACGAAGCTAAAACTTACGGTGAACGGTTGCAGGAATTGGGTATGTCTCATCTATTGAAGAGAAGAACCAATGTACAGATTAACAGAGTTGGAAGGGACCTTGTAGGTCATAGAGCCGAGGTGGCGCAGCGGTTAGAGGCAGTACTGCAGGTCACTTTAGCTGACTGTGATCCGCAGGTCAGCGATTCCAATCTCACCAGCTCAAGGTTGATTCAGCCTTCCATCCTTCCGAGGTAGGTAAAATGAGGACCCAGATTGTTGGGGCAATGTAAATATACATTGCTTACTGGTGTAAACCACTTAGAGAGTGCTTGCACTGTGAGGCGGTATATAAATCTCACAACATAAATCTCACAAATCTCACAACATAAATCTAGTCCAACCCCCAGCCCAAGCAGAAGACCCTACACCAGTGATGGCGAACCTATGGCACGGGTGCCACAGGTGGCACGCGGAGCCATATCTGCCGGCACGCGAGCCGTTGCCCTAGCTCAGCTCCAGTGCGCATGTGTGTGCCCGCCAGCTGATTTTTGGCTCACGCAGAGGCTCTGGGAGGGCGATTTCGGCCTCCGGAGGGCCTCCAGGGTGGCGGGGGTGGAGCGTTTTTGCCCTCCCCAAGCTCCAAGAAAGCCTCTGGAGCCTGGGGAGGGCGAAAAACGGGCCTACCGGGCCCACTGGAAGTTGGGAAACGGGGGAGTGGGATGGGTCGCGCACGCATGCGCAGGGGGGTGGGGCAAGTGAGGGGCTTTGAATTATGGATGTGGGCACGCACACGCGTGTGATAGCGCGCGCGTGCACTATTTCGGCACCCGAGGGAAAAAAGATTCGCCATCACTGCCCTACACCATTTCTGACAATTGGCAGTCCAATCTCTTCTTGAAGGTCTCCAGTGACTTCCAAAGGCAACTTCTGTTCCATCGGTTGATTGTGCTCATTGTCAGAAAGTTCCTCCTTATTTCCAGGTTGAATCTCTCCTTGATCAGTTTCCATCCATTGTTCCTTGTCTGGCCTTCGGGTGCTTTGGAAACATGACATGATAGCAGTCTTCCAATATCTGAAGGACTGCCATCAAAGGAAGGGTTTTTTTTGTCAACTTATTTGCCAAAGCTCCAGAGGGCAGGACAAGAAACAATGGATGGAAACTGTTCCACTGGTTAATTGTTAGGAATTTTCTCCTGAATTCCAGGTTGCTTCTCTCTAACCAAGGGGAGAAGCAACCTAGAACTTAGGAGAAAATTCCTAACTGTGAGAACAATTAACCAGGGGAACAGCTTGCCTTCAGAAGTTGTGGGTGCTCCATCACTAGAGGCTTTTAAGAAGAGATTGGACAGCCATTTATTAGAAATAGTATAGGTCTCCTGCGAGAGCAGGGGGTTGGAATAGATGACCTCCAAGGCCGTTTCCAACTCTTGTTACTGCTACTTAACTAAATATTAGTGAGAGTTCTTCATAGTCAAAAATACTAATTATATCTTTGTCTCTTTCTATCTCTCTATCTATCATCTCTCTATCTATCCCTACCTACCTTCCTTCCTTCCCTCCCTATCCTCTCTCACTCTTCTCCATCCATCCATCACCCCCTCTCCCTACCTACCTTCCCTATCCCTAACCCATCCCTCTCTCTCTTATCCATCCATCCATCCATCAATCCATCCATCCATACTGTATCTATCTATCCATCCATATCTAACTATCCATCCATCTCTCTCTCTCCATGTCTGTCTGTCTGTCTGTCTGTCTGTCTGTCTGTCTGTCTGTCTGGGAGTGTTACCACAATATTCAAGTGTTACCACAATATTCAAGAAATAGTGGAATAGAATCATGAAAGAAAGAAAGGGTGCAAAAGGAAATTTCGAATGAAGTGAATGGCAAAAATTAAAATATTTTAAAATTTATTTTCAATTATTAAACAGAATTATTAAACTGCTCCACAGTGAATTGGCCCTAGTGAGTTGACTGTGTCTCATTCCGGTTCAAATGAGTATAAAGATTTATTGCAAGTTTAAGCGCTCTACAAGAATCTGGCCAACTAACAGTCAAGGGAAATGAGCGGGAGATAATAAAGGCATTCCAGATGGACTTAGATCTCTTGCGGGCGCACAGGGATTCATGACTTATGACGCGTTTGACCCCTCCATCGGGCTCAGCCTGGTCCTCTCCTACAACAACATAGTCACTCTGCTCTGACATTCCTGCTACTTAAGGCATTGTTCTCCAGTGACTACATAGCCCATCCTTCTGTGCTTTTGTTCAACTTCTGAACATCTATGGAGATTCTCAATCATCCAGGTCATGGTTGTCCCCCACGGTCCGTCCCCCCGCCCCGGGCAAAAGGCAACTGGACTTTCTTTTTTTGTTTGGTTTCCCTCTGAAAACATTTCGCTTTCAGAATCGAAGAAGCTTCTTTGGAGGAGAAGCGATGTTTTCAAAGGCAAAACAAAACAAGAAAGTCCAGTTGCCTTTTTTGGGGGGTGTGTGGAACCCTTTGGGTTCAGCTTCTGGAAGAGCAAACTGAAGGGCAGGAATTTCTGGATAAAGCTACTCTTCCAACAGAACTTTTCCTAACAAAACTCACCCGTCACTGTGATTTCACGCCTCTTTAAAAGTTCCTTGCAGTTTCATTTTGAAAAGCCCTATTCTTGTTTTTTCTCTCCCTGGTTGGGTGGGGAAGAATAGCCACCCTCAATAATCTTGCTTTTCTTTGTTCTTCCTTTTCTTTTTGAGCCCACTGTCATCGCTGGTATTTCTGAACTGGGGTTAAAATACAATGTGAATCTTCCTCCTCCCTCCAGATCCCTTCTCTTCCTTTTCAACAGACCGCAGCCTTCAATTCTTATATTCCAATAAAAAGTCCGCCCACCATATATCTTTAGTCTACTTAACTCATGCTAGACCATGAACTCTTTGAGCCAATCTTCTTTCTTTACTTTTCAAAGAGTGGTGAAGAGGCCCCATTGTACCAGTTCCATTGTAAACGTCTTTATTTCCAACTGCGTTTAAAAGGTTGCGTAAATTAACCTTGCTACACGTTGGTTAAGCACGTTTTGCCCCCCCCCCCCCAATCGTGTTGGAGTAGAATATATGTCCAGCTACAGGTAGTCCTCGACTTACAATGGTTCTTTTAGTGACCGCTCAAAGTTACAACTTCATTGAAAGTTCACTTCAAGGAGAAACTTCCTAACAGTGAGGACAGTTAACCCGTGGAACAGCTTGCCACCAGAAGTTGTGGGTGCTTCATCACTGGAGGTTTTGAAGAAGAGACTGGAGAGCCTCTTGTCTCAAATGGTATAGGGCAGTGATGGCGAACCTTTTTTGGTTTGTGTGCCAAAAGGGTGTGTGTGTGCTCACGCTAGCACACATACCCACACCCATTCCCTCCCCTCCCACATATGCGCACAACCCCCCTCCCCCGCTGCCCCTGCGCATGCGCACCCACCCCCCACCCCCGTGCAAAGGCCTCACCGAAGCCTGCGACGGTGAAAAACAGCAAAACGGGCAATCCGGAAGTTCAGGAAAACGCACTTCCGGTTTGCCCGTTGGGCTGTTTTTCGCATTCCGGGGCTTCAGGAAGCTTCCCTAAACCCTCCGGAGTGCGAAAAACAGCCCAACGGCAAACCGGAAGTGCGTTTTCCTGAACTTCCGGTTTGCCTGTGGAGCTGAAATAGGGCAACGCCTCGCGTGCCCTCCGATATGGCTCCGCGTGCCACCTGTGGCACGCATGCCATAGGTTCGCCATCACTGGTATAGGGTGTCCTGCTTGAGCAGGGGGCTGGACTAGAAGACCTCCAAGATCCCTTCCAGCTCTATTCTATTCTAATTCTGAAAAAAAGGGACTTACGATCCTTTTTTCACACTGACGGCCGCTGCAGCATCCCTGTGGTCACGTGATCAAAATTCGGACCTTGGGCAACTGCCTCGTATTTATGATGGTTGCCGTGTCCCAAGTGATCCCCTTTTGCGACCTCCTGACAAGCAAAGTCGATGGGGAAGCCAGATTCACTTATCAACTGTGTTTACTAACTTAACAACTGCAGTGATTCGCTTAACAAGGGTGGCAAGAAAGGCCGTAAAAGGGGGTAAAGTTCACTTAACAAATGTCTTGCTTAGCAACAGAAATTTTGGGCTCGATTGTGGTCGTAGGTCGAGGACTACCTGTGCTGGCCTATCACTCAGATCATTTAGACTGTGGTCCCGATTTCTTCCATCGGCAGCATTTTTGAAGCCCGGTTTCCACACACACACCCCACCGTCATCTCATTCGGTTTTCCCGTCTTTAAATTAATCCGTGGAATGGTTGGCCTCCAGAATTAATTCTGGATTAATGAATTCATCAATGGGACGGCTTGCCTCCAGACATTATGGCTGCTCCTTCACTGAAGGTTTTCAAGACACTTGTCTGACGAATGAAGGCGAATCTACGTGTCCCAGGATCCGATCTGGGTTGGTCAGGGGGACCAGAGGTTTTGTCTTCTGAGCTTTCGGACTCGTTGTGGAGCCCATCCTCAGGGAACTTCTCTCTGACACAGTCTGGTGAGCGAGAAGAAGTTCCCTGAGGATGGGGCTCCAGAACGAGTCCGAAAGTTTGGAAGGCTAACCTTCTGAACCCCGTGACCAACCCAGGTTGGATCCTGGGGGATCCAATTGGTCCGATTCAGCAGTCCACCTGCATTTCAAAGACAAAGGCTGCTCTTTGGAAGACAGCAAAGTCCACATTCTGGACAGAGAGGACTGCTGGTTTGAGAAGAGGGGTCAAAGAGGCCATCTACGTCCAAATTGAACAGCCCTCCCTCGACAGAGAAGGAAGCATACGACGGAAGGAAGCATAAGAGCTGAAGTGGTGCAGTGGTTAAATGCAGCCATTGCAGGCTGACTGCTAGTTCAACAGTTCAGCTGTTCAAATCTCACTAGGCTCAAGGTTGACTCAGCCTTCCATCCTTCCGAGGTGGGTAAAATGAGGACCCAGATTGTTGGGGGCAATAGGCTGAACTCTGTAAACCGCTTAGAGAGGGCTGTAAAGCACTATGAAGCGGTATATAAGAAAAGTGCTATTGCTATCTATCTCCAGTCTACAACACGGTCCTTTCAACAGTTCCAAGAAGGCTCCGTATTCATTTGCAACATTCAGGTGATCCTGAGGACACAGATAAACCTCCAAGTGGCCTCAACCACTCGCTAAAAGGATGCAAATGACCAGCTGGCTGCAGGAAGTATCAATCCTTCCATTCCTCACCATCCGGTCAGAGCTGAAGAAGCTTCTTGGATGAGAAGTGAAAGGTCTTCAAAAGAAAAACCAGAAAGTCCATTTGCCTCTTGAAAAAAAGCACCTTTGGGACAACCCTGACCTGGAGGGCTGAGAATCTCCATAGACATTTCTCTGAAATGGTATAACAGTTAACAGATTAACAGAGTTGCAAGGGACCTTGCAGGTCATCTAGTCCAACCCCCTGCCCAAGCAGGAGACCCTTACATCCGCCTCTACCTAGGATCAAACTCACAACCTCCTGATTGTGAGGCAAGAGCTCTACCTCTAGGCCACAGCAGCTGGGTTAAGGTTTCCTGCTTGAGCAGGGGGTTGGACTAGAAGACCTCCAAGGTCCCTTCCAACCCTATTATTCTATGTTCTTTGCACTGGAGGGGTGGATGAAATTCCACTGACTTCTCATGAGGGTCCTTTCCAGGACATCCAAGGTCCATTGTAATCTAGTTGTAGCTGTTCATGCCAACATCTCCGGCCCACGCATGGATTAGCAAAGGAAGAATAGTTGCCCCTGGGCTTACTAAGACCTTGGGTCTACCATAACTTTGCAATGGGTTTCCAGAGGTATACATTTCAATTATTCATAGGAGTTTGTAGCCATCGGCCGAGACTTTTTAATCTTCTTGCAACACGCAATTGGGCTGCCGTTCTCAGAGAATTATATCCCCTGCCAGTCTCCTATTGCAACACGTTCTTTCTTTGATAAACCTCCAAGCTCTTTCATCATCTCAAATACTGCCGTTTGTTGCTCCAATCGGTTTTGACTTGGGGGATTCCTACAAGCTTCTGTTTGTTGCAAATGTTCCCGGGCAGCAACCCAAAAAATAGGCTACAAACACAGGGGCTAGGACTGCAGGAACCCCAAGCTGCTTTTCCAAAGGAGCTCGTCCATTTAAATTGATGTTTATTTTCCAAGGCTAATCCTGTCCTAAGGCTTATATTTCTTCTTGTTAGTCAAATATAACAGAAAAACAGAGCTGGGACGGACCTCGGAGGTCCTCTAGTCCAACCCCCTGCTCAAGCAGGAGGCCCTCAACCATTCCGTACAAATGGTTGTCCAGCCTCTTCTTAAAAGCCTCCAGTTGTTGGAGCGCCCATAACCTGGAGGCAAATATTCACTATCCAATTAGGCATTTTACACATTAAGCAGCGGGGTTTTGTAGTGTTCCTTGGGAACATCAATACAGACACACTTTTTCTTTCTCTTCTTTTTATTATTATATTTTAAAGATTATATAAATGAAGGATATATAGTGGAGTAAATTAATAGCCGGAGATATTGTTATGTTGATTGATTAATAATATGCTTGATTTTTAGATTATGCTTAAAAGGTTTTGAGTAACAAGGAGTTAAAGATTTAGAGAAATTTTGAAATTAAGAATTTGTTAGCATAATTTATCTTATTATTATTGAATATTACACCCTGTGCTTTTTCTGGGAAGTTGGGGGGGGGGCGAGAGGGGGGGAGGATGGGGGGAAGGGGGGGAGAAAAAGAGAAAAATGTTTGTACTTTGTACTAATAAAACTTTTTGAAATAATAAATACAGACACACTTTTTTTTTGTATGCAGCTGATAACATGTTAGATGTTAGCTAAAGAACCCGAATGGTTTTCAGGAAACGTTAAGCAAATTGCGTAATATAGAATACAATAACAGTGTCAGGCCTGAAGAGCTGAAGTGGTGCAGTGGTTAAATGCTGCGACTGCAGGCTGACTGCTAGTTCAGCAGTTCAGCTGTTCAAATCTCACTAGGCTCAAGGTTGACTCAGCCTTCCATCCTTCCGAGGTGGGTAAAATGAGGACCCAGATTGTTGGGGGCAATATAAACAAAAGAGGAGGAGGAGGGAAAGCCATCCCTTCCTCTTCAAATCGAAACAGATTTACAAAATTTAAATGATTGGCAGAGCCAGACAGATGTCTACAGTCTGGAAAAGGAGATGGAAGATCGGGGTCAGATGGGAGGCGAGCTGACAACTACAAAATTATCAAGTTACAAAAAGATGCAACCATCATCAAGATACAACAAGATGCAGTGTTGAAGTTTATTTGACAGATGGTTGCCATTATGACTGTACTTTTCTTTTTCCCTTCTTTCCTTAATTTTTTTTTCTTTTCTTTACTTCTTGCATTCTTTTTTTTTTCTTTTGTTTTTTTTGGGGGGCTTATTCAAAGTATTATTAATTCTTTTTAAAGATTTAGAACTTTTTTGAACCTAATAATTTAATACATAGTAACATTTTGTTACTAATAGAGTGGTAGAATTTATGATGAAGTTTAAGGTTTTTGTATTATTATTTAGTTATTTTTTGTGTAATATCAATTTAAGTTTTATTTAATTGTGAGAAAGATTTGGAATTGTTATCTATCCAGTTATAAAATATTACAATTAGATTTAACATTTTTTTTTTGGGAGGAAGGTTATTTAAAGTTTGGAATTAGTGCTTATAATCTGATATATAGTAATAGTAAGTTATTTATATACTGATTGATTTTATGATGATGTTTAAGGTTTTTGTATTTAATACTTAGTCATCATTTATGTAATAATCATTTAATTCTTAGTTAACAGTGAAGAAATGTTGTGAAGGGTAGATGATTGAAAGGAGGAGGAAGGAATTTTTATTAGTGTACAATTTGGAGTTGAAGTTTTAAAAAAATAAGGTGGAAGTCAAAATTTTTTAATTTAATTTAAATTTATTTTATTGATATTATGCCCTGTACTCTCTCTGGGAAGTCCGGGGGGGAGGGGGGAGGGAAAGGGGTGGGTTAGGGGGGAGAAAAATTAAAAAAAATATAAAACTTTTTGGAAAAAAAAAAAAAAAACAGTGTCAGGCCTGAAGATCCAATGCTCAAGATCAGCAGTGGGTTCTAAAACCCGTTACTACCGGTTCGTGCACACTGGCAGAGCCTCTTGCCACCGCCGCTACTGGTTCGCAGAACCGGGCCGAACCGGGAGCAACCCACCGCTGCTCAAGATGGTTTCTAGGCCTGTCAGGCCTGGAAACCATCTTGAGCATTGGATCTTCAGGCCTGCCAAAGAGAGTTGGAAGGGACCTTGGAGGTCTTCTAGTCCAACCCCCTGCTCAGGCAGGAAACTCTACACCACTTCAGGCAAATGGTTATCCAACATCTTCTTTAAAACTTCCAGTGTTGGAGCATTCACAACTTCTGGAGACAAGCTGTTCCATTGGTTAATTGTTCTAACTGTCAGGAAATTTCTCCTTAGTTCTAAGTTGCTTCTCTCCTTGATTAGTTTCCACCCATTTCTTCTTTACCTGCCCTCAGGTGCTTTGGAGAATAGTTTGACTCCCTCTTCTTTGTAGCAACCCCTGAGATATTGGAACACTGCTATCATGTCACCCCTAGTCCTGAAGATCGGATTCCCCCATGAATGAATGGTTTTAAAGTTGTGTAATGTTTTAAAATTATATATTATTGTATTGTTCTTATTCCTGTTGTACGCCGCCCTGAGTCCTACGGGATTGGGCGGCCTATAAGAACTTTAAATTAAATTAAATTAAATTCTTTTCATTAAACTAGACATACCCAGTTCCTGCAACCGTTTTTCATATGTTTTAGCCTCCAGTCCCCTCATCATCTTTGTTGCTCTTCTCTGCACTCTTTCTAGAGTCTCAACATCTTTTTTACATCGTGGCGACCAAAACTGAATGCAGTCTTCCAAATTTGGCCTTACCAAGGCATTATAAAGTGGTATTAACACTTCACGTGATCTTGATTCTATCCCTCTATTAATGCAGCCTAGAACCGTGTTGGCTTTTTTGGCAGCTGTATTTGACAGTAATGCAAATGAGAGGCCTGGATTTGAAGATGAATATATCGAAGACCGAGGCTGTGTGTTTGACAGGGTAAACGAAGGGAAAGGATGCGCGTTTTACATAAGTGACGAAACATTAGAGCAAAAGGGATGGTTTCCTGCACCTTGGTAAACAGATGGCGAAATGTGAAGATGCGCAAAGGATGGTAAGAGAGGTAATGAGTGTTATGAGATTTATTGCAAGAAATTAATGCTTGCTGAGGGAAGTGCAAATAGCTGCGTGTGAGAGCTTCTGCCATTTTGATATATGGAAATGAAGGCCGGGTACCCCAGGAAAAAAAAACCCATAAAAAGTTAAGTTGACTGCAGCGGAGGTGCGGTGTTCGAAGTGGGTGTGTAAAAGGAGCAGAATTAACGGCTTTCTGAAGGAACGTGGCTTGAATGCAAAAATCAAGTAACCGATTCGAAGGAAAATTCTCGCGGTTCGGTCATAGACCAAGAACATATCGTGTAACAGCATATATATAAATAGACAAAGCCAAAAAAAAAAAAAAGATAAAGGAAGGGTAAAGGGGTCAGGAGGAAATCAAGGTAGAACGGAGTGGATGACAAGGGGCGTGCATAAGTGCACCAGCGTGCCTACCGTCCCTGTCCTAATGTTCCCTCTTATCAGTACTCATCTTATGTATATAAACCATGTTATATCTATGTATATTACCAACAATTACTTGACAAAAATAAATAAATAAATAAAAATAAAATAAACATTCTCCAAAGAGAAAGAAAGAAGTTTCTTTCCAAAAAGTTTGAAGAAGAAAAACGCAAGGCCTGAAGAAATTTATTTTATTTTATTCCTTCTTAGAAACCGCCCAACTCCCGAGGGACTCAGGGCGGCATACAACATGTAAGAGGAACAATCAATAAAAAGAAACATAACAATACTGATTTAAAAGCAATTATAAAAAATTTAAAAAACATTATCATCGTTCATACGTGGGCATAATTGATCTTGTTTTAGCCCGCCTGCTTGAAAAGCCATGTTTTCACGGCGTTGTGGAAGGCCAGCAGGGTGGGGATAGTTCGGATCTCTGGTGGGAGTTGGTTCCAAAGAGAGGGAGCTCCCACAGAGAAAGCTCTCCCCCACGGTCCCGCCAACCGGCATTGCTTGGTTGACGGGACCTGGAGGAGACCAACTCTGTGGGACCTAACCGGTTGTAGGGAAGTATGTGGCAGGATGCGGTCCTGCATGTGATGAATTGTGATGTGCCAGGTGTGGATTGTGTCAAGTGAGGGGTCTTGTGAGGGGTGGATCACATCAGGTGAGGGTCACTGGTTGGGGGGGGGGTTAATGGGTTGGTTGAGGGTCGGTGCCATCGCTGTTGGTTGTGGGGTTGATCTGAATTCTGAGGGGTTTGTAGGCTGCTTGTCAGTCGATGTCTCTGTGGGCTTTGGGGAGAGGCATCTATGCATCCAGGAGAATATCTCCGCAAAGAGCTAAAGGAGACATTGCGAACCTCTCGGCCGGTTCTTCGGCCAGGACTTACCTAGTTTCACCTGCAGAGGAGACGGTTTGTAATTCATGGCTACGGTCTCGCCTTCTCTGGGATCACAGTCTCTGTCCGAGATGGAGGCGGCCGCTGGATCCTGTTGGAGGGCAGAAAAAAACAACCACAAAACCCATCAGGACTACCATCATTTAATTTTTTTAAAAAAAAAACTGTTGATGCATCTATATCTAACTTTTATTATTTATACAAAGAACTCAAGGTAACAAACATATCCAACGTGCCTTCCTCCTGCTATTTTCCCCACAACAACCCTGTGAGGTGGGTTGGACGGACAGAGAATGACATGCCCAAAGTCATCAAGCTGGGTTCCAAGTTTGAGGCGAGTCTAGAACTCACTGTGACCTGTTGATTGGCCAGAAGTTACCCAGCCATCTTTCATGCCTAAAATGAGACTAGAATTCACCGTCTCCTGGTGATTGGTCCCAAGTCACCCAACTGGCTTTTATGCCTAAAGCGGGACTAGAATTTACTGTCTCCTGGTGATTGGCCCAAAGTCACCCAGCCAACTTTCATGCCTAAAGCAGGACTAGAACTCACAGTCTCCTGGTGATTGGCCCAATGTCACCCAACTGGCTTTTATGCCTAAAGCGGGACTAGAATTTACTGTCTCCTGGTGATTGGCCCAAAGTCACCCAGCCAGCCTTCATGACTAAGGTAGGACTAGAACTCACAGTCTCCTGGTGATTGGCCCAATATCACCCAGCCAACTTTCATGCCTAAAGCAGGACTAGAACTCACAGTCTCCTGGTGATTGGCCCAAAGTCACCCAGCCAACTTTCATGCCTAAAGCAGGACTAGAACTCACAGTCTCCTGGTGATTGGCCCAAAGTCACCCAGCCAACTTTCATGCCTAAAGCAGGACTAGAACTCAGTCTCCTGGTGATTGGCCCAAAGTCACCCAGCCAACTTTCATGCCTAAGGCAGGACTAGAACTCACCATCTCCTGGTGATTGGCCCAATGTCACCCAGCTGGTTTTCGTGCCTAAGGCTGAACTAGAACTCACAATTTCCCATTTTCTAGCCCGGTACCTTAAGCACAAGATTAGACCAAACTGACTCTCATTTGTTATTATTTAGATTTATGGCCCCCGCAATTGGGAAGACCCCTGGCAGTCTACAAAGCAATTTGAAACAGAGCATAACAACGCCTCCACCGTAGAAGTTACCAACAGATAAAAATCAATTAAATTGCAAAAACCAATAAAATTCCGCGGGCAACGGGAGAATGGGTCTGTATTTGTGGGGAAAGCAACACCAGGGGCTCCATGTTTCCACCTGCCTCATTTTATGGCAGTGGGGGACGAAGCAAGAGGTCCTTTGAATAACAAAGTTGGAAGGGACCTTGGAGGTCTTCTAGTCCAACCCCCTGCTCAAGCAGGAATTCTGGTGACATACAAGTGAAATCGATTGACGTTGGATGGAAAAGACAGTGCTGTAAGTATCTCTGGGCAAGATTTTTAAAAAAGCACTTTCAAATGTACAGGTAATCCTCCAATTATGACCACGATGGACCCAAATTTTCCGTTGCTAAGCAAAACAGTTGTTGAGTTTTCCCCGTTGCTACAGTTGATAAGGAAAGCACTGCAACTGTTAACTTAGTTCTTCCCCCATTGACTTTGCTTGTCAGAAGGTCACAGAAGGGAATCACATGACCTTGGGACACTGCAACCGTCGTAAGTACACGCCAGTTTCCAAGCCTCCAAATTTTGATCACATGACCATGGGAATTCCGCAGTGATGGTGGTGGAGGGTGAAAAATGATCCGTAAGTCACTTTTTTCAGTGGCGTCATAACTTCAAATGGTCACTAAAGGAATGGTTGTAAATCAAGGACTATCTGAACTCAGAAACTGACAGGGCACCAGCACATATGAAATATGCTCCTGGTAATATATGCTGGCTAATATCTGGCCTGCTGTGCTCTGGACCAATTGATACTTCTGGAAAGTCTCCAAGGGCAGCCCCAAATAAGACATATTACAGTAGTCCAGGCAAGCGGGGATAAGGCGCACGAGTTATTATGGGGAGGTCCTTCTGCTCCAGGTAGGGCTGCAACTTGCAGACTGATGGATCTGGACACTCTCTTGCCATCAGCCCAAGAAGGAGTATGACGGGATAAGAATTTACAATTAGAGGTGATGAGATCTTTTTCCTTGGAAACCAATCCTTAACAAATGAAACCCAATTTATAAAGTCTAAAGTAACAAAAATATTTATTTAAGTAGAAAAGAATATAAAACCTAAATCTTAATGGCTATATCTCTGCAATATAAGATAAACGTCCTTCTTCAACGGACAGCAGCAGAAAGAAGAAAGAAAGTTACAAAGGAATGTTGTACATGCGCAGATCACATATCACGTGCCTGCTTTGCTTTGCTAGGAATCTCAGAATATCATAAAGTACAGTATGTGAGCACAGCTGACAATCAAAATTCACATCGTGACAGAGTAGGAGAAATATGGAAATTCTCAACCATCCAAGTCATGGTTGTTCCAAAAATGTTTTTTTTCCAAAAGGAAGCTGAACTTTTTCGGTGTGTGTGTGTGTGGGAGTCCTTGAAAACATTTCGCTTCCCAACCAGGATGCTGCAGTCTTTGAAATTTTTCAATGCCGCTGTAACTTCCAACAATTGCTAATTCATTTGTTAAGAGTCAAAGACTACCTCTAATTTATTTCCAGTGGCCAATATTAACTAATAAGAGTTTATCCCTATGGACCAACATTAGGTTTAACTAGGGAAGATGGTGGTTTAAGCAATAAACCCCGTAATTGTGGGGTCCTTGGTGTGCTCCCTGAGCTTGGTTATGGATTTGCAGACGTTTCCTGACCCAACTAGGTAACATCATCAGTGCCAGAAGGGAGTGGGTGTAAGCAGGGGTAGGATTCAGCTCGTTTGGACCGGTTCGGGCGAACCGGATGCTAATTTTACATCTGGTTCGGCAAACCGGTAGTTGCAAGGAATGGCTGGCCCCGCCCACCCCTTCCCTCCCAGGAAACTCCATGCGGCCCGTTTTGGATGCCAGGTAAGTGCAGGGCCCGCGCGGAGGCTCTGGGAGGGTGAAAAATGGGCCTCCCGGAAGTTCCGGAAGTCTGGAAACAGGCCCGTTTCTGGCCTCTGGAGGGCCTCCGGAGCCCAGGGGAGGCCGTTTTCATCCTCCCGGAGGCTTGAAGAAAGCCTCCATAGCTTGGGGAGTGCAAAAACGCCCCCCCCCCCGTGGTACAGGAGGCTGAGTAAGCCATGCCCACCATGGCCACGCCCACCCAACAACCGGGCAGAGAACCGGCTGCTAAAATTTTTGAAAGGATCTGCCCCAGCTAATCCCTCATGAAAGTAAGACTCTTGAACCCGTTGAGTCAAAAGAACTTTTACTGAGAGAAAGTGATGGCAGGAAAGCAAGAGGAAATCTGGCAAATCCCGCGGGAAGCACACAGCAATTCTTTGTTTCCCCAAACCCAACACACACACACCCCCGGCCAGTCCACCAGCAACCAATGTGATGCCACAAGAGCTGTATGCAACGAAATTTCATTTCAATGTATGCCGATTAGTGTACATTTAAAGTGACAATAAAGTTACTATTCTATTCTGTTCTGTTCTGTTCTGTTCTGTTCTGTTCTGTTCTATTCTATTCTATTCTATTCCAGGGATGGGCAACTATGGTTCTTTGAGGACCTGTGGACTTCAACTCCCAGAATTCCTGAGCCAGCCATGTATGGCTGGCTCAGGAATTCTGGGAGTTGAAGTCCACAGGTCCTCAAAGAACCATAGTTTGCCCACCCCTGTTCTATGCTATTCATATTCTATTCATATTCATATTCTATTCTATTCTATTCATATTCTATTCTATTCATATTCTATTCCAGGGGTGGGCATAGAATAGAACAGGGGTGGGCAAACTATGGTTCTTTCAGGACCTGTGGACTTCAACTCCCAGAATTCCTGAGCCAGCCATGTATGTCTGGCTCAGGAATTCTGGGAGTTGAAGTCCACAGGCCCTCAAACAACCATAGTTTGCCCACCCCTGTTCTATTCTATTCATATTCTATTCATATTCTATTCTATTCCAGGGGTGGGCAACTATGGTTCTTTCAGGACCTGTGGACTTCAACTCCCAGAATTCCTGAGCCAGCAATGTATGGCTGGCTCAGGAATTCTGGGAGTTGAAGTCCACAGGTCCTCAAAGAACCATAGTTTGCCACCCCTGTTCTGTTCTGTTCTGTTCTGTTCTGTTCTGTTCTGTTCTGTTCTGTTCTGTTCCAATTCCAATTCCAATCCCAATCCCAATCCCAATCCCAGTGTTGTTTTGAGAATGCTGAGGTGCTAGGCAGATGAGAGGTCATTCTCAGGGCACGATGGCCTTGAAACCAGTCTGGAACCAGCCGGGAGGGGGTCTGCTCTGTCTCTGTGGCAAGAAAAGTCATACAATGGGCCAAAACTCACTTACCAACTGTCTCACTTAGCTCAAATGTGGTCGTACGTTGAGGACTACCTGTAGATTATATTCAGCACTTCCTGGCATTCGAAAAGAAAGCGAAATCGTAGGGTTTTTAAAAATAGAAATATATCAAATTCTTTGAAACCAGAGGCTCCCGTGGCGAAGCCTGATGGCCGGCTTAATTCTTCGGTAGCAACTTTGCAAACCTATTCCTGCCAAGGAGAGAACGGCGTACGCATCCTAGCTTTTTTGGCGTCTCTAAAAATCGGAAAACATAAGCCGGGAATAAAAATCAATCGCTCTACTGTAAGCACAATGAGCTGCATTATTTAAAAACCACCTCGCTGAGAACCAACAGATGTGCACGTTCAGGTTAGCAAACTGAGAACAGCCTGTGCCAAATGCGGAGTTCTCTAATTCTCGGAACATTCACGTCTTCGTTGGCCAGCGCTGAAACATTTTGACTTCACTCTTCTTAAATATTTATTTTATTGGGGTCCTTTGCTCAGCTTTCATTGCTAGGAAGGCGGGAAGCTATTTGGAGCAGGAGGCTCTGGCAGCGGGAACTCAGATCCTCATTCCCTCTAGGCTAGACTACTGCCATGTGCTTTACATGGGGCTACCCTTGAAGACTGCTTGGGATTTCGCACAAAATGCAGGTAGACCTCAACTTATGACAGTTCACTTAGTGACCATTCCAAGTTACAACGGCACTGGAAAATGTGAGTTAGGAGCGTTTTTCAGAGTTACGAGCTTTCCAGCATCCCCATGATCCCGTGATCAAAATTAAGACACTTGACAACTGGCATGTACTTATGACTGTTGCAGAGTCCCGGGGTCCATTGATCCCCTTCTGCGACCTTCTGACAAACAAATCAATGGGAAAGCCAGATTCACTTCATAACCATGTGACTCACTTAACAACTGCAGTGATCCACTTAACAATTGTGGCAAGAAAGGTCGTAACATGGGGCAAAGCTCACTTAAGAACAGAAATTTTGGGCCCACTTGTGGACGTAACCAGAGAACTACCTATATAGCGGCTTTCATGCTGATGGCTAAGAGTCACAACAGCCAAGTATTTCAAGTGTGGTTTTTACCAAGGCAATAGAGATGATATTTATGACCACAATTCAGCCCAAAAATTCTGTTGTTAAGAGAGACAACTGTGAAGTGAGTTTTGCCCCACGGCACGACTTTTCTTGCCACTGTTTTTAAGTGAATCGCTGAAGTTGTTAAGTGAGCAACACGGCTGTGAAGCGAATCTGGCTTCCCCATTGACTTTGCTTGTTGGAAGGTCGCAAAAAGGGATCACACGACCTCGGCACACAGCAACCGTCATAAATATGAGTCAGTTGCCAAGTGTCTGAATTTTGATCACATGACCACGAGGATACTGCAATGGTCGTAGGTGTGAAACCACCAAGCTGAAAGCACCAAGGGCCCTCCAGTTCTCCTCCTCCCGTCTGCAAACCTCTCTCCCTTCTAGCACTGATGATACTACCTAGTTGGGTCATGAAACGTCTGCAAGGAAATCACCAAGTACTCCACAGTCCTCCTCCTCCTGAAGATGTTACCTAGTTGGGTCATGAAACGTCTGCAAGGAAATCACCAAGCTCAGAGAGCATCAAGTACCCTACAGTCCTCCTCTTCCTCCTCACCCTGAAGATGTTACCTAGTTGGGTAATGAAACGTCTGCAAGAAAGCACCCAAGCTCAGAGAGCACCAAGTACCCCACGGTCCTCCTCCTCCTCCTCCTTGCCCTCAAGTTGTTACCTAGTTGGGTCATGAAACGTCTGCAAGAAAGCACCCAAGCTCAGAGAGCACCAAGTACCCCACAGGCCTCCTCTTCCTCCTTGCCCTGAAGATATTACCTAGTTGGGTCATGAAACATCTGCAAGAAAGCACCCGTTCATAGAGCACCAAGGACCCCATAGTGATGGCATTATGGAGGGCCTTGAAAACCTGGCTCTTCTCTTGGGCTCAGGGCTACGGAGGCTGGGTGGCTGATCTCCATTCTACGTAACGATTGGCTTCACCATCTGTTTATTGGTTTATATAGATTGCTGTTTTTACATTATCCTGTAGTAAAGGCTGCCCGGAGACACTGAATTCTATGATCCAGTGATGAATCGTGATGGCTTTTTCCTCTTTTGAAATCCTTTAGGGTCACTTGAGATATTGCTTTCACAAAAAAAAAAAAAGAAATTGTTCTCGATGGCTCTGACTTGCAGCCTCGGTGCAGTATTTTTGCTCAAAAGTCCGCTTCCCGGCCTCGGCAGCTGGTAAGGGCTGCTTCCTCTCAATTAAGGCAGCTTTTGCAAGAATTAGCAAGGACATTTCAGTTGGGCACTCAAATGGGACCGGAGCCCTGGCTTTATGAATTACCCGTATTTTTCGGAGTATAAGATGCACCTTTTTCCCCCCTAAAAGAGGCTGAAAATTTTGGGTCTTATACTCCGAATGTAGCTTTATCGAAGCTTTTTCCCCCAGCCCTAACGAGGTGCTACCAATCTTCCCTGCTCTTCCCGGGCTTGTTTTCATTGCTACTCCCTCCGAAAAAGGTTTTTTCAGCCCTAACCAGGGGATAAAATAATGTGCTGAAGCTGACCAGACTAAGGACGCTAGCCAGATGAATACCTGGTAGGTAGATCCCCCGCCTTATTTTCCTCCCCAAAAACTAAGGTGCGTCTTATACTCCGAAAAATACGGTATGTGCCTTCAGCTCTTGGCTGGTTTCTTGACTGCTCTGTCAAGGCCTCACCGAATCTCGTCCAAAAGGCATGGAAAACGAAGAGAAGAGTTGACCATGTCCTTCCTTCCATCCAACATTTCTTGAGAACCTCTTGTCTTTTTCCAGATGTTTAGTAGAACCTCAAGTCGCCATCAGACACGCAGATCTTCTGCTCCGACCCACTGCCCAAGCAGGAGACCGTATATAATTCCAGACAAATGTCCGGCCTCCAGTGATGGAGCACCCAGAACTTCTGGAGGCAAGTCTTTCCACTCAATTAACAGAATCACAGAGCTGGAAGGGACCTTGGAGGTCATCTAGTCCAACCCCCTGCTCAATGGCTATCCAGTCTTTTCTTGAAAACCTCCAGTGATGGAGCACTCACAATTTCTGGAGGTAAGTTGTTCTACTGGTTAATTAACAGAAGGGCAGAATAACAAAGTTGGGAGGGACCTTGGAGGTCTTCTAGTCCAACCCCGTGCTCAGACAGGGAGAACTATACCATTTCAGACAACTGACTGTCCAGTCTCTTCTTATAAAAACCTCCAGTGATGGAGCACCCACCACTTCTGGGGGCAAGCCATTCCCCTGATGGATTGTTCTCACTTGTCAGGTGTCTACAAGTAGTCTTATGACTACGATTGAGACCAAAATTCTGTTACTAAGTGAGACAGTTGTTGAGGGAACTTCGCTCTATTTTATGACCTTTCTGGCCACGCTGTTAAGCGAATCCCTGCAGGTGTTAAAGTTAGTGATACGGTTGCGAAGTGAATCTGGCCTCCCCAGTGACTTTGCTTGCTAAAAGGGATCACATGACCCCTGGACACTGAAACCGTCATAAGTCCATGCCAGTTGCCAAACGTTTGACTTTTGATCATGTGATCAAAAAGGTCGTAGGTGTGTAGAAAAAATGGTCATAATTCCCTGGTTGCAGTGCCTTTTTAACTTCCAACGGTCACTAAACAAATGGTTTGAAGTGGAACCTATACACATCTTTTGAGAAGAAACACCAAGGTTTTTTTAATCTCTAGATGAGAAAGTTAACCCGTTGTTGTTAACCCAAAATGGATCTCATCATTGACCCTTTGAGAACCGCATGCAACGAAATTTCATTTTAATGTATGCCTATTAGTGTGCATTCAAAGTGACAATAAAGTTGTTCTCTTCCCTACTCAGGATGAATATAACATGTATGAATATAACAAATTGTATGCTGCTAAAAGAGATATAGGGTCTCCTGTTTGAGCAGGGGGTTGGACTAGAAGACCTCCAAGGTCCCTTCCAACTTTGTTACTACCGTATTTTTCGGAGTATAAGACGCACCGAAGTATAAGACGCACCTTAGTTTTGGGGGAGGAAAACAAGGGAAAAAGGCCTCTGCCTCCAAGCAATTTGCCAAACAGCAACCAGCAAACAGCACAGATGATATACACTGTTTGCTGTGTATTTCTGTGCATGTGTGCCTGACACAAAGAAATAGCAAAGAATTGGAGAAATGTACATTATGCCAGAAAGTTTTCTTAAATGTAGTCACACTAACTCCTCCCAATTATTTAAATAGATCTACTCCAAGGTAACTAAACTCTAATACTAAACAGGACACTGTTACATTTCAGACTATACTTGTACAGAGCTGTTAAAATTAATTAAAATTTCTGGAAGTATACATTATTCTCTATTATTTAAAAGAAGATACAATAGCACTGGGCCTCTTCAGAGCAAGCATTTATTTTTAAAAGCTTCTATATTTTGTTAAGTTGTCTAGATTTACAGGGATCTCCAACCTTGGCAACTTTAAGACTTGTGGACTTCAACTCCCAGAATTCCACAGCCAGCAAAGCTGACAAAGCTGGCTCTTTCTTGAATTCTGGGAGTTGAAGTCCACAAGTCTTAAAATTGCCTCTGGCTCTAGAACAATAATGAAGTAGTCTTTAAAAAATAAGTCTAATAATTTGAACATTCTACAGACATTTATAGTTATTCACTTACCCCCTTCCATCCAGTTCAGCAAAAAATAAAAATCTGCTGTCTCTCCCAGCTATTTGCCTTTGCAGTTTCAGTTTCACTTTCATTTTCCCAGGTGGCAAATCAGCTGTAGACTGGGAAGTGCTAGTGACTTGCTTGGCTTTATAAGCTCTTCCCTCTTTGCTGCAAACAGGTAAATTGCTGGAAGACAGAGGCCAAAGGGTGGGGGTGGCTGGCTGGGTGGGGCTACATTCTGTGTATAAGACACACCCAAGTTTTCACCCTCTTTTTGGGGGTAAAAAGGTGTGTCTTATACTCCGAAAAATACGGTCTTACTTTGCAATTGATTTTTTTTGGTATATGTTTCATTTGCAGTTTTCCTTTAACAACCAACATATTTTGTGGACAGCGTAATGACTGGGTCAATACATTTTTTTACACAGTGCTAAAAGTAATAATACAATTACATATATATAGTTTTCATCTTCCAACTTCTAACCTTAATATGCTCATTATAATCATAATATATTCTTTTATGTATCAATGTGTATAATGCTATTTTCCCTATTTGTACTTATTCCCCCCCCCATTTGTTGGGGTTCCTCCATATTCACCTCTTTATCTTTAAACAGATAAAGAGAATTTTTAATACACCTTGCCAGCCAACAAAAAAGAAAGCGAAGAGAAAGGTTTTACACTTTTTGTAAAAGAATTGCAAAAACTTAGTTTTTAGACAAATTAAGCAACGTCATAATTCTGTTTCTTCTGTTTGTGATGTACATTGGAAGGTGCATCTGAGTCAAACCCCATTAACACTTTTGAAATGCTTCCTCTATTCCAAATAATATGGTTCCAACCTCTCTTCAAGAGCAGAAGACATAGATTATATATATACCGTATTTTTCGGAGTATAAGACGCACCTTTTTCCTCCCTAAAAGTGGCTGAAAATTTGGGTGCGTCTTATACTTCGAATGTAACTTTTTTTTCCAGCCCTAACCAGGTGCTAACAGATCTTCCCAGCTCTTACCTTGCAGGCTCTTTCATTGTTACTCTCTCTGAAGAATGTTTTTCCAGCCCTAAGTCTTTGCAGGGTTTTTTTTCATTGCTCTACTTGCTCCAAAGAAGGTTTTTTCTAGCCCTAACCAGGTGCTAAAGATCTTCCCAGCTGTTACTGGCTTGCAGGTTCTTTCATTGTTATTCTCTCAGAAGAAGGTTTTTTTACGTCCTAACCAGGGGATAAAATAATGTGCTGAAGCTGACCAGACTAAGGATGCTAGCCAGATGAATACCTGGTAGGCAGATTGTTTTCCCCTATTTTCCTCCCCAAAAACTAAGGTGCGTCTTATACTCTGGTGCGTTTTATACTCCGAAAAATAAGGTAGATAGATCTAATATGAGAGTCTGTAACTACCGCCTGGGGGGAAATGAGATTATTAACCTTGCCTCTTTGTTCAAGAAATTGTGATTGAGATTAAATCCATGGAAGTCAGGAAGGCCCCCTAGATCTTACGATTTTCCAGTTTGATATTAAATTGATATTGGGTCCTTAGTTCCTTTTCTATTATAGGTTGAAGTCGAAGCTTTTTTCAGATAGACGCCTATCCTGAGTTTCAGTGAAGGATATTTTATAGATTTTTCTAAAGCAGAGTTGGGATCTGTGCGATCCGAGACAGAGGAACCATGTTGACTATTAAATTATGGCTTATTCTTTCAAACATTGTACAGCTAGCTGAAACTGGGCTTATATGAGATCGTCGGTATTCTGATATTGGAGATTTAAGTCACGTATTTGTTTTACTTCGCAGCGGGTATGCTCAGCCTGGCTAGGAATTTTAGACCAGGAAAACAAACCCATTGGAAAGTTAAAACTACTTTTATTGTGATTGGTTATAGCAGGGGTGTCAAACTCAAGGCCCAAAGGCCGGATCTGGCCCGCAATGTGGTCGGATCTGGCCCGCGGGGCCGTCCTGGTCTACCCAATGCGAAGAGGAAAGATCGGGCCAACGTAGCTTCGGCCCGGTCTACCCAGTGCGAAGAGGAAACATGCCAGCAGTTTGGGGAGGGGCTTCAAGCTGGCCACATCCACCCAGTCGGCCTCATACGCCCAGCACCCCAAGGTCAACCACAGGCCTGATCAGTGGTGGGTTCCTACCGGTGCGGTCCACTCTATAGCACCAGTAGCGGCCCACTGGGGACGTCACAGTACCGGTGCGGTCGGTTGCCGATGCCTGGGCGCCGCCATTTTTTTAAAAAAATTCTTCTGCGCATGCCCAGAAGCCGAGCTTTCGGAACTGCACATGCACTGCCTTCCTACCCCACAGTGAGACCAAGCAGGAGAGAATGGCTGAGGGAGCACGTGAGACGCTGAAAGAACAGGCGGCAGGACCTATCTCCATTCCCCTCCCTTCAGCAGTCCGAGAAGCCATGAACGTGCGGTGATGATCCTAGGCATTTTTGCACGTTTGAGGCTTCTCGAGCTGCTGAGGGGAGGGGGAATGGGTGGCAGGACCTATCTCCATTCCCCTCCCTTCAGCAGTCCAAGAAGCCACGAACGCGCAGTGATGATCCTAGGCATTTTTGCACATTTGAGGCTTCTCGAGCTGCTGAGGGGAGGGGGAATGGGCGGCAGGACCTATCTCAGTTCCCCTCCCTTCAGCAGTCTGAGAAGCCACGAACGTGCGGTGATGATCCCAGGCATTTTCGCACGTTGGAGGCTTCTCGAGCTGCTGAGGGGAGGGGGAACGGGCGGCAGGAGCCTAGGATCATCGAATGGGGAGAAGCATTCAGGCCGGATGGAGCCTCCTAGAAGAACCGCTGCTGCGGTCTTGCTGCTCCCGCTGTGGGAGGCTGCGTTGCGGGTGGGCGATGCCCCCCCCACTTCTTCGGCCGCTGCCAAGCTCCCAAGGCCCATGCCACCCAGTCACATGGCTGGCAAGCCACACCCACAAAATAAGCCACACCCACAGAGTGGTAGTAAAAAAATTAGGAACCCGCCCCTGGGCCTGATGCATCCCTCAATGAAATTGAGTTTGACACCCTGGGTTATAACAACAGAACCTTGCAAGTGTGATTGTGCTATACCTCCGCCCCCCTTATTATTCCAGTGAATAACAGAATAACAGAGCTGGAAGGGACCTTGGAGGTCTTCTAGTCCAACCCCCTGCTCAAGCAGGAGACCCTATACCATTCCACACAAATGGGTGTCCAGTCTCTTCTTAAAAGCCTCCAGTGATGGAGCACCCCAACTTCTAGTGGCAAGCTGTTCCACTGGTTAATTGTCCTCACTGACAGGAAATTTCTCCTTACTTCTAAGGTTGCTTCTCTCCTTGATAAGATTCCATCCTTTGTTTCTTGTGAATTAGGGCGGTGTCTCTTTGAGCCACTTTCAAATGTTATCCGGACAGTCTGGACTCTAAGAATGTTTTATAGGTAGTCCTCGACTTACAACCATTCATTTAGTGACGGTTCAAAGTTACAACGGCACTGGAAAAAAGCAACTTATGAAAAAAGTGATTTATTCCCACTTACTGCAATGCGAATAAGGTGTTCCTTGATTTATGACCACAATTCTGGGATCAGAAGTTCCATTACTGAGCAAGGCAGTTGTTAAGTTAGTGGCGCCTGATCCGTTGACCTTTTTGCTGCGGCTGTTAAACAAATCACGTGACAGTGGGGAATGCTGTGACGGTCGTAAGTGCGAGTACTGGAGGTTAGTCGCTTTTCTCAGGGCTGTTTTAATGCTAAAGACAGAGTCATAAAAATGAATGGTTGTAAGTCAAGGAATCCCTGTATTTGGACTAAATCGTTGGAAGTTGTACCGACACAAACAATGATTTTAAAACAAGCATCATCGGTTTGGAAATGTAGTAATCAAAGTAACAACACATTTAACTACAACGCACCAACACAAGCTGTGAAACGGGTAACACTGCCATGCATCAAAGCATCTCAGAAACCACAGCAGACTAAAACCATTTAAAGCCCTCCAAAACTTCCTAAGGAAACCAAAAGACCCAGAAAAAACTGGATTTATGTAAAACAGGGGTCTCCAACCCAAGTCGGTGGCCTAGTCGCAACCGGGCCATGTGAGTGGCAGTCTGGTGTGCGTTTATGTGCACAGCCCCACTTGCGCGAGCATCGTGGCCACTCGGGGCACCACTCGTACGAGGGTCACGGGCGTTTGGGGCCTGTGATGTCTCCCTTGGACGACTCCTCAAGGGAGGAGGAGCTAATTCCTGGCACATCAGGAACTGGGTTAATTAATGACTTTGGCTGGCCGAAAGAGATTTACAAGAGGCTTCAGCTGGGAACAGCCTGTAGGTCAGTGAAGAGGAGGACTTGCCTTCCTTGTCGGATCCGAGAACACTCAGGGCAGAGAAAAGACAAGAGCAAAGGAGATCAGCCAGATTACTTGGGAGAAGGCCCCGCCCCCGTCTTGATGAGCTGTTAAAAGCCATTTATCACGGAGAGCTATTTATCACAGCAGGCAGAGGGAGGCGTTGCTGGGAACGTGTTTGGTTTATGGCTGTGTGTTTGTTCATCCTTCCTGCTTGACTTCGTGCCTTGGAGACCGAACTTCTCTTGCAGCTCTCGTGGATGTACTTGGTGGCTTTAAGTTTGTAAAACCTGGTGGCTTTAAGTTTGTTTGATGGACTTACCTGTTGGAGCAACTCACTATTGTTTATGGACTATTGGCCATTGGCTTGTGGACTAATCTTGGCCTGCTTGTGGCTGGCTTTCTTTGGGACAGTTCTGAGGCTGGGTGAAGGGAACTGCTGGGAAACATGAATAAACTCTCTAAAACACACTTACGTGTGTATGTGAGTGAGTGGGGCAGCACAGGGATCCACTTGTGCGAGTGTTGCAGGCGCTCATGGTCCCACTCACACGACTGTTATGGGGGCTCGGGGCGCCATTCACACGAGCAACAGGTGCTTGCGTCTACACGTGCCTGCCCCTCCTACAAAACCACCCCCTCTTTCCTCCCCCCATCCCCCCCACTCCAGGCCGCCAACCCGGAAAGGTTAGGGAGCTCTGACCTACAATATACAACATAAGGTCCATAACAGTTATTACGTAGGAGAAACATGTAGAAGACTAGCAGAGCACATTCCTGAACACCAGCTAGCAGTCATAAGACACAATGAAAATGCCTTCATTCCACAACACATGGACAGACACAACCACGGTTTCAGTTGGGAAACGGTGAGCGTCCTAGTTCAAGCCAAGTCCAAAAACCCTTGAGAATTCCTGGAAACCTGCCACTCAGACGAAGTAGCCCTCAACAGGCACATAGAGATAAACTACGTTTACACGCCATAAAAAGAGACAAAAAGAAATTTTAAAAGACCCAAGGACCTCCTCATCAGCAATCGACGCTCAGATAAACGAAGATTTAATAGCAAGGTTAACATTAGACCAACAATCAAGGATCAATCAATATTCCAGTCGAGGAACGGTCAATTCAGACAAACTCTAATCAAGGACTTGCCAAGAAGACGACAAAACTGCCACCAACACTGACAGAGCATGCCACTTGTGTATAATCAGAGAGCAAACCCCACTCCCTTGAACCCCTGATGATGTTACCTAGTGTGGTAATAAAACACCTGCAAGAAAACAACTAAACTCAGAGAGCACCAAGGACCCCACAGCTCAACCCTGAGCTACAAATATTCTCTTCTATAGGTATTTGTTGAATATTTGTCTGTTCAATAAGTCTAGGTAAAAAGAGAAAGAGGAGTGGGGAAAAGAAAAGGTTAATTACAGCTTCAAAAAAGGTCGACATATGTGTATTATTATCAGAACTATATAAGCTTGTCAAACGTAGTAAATATGATGAATATTATTTTATTTGTACTAAAATGTGGATAGAAAGGGAATATTTTTAAAGATAACAGTGGCATAATTAAAAGTCAGAAAGGGGATGGAAACTAGAGGTCAGTGGAATACACATCTTTATATAATATATAATAAGGTGAATTATTATATATATATTATTATAAGGGGGGAAATCAGAATATGAATGATTGAGAATGCTTGAACAATATGGTGATTGGCATAAAAATAACATTCTGAAATATGGAATAATTAAACAATGGAAGATTATAATTTAATACAAATATGTGTACTATTAGAACTATATGTTTGTTGAATGTAACAAATATGATTATTAATATTTTATTTGTAGTAAAATAATATGGCGATTGGCATAAAAATAACATATTGAAATATTGAATAATCAAATAATGAAAGATTATAATTCAACAAAAATATGTGTATTATTACTAGAACTATATAAGATTGTCAACTATAGTAGATATGAAAAATATTATTTTATTTGTATTAAAATGTAAGACACTCAGGTGCCACACTGTTCACACACACATCGATAAGTTTGTAAAAAATAAAAATAAAAAAATAAAAAACTTTTTTTTTTAAAAAGGTCAACATTTCCTCTTTTCCTGCCAGGAAATTCTCACACATCCAGCAAACAAATGTTTTAACCGAAAGCTAAAAAAAAGTGTGGGAAAAAAACCAGTTCTTAGGTGAGCGGAGTAGATTAAATCAAGTAGATATATAGAAATATAAGGCCAGTGTTCGCTATCTTATCAGCACAATAATAGATCTGGAAGCGGATTTTTTCCCCTCTTTTATCATCTGGCATTCCCACACTGCCCCTCCTCTTGATTTATGGGTGATGCTTTCCTCCTTATTTTATTGTTTTTTTCTTCCCTTTTGGCATCTGAATGAAAACAGGTGCAGGAAGTAACCTGAGCTCCATTATCCACAGTAACGTGAGTTCCTTTACCTATGAACAGGTACGCTTGCATCATCTGGGGCTTATGCATGAATCTCTCCTAACTTTTGGAGATGTATAAATAGGAGTAAGAGCCCTTTGTTGGCTGGGGTCATTCTTAATAGGTGGTGTTCGAAGTGGTAGTACCGCTTTATAATGCCTCAATGAGACCACACTTGGAATACTGCGTCCAGTTTTGGTCGCCACGATGTAAAAAAAGATGTTGAGACTCTGGAAAGAGTGCAGAGAAGAGCAACAAAGAGGATTAGGGGACTGGAGGCTAAAACATAGGAAGAATGATTGCAGGAACTGGGCATGGCCATTCGATTGGACTACTGCAATGCGCTCTACATGGGGCTTGAATACCCTTGAAGAGTATTCGGAGACTCCAGCTGGTGCAAAATGCGGCTGCACGTGCTGTGGTGGGTGTGTCAAGATACACCCACGTATACTCCACCAGCTGCATTGGTTGCCCATTGGTCTCCGGGTACAATTCAAGGTGTTGATCATCATCTTTAAAGCCCTACATGGCTTAGGACCAGGTTACCTCCGGGACCGCATCCTACCTCATGCATCCCTTCGATCAGTTAGGTCCCACAGAGTGGGTCTCCTCCAGGTCCCGTCAGCCAAACAATGCCGGCTGGCGGGGCCTAGGGGGAGGGCCTTCTCTGTGGTGGGCCCTGTGTTCTGGAACCAACTTCCCCCAGAGATCCGAATTATCCCCATCCTGCTGGCCTTCCGGAAAGTCGTCAAGACATGGCTCTTCCTGCAGGCAGGGGGTTGAGACTAATTTTTACCCGAGATCTCCCCCTGTATGTATGTTGTTGAATGTTTTTTTAATTTTTTAATGTTTTAAAATTGTTTTTAAACGAATGTTTATTGTTTAGTGTTCTTTTAAAATGTTGTACGCCGCCCTGAGTCCTTAGGGAGTAGGGCGGCATAGAAGAACCTAATAACCGGCTCAAGGTTGACTCAGCCTTCCATCCTTCCGAAGTCGGTAAAATGAGGACCCAGATTGTTGGGGGCAAGATGCTGAACTCTGTAAACCGCTTAGAGAGGGCTGTAAAGCACTATGAAGCGGTATATAAGTCTGTGCTATTGCTATTGCTAATAAATAAATAATAAATAAAATGGCTAGTCTAGTGAAGAGAAGGACCAGGGGAGACAGCAGTGTTCTGATATTTGAGGGGCTCTCACAGAGAGGAGGGGTCAAGCTATTCTCCAAAGCACCTGAGGGCAGTCCCAAAAACTCCCGAAAAAGCACCTTTGGGACAACCTGGGTGACTGAGAATCTCTACAGACTCTCCCAAAACAGATTTCTCTGTGTGAGAACTTTCTGCACCATTAGGTCACCGCGATATCATCCGGGAAGGAACATGGGCTTCTCAGTCAGGGACCGAAGCTTATCAGAAGAATGAAAAGGAGAAACTGGAACACGATGGACTCCCTCGATACTGAGCTGGTCATCTTCCAGAAAAACGAAGACTCGGTGTACTATTAGAACTCCAGTAAAGAGAGCAAGTTAATCCTCCTCCTTGCTCTCTTCTGAAGTTGCTGCTCTCTTATGACCCAGGTGGTCAAGGCAAGGCAGGCCTCTAGAGCAGTGATGGCGAACCTATGGCACGCGTGCCACAGGTGGCATGTGGAGCCATATCTGAGGGAACGTGAGGCATTGCCCTATGTCAGCTCCTTTTTTTGCTCGGGTGCCAAAAGGGTGAGCGTGTGTGTGATAGTGCGTGCTTGCGTGCCCACACCCATAATGCAATCCCCCTCGTGCATACGCACAAAATCCGCCCTGCTGTCCCCCCCCATGCACGCTGACCAACTGATTTTCAGCCTTCCGGAGCGGAGGGAGGCTGTTTTCGCCCTCCCCAGGCTTCAGGAAAACCTACAGAGCCTGCGGATAGTGAAAAATGGACCCAACGGGCCTACCGGAAGTTCAGAAACGAATTTCCGATAGGTCTGTTGGGCCGTTTTTCTCCCTCCCCAGACTTTTCTGAAATCAAGTAGGCCCATTTGGCCCGTTTTTTGCCATCCACAGGCTGGCGGGGGGTGAAAACAGCCTCCCCCCCCTCCGGAAGGCCAAAAATCAGCTGGCCAGCATGCATGGGGGGCGGGCAGCAGGGCGGATTTTGCGCACATGCACGAGGGGGATTGCATTATGGGTGTTGGCACACAAGCATGCGCTATCGCACGCGCACGCACCCTTTTGGCACCCGAGCAAAAAAAGGTTCGCCATTACTGCTCTAGGGAGTCCTTTATTTCTCTCCACCAATGTTCCAGCCAACGGCCCTCCAACGACCGGTAGGGCTCCATCCCCACGCTACTCTGAAGGCAACCACCCCCCGTCTCCGAAACACAGCCCTAGTATGTTGTGGCCCGTCGGCTGCAGAGTCTGCAGAGTCAAACGGAAAGCCGTTAAGACATGGCTCTTCCTGCAGGCAGGGGGGAAAGACTAAATCCATCCGAATTTCCCCCCTTGCTATGGTTGATTGTGAACTTTTTAAACTTTTGTATATTTTCTTAATTGCTGTTTTTAAATCACTCTTTATTACTGATGTTCTTATAAAATTGTTGTACGCCGCCCTGAGTCCCTCGGGAGTAGGGCAGCATAGAAGAACAAATAATAAATAAATAAATAAATAAATAAACGAGGAGGAGGCGGATGGGGAACCTGGGCCGGCTTTGGAGCCTTTGGAAGGCTCTGATGAGGAAACAGAGGCAGAGCCGGGACCTTCCGTCCTCCCCCAGGTGGAGAGGCCGTTGTCTTCGGGGCCTGAGATGAGTTAAGGGAAGGAACAGATCTGGCCCATCCCAGATGCGTGTATGCGTAGAGAGGAGAGCAATGGAAAGCAATAAGCTGGCTCTCAGGGAAAAGACGACATAGACACTTGCCAGCCCCTCCCTGGCTGGGAAATAAATAGTAGGGGTTCTGTAATCATTTTTAACAAATTTCCAGAGCCCGGAATGGAATGATCGAGGACAAGCTAAAGACGGAACAAATTCTCTATGACTGTTTTATTTATAATTCAAACTTTGATTAATAATTTGCTTTCTTTGACGCTCAGCCTCTTTAGGAGTTTGACGATCTGACAAATCTCAGTGTTCTACCTTTATCGCTTCTGCAATTATTTTCTCATGGTGGGCCCAAAGCAATATTGCTCACCAGAGAGCGATTAATATCAAGTGATCAAAATCAATACTAGCAGAATCACTTTTCTGTTCCTGAGATCAAAGCAGCCGGCCTCTTACCTTGAGTGATCACCTGAGGCCTGGAAGCTGCTTAATCAAGTCTCCTTACGTAGCTTGGTTTACAAAAGAAAAAGAAGAACCGGTGCAGAAAATTAGGGGTTTTGGACAATGGAAATGTATTTTTAAGGACCGATGAAAAGAACCATTTTGAGCCAAAGGTAACCCTGTCAGCTTTGATTCTGCAGATTTGGAGAATTGCTGTACCGCTTTTTACCTCCAGTATTTGAGAGGCTGTCATAGGGAAAAGGGAGTCAACCTATTCTCCAGAACACCTGAGGACAAGACACGAAGCAATGGGTGGACGCTTATCAAGGACAGAAGCAACCTAGAATTATGGAGAAATTTCCTGACAGTTAGGACAATCAGTGGAAGGGTTTTGCCTCTAGAAGTTGTGGATGCTCCATCACTTGAAGCTTTTAACAAAAGACTAGACAGTCACTTCTCTGAAATGGTATAAGGTCTCCTGCTTGAACATGGAGTTGGACTAGAACACCTCAAAATCCCTTCCGTTATTTTGTTATTCTCTCTCCCCCTATCTATCTCATCTCTCTGTCTCACTCTCTCTAATTATCTATCTATCTATCTATCTATCTATCTATCTATCTATCTATCTATCTATCTATCTATCTATCTATCTATCCATCCATCCATCCATATATCTATCCATCCATCCATCCACCCATATCTATCAATCCATCCATCTCTCTATCCATCCATCCATATCTCTCTCTATCTATCCATCCATCCATATCTATCTAACTATCCATCCATCTCTCTCTCCATTCATATATATATATATCCATCCATCCATCCATATATCCATCCATCCATCCATCCATCCATCCATCCATCCATCCATCTCTATCCCTCTATCCATCCATATCTATCTAACTATCCATCCATCTATCTCTCTCCATTCATATCTATCTAACTATCCATCTCTCTCTCTCTCTCTCTCCATCCATATATCTCTCTCTCTATCCATCCATATCTATCTAACTATCCATCCATCTATCTCTCTCCATTCATATCTATCTATCTATCTATCTATCTATCTATCTATCTATCTATCTATCTATCTATCTATCTATCTATCTATCTATCTATCTATCTATCTATCTATCTATCTATCATCTATCAATCAATCCATCCATCCATCTCTCTATCCATCCATATCTATCCATCCACCCATCTATCATTTGATCGATCGATCGATCGATCAATTGATCCATCTATCTATCTCAGGGCTGCCACAAAAGAGAAGGGGTTAGCCTATTGTCCAGGGCACCTGAAGGCAGGACATGAATCAATGGGTGGAAGCTTATCTAGGAGCGATCCAACCCAGAACTAAGAAGAAATGTCCTGACAGTGGGAACAATTAACCAATGGAACAGCTTGCCTCCTGGAGTTGTGGATGCTCCATCACTGGAGGTTTCCAAAAATAGACTGGACACCTATTTGATTGGGATGGAATAAGATCTTTTGCCCTGAGCAGGGTTGGACTAGAAGTCCTCTGAGGTCCTCTCTAGCCCTAGGATTCTGTGTTCTAATTCTTTCACCATCGGTGGTCATAATTTGAAGCAAAAGGCAACATTTTAAATTTGCAGGATTTAACTGAGACACGCAGGCTGTTGTTCTGCTGAACGACCAAGGACAGTGGGGTCACCACGAAAGCACTTCTTTCTCCAAAGGAGAGCAGCTGGAGAAGTAATTCAAGAATTTCTGCATTTTCCACACAGGAGGAGAACATGTCATAACGTTGGTGGAAACCTTAATAGGGTCTTCTACTTTGGTGGCCGCTCAATTGCTAGATGGTTCCCAGCACGAAATCTCTTCTCCCGCCATGTGGCAAACCAATTCCATTTCAACAGCGGTGGAAAACCAGCTGGGTCTCAAGTCTACGTACCCAGCCAAGGAGAGGGCACGTTTGCTACCCAAGCTGGGTAGCTAACTTGTAAATTTGACAAATTCAAACTGGAAAAGAGGGGACACAATTTCTCTCTCCTCTTTGCAACAAACCTGTATTAATTGGTATGTTAGTTGGCAAAACCCTAGAAAAGATAACAAGGAATCCTGAGGCAGCGATGGGCAGCAACCATCCACGTAACACAAGTCGACTAATTCAACATGTTAGTTCAAAGCAGCCGTTTCCTAGTCCAGATTAACGTCAACAGGCCAAATAGAGCAGAAAAGCCACACGCAGACACAGGCACACTTAAACCTGAAGCCCTCACAAAACTTTTAAAAAAATTAAGCTACACATTTTCTGTGAGGAGGAATTTCACATTGATTTATCTGATAAGAATTTCCCTGTCTCAGTAACCAATTAACTTAATTGCCCCAAACAGCAAGATGGGTGGTATGTAATTACATTTCCTTCCTTCCTTCCTTCCTTTTCCCTCCAGTTTCCTTCCTTCCGTTTCTCCGTTTCTCCTTTCCTCCATCCCTCCCATCTCTTTTTCCTTCCTTCCTCCCCCTTCCCTCCCTGTTTTTCTTCCTTCCTTCTCTTTCCTCCCTCCCTGATACCAGGACTAAATCTTCAGTCAACATGAAAAAGGAGAGAATTGGGAATGTCTTGATTAGTTCATTGCATCGATTCTGCTTTATGTAGCTTATCCATGAAGTCCCATCTCCTACCTGACCAAATTCCTATCAGGTTTTTAAAAAATATATATAAACTAGATTTATTCTTAGCGTTTGAATGTAGCCTGGCATGAATCACATCTAACTGTCACAGCTTTATGATCATTTCTGATAGTTTATACAGCCGCAAAAGTGTTGGAAGTTTCTTCTCTGTGGAACATCATCCCTGGCCCCGCCTTGATACTCCTTGGGAAGGTCCTGAAGACGTGGTTTGGCCAAAAGCCCTCAGGAGCCCAGGATGAAATGGGCCCATCAAGTGGTTGGTTTGGTTGTTATCAGCAGGAGGTGGGGGATTCTGTAGAGGGGTCTTATTGCTGTAAGCTGCCTGGAGCAGGGTGGATTTGATTTAAATCATAATTTTTAAAGAGCAACTGTTGTCTCTGTCCTGCAGCGGCTCCTCCTCTGACCCGCTGTTGACTCACCGACCGTGCCATTCGCTTCCACATGGGACGGCTGGTGATGCGGCAGTGACACAATAAGGTTGTGGCGGGCAGCAGGTGAGTGGATCGTCCTTGATGGATCAGAAATGACAGGTGCTCTTTAATATTATATTTGTAAGCTGCTTAGAAGGTTTCTGTTAGAACCCTGTTCAAACGATTGGGTGTGTTAATATATGATTAAGCCACAAATCATTGTTATGTGTATATTGCTTTAAATGCATTGTGGATGATTACTATATAAGCAAGCAAGAGAGCATGCTCAATGTGGTTGGTGGTTTATGGTTGATGGTTTATGGTTGGTGGTTTATGGTTTATGGTTTATGGTTTAGTATAGTGAGTGGTGTTTAACGGTGTGTTCCGGATTGAAGACTCTCTGTGCTGCTTTACTGATGAGTAGATTACTTTATGGCTGTGTGAAATTGCTGAAAAGAAGAAGAGTAACTATCTGTGATAGAATAGAATTAAGTGATAGCTGTAATCTTTGTTTGTGAGTTAAAACGAAGTTAGGCAAGAAGAAGAAACTTCGCATTGACTGAATAACTGCGTATGACTTGGGCTTCCTATTTAACTTTGCTACTATTCAAGTAAAGACTATTTTGTACATACTAAAGATATTCTGTTTATTGACTGAATGGCATTCATATCAAACTGCAACATCATTACTACAACACATTTCACTGTGTATGTGCTTAACAGCACAATAACTCCTTAACAGTTTCACTTTCATTTTTACTGCTTGCCCTTCCTCCTCACACTTAAGAGCCTGGTGGTACAGATGTATTTCTCTTCCAACAATCATACAGTCTGTAGTGCACATAGATTTCCAAAACAATGGGATAAAGTTCAATTCCTGAACTTTGTTTTTATCATTGATCTCATGATTACTGTGAAATTGTGGGAATGCATCAATGCAGTGCAGGTTATCTCAGCTTGCAGAGCTTGGATTCATTGAACGAGTTTACCAAAAATGTAAATATTGCAGAATATACAGCCTCCTGCTGCATAACTAAGCTCCATTTCATGCTGAATCAACTAAATTATTAATGTATCTTAAATAAAAAAACTATCTTTAGATAGATTTTTACTCCAAAAGCATTTTATTAAAATAAATTTGATAACAATAAAAAAAATCTGATTTAAATTTTTTAAAAAAACCAATTTTTTTTTGAAATCATCGATTTTCATCTACCCTGGCCTGGCGTCACTGTGACTGAGTTTCAATGAATAAAGCGAATAAAAATAAAAGGATTCCTTTAAAGGGGGAGATGGATCAGAAGCAGGCTGCAAAAAAACGCTTTCCTCCCCAAGAAAGCTCGGCCCTCAAAGGCGCAGGAAGGCTTCTCCACTTGATCCTGCAAGCCAGCTGATTTCAGATCCCCAAATCCGGAAAGCAAATTGGCTGCCACCTGCCACCTCATTTGTAAGACACCCTGTGCTGAGAATAAGGACTGATCATTCCCTTCCATCTGGCTGGAAGGGAAGGTGGGTGGGGGGAGCCAAAGCAATTTGAGTGTCTTGTAAGTTGGAGAGAAGAGAAGGGCAATTAAAACCATGCTATCCAAAAGCAGGGGTCTCCAACCTTGGCCACTTTAAGACTTGTGGACTTCAACTTCCAGGAAGCTGGCCGAGGAATTCTGGTAATTGAAGTCCACAAGTCTTAAAGTGGCCAAGGTTGGGAGACCCCTGATCCAAAGCAAACCAGCATCCCGCGATGAAGTTCCTTCTCCATTCCAGGAGATAGGAAGCAGGGTTAGGACTGCTTTGTAATGCCTCACTTGGCATATTGCATCCATCTTTAGTCGCCATGATATCAATGAAATGAAATGAAAATAAAAATGTAGAAACTCTGGCAAGAGTGCGAAGAAGAACACTAAGACGATTAAAGGCCTGGAGACTAAAACCTATGAAGAACAGTTGCAGGAATTTGATGTTTGGGTAATGAAGAGAAAGACTAGGGGAGACATGATAGCAGTGTTCCAATATCTCAGGGGTTGCCACAAAGACGAGGGAGTCAAACTATTCTCCAAAGCACCCGAGGGTAGAACAAGAAGCAATGGGTGGAAACTAATCAAGGAGAGAAGCAACCTAGATCTAAGGAGAAATTTCCTGACAGTTAGAACAATTAATCAGTGGAACAGCTTGCCTCCAGAAGTTGTGAATGCTCCAACACTGGACGTTTTTAAGAAGAGATTGCACAACCATTTGTCCAGAATGGTATAAGGTCTCTTGCTTGAGTAAGGGGGTTGGACTACAAGACCTCCAAGGTCCCTTCCAATTCTGTTATTCTGAAGTCAACCCCCCCCCCCATAAAGTCTTGCTAAGACCAAGCATGAAATCTTTATTTCCATATCTGCTTATTTGGGGAAATTGGCATAACGAATCAAGTTGAATCTTGATAGCCTCCATCTTTCCCTTGTGACATTTCTTGTCCTTGGGGAAGTCAGGATTTCAGCTGTTTCTTGTTTACAAAAGAGAAATCTGTTAATGAGCTCTGTAAGGTGGTGTTTTTTTAAAAAATTGATTGCTATAGGGAAAAGGCAACAAAAGACCCATTGTGCATAGGAATAAGTAAATCAGGTATTAGATATGAATATATTTCAGATGGGCACCCATGATTCCTTTCCTCTCACTTAACAGTGGCAGCCCTCAATGATATCCCTTTAGGCAGGTTAGATTAAAATTCCCAGGCATCTTGATAGGATGGGTTTTTATTTCACACAATATTAGAAAGAAGATCTCCTTCGACCTTCTCCGATTCAATCTGACCTTGAACACCCAGGATTGGAGATAGGAGCATGCAAGCAAAGGCATGAAAAACCAGGGGTTGCTACCTAGAGACTGGGAATATTCTTTCCAGAAGTCATAATAAAAAATGAAAATATAAAAGGGAAAAGAAGAGAAGAGGGGAGGGGAGAGGGAAGGGAAGGGAAGGAAAGAGAAGAGAAAGGAAAGGAAGAGGGAAGGGAAGGAAAGGAAAGGGAAAGAAAGGAAAGGAAAGGGAAAGAAAGGAAATGGAAAGAAAGGAAAGAAAAGAAAAGTAAAAGAGAGAGAAAGAAAGAAAGAAAGAAAAAGAGAAAGAAAGAAAAAGAGACACAGAGAGAGAGAGGGAAAAAGCAAGCAAGCAAGCTATATATTATAAATCAAAACAACCCCCCCCCTACGGAAAGAAAACAGAAGATGGAACAGAATAACTGATAAAACAGTTTGGACACAGCTCAAGAAGGGAATCTACTGCCCAAAATCCAGAGTGCAGGTTCTCTTAAATAAGCTTTCAGACTTGCAATAAATCATTGCAAAATATGGAAGCAACATCTGCCAGAAATAACAAGAAGACCGAGCAAGGTTTCCAGTCAACAATGATTAGTAGGTGTGTGTGTGTGTGTGTGTGTGTGTGTGTGTGTGTGTGTGTGTGTGTGTGTGTGTGTGTGCGCGCGCTTTGTATCTAATCTTCTGCAGCCTGGTATACTCCTTGTCATTTTTTGTACCAATTCCTTCCTCTAATTTCCTTTTTATTCATCATTTGCTGTTACAACCAGCCTTTGCTGCTTCTCTCTATAAAGAGTCCAGAGGAACTTTCAAAAGATAGCAATGCATGAATTCAAGGTCAAAATTATAAAACACGGTATCATAATTAAAAATATATATATCTTGAAGCAGATTTTAAAAAGCAAAGTTCTTCAGCACGAGAAGCTGAGCAATTTTCAGGAATGCTGCTAAAAACAGACGCCAAACTTCACTCGTGAGCTGCCGGCAATTCTTCCCCAAATCTCTCAAAAATTACCCACTTGAATATTGAAACTCTAACATTACAGTATGAACAAAGGCCTGGAGACAAAAACATAGGAAGACCGGCTGCAGGATTTGGGTTTGGCTAGTCTGGAGAAAAGAAGGACCAGGGGAGACATGATAGCAGTGTTTCAATATTTGAGGGGCTGCCACAAAGAGGAGGGGGTCAAACTATTCTCCAAAGCACCAGAGGGCAGGACAAGAAGCAACGGGTGGAAACTAATCAAACAACTTAGAACTAAGGAGAAAATTCCTGACAGAACAATTAATCAGTGGAACAATTTGCATCTAGAAGTTGTGAATGCTCCAACACTGGAGGTTTTTAAGAAGAGACTGGACAGATACTTGTACAAATAGCCATTTGTCTGAAGTAGTGTAGGGTTTCCTGCTTCAGCAGGGGGCTGGACTAGAAGACCTCCAAGCCTCCCTTCCAGCTCTATTCTGATTCTGATCTGCTATTGCAGTGTTTCCCAACCTTGGCAACTTGAAGATGTCTGGACTTCAACTCCCAGAATTCCCCAGCCAGCGAATGCTGGCTGGGGAATTCTGGGAGTTGAAGTCCAGACATCTTCAAGTTGCCAAGGTTGGGAAACACTGTGCTATTGGAATGATGTTACTATCATTTTTATCACCAAACCTTCATTTCATGCTTAGATCCATATATTTTACAAGGATAAGGGAAAATAGTTACCAAGAAAACTTTGATGCTTCTATCATTTTAGGTTACCACGACCTGCGGTTAAACTGCTGTTGAAAACTTTCAAGAGGGGGAAACAGAGCAAATGTTCATCTTTATGGTGTTGTCCATAAATGAGTATTCTTCATTTGAATACTTCATTTGAAATGTTTCTGGCTCACCTCCCCCCCACTGCATCCTACCAGTTTCCAGGATGGTATATACGGCAATAAAATAAAATAAAATAAAACCCCAAAGACAATGCAAACGCTCAACGACCACAAGGAGAGAAATAATGCCGGACTAAGAAGTTACTTGAAAAAAACCCAATGTCTAAGTAGGCATCTATGTGAAAGTACATATGTGTGTGCGTGTGCACGCGCACATTGTCATACATACAAGATTAAAAAAACAAGATACATCATTCTTTCTTTCCTCAAACATCTGGCACAATTAAATACACCGGCAAGGGAGAAAATTCTCTCCTCCAGGCATCCATCAGGCAGCCCATTTCCAACACGGAAGACACCAACCCTGATTAGCAGCTGCCACTCATTCCCGTAAAAAAAAAAACAGACAGAGCTAGTCCTCGACTTGCCATCACAACTGAGCCCGAAATGTCTGTTGCTAAGCAAGGCAGTTTTGAAATGAGGGTTTGAGGTTTTGCCCATTTTACAACCTTTGTTGCCGCAATGCTTAAGCACGTCCCTGCCATTAAGTGAATCATGTGGTCGTTAAGTGAATCTGGCTCCCCCTCCCCTGACTTTGCACATTAGAAGCTGGCTGGGAAGAGTTACCAATGGTGATTACATGATAACCCGGACATGCAACCGTCATGAATACATGC